>JAJTUC010000013.1:311071-911071 GCA_036971365.1 Dactylellina leptospora | reverse complement strand
CGAATCCTTTTCTATTCTAGAAAGTGTCTTCTTACCCGTTAAAGATATGATTTTACTTTACAATCGACGGCTTCCACGGTTTTAGAGATTCGCTGGAATTTTTCTTAATTTCATTGTTATCCTTTATACATATAATTCACCGCACCCAATATGGCTTCCTCTTCGAGGCCAAGGCCGAGTCTGAAAACCAAGCGATTAACACCTATTAGCAGCGGCGGAAAGCGGAAAACAGACGACGATAGCGGCGACGACCTAGCACCAGCATTGCCTGCCTTATCTCGAACGTCCACGTTACCGATACCGAAGAACTCGGCCGGATTACGGTCTCGATCTGTATCGCCGGTCAAGCGGGTGCAAAATATATTCAAGCACGAGGAATATAATGAGACAAACGTCTCGCTGTTATCAAACGCGAGTTTTTTACCGGATACACCTTCACCGCTACTACCACCGGATGTGCAGAAACTCAAGGCGTTGAGGGATGGGAATCCGAATGGAGAATTAGATGGAGATGACGATGATGGGGATGATATGTCTGAGTTAGGGCCTGACGCATCGGTTGTGGATAAACTGGTGAGGCTAGCGCATAGGAATTCGGGGATATTGCTCATGTTGGCCGCGCAAGTTTTCGCGTCGACGATGAGTGTGATTACCAGGCTGTTGGAGACCGGCTTCGAGACGGAATTTGTAGGGGCTTCTTCCTATTGGTCGTGTGATGCGGTGCTAATAAAATGTTTGGGGTTGTTGTAGCATGCTTTGCAGATTCTGTTCGCAAGACAGACGATGTCGGTTGTTTTATGCAGTGTTTATATGTATTACACGGGAGTTCCGAACTTCCCATTTGGTCCGAAGGGGGTTCGTTGGTTGCTTATCGCTAGAGGGGTTGGCGGGTTCTTTGGGGTAAGATGTTATCATTCTTCATGATACTTTAGACTTTTGCTGACAATGATATTTACGAGTCACTAGGTTTTCGGATTATACGTATGATCTCTGTCTATTGGCTGGTTAATTTTTGATGTCACATCTAATTCGCAACTTTTGTTCTAGTATTCCCTCGCATACCTCGATATCTCGGATGCCACCGTTATAACATTCCTCGCGCCTAGTTTCGCGGGTTTCGCATGCTGGATCATCCTCAAAGAACCCTTCACGAGAACGGAAATGCTGGCCGGTTTCATTTCACTCATGGGAGTCGTATTGATCGCGCGACCAGCATCTTTATTCTACCTAGCGGACGAGGAGGACGATAAATCCGAAAAAGCGGGGAGCGTCAGTGCCGGCGGCACGGAGCCATCGCCTACGCAAGGAGGACTCAAGTTCGATCTGAAAGATGTCACTTCCGCGCAGAGGTTTACGGCTGTTTTGGTCGGGTTACTGGGAGTTTTCGGTGCGGCGACGGCGTATACCACCATCAGATGGATCGGTAAACGGGCGCATCCGTTGATATCGGTGAATTACTTTTCTGCGATATGCGCTATCGTGTCGTTTTTGGGATTGCTGGTGATTCCGGGTATCGGGTTCAAGATGCCGCATACTTGGCTGCAGTGGGTGCTATTGATAGGGATTGGGGTTTGCGGTAGGATATATGTCTTCGTTATAAAGTTCTGTCACAAGGAGCTGACGAATGGGTTTATTTTAGGTTTCTGCATGCAATTTTTGCTTACGGCCGCGATTCAAAGAGAGAGGGCGGGGTTGGTCACTCATATGGTAAAACTTCGCTCGTACGCTAATGGTTTGTATATAGCTAACTCATCTCTTCACAGGTCTACGCGCAAATGATATTTGCGTTGGTATGGGAC
This sequence comes from Dactylellina leptospora, assembly GCA_036971365.1. NCBI lineage: Eukaryota > Fungi > Ascomycota > Orbiliomycetes > Orbiliales > Orbiliaceae > Dactylellina > Dactylellina leptospora. The sequence continues at coordinate 909,272 of JAJTUC010000013.1, read as the reverse complement.
AAGGTACTATGGGACAGACTTCCTGCTTGGACCAGCTGGCTGGGTAGTTTTATGATCCTGGGATCGGCGATATACGTAGCCGTGCGGAAGAACCAGACGAAGAATCCGGCGAATGTAACCAGACGAGAAGCGCGGGCGCGACGGAATCTACAGAGTGAAGATGAAGAGAGAGGCTTGGTTGCTGCGAAAGGGAGTGATGATGAGGAGGATGATAGCGAGGACGGGGCGAGTTTGTTGGATGAAGATGAGGCGAGGACGCTGGAGGTTGAACGCGGTATTCAAATGCAGAACCTTGGTAGTTGAAGAATGGGGTTATTCTTACGTTGGGCTAGAAATTGTCATTGTTTCTTGCTTGTGATACGGAGGAGGGTATTGAATTTTAGCGTTTTTGACTTTTTTTCTGTATCATGTCGGTTGGATCTATTGTACAGGGTATATTTAGATTGTGTAAGGACGTAGAGAAATGGTTACGAGCGAAGTGATCGGGTAGAGTGTATAAATCAAGGCAGTCTATCATGTACTCTCTGTTTCCAACCCCGAATCTTAAATCTACCATTTAAAGTCGATGATCCCCAAAGAAAACTCCAAGATACTCCATATATGCACATTTACATTTACAGTCTTTTGATGATTTTTTTTCACGAAAGAAGACTACGCTGCCTTCTTCCTGAGAGCATTATAGTGCTCTCCTAGGCCATAACCCCGTCTATGATATGCCAGCCAAACATCAGCCTTCTTCCCTTCCTCCTCATTCATACTCGTCACACCAACTCCCTGCGCCTGCACAATCTTCACCGTGACTCCATACTCCTTCGCCAGCGCCAGCAACTCCATCTGTCCACCCCATTCCGCCGTATTCCGCACCTTCTCAACATGCGAATCCAAAGTTTCCCCGTCATCCAAAAACGGTACGAAATCATCCGGATGCGAGGATATATACCCCCCCGCAGCCTTTCTCGTAAACACATACCCCCTCTTCTTCCCATCATCTTCGCTCGAATCCTCGTCGGAGAGCGGTATACTCGCATCTTGAAGCCCCACCGCGAACGCGGAGTATAAGCAATGCCCGTCCGGCGCGATTTGTACTTCGGTTAACCCGTGATCTTCGAATAATTTCTTCATCCGCTCGGCTTCTATCGCGCGGAGATCAGGCATCGCGGCGGCTTCTTCCTTCGCTTGCTCCGTGATTTCGTCGATGTGCGCTGCTCGTCTCGCGAGTCGGGCTTTCTGACGGTTCTGCTTTTTGGGCCCCGTGGCGATGGCTGGTGATAACCTTTCATGGTTCGTGGCTGTGGTTGTCGTGGAATCGTCGAGATGGGTCTCTTCGAGCTTTGAAGTTATGGATTCTTCATGTTCGGTATTTACGGGTGTGCTTTCTTCGATGGTGTCGGGCTGTTCGGTGGGAGCGTCCGGGTTGAGCTGTTGTTCTAAAGCTGTGATTTCCGCTGCTTGTTTCTCTTTCAATTCTCGCTCTAAACGGTCGCACTCATCGTTTACACCTCGTCGTGTCTTTTTGGTGGCGGATTTCTTCTTTTGAGTGATGACGGATTGTAGGTCGCGTATCTGTTTGCGGTGGAGGGTAAGGAGGTCCTCCATCGTCGGAGTGTGGGGTGGTTGATGTTGAGATAGAGAGAGCTGTATCAAAATGAAGCTCCAAGGTGGCCGAGTCAAAGGCGCACGAACTGTTGTATTTTGCGGAAACAACACGCATTTCTTTCTCTCGCAGGCGCAATTCATAGTTGATTAAACAATTTATATCATTTCGTCTAGAATAGTAGACCGCTCAAATAAAGCGCCAATAGTCTCGATCCCGGAGACTAATAATGTAGACGCCTAAGGCTAAACGCTAAAGTACAAGAGTTCAAGTGACTGGCATCACATATCAGATGCCCAACAACAAAGTAAGAAGAAAAAGAGCCAACAGGGCAAAAAACACAAACAGTTAAAGCGGACGACATGTCCAAGATGATCATGTCGAGGGAGGGTGATCGGTGAAGGATATAAAACAGAGGGGGTGATGTCATGGCCGCATAGTAAAAGAATCATAAAACAAACCGAACCCAGACAATCGAAAACAAAAACATAACATAACATAACAAACCCAATCGATAGAATGCATATTAGTGATGACATCCGAGGGAGCGAAATGCGCTCCTCTCCCGCTTCTGTTGCTTCTGTAACTTCCTCTGGGTGGCATTGTATATCAGCATAGGGGAACTGTATCGTCTGGGAGAAAATTGAAGCTTACCTTTCCAGCTTTCGTAATCCGTCCAGCAGCGACTGCAGTGGTGCTTTCCATATTCCCTTTAAACTCATTAAATTCTCCTTGCTTCTCAGATCTCTCTGTTTCCGCCACGTATTTTCGCAGCTCTAATATCTCTTTATCGAGTGATGCGATCCTTTCATAGACTTGTGTGAGCTCCCCCTTTGCGCTTTGATGGTTGGCCGTAAGATTTCCCATCTCCTTTTCGATGTTGCTTCTAGCTAAAAGAACAGCTGGTGGACAGCAACGATTCTTAAGGTCGCTGAATTCTTGCTTAATGGATTCGGCGGTTCTCTTGAGATCTGTTCGTGCCTTTTTAATCAACCCCCTCACTCCTTCAAATTCGCTACTCTTATTCTCAGTTGCCTTGATTTGATGATCTCCGATTTTAGCTATACAAAATTAGCACATCTCCGAATCAAAAGCTGGTACAAGCTTATTAGTCTTCCAGCATACCTTTGATTTTCTCGATCAATGGCAACTTTGCTTTCTCTTTATTTGCTTTCTCGATCCGACCTGTAGCAACCGTGCGCTCCCTCTGATATTCGTGTCGGAGATTGTACCTAGGCTTAGGAACCTCTGCTGGTTTACCCTCGGCTGGTATAATCTCCATAGTTGGTTGACTTTGCACAACAGCTTGGATTTCCTCCTCCTCTTCGCTGATAGTAGTTAAATTTGGAACCGTACTGACTGTTTTCCTCTCGACCGGTTTCTTCTCGGCTCGCTTGTTCCACCTGAAAGGCTGAATTTCTATCTCGACATCATTGTAACTATCCCTCGTGTTTGCGGTCTTATTATCCACTGGCTTCTTGACTTCGACTGTGTTATTCTTCTTCAACCCAGCGCGGATAGGCAAGGCCTCGAGCTCGGCGTGGGTATTCCATGGTTCAGGTAGAGATGGGTTAATAACCTCAACGGACTTTCTCATATCATATGGTCTTCTGATGACGAATGTCTTGTTCTTGTTCCATGGAATGGTTGAACCCTCAGGCTCAGCAGTGTTCTCCCAGGGGGCAGGAAAGGACGGCTTCGCCCATGCGATGGGTTGAACTTCTTCGTCATACTTCCGTTGCAAATCAAATGCTGCTTTCCTCCTCTCAACAACTCTAGACGCTTGCTTCCTCTCGACGGTACTAGTGTTCTTGACTGCCTTGGTCAAATCAGCAGGCTGGACGATCCCGAGATCAATCTTGGGTTGCAATTGGTCCAGCTTGCAAAAATCGATCGGCCGAAAAGTTTCTTCGTGATCGTCCATGAGCGCAAAGCTCTGCTTTATTTTGGTATAATTGAATGGTGATGGGGGCTCGGCCCTGGTTTCTGGGAGAACGGTGGATTCGCCCCATTCTTTGAGGGTTTCTGTCAAGTCATGCTCGAGCTCTGGATCATAGTTACGTGAGTCCATATTAAGGCGGCGGATACTATTGATCGCAGAGACAGAAATGGCGCCGAGGCGCACTGGGCTATGGATGTTCTTGGGCGGAGCGGCAGCTGGGCTTTGTCGGTTTTCACATTGCTTGAGACGGTGAGAGAAGGAATTCCGTTGATCTCTGCCGACTTTCTTGTTGTCAAAGGTTGTGAGCTTGACCTTTTTCTCTTGTTGGTTCCCGATGTTTAAGATTGTCTTTTGGGGGGTACTAGAGGCCTGAATTCTGGGATCATTGTTGATTCGGTCCTCTACGATTTTGTGGACAACAGTATCGCTCTCTGTGGAGCTGACAAGCTTGGACAAGAAGCCAGGCAACTGCTCGTCAGACAAATCCGGGATTATTTTGCTGATGGGCGTAGTTGGGGCAGAAGAAACGTCGAAGCAAGCAGTTCGAGGAGTCTTCTTTCCCTGATTGGGGGAGAGTTCTGCAAGGATGGAATCGACAGCAGGACTCTTCTTTCGTGGGTGTAGGGTGCCGTCGTCTTGGACTGAATTTTTTCTCTTTCGTGGTGGAGTAATCACCATTTCATTGAAGGCGGCGAGCCTCTTCTCGTGGGCATCCTTCATGATCGCGAAGAATGGGGACCCAGGAGGACTGTCATTGAGTCTGGCTCGAGTGGATCTTCTTGAAGGATTGGAAGGGTTCGCCTTCTTGACGTTCGCCATCTCGCGTTGATAGCGAAGCATCGTGGGCTATATGCGTATGCGTATATATCTATGCGTATAATGCGGCTAACCTGATGAGCAAAGGGACAATTGAAGGAGGTGAAGAAGCAGATTGGTGATTGGATGATGAGATTCTGTTGCCAGAGCATATGAGGAGGGAAGACGGTGGTGAGGAAGAAAGAGGATGGCGAAGGGGAAACTGGGGAGGTGGAGGAGCAGGAAGGCGATTTTATGGGTGTCGACGTCGATGGTGTTTATGCTGCTGTTTCGACACCGCACTCTCCATCGCCCGCTACTCCGTTCATCAGCACGGAGCATATCTTATAAACACGCAGCACTGCACATCGCCTCTGAGCTCTAGAGAGCACTGTATACATGCATTCAGCATCAAAGTGCTATTATTTGGATGGATAGTATTGATTAGATACGACCCATCCTAGTAAGCCTACGTAGGTAGACACCGTATATACACATCACTAGACAGGATCACATATATGCACCTCTGGATGGTAACATATGCCGTTACTCTTGATGGATTTATCTTATACAGCCCGTTCAATTAAATTAACGAAGGTTGGGTTTCATCCATTTAGCTAATAACATTGGATCTAATTGTCCTATATATCATCAACATGCACGCTCGAGGCTCGTGAGTGGCATATGAGCTAACTCGACAGATTCTATCAAATCGCTCCTATAAAATTTTCACCAATAAATCTATGAAGATATATATACCTTCGTTACTAGCTTGTAAAGCAAGGTATATATTAATAAGGCATTGATGGCGGAAGTTTACATTTATTTTGCTGCTTTACTGTATGTTTTCTAACCATATATATTGATGTTCTGTTGACATATACACAACGCAGCCGGAGTCAAATTACAACAGCACCGCCAACCGAGCCTCCGAAAACAGCCTGATTGGTAGCGCATATGAATATGAGAATACAGTATCTGCCCAGAGCCGCACATGTTTATCGAAATGTACCATGAGAGACGCCAGAGACGTTCGATTAAGCTCTAGCAGGCTCGGGCCATCCCGTTTGGCACGCATCCAATTATAAAACCCAGAATATGGAATCATCGATTCGGATCCTTTCTTTGTTCACGACCTCAGCATTCTAGAAACGAGCCAGCCCCTTTGCATCCAGGAACCAAACCAACCCGCGGTGAGTGCGATGTCGTCAGAGGGAGCGGCGGGCGGTGTGTTGTGCCGACGTCAAAAGGCAATCCGCGGCTATTGTCGGGTCGCAGAAACATTTTATCAACCGACGCTTTCCCGCAATCGAGAGCTCGCGATGAGATGAGCGATGAGGCCGTCAGTATTGTTTGGACTGCGACATTTGCACCGGAATCTAATTCGGTCGTGTGATCACAATGCTGAATGTCGAATAGTCCGGCCGCGTGACTTCGGCAGCTCATTCTCGATGCAGACTGTCCATTACCTTATGCAATGCTGTTCGCTGCAATGCATTACTTAATCTCTCCCTAACAGCTGCAAGTGTTATTAAAATTTGTACTGTTTCGGACTGCAACCCAACTTAACTAAAGAGCAGCTACTTAGTTGTGTACTCAGCAAGTACCTGTCCGGCAATGTCTCCGATGCCAGGCCGGCCGCTTTGCGAAGGGTAAACGCTTCCCCCCTAACGTCTAACGGGGAGGCAACCACCGGCTTTGGGCAACGAAAACCCACAAAACACCGTTATCGCAGCGGTTCCCAGATCCTTCACCAAGCGTAGGCCCTGTGTCGGCAGTTTATAAAAACGCCGAAGTTAAACTGTACATATAGACTTGCGCCGACCGGTTCCTGGGTCGCAGCATGTTATATCAATCATCATATCCGCTATCGGAGTGGTATGGCCAATGGCAACAGGAGAATGCCGCGCGGTGTTGGAATCGATAGGTCCCAGTAGTTCGTTCCAGATATGTAACTTGCGCCAACTTTTTGATAATGCGTCACCTGGTGGACCTCGAGGGCGGATTCCGTAAAAGACCCGATGTGATAGGAGCTTCCCACTTGCAGGCAATTTGCATTTGCAAGCTCAGAATTTTTTAACGGCGAACCTAATTGTGCCCCCGACAGTCTGGCTAGTTTGGTTGCTCCAGTTTAGCTCGCACGCCTGTCGCACTATATAAGTTGAGACAGCTGCTCGCAATAGCGTCCCTTTTGAGAGGTCCTTTTTTCTTTCAGAGCTCTTCGAGTGAACAAAGGAAAATAATTTTTCCCCAAAAAGAAAACGTTCCACTGTAAACCGCTGTCTGTCATATTTAATTGCAACTCCGTTTGAATAGAACTTACCTTCTATCAACCGTATTTTCCTAAATCACCAATTCGCTTCCAAAGCTTCAACTACTTTCGACGCAGCACCCAAATAATCCAACACCGCGCAACACGCCCAATTCGCATCTCGAGATAGAATCCGTGAACGAAATTGCAATGGCTCCGGCAGCGGTTCCCGTAGTCACAGCCTCGGAGCTTACTACCTCTGCCATGAAGCAGGACCTGAACAAGCCTGCAAAGACTCCTCTCGATGCCTCTAAACTGAGTTATCAGTTCAACAAGGCACCAAAGACTGTCCCGGCTCTCAATGATCCCATCCGATTGGAGCAAAATTCTACCACTGATGTGAGAAGCCAATTGATTTCTGCCATCGAAAACCCCAAATTATTGCTGACTTCTTGATGGTTATTTTTAGCATATGTTGACCGTCAAGTGGACGGAGAAGGGTGGCTGGGAGGCGCCACAGCTGAGACCCTACGGCCCCCTCGACCTCATGCCAACTGCCAGCTGCATTCATTATGCTACCCAAGCTTTCGAGGGCATGAAAGCTTATCGAGGGGTCGATGGTAAACTCCGTTTGTTCCGACCCGACCTCAACTCGAAGCGCATGAACCTTAGCAGCACCAGAATCGCATTACCGGCATTCCCTCCCGAAGAGCTGGAGGAACTGATCAAAGCATTCGTCGCCGTCGATTGTGCGAAATGGCTACCGGACGAAAATACCTTCATCTACCTCAGACCAGCCATCATTGCTTCCGGCGCGGCCTTGGGTGTTCAGAAGCCCCGAGAGGCAACATTGTTCATCATCGCTGTCTTGTTCCCGCCAATGGATAGCCCCAATGGGTTGAGACTTCTAGCTTCGAAGGAGGATATGGGAACCCGAGCTTGGCCCGGTGGGCATGGCTGGAGCAAGGTCGGAGCTAACTGTAAGTATTAGCTTTTGTTACTTATTTTTTCGGACGGAGTGCTTATCTAGAATGTGGTAGATGGCCCGACTCTACAAGCTCAAGGCGAAGCCCGCGAGCGTGGTTTCGATCAGATTCTTTGGCTCCTTGGAAAGGAAGGTCGCGTCACGGAAGCTGGTGCCTCCAACTTCTTCGTCGTCTGGAAGAACAAGCATTCAGGCCGTCTTCAACTCGTCACCGCTCCTCTGGGAGACAAGATTATTCTCGACGGTGTTACTCGTCGAAGCGTTCTCGAGCTCGCGAGAACCCGCCTTACCCACAACTCAACCGACATCCGCGAGGATGTTCAGCATCTCGAGAAAGTTGAGGTCGTCGAAGAAGATTTCACGATCCATGATCTCGTGGAGGCGCAGGAGGAAGGCCGTCTCGTCGAGGCTTTTGCCTGCGGAACCGCGTTCTTCGTCGCCCCAATTGCGTTCATCCAGTATGTGGAGAAAGGTTTAGAGGTTCCGATGACCGCGTCGACCGAGGATGGTGGTAAGGCTGGTCCTTATGCTGCCGCTATCAAGACATGGCTCAAGGAAGTTATGTACGGCCGTGTCCAACACCCTTGGGGGGTTGTTGTTAAGGAGAGAGGAGCCAACTGAGCGCAGGCAGTGTGCTGAGAATTTATACTAACTGAAATTGCAGATCAGAAACGCTGTAACGCCGGAATGCTTCTTGACCGTTCTTTTCCCTTCCTTCTTGTATTAAATATTTTCTCTCTGTTTTTTCATCCAGGCATCGGTTGTTCTAGCATCGTTCACTAAAAACTTTATGCCTTCTTCCTCATTTGCTGTTTGATTACGACATGGAAAGACCATGAAGCATATAAACAACCTGTTTCCTTGTTTTCAGTCTATTTGCATTTTTCTTCTCACGACTACTACCTAGTAGGTATTTCCCTGAAAAAAGATCGCTTGTAATTTTAATGCACGATACCAGTATAGCGTCGACGTCAATAGAAATTCTCAAAATTGAAATTGTGTCTTTGGAGCTATAGCTTCTTGGGAGAAGATATGATTATCCTTTAGTATATGCGTCATTCTTTATTAAAAGATGCGTTTAAGATAGCACTATACTACGCTGTTATCAAACTGTCTAAGGTACTGAACGGACTTAGGCGGACTGAATCACATAGACACACCCGTCCAGTGCCGATATCTGGCTGATGGTAAGCCAACACCGAACGCCGCGATTCGTTGGTTCACTATACTTAACGCTCCCAATATGCGAGCCCGAGTGATCCTTTACGGGAGTCCCAAATGTTCTACTTTGCGGAAGCAGGTACTAGACCCACTGAATCCAACTGTTTCATTTTGAACCGAGTTGAATAATCACAATCCCTTGTTCCGATCCTAGCCACCGTATCTGATATTTACTAGCCCTCGATACCAGAAGCTGGAACTTCACCTTCTGGTGCCAAGTGGCTTTCCGGAACGTTCCATCAGCGGGAATTTCTCCATTGAGGCTGGACTGTTGTTCAATAAACCCCAGGTATTCCGGTCTCTGCGATCTTTTCAATCGCTGACGCGAACTTTTTACTCTTCACCATCTCTTTACTATCGTGATCGTAAAACGGATTCGATATCAGCTTGATATATTCCGAATGTATCGATTTGAAGACCTGCCAAGATACCCGCTTCGTTAGCCAACATTGATCGTTTCTTATCCCCGTTGTTCCGTTTACCGATACATACCGGCTTCAAATCCTGCTCTCTGATCGCGCCTCCAAGTCCTCCACCCCGAGCACTCAACGCGCTACTACTGTTGAACCCTTGATCTACAATCACAACGAATTTAACGCTCGTGTTCGTCATCCATCCGTACGCGGCCAGACGCTCATCGATGGCGAAGAGGAGTCCGAAGTCCTGATCTGCGGTTTTCTGCGGGAGACGGGCATCAAAGACGTCGAGTGTCGAGTGGAGGAGTAAATGGAGGTCCAGCGAGGTCGTAAGGGAGGTGGAAGGAAGTGGAAGACGGGAGTTGTAGATGTAGATTGGGTTATTCTGCGATAGCCAAGTTAGCAGCTAGTTCTAAACACGACGTCACGAGATCGCACAGGTCGGGAATACTAACCTGTTTGCCGATTATGGCGATAACAGGTATCGAAGGCGTTGAAGCCATCGTGGGGGGGAATGGAGGCTGGTGGAGAGGTTGGATACAAAGGTGTCGTCGCTAAATGGGGAGCTTTGAGCTTAGCTCGGTGAGCGACACAACGCAAAGATTACAACGTTCTCGAACCCTGTTGTCACGCTTTCGCGGCTGCGCGGACGTCGGGCTATTTACCCGGGAACGGTTTCAAGATGTGAGCAGGGGTGTAGATGGGTATACGTTATCAATGAGATAAATCCGGGGCATCTCCTTAAGTGGCCATGATAATTGTTTCTTTATTCTTCTACCCTAGTATCAAGAGGTATTCAGATATTCAACGTCAAGGTAGTAAAAGATGAATCGAAGGAGTACCGAGGATGAGCCATTCATCTACAAGGATGCGTACACCTTGGAGGAAGTCGATTTATCGCCGAAACGAGCCTCGAGGCCATTTAAGAGACCAACACCGGTAGTCATCGCGGTTGTGATCACGGCTCTTGCCTCATCAATTCTTACATTGTTGCTGCAGTCATTATTTGTCGCTTTTCTGCAGGAAGGCCAGAAAAGCCAGCAAGTTTTACCAGATCTAAAAGTCCCTACATGTGAGTAGTCTGTAAAGCTTCTGATTTGTTGTGAAAAAGTATTTGTTCCATCTGACATAACAATGTCCGACGTAGTAGGAAGCATCCCCAAGGTATTTCAAGACGAGACCGTATATCTGAATAGAACAACGGAAGAAGGCAGAAAAGCTAGCGAAAAGGCATGGAAGGATCTTATTCCAAGTAAGCTTCACCAGTGAAAGTATTAAAAATTTTTCCAAAAAGATATATATATTAAATATAAGTTTTAGATGGCCGTGGCTTCATATCTTTAACCAAAATCATCGAAGCTTCTGAATACGATATCCCGGTCTCGCTAGCAAAGATGGACACTTCACACACCGGTCAATTCGCCGTATCTTCATTCCACCAACTCCATTGTCTCCATATGGTCGTAAAGTCATACTTTGCGGCCCTCGGATCACATGATCACGATGTCGTGCACACAAAACACTGTCTCGAGTATCTACGACATAATATAATCTGCGCCGCAGATTCAACTTTAGAGCCGTGGAAGACGGATTTACACGGCGTCGATGGGTTCGGAAGTACTCACATGTGCCGGGATTTCGAAGGTCTCTTCAAATGGGCGGAACAATACCGTGCATCGGATGTATAGCTCCATTTTCGAGATACCTAGACGATGAAGCAACGCGCTGAGATCGCATTGTTTGACGTGCAGGTTCGATGTAATTTGAATGACTTTTAAGGCGTTAAATGGGATATCACAGGCGCTGGATGTAATGTCGACCAGAGGCCCCATTCGCGGAGTCGGACCAACCGCCAAGGGGAATACTTTCTTTCATATAGATTTCGGGAAATTTTCCATGTATATATTATATCAACAACAATAGCAAATATAAAAACGTTGCGTATTTTCCGTCTTGGTCCTGCATGTTGACGAAGATAAATGTACTTCGGCTACGGTCTTGAAAAACGGGGATTGTAGCCGCTATATATCACACCACAACGCACGATCCGCATATTAACAGCGTCTAAAAGCTCTTTCTTCGGCGCTCGCCAAGTGGCTTGTTCTTCCAATCTCGAATAATTTCACCATGGCGAACTTCTCGGTATCCGGATTAAGGTTTAGCTTGTTCCTAGCTTCCAAAACTTGGAATATAACGATATTATTATCATGCGTTCAGTTGTACGAAAGCTAAGGTTAAGCGAACGTCATGCGGGTCGGTAGCTTAAAAATTTATATTTCAATCGATTTTATATTTCGTGAGTCGATTAAGTCGTCTATAAAAGCAGGACGGTACCTGAGGATATGGAGATTCTTGTCTACTATTCGCTATCAGCTAGTCGCTCGAGCCTGCATTGGCCATCATCTGAGCTTGTCTTTCCTTAATTATAAGCTGACGAGTTTATAGATTGTTAATTCAGTCATCCGCTCATTATTACGCGCTGAATCCCCTTCCTTAGATCTTTGGCAATTAGATTCAAGTAGGGTTCTTTCTAATTGAAGGCAAAATGCGAATTTCAGTCATCTCACTCTCTTTGATGTTAGCCAGGTAAGGCTTCCACACTGAGGCTAAGATTCCTCGCGATACTTAGTAATACTAACGAAATATAGCGCCGTAGCTCCAGTACTTGGTTACGGATACGGAGATGAACCTCTAACCAAGACAAAGACAATATACAGGTACCGCGAGAGAACGGTCTCCAAATATGCGACCAAGTATTCTACCAGGACTTGCACCAAGCGTATCACGGAACAACGAACGGAGACGAACTTTGTCACTGTCACTGTAACGGCTTCTGCTAATTGCAGTACCTCTTCGGTCGACGTAAACGGGAAAACGAAAACTGATAAGACTAGTTCTACTTGTACGAAATCGAAGACTAGTAGTACTTGCACGAAATCGAAGACTAGTAGTACTTGTACCAAATCTAAAACTAGTACTACGTGCACCAAATCCAAGACAAGCAGCACATGTATGAACCCCTATACCTTCTAGCAGTTAGGTCGAAATATCACTGACGCAACATTTACAGCTTCTACAACTTCTTCCACCGATGCCAAGGTAGCAATCGGCCCAGAAGAATCAACGATGCGCATGTCTATCCTGGGAGCGGCGTCAAGTGGGACGTCAACAGAGTCGGACATGGCTACTCCATCGCCAGCACCAACCGAATCTCCTACTAGGATAATTGACCCCCCAGACAAGCCCGCGTCAATCATAGCACCCGAACCGACGGCAATGGCCAACTCGACCACGATACATATGTGTCCGCCCGTGGCAACAGTCATGGTAACCAGATCATGTCGCCAAGAAGAACAAGTCCCTTGTCCTGCAAAGAATCGTTGTATAAGTACCCAAGCACCTGTGTATTACGGATGCAGCTGCAGTACCGCTTCTGCATGGACGTTAACCATCGTCCCGGACTGTCCTTCCGCCTGTTGTGGATCGCCACCTCGGCCATTCCAGCTCACCGAGAAATGCTCTCAGACTTTGATGAAGATTAAGCCGACCCCAACTGATACGACTGCTTCTACGACGTCCGATGCAACCGGATCCACGGAATCAACGGAGTCGGCTTCGTCATCGGAATCAACTGGATCGTCGGAGACATCGACGCCAACCGAGTCGTCCGAGGCCTCAACAACCTTTCAGGATATACCCGAGGAAACTGAAGATACTAGCATCGAGGATATCGAAGAGACTGAGGAGATCCAAGATAAATAGATTGATACTATGAGTGAGTATGTTTAACATATTTGCCCCATTACTACTGCCGTATAAAGAACGGATGTCGTCTTGTACCTAGAAATTTTGTAGAATTTAGATCCACATAAATAACTAACAAAAAATAAAAGTGGTATTTGAACAATGCCTTTTCTAATCTTATCTCGTGAAATCAAACCGCTTACTTGTTTGGCTAACCGAAATTGCCTTTTGCCGGAAAGTAAACAGTTTAGTTTCACCGTTTTTATTTCATGAACTACTCTTATCACCGGCACGGATGTGGCGTGATACGGCTACTAAAATCGACCAACAACCGGTTAACCTGCAAGTTGTAAAATTCGTTAAGTGAATGAAGCTCAAGAATTCTTCACCCAACTACTCTAGTTAACCGCACTCCCTCTTCAGTCATAGGACTTTTTGTTCTATATGCTCCGTTTTATTCAACGCTAGACACACTAAGAGCATCGGCTCGGCACGATGTTACCCTAAAAATGCCACAAAGCATTGTGTCGACATGTGACTTGCCTCCCTAGGAAGGTGAAGACAAAGAACGATGCTTCGCACAAAATTAATAAACAGAATTCAGTAATCACTTTCCAGTGCTGGAGATTCCATGGCTTGTGTAATTGGTAGGTGTTGTACCTTGGCAAGAAAAGTGTACTTTTATATAGAAAAATGTCTCTCGATAGATCTATCGAGAGACATTGCGGGATGTTTTCCCGGTGACATAATCATATAATCGAATTCAAATAAATATATACGAAGTGAAAGTTTTCAAGAAACAAGGTATATCAGATTTCTCATAGTAGTATTGTTATATACAGTACTATAATTACAGTACCTTGTATATAAGCTGCGCTGTCCCCACGAGATTCCTCGTTGTATTTGCGAAGAATATCATAGCATTTTATATCACGCCCTCGTTCGTTTGCAACTTCACGCTCGTTATCAATACAATATATTGTTACATAGCTTCAGACATCCACTCGATTAAAACCCTCTCTCTAATACAGACCAATCATGAAGGTCGCAGTCCTATTCCTCGGAGCCCTCTACATCTCTACGGGTGCCCTCGCCGCTCCACTAAACGCGGAAACCGAGTCTCACATTGTTATAAAGAACAATCATGTCGCCGCTTCACGAACAGACAAACGTTTCTGGGATTTCAACGCAGATAAATCAAAGACCGAGGCTGACAAAGCCTTAGAGAAAGAAGTCTTGAAGGACATGGGTAAAGTTGTTGCAGGGACGAAACACTCATTTTGGGGTCGTATCTGAGAATTTGCAACGAAGCTCCGATAAAGTTACTTTCTTCTATGTCTGCGCCCATGTGTCAGATCTAATCAATTCTCGTGTAAATAAGCTATACGCATTCTTAACGGGACAGGTTACACAATAAGTGGCGTCGCGATAGTCTTGTTTATGGTATTGTTATATGGTATTCAATTATTGTATTATTACATGATGATGAGACTCATCTCAAAACATTAAAACCCAAAATCCTAATCTATGAGACATGAAAATGGAGATCGTGCCATATGAGTTGTAAATAATAACCCAAACGCCGTAACAATGATTTTTGAAAAAAGAAATGACCAGAAAAATGCCTGACGCAATGAATAACAGAAAGCAATATCAGAAAGTGACGTGAACCGCCGTTATACAAAATTAAGATATATAAATATATAGTTCCTCTCAACCCCCACGTGCCGCACCAATTTAATCATCGTTGTCGCCAAATGTTGGTGCGAACTTGCTCTTCTTCCTAAGCATCTTTCCGTACTTGTAAAAGATGAATGGACATGGGAGCAAGACTACACTGACAAGCGCCAACAAAGTACCAGCCCAGTTAACGTGGAGGGAGTTAAACATGTAGGTGGCGAACAGTGGGAAGACGGCTCCAAAGATTGAACGCAAGAACGCGTTGGCGGCAATGGCCGAAGCGGCGAACATGAGATAGGCGTCGATGATGTAGTTAAGACATTGTAAGAAGATAAGGAAGATACCGGCACCAGTGAAGATACCGGACAGGGTGGGGACAATCCAGTGAATGTTTGGGTAGTTACCAGTCCAAGAAAACCAGAAGAGACCGATTGGGAAAAGGATGCTACCAAGCATTGCTGGCGGGAGACGGTTCTCAGGAATTGGGATACCGCGGTTGGCTTTGAGAAGACGAATGTAACGAGGTTCATATAAGAAGACGACGAGGCCACCGAGAAGCTGACCGAGAATGAGGCCGATGAATGGGAGGGCGCTGTTTCCACCTTGAATGCGATGGTATCTCGCAAATACGATCGGGTAGGCTGTAAGCATGAGGTAAAGCATACCGTAGATGAAGGCAATGTAAAGAGAGATAAAGAAGACAATCGGCTCGGTGAAGAGGAGCTTGAGAGGACGCGACAAATTCTTCTCGATGAGTTCTTTAAGGTCAACTTCGATCTGCTCTTGTTTAGCATGGATACCCCAGTTCTTGGTCAACCTCCTGAGTGTTCGAGCCTTTTCTACCAAGACGACTGGAGCGTAGGTTTCCTCGAGGTAAAAGATATTGAGACCAAAGAGAACGAAACCGAGGATGGCGGTGATCCATTCAGTCCATCTCCAACCGAGATGACTGTTGACAATGTAGGCACCAACAACTGGAGCGATGAGAGCTGGAGCTGAGACGGTAAGAGCGAAAATGTTAATGGCATAACCGCGGTGGGCGTTATCCCAGATATCTGCATATGCACCACCAACGACGGCCAATGGACAAGCAGCGAAGAGACCACCGAAGAATCTACAGATGATGACGGTTTGAAGATCTTTCGCAGCGGCGACAGCAACTTGGAAAACGGCGAAACCGAAAACGGCAATGATGATTGGAAGTCTTCGACCGTACAATTCAGAGAGCGGTGCCCAGATCAAAGGTCCAGTAGCGAATCCCAAGACGTAAAGAGACACTCCGAGCGTGCCAACTTCTGCGCTGACATGGAACTCAGCGGCGACCGCTGGGATGGCGGGGGAAAAGATACTGGAACCCCACACACAGAAAGCGGAAGTCGCAGCTAATAGTGCGGAGAGCAGGAACTTTTTCTTTTGGGTCCAGTTCTGCGGATGCATCGGATCGTCTAATGTCACAACCTGATTAGAATGCATGCATGCGACGAAACTGTATTTTAAAGAATGGAGCAAACTTACCGAACCCCTCGAAATCAACGACATACTGTTCAATGTCGGGTAGCGCCGGAGGATATTCTTTTCCTTTGCCAAATGGCGGCAGCTTTTCCCTCCTCGATCTTGTTCTCGCAGGGTCGGCCGCAATTGTGTTTGCGTGGACCGACTGCGCTGTTCGCGTCCGGGACATCAACGTCCTCGTCCTTTCCGCATTGAGTCCGCTCTCGACATCCTGGGCTGTGGCAACTCTGGAAACACCAGCGCCAGTGGAGTTTTCAAGGGACTCTTTGTCGCCATTCAGAGCGGCGGCTTCTTTTTCAAGACGTCGCTCTTCAGCGCTACTACGAGGTGCATGGCGACGGGCATCCTCCTCGGACTTGACGAGCTCAAGGTCTATCTCATTCATGTTGCGTTGTGGTTCGTTCTGTGACGTAGTTTTTGTTTATTTCAATTGCTAGGCCGAACTCGAGAACGAGCGTCAATGGCGAGCTTGGGGGCAGGCAGATGTGTTCGATAATGATAATGGTGGAGAGGACTCGATTTCAGGAGGGGAATCGAGGTCTAATTAAATAAAAATTAACTTTCTTCTAGCATGGCATGACGACCCAGCTACTTTTTTTTCTTCCCTTCGCAAATAGAAAAAAAAAAAAAACGACTCGGCCCTGAAAAATCCACGGAGAGATCGCCATCCGGCATGGGCTCCTGATTTGGGCAGAACTAACTAGCGCGAGAGCCCCTCGGTGGCCCTCCATCAGAGCAGTCGGATCAGCCGAGCAAGCCAGTCTCGGGCGCTGGAGGGTTGCCAGAACTCTCCGATTACATAAGGGAGAAAATTTATCTCCGCTCGCAGTATGGCTCGACGGAGTAAAATCTTTGCTCGCGCGGGCATATAATGCAGATTACTAAGTGGGTGTATACGGACGACGTGGATGCCCCTGCGACGGTAATTCGTATATCATCTTTTGCGTCTCGAGAATAGAGTTCTTTCGTAATCGGGAATTCATGCGTCCTCGAAATGCAAAATACGATGTATCGTAAAGGTGATACCCGATCAAACAGATCAAGGAAGCGGAGCACCTGAAGATTGATAAAAACTCGTCGGAATGCCTGAAACCGGCGGCAGACCGGCAACAACCGTCCCCAAATCGCATCCGCAGAACTTCTTGAAAAAGGTGCAAACATGCACTAAAACTCTGCGTGTCGCGAAAAGTATAAGTCTTCGAGAAGTTCCTCTCCTTCTCTCGCTCAATTGTCAGCATTCGATTGACAATGGAGAGAGACCCTAGCCTTCAAGCTTACGCGTAGAGTCCAATTTTATCGACCGACAGAAACCTTCCCAAATTTCATGACATGACCTCATCGGCAACAGAAGGATCGGTGAAAGTGGGAATGTCTCTCCGACATCGATTACAAAGGAAATCCTTTGGGGTGAAAAGAGTGGATCGAAGACCAAGCTTTTCTTGGTTGCAAGCCATTGCTAGCAATTTGCAGGGGGCGGAGATATCCAATACCCACCTCGGATCCGAGTGCCGTACTAAGGGCGGCAGAACCGTGTATCCTTCGTACGAACATCAGGAAGGTGAATGAATACTCATCTGCTCTGGAAATGATCATGCAAGGCGAGCGGAGTGGCACAAATCTCCTGCGGCTCGTAAAATGCATGTCGTTCTTTCATTCGCGCAGAGCGTACCCGTCCCTAATATATACGATACCGGCAGTTGAAGTCAGCGTGCATACGGAGCTACGGCTGGCTCTCATGAGAGACAAAGATCTGAACGGACGATTCAATAAAGCCACGAGCGTTCGTCTAGCGTTCGTCTATGAGTTTGAATTATAACGTTAGCGTGCTTGACGAAATAGTATTCTGCTGACAAAGAGCCGAGACATGGTTCTCTAGAATGTGTGACTCTCTACCCGGCTCCAAGCTGCTGGGCGGAATCTCATGTCGTTCGTGTAACCGGTGTAACTCTCCAACAAAGTTTTTCAGTTAAGCTTAGTCCAACCGGGCAACTCGGAACCTTCAAGAGCTCTCACCAAACATGACTGACGCCAGACCCGGAGGGCGTGGGCCCATTTCTGGTGGGTGCCTGTGTAAGGCTGTGAGATATTCCATATCCTTCCCTGAAGGCACCTGGCCACCAAAGGTAAGTTGACGTCGTCGGGGTTGACTCGGCTTTTGACATCGCCTGGCGGGGTTACGAAGGAGCCATTGACTCCATCCAACACAACGCCAAAAATACCCAGTCGCATATATGCATACATGTCTACGAATGTGTCCCGGGCTACCCCGAGGCGCATCCAATTATTGAGGTGATAAACTAAGGTTTCTGTAGAAGAACAACATCTGCCACTGCACGCAATGTCGCAAAGCCACCGGCGCTCTCATGTCGCATATCCTCACGGTCTCGCCGCAGCAAGTCAACTGGACTTGTGAAGATCGCAGCTTCCGAGAATACTCGTCCTCTCAAGGAGTATTCCGAGGTTTCTGCCAGGCTTGCGGCTCGACTCTGAGCTGGAGAAACGTTGAAACCCCATCTGAAATAGATCTGTTTTCCGGCACATTAGATGAGGAGGTTTTGACAGGTGATGGCGGAGATACGGGGAGAAAGATATTGATGACGGAAAGGCAGTTTTGGTGCGAAAATATGGTGCATGGAGTGAGCGATGGGGCCAAGAGCAAGTTCATGTATAAAACAAATGCGGAAAGCGGAGTCGTATGCTGATAGAGATAATTGACCATCTTGATCATAGCCTTGCACTCCCGGCGCCAAAAATCGTGGGAAAATTAATGGAAACTAGTGAAATTGAAAAGTTAACATTAAAACTAAAATTATTTTCAAATGTATACGTATCCGAGAAGTATCCATTTATATGACTTGGCAGACATATTCAAATAGGGCTCGTGAGTCAAAAGGAGAACCAATCATTATCTTGAACCGCCCTAGCTGTATTAATCGTATACAGGACCTTGGGTACTAAAGGTAAATTTGTACGCTTAAGTTGGCTAGTGTGACAAATCGATCTAAATTGAAGATATGCAAATTCTCTTGAAAAGAACTTAGATTATAATATGACCTGCTGAAGGCATCACTCGTTTGATGATACTAGAAGCGGAAATAATGGTAGGAAATTAGTCTTTGACCAAATTCCCGGCGAATAGTACGCTGACCAGGTCGGTGGGATGTCTCAATATGAGAATGAATGCAAAACCTAACGCACGCTAGAGGTCGGATCGATCGGACCTCCAGCCTCCTCAGGAAAGCTATCGCTACTTTTCGCAGAAGCTATTTTTGTGTGGTATCGTGCTTTCGGAAATAATCAGTAATTCAGTTTCGCGATAATCAAGATCTAGATGTCAAATCTAGGTAGTGAAATGCACATTTCGTTTCGCCAAGCTATGACCTGTTGCTCAAGGCGGTTCTTCTAGCCCTTGAGCTTCTACTCAACCATTGGTTGCAGCCTTAGAGTTGAGCAATTTACTATAAATTGAAAGACGCCAATACTTTCAAGGGAATTCTTAACTTTAAGAGTTCCAACCCGAGAAGATTAGTGGATGGACAATTATAATCCGAAGTATTGACAGGGTCTCGTACGGTCATCCTCAATTGACGAGCATCATTGATCAACAGTTGCAACTGCTGGACCATCCTGATTCGAAGGCGGGTAGGGTGGTAGGTAGTAGTATAATATAGCTACGTCAACGTACGGGATATATTATATCACCTGTTCGCATCAGCACAGCATGTACACCCGCGAAAGCTTCGAGGCTGGGCAGCTGTAGAATGTAACTTGCACACCACTTCGAGCGCGCCAAGGGCTCGCATCTAATATACAGTACTATAAATCCGCCTTTGAATTCCACTTTGCGCTTAGCGGAAAGCGCTTTTCCCGGCATCTCGTTTGCCAAACTGCGCACTTTAAAAAACTCTTTGGCGGTAGTCGGTTTTGGGGTCGTCTATGCGGCCAATCGCATCAAGTGTCTAAGACCAGAAGTTGTTAGCACCCAAGATACAACACCAACACACAACTATGCACAAGCGCCCTGCGTTATTGTGCAGATGTCAAAGAAAGCGAGAAACAGATCGAATTTTGATTTCAAGCTTTCGTCGGATATTCAAGGCTGAAAATGGTTCGAGGTATCCACTTTTCGTAGCAGATGTTTTCCCAATATATCTCAAGATGTTTCTTCGATCGCGATGATATTTAAGTTGATGGTGCTCCCAGAATTGGGCGTTGTCTTTCACTACCGTGCTCTTCACCCTTCCCCCCAGTCTCTACGGATATACTACATTCCTTACCAGTCGGTCCTTCAAATACATTCCTTTAAATGAAGTTTTTCACGCTTGCAGCTCTCGCTGCTATCAGTGTCGACTTGACCTACGCTCATTGTGCTGAAGCTACTAAATTGCTCAAGCAATACAAATGCCCAATCCCCAGTAAGATTTCTATGCACCGTACATCTTGACCCCGCTGACCATTTTTAGGTTCCACTATTCATAAGACATGCACCAAGACTCTGCCTCCTGTCACCAAGACATGCACCAAGACTTTGTCTCCTCTCACTAAGACTTGCACGAAGACTTCGACTGTTCCCGGGGCTCGCGTTACCACTACCCTCCACAAGACTTGCACGAAGACACTACCACCAGTCACCCGCACCGTCGATGGCAAGGTACATCTTGATTCCATCCGATTATAGTGAGTTGATATTAACACGATAAATTTAGGATGTGACTGTCACAAGGACTGTGACTCAAGACGCGAGCGTCAACGCTAAGGATGTGACTGTCGTAAGGACTGTGACTCAAGACGCTAAGGTTGGTTTTAAAGTCCTTATCGAAAGACGGCCCATAATGCTAATTCACGTAACCAGACTGTCACCGTCACGGCCAACCCGGTCACCAAGACATTGGAAGCCAAGGTTCGTCGACATCATAGTCCCACCGTAAGAAATAGACTAACGAGTGAGAAGACCATCACGGTCTCTAAGGAGGCACCAGCTCCCGTCACCGTCACTTCTGTCCGAACTGTTACCCCCGAAGCTAAGGCGAGTTTCATATCAAATATATGATACAAACCAATCTAACAGCATAAATAGGTTCAAACTGTAACTAAGGATGCAGTTACTGTCACCAAAACCGTCACACCCGAAGCGAAGGTATATCTCGACTTCGCCACAACTATAACTATATAAACAAGAAGCTCACGATATCATTAGGTTCAGACCGTAACTAAGGAGGCTGTTACTGTCACCAAGACCGTCACACCCGAAGCGAAGGTAAATATCGATTCCGCGACACCTATAAACAAGAGGCTAATGATATCATCAGGTTCAAACCGTAACCAAGGAGGCCGTCACCGTTACTAAGACCGCAACCAAGGAGGCTGTCACCGTCACGAAGACCGCAACCAAGGAGGCTGTTACCGTCACGAAGACCGCAACCAAGGAGGCTGTTACCGTCACGAAGACCGCAACTAAGGAGGCTGTTACCGTCACGAAGACCGTCACACCTGATGCCAAGGTGACCATTAACCTCCCCGAAAAACCTTAGGAACAAGAAAGCTAACGATATATCAGGTCCAAACCATCACCGCAGCTCCTAAGGTAAGCTACAACCCCCCTCATACTGTTATCTCAACATTCGCTAATGATTCGCGTAGACCGTCACTGTAACTACTCCTGGAAAGGATAAAGTTACAACTACTACCGTCACCAAACAGTGCACCAAGCCCGATGATTACAGTGGTTATCGATTCCGTCGCGCTAGAGTTTAAGCGCGGTAGCTTGTAAAAGGGTGTGTACTCGTCCCGGCTGAGTACCGAGATTCACGGGGAGAGATACCCTGTGTTACGAGTATGGCTTCATAGGAAATGAAGCAACGGCTTGACGATAATCATGTATTCTAACGAATGTAATGTGTTTTGAAAAGATGATACTCACCATTTGGGGGTTTCTCTTCTTTTTATTGATTATTTAACCACAGAAATGTGTCAATACCCAGATCAAATCCCAATCTATTCTCTATTGATTGGAAGATAAAGTAGCCGTGTGTCGTTTCTTAGACTTCATGATCACTTATATATTATAAATAGCCTTTTAAATGAATGGACCCGATTACTAGGCGGGGTGGGTAGAAGAGTATACGGGGAACGTTCACTCTGTGACGATAAAGCATCCAGTCAGATATTGGTCCTGCAGTGAACCCGCAAGTAGCGTTTATTTCTCGTATTTGATTCCTGTTTACAGAAATTCTGTATGAAAATACGCCACAACTCATTCAAATAGTCTGCCATCCCTCAGGTCAACATCTTTAAATCACTTTCGCGCAAAACTTTGATTTGTTATCGAGTGTCACTTCATCGATTTATATCACATGTTTGAGGTGGTGCCGGGTGTGGAGGTAATATTAATATTACCTTATTTGAGACCTTAGACACAAGGCCTTGAGTAAAAGAAGGCACACTATTTCTTCCACGCTATCACTTTCCACCAGCGTACTTTAAAGCTCTCGTATAAGCTTCTAATATCTACTTAACTTTGATACTCACAAAGCCTATTGAATTTAGTAGACTCCATTCGTACATTTCCATGGTTTAGCATTGATCAGAGCTGACCAAAAATACGCCTCTCGTCAGGAATGTTCTGGTCAGAAATGATCGGGTTTAAAATCTAGATTTTATACAGATGAACCACAATTGAACAGCTGCTGATTAAAATAGATCTTAATAACCCGCAAAGATTTACGATTTTATCAGGGAATCAAAAGGCTGAATTCTTAGCAAGAAGGTCATGAATTGACGAGAGCTTAGAGGCAAACTATGCTCTAGGGTGTAAGGAAATCAGTAAACATCAGTCGGACATACTTTGTATTCACGGATACTTGAAGTGCTTATTTTCAATGGCAAGTAATATTTTGGGCAGAGAAAAAATAGATATAGCTGAGAACCGCAAGCGGTCATAAACGAACTCAAATATAAAGTAGTGAGATTGATCGCGCGGTCAGAAGCATTGCCTGGGATGCGCGTGGGATAATGACTTCTAGTTATATATGGCTTGTTGACAGATCATACACAGCTAGAAGCCATTGTTAAACGTTTTGTTTAAACGGTGATCTGGCGTGCGTTAACGTATGCACGCCAGATCACGGATATACTTTGTTCTCGGATCCGAAGGCGTCTCGGAGTGGCGTCTGGTAGCTTTATTCCATAAATATCCCTATATTTTTAAAGACATCCAAAAAAAAACCGACCTATCATTGCTACATCTGACGGAACATTTTTCTTGAAGCGAATTCGCTACCTGAGTGAATGGCTTGCGGTTTCAATGTGTTCTGTCAGCCCAAGGCTCGAGTCCGCCCCAATATATTATAAATCCATAAAAGTAGGCAAGCAAAGGAATCCCAATCCGACGAGATGAGCAGATATTCGTAATAGCTGACGATATAATTTTCTCAATCACGTCTTTAAAAAGAATATGAGAGTTATCAGAAGGGAAATCGCACGCTCTAGCTCTACGGCTATTGAACGTTAGATCTGCGCAACTGGATGTAAGAGCGTGAATGCGGAAGCCCTTGGCATCTATATACCGTTGTGGAAATCGTGACCCTCTAGCTACTCGGAATTGTAATGCCGGCTTGGCTAATGGTTGGTATGAGGTTTCCGAGTCATGGAGCTCTATCAGCTGATAGCTTTGGGTATCTCGATGGCGAGAAACTAATAAGCAAGCACCGGTTGATCAACTTGGCTGACACGAGCTTGATACGTAGCTTTAGAAAAAAACGGTGGTGTTATTGTGTTGGAATGAGGCTGCAATATAGACATGTGTACCCGTGCTGACCTGCCGGGGTTAATGAGAAAAACCTGGGAATATACTGCATCGTGGGTCCATGTTGTCGCTTGTATTCAAAAACTAGTACAACTGTATCCGAAGATCTCGAACATATGGGGGGCGGTCGAGAGTGAACCCGGTGAATTCGCCCAATATGATTGGGTAGGATGAGTGTCCCAGCCATCCTATCGCTTCAGCGCGCCTCGCCAGGCCGTAGCTGATAGCTAGCTCAGGAGGACCGACCCCAGCGCGCTATGTTCGGAATAAAAATTATTATTATTATTTGACATGTTAGTTTTTCGTTCGCTCTCGAGTTCGGGTGCTCCCTTGGAGGCTTACGAGGCCTGGCTGAGATTGGCGTGTCCTAAGCGGGCTTGGCCAGTCTTAATGCCATTTCCCAGCTTCGCGCCGTTGAGTCGGCTGCGACTGCCTCCACAACACCACGACTAGTCAAGTGCACTTCCCTAGAACCAGGCCAAATCCCTCTAAATCAATAAGCTTTGCTGCTGGGCCTGCCAATATCTCAGCTACAGGTCTCGGCTACATTGGCAAATTCGTATCGTATACGTTATTCACCCCACTTTGGTGATCTGCGGAATCCGGCATGTTTTTCTTCGACAGCAGTCAGACCGGGTATTGTCTTGAATCCGTATTTCTTTTCTCAGCGATGAATAAAATCGTGAAATATCAAAAGGAGATGGCGTAGAGAAATAGCATAAATAGAAGAAGTACCCGCTGTCAATATGCCAAACTCTCACCATCATCAGCAGCAGAAGCAGCATTTTGGCTTCATTCATTCATTCCTTGACCTCATTCCCTGACCCGGCTCGACGACTCTCCTTGAAATAGAAACTACGCCTTTCTTTCAGAGCATTATTCATTCTTTCACGACAAAATGAAGTTCACTGCTGCTTTTGCCGTCGCCGCTATCTGCGCCGATTTGACTTATGCCCACTGTGCAGAAGCTACAAAGTTGCTCCAGCAATACAAGTGTGCTATGCCAAGTAAGAAAATCTTACCGAATCTCCAATGATTTCCCGAAGTTGGGTTATTGTCCCGCCTAGTATTGGATCGGTTGATACAATACGAAGCCCGAATTCAATCCTATCCTGACAAGACTTTACATACTTGACAAGTGCTAATGAAATCACTTAATCTTTGTAGCCAAGACGGTGACGAAGACTTGGACAAAGACCTGGACAAAGACCTGGATCAAGACAGAGAGCAAATGGTTCACGATAACTAAGACCGGACAAGGCGCAACCGTCACCGTCACTGCACAAGGTGCCGCAACTACCGTCACCGTCACTGCTCAGGTATGTTCACATTGCCAATAGACACTTCATACGATGGCCCAGTCATCTCGCTACGCATCAGCCTTGGACTAACTTCTAGTATAGGGACCCACCCCAGACGCCAAGACGGTCACGGTTACAGCTCAGGTATGTTTCACGAAATATCATACAGTGTCTCCATATCCGAAATGCCTCAACTAACGAATTCATATAGGGAACTGCTCCTGATGCCTCAACTGTCACCGTCACTGCTCCATGCAGCTCCGGCCCTGGACCCGAGAGCATTGGCCAAGTGACCGTCACCCAAACCACATCCGGAGATACCCCTGGAACCACCACGATCTTCCCAACCGACGATAACGGCCAGCCCGAGACGACCAGTGGCACCGCCAGCGTCATCATCACCACCACCCCAGCCAACGGCGGCACCACCGCCCCACCAGCCTCCCAAGTCACCACCACTATCACCACCGGCGGAGATACCCCTGGAACCACCACCCAATTCCCAACTGACTCAAATGGTCAACCTGAGACTACCGATGGTACCGCCACCGTTATCATCACCACCACCGGTGAAGCCGGCACCACCGCACCACCAGCTTCCCAGGTCACCACTACCGTCACCACCAGCGGTGATACTCCGGGAACCACCACCCAATTCCCAACTGGTCCGGATGGCCAACCTGAGACCACCGACGGCACCGCTACTGTCGTCATCACCACCGCTGGTGACGACGGTTACTACCGTCGCATGAGACGATACTAGATATAGAAATATGTCTGGTTGCGTCCATGAATTCCGCGAGATAGATTTCGAAAGAAATCAGCGAAATTATTACTAAACTGCATCACTTCTATTCCGGACAATACGAATTTGACGACCTGACGAATCTACAACACTCACGACTTTATGTTTCCTGATGGCTATTATGTAGAAGAATACGAGTCATAAGTATATATGACTCGGTAGCCACATGTACTTAGGCATTTCAATGAAGTCTTATAAACTCTGCACTTTGTATCGTCCGCGGACTGTGAACTAAGTTTCCTCAACACAACTTTTTTTCAGGCCTGTGTTGAAAATGTTGCATGTCCAAATTTAGCCTTCACCACGTTGTCGACGTCTACCATTCGCTACTAACTCGACGATTCTCTACCAGATTAGGCCCGGCCAATTGGAAGTGACTGCGATTGATTACATATAAACCCATGGTATATTCAGACTAACGAATGAAATCATAATATCATAAAAATGTGATGAACATTATAACCAGAGATAACAGCAGAAGGCTAAGACTTCCCTCCCCTCGACTTCTCCCAGCGCCGTTCCTACCCACAGGCGACACCTTCTGAACCGCTGGCGCGGTAGATATAACCACCACCTGACCGTTCTGCGTCGACGTAGCCGGACAATTATAAACCGCACACCCATAATCTAAAAACCGTGTTAGAGAATCACCAACCTGTCAAAACATTTCAATAAAAAATAAAAAAAAAAAAGAACTTACTGGACGGACAGCACCCGCCGGATACGCTCGCAGGACACTCATACCACCCCCCCGGACACACCCCATTAGTCGTAACCGTAGAAATAGAAGTCCCACCGCCGGTCCCCACGGGACAATAATCGACCCCGCAATCCCTCCCGACTCTGCAACAACCACCGTTGAACTCCGCCCCGCACGCCAACCATCCCGCCGGACAATTCGCGAGGGTTAAAACCGCGCCCGGTGCATCCGTGATTTTGGGCGCGGGTTGGGTGTTCACCGACGCCGGGTTGACGGTATTAATATCTATCGTTGAGAATCCGTCGGTGGGGTACGTGATACTACTAGGCACTACGACGGCTGATGTACCGATCGTGAATCCTGATGTGGAATACTCGATCCCCGGCACGCCTGGGCCGGTGTTATATGGACAATTCGTGACGCCGCAGAGGTATCCGATTTGACAGCATCCTGGTTTATAAATATATAAGTCAGCGTCTGATATCGATTGAAAGAATGATTTAAATCATATGTGGTTGCTGTAGGTGTACCGTAGCTTAGTGATGCGGGACAGGGGTAATATCCTCCCTGACAGATGTCCAGTCCCACGGTGACTGTTCCGGTGGTCGTTACCGTTGTTGGATTCGAGATGCCGGAGGTGTTTATCAGACATCCTTGAGGGGAGCAGATGTATCCTGGTAAACAGCAGCCGCCTCCGGACCCCTGAGGACATTGCGTATATCTAGCATATTTTATATTTATTAGCGGTGTTTTATAATTTATCGAATGGAAGTTCTTACCCCGGAGAACAGTTTTCAAGGGTTGCACCGCACGGTTGTCCATCTACTCGACGTTAGACAGGAATTTTTTAAAAACCGATGAGTAGGAGTAATACTTGGACAGCACCCGACGGAACCGAACCCCGTGTCGAGGATGTTCACGCAGGATGTCCCCGTTGGACAACAGTATCCAGGTTTTTGAATATTCGTGCAAGCCGAGTTTCCGGACGGGCAACTCTGCTGCTGCCGCTTTTGGAGACCTGAAAAATGGGGATTGACAGGTAAATACAACCTGCCGGGTTCTAATGCGAACGATATGAACGAGTCAAAGTCATAGTATTTTTGCCCTTCGTCGCCGTTGGCGAAGAGCTTCATCACGGGTTTTGGTTTGGCGGCGTCATACTGCCGGACCAGGTCGTCAACGTCCTTCGGGTAGTATTTCGCAGTGGGAGGGAGGTTGAGAGTGTATCTGGGCGGGGCAGTCGTCGCCGTCGCCAGGACTCCTGCGATCCAAACAGCCGCGATCAAAGGCCGAGCCATACTTTATTACTTTATTTGTGAGTTGCGCAACACCAAGCGCCGCGGATTCCAGCGATCGTGGATGAGAATGGGCGGAACGAGGCAAAACGTGGGAGGCGCGCGGGGATCAGAGTTAAATCACAGTAGCACCGAAGGATCAAACCGGCAGACGAACGAGGCTGGTTGGGTGGTCTACGGGCATCTCATCGTGATGGCGGCAGCCCTGTCGACGATGACGTCCGGCTGCAGCTACTAGACCGAAGGCTCCACTCCAGATCCAGCCACTCGCATTATCTTTTCGCACAAAACAGAATGGAATTCGCTATATACCGTACAAATACAAAATGCCGTACCGTGCCCCCCCAAACCGTAACCGAGACCGAACCTAGGTAGATGCCATAAAATGCGTGTAATATAACATATCATATCACGGTGCGTACTAGGGAAAAGTTAGCGTGAAAGTTTATTATAAAAGGAACCGCGGGGAAAAACCCGTACCTGGGTAGCAACTTGAGCGCCGCTGCCTTGCGCAGGAACCGCGCTGACATCCGCGGGCGACGAATCCATCGCCACGTTCGCGCTTCCGTAGGGGATGTTGCACATCCAAGAGAAGATAGTGCCCGCTTTATTCACAGCCAGATCTGACGAGTCACCACAAATCTTCGCACCCCAGCCCACGTGGCCGCCGGCCTTGTTGCACGTCTTGTCCGTGAAGAAGGCGCAGCACATGGTGCCTTCGATCTTTGCACTGATAAAGGTACCCGGATCACCGCTCCATCCGAACCAATGCTCGTTGTCGTAGCAGTATTGAGCGGATGACACCCAGACCGGATCGCAGCTGGATTGCGTGGCATCACGGCACATGTGAACGATGAAATTGGCGGAGCCGCTCTGGCGTTTCTTCAGGATCTTCTCGTCGCTCAGGACGACGGGTGGAGGTGGGAAGCGGTGCTCGTCGAACGAGGGGCGGCGGTACGGGTTTGAGAAGTCCGGGATGTCGACGCCCGCCTGTGCCATCGGAGCCGGTGTGTGGACGGCATTGGCCAGAGCGAGAGGGAGTACGGATGCCCCGACGGCAGCAATGCTAGAGAAACGCATGGTGTCTGGACAAGTTAACTACCGTGCGGGATGCCGACGATTCGTGCGAGCTTACTCAGTCGTGTCGGGCCAGCTGACGACGTGCAATAGAAGGATTGATTATGCGAAGAGCGATCGTGAGGCTTCTCTCGGCTGCGGTGAGAGACGTGCGGGTGATTATAATACAAGAGAAGAGATCTCTGTCGATGGAACTGGGAAGGTGGTTTCGTGATTGGAGGTGGGAGGAGGAGTACGCAAGAAAGGGGTCTCGGCGGCAGCTGTTGCTAAAAACGCCCCTGCAACACGCACCTCCACGCCGTCCGAGTTGCTTCTCCGATACACGCTGCTAAGACTGGTCCGACTGCTGGGCTGCGCGCAGCTACGTAATGATGGCTGCACCAACCGACGTCAAACTCGGTTGCTGCGTAGACGTATATATATAACCAGCTATCCCATCCATCTGCCATCGATACTATCAAACCGCACCCTACAATCCTCCCAAAATGAAGGCTCCCTCGATCCTCTACGTCGGGCTGACCCCGCAGTCCACCCTGATCCCCGCAGAAATCGACCGTACCGAGCTCGCCAACGCTCTCGAGCAATCGGTTCCCGACACTATCGCCGCCGGTTTCGACACGGAAACCTGCTTCTTCGAACCCGACGAGATGGAAAAGTTTGAATCCAGGCTGAAAGAAAAAAACTGGGACGCCGTCATCATCGGCTTCGGAGTTCGAGGAAATCCTGACCTGACAGACCATTTCGAGCGTCTGGTGAATACCGTCCGGGAGCACGATGCGAATATCAAATTGGGCTTCAACACCACCCCAGGCAATACGGCGGAGGCGGCGAAGAGGCTGTTCCCCATGATCAAGCCGCTCGCGGTGTAGATAGACATCATGTTACTCTAATTAAAAGTCAAGGCTTGGTAATTAAAATATATATACAAAAATTGAAGAAAAAAAGTGCATCAAAAAACATGTAGAAAAGCAATGCCCGCTGAAATGACATCAATATCAACATTTACCGCATTCACCGTGATAACTCCACCCCTCGTTATTTAGGATACGCATCCCTGGGCCAACCCGAGCCTCCGGAGTACGACCGATCGTGCCCGTGGCTCAGACTAGCCCTCCTGCCACCACTGTTACTTGGTGGTTCATCAACCCTGAACTCCTCCCACTCGCCGCCACCGCTCAATCTCGTCCTACCGGCGTTGAGATTTTGGGGTGTATTTCTCTTTACCACCACGGGCGCAGGTGAGGTATAGCTGTCCCGCCACGAGTAATGGCTGATCGGCGTCGCGGCCTGGAAATCCGGATCGTATTCTCCTTCCCCTCTGCTCTGCATCTCGTACCTGCGTCTGCGGGCCTCGACCCACTTTTCACGTTCTCTCGCCTCTCGATCCCAATCTTCCTCAGCTCTCTTACGAATCATTGCCTCTTCGTCGGAATCATACCCATCGGCCGGATCAGGCGATGTCACGGGGCCTTGAGGCATCGGCATATGCTGCTCCTGTGATGGAGAGCGAGATTGCTTCTGCAAACGTTCCTCGATGGCGGCGATCTCCGCACGTTTCGCCGCCATAACCTTGTATAGATCTTCTTCCTCCCGGTCAAAGTCAGAGATGCGTTTATCGCTCTGCTTTGTGCCCGAGAGTGGAGGTGACAACGGGCGAGCCTTTGGTGGAATCGAAGGTCCCGGTCTGTGAGGCGAAATCGGCACATTCGCGGTCTCAAAGTTATACGGATTACCGATTTGGTCGTAATCGTCATCATCGTACCGGACAGCGTCCTCTTTCTTCGGAATGATACGAGAATACGGACTGCGTTCCCTTTCGATTCCGTTGTCATTTGGAATTGGTGGCGGAGGCTTATTCTCATACCACCTCTCGCCACGGAGATGTTCAGGAATCGGGTCATCTTCCTCAGGGATTGGTGGTGGAGCGTATCCGCCATTCCCCCTTGGTGTGATCGATCGACTGCCCACATCGCGATCTTGCAGGACTTCGAGCACGCGTTGGTCTCGCTCTCTTTCCCTTTCCCGTTGCTCGCGTTCCTTTTGCTCTTGCTCCGCTGTTCTGCCAGGTGGAGCGTTGCTCACGGGCTGAGCGGCGGGTGCCTGTTCATCATCTGGGACGAATAGGTCCCACAGTCGTCGTGTATCACCATCTGGGAACTTTGGAAATGACTCTCGAGACAGTGTCTTTGGGAATCTTCGCAGAGCGGGATCCTTCTCGAAGGAGTTCTGGATTGGACACTGCTTTAACACGGTGATAAAGCGTTTGGCCTCCCGGTCCGGATCCGATAAGATCTGAATCGTCATCCACCTTTCAAAGCCTTGTGGGGTTAAGCTCGGAACAGTTGGAGGGGACGAAGATGAGTTCTTCGGAGGAACTAGATGGTGGTGACAGTTAAGTGCTTGATACACTTCGGAAAGCGCCTTCACAGGACGACCGAGGAAGAAGTCTGATTGAACGTTAGCCGGGTTCCGAGGTGTGGGACGGTGTATTCACGTACTTTCCCAGCTCAGTCTTTCACCACCCGGAGAACGAAATTTCGTATAAAACGCCATCATTTTTGGTGGGGTGATCACTATCGAGTTTTTGGGTTCGAATTCGGTAATCTGCATATTGAGAAAAAAGTTGTTAGAGTAGGCATCCAGGTTACTGAAGGCACGCAACTTACAATATAATCCGCGACTCCTCTCAGAAATTGGGACAATGTCACGGTAGCGAGCGGCGGGCTCTCGCTCTTGTCGAAAAGATCACCCCAGAAGCTATCGATCTTTGAACCCTGAGCTTCTTCTTCGGGTTGCTCCAGCACTTGATCCCGCTGCCTCGCGGCGGCTTTCACACCCATTATCGTCGGATTACTCCTCAACGGCAAATCGTTCCTCGGTGATTGTTCTCGAATAGTTTCGTCCGGAAACGCACCTGGCATTCTGCTGGTCGCCCCAGCCGCCGACGCCGGGCGCCTAATGTTGGCTCCGGTGGAGCTATACGAATTATTGATATTATTAATATTTAAAGGAGGAGGAGAAGGACGACCGTAGCTCGGATGGTTCGGGGCATAGGTCGCACTCTGTATCGGACGAGAATACGCTGCCGATTTCGGAGGGATCCCGGAAGGTGCAGGTGGAGGAGGAGGTGACCGCTGTCTGTTCGGACCGACGTTCATACTACCGTAACCCGGTTGCAGCTGCGGTGATTGCGGACCCACGGCGTATTGCCGTTCGTCACGGTAGTATTGCGCGTTCACGTAGTTGGAACCCTGATAGAAGGCGCTCGAGTTGGCAGCGGATTGCGAGGGGAGGGCTGAAGCCGGACGGGGTGGTGGCATGCTGTTGGATGGCGGCTGAGGGGTCGATGGGGGATACATTGACGGTGGAGGACTGGCATTTCCGCCTCTTCGAGGAGCGAAGGTGTTATAAAAATTGTGGGCATTTGTCGTAGCGGGAGACATTGGCGGCGGTGTATTGAGGTTTCGTCGAAGGTGAGCCATGGTTGGATGGGGAGGCGGGGGAGAGGAGGGTTGAGGGTAACGATGTCCCCTGGTATCTGTTGTTACGAGTGTAACAGGTTGTATCTACGCTATTCGAACCACCTATTGGGACTGTTCCGTCGATACTTGGTTTGAAGATAGAGGGCTTTTTCTCTTGTCAAATGTGATGATTGTGATGGTGATGACGGGGCGGTCTGCGCGGTTTTTCTTTTATTGCAGACGGGACACTACGAGCTTCCAGATTCGCTGTGCCGGGTGAGAAAACGGGTTCGTATGGCGCTGGTACGCGAGCGAGGCCCGACTACAGAAGACGAGACTCGAGGGGTAAGGAGAGAGAGACAAGAAAGACTCGATATCGGTCAGAGGAGTTTGGGGGAAGAGGAGGAGATGTCGTCGTCAAATAATGGCATTGTACTCCGTTCGACGATAGGGAAATAACAATTTTGCTCTGCTTGCTTTACTGTTTTTTTCTTCTTCTTCTTTCTCGTGTGAATAAGTATTTAGCAAGCTCCCCGCAGCTGATACGGCGGACTGGCGATGTGATTGGCTGCGACGGGGTTTGGGGCGTTAGGATCAACTGGGTATAGTCACAGGTGCTAAGGTCTCGCGGGACCAGGGCAGTTACGCATGGTTGGTCTGCTGTTGGACGACGACGATATTATATATTGGGGTGCCAGGGGCAAAAGGGGACATTCACTGAGTAGTGGATTAGTAGCGCTAAAGATAGACACAGAGTTTTTTTTTTTCTCTCCATGTCTCTGGTTTATTTTATTTCGTCGATGCCAGAAGAGTCGACTCGACTCAGACCTTACCCGTCCGGCTGGGTTTAACACACTTGGCAACAGAGTTTGGCAGAATGTGGAAAAACTTCGCCAGGAACCAAAAGAGCGACAGGCGCTTAAATTCGTCAGGCAGGGAAATGACGCATTTACGTCGGGGCTTTGTTTACCAGGCTCGCGAATGATTGTGCAGATATTCATTCATTCGGTCGTCGAACCCTTCAAAGTGTGGCGGTGGGTCCGGACGGTCCTGTCATGATTGATGTTTTCCCCGTCTTATAAGAACGGCTTCTGCTTCTTTGCGCCCGCCAGTCCTCCTCGGCGCCAAAGGTCATGCACTCTGCAGATGAATTTCCGAGCGTCCATGGCTCCGGCGCTTCGGGTTGCACATTGCAACATTCGGTGATGTCGAGGGGGCTGACCGTCATTGATATCGCAGTTCTGTGCGAATATGATATCGGTTGTTGAAAGGTTGATGCTTGGTTAAGCTGTAGATTCATTCGTCCGTGCTGGAACTCCGATTACGTACTCCTGAGTACTCTCAGTAGGCATAACATTCATGAAACCGCACCTGCTTCAAGACCTCGCCAATGCGCGTGCAGGCCTACGCATCCGTCGACCTATCTGTAGTCTCTTGAATTCGGTCCTCGGAACCCACAACACCCCGACCCCAACCTCGTAAACAGTGCGCATTGACACGCAAACCCGTCGCTAGATATTCCTTCTTTGGCGAATTCTTAGCCAAAATGTTGGTGTCGTTTTTATGTAACAACCTGCTCATTCTCGAGCACCGTCGTCTAACCGGCATCAGGGGACAACGGAGGTCGACATACATGTTCGCCTCGGTACCCCGCGGTGCCACACCGGACCCGATGTAGCAGTGTATTTATTCGGGCTTCCGTCGCTTCAATCCTATCGCCTCTTCGCAGGTCTTTCCTCAATTGACCTATACTACTTAACACGTTGCATTCTAAACCCCTCTCACTGCTCAATCGCAAGAAGCATCTCGAGATATCTCCCCCGCCATGGCGACCTCGGCACAAATCCTCGGCCCAGTCGTCGGCCTCAACCTCTGGACCCTCTTCATCGAAGGCTGGCTCTACGCCACCCGCATCCCCGCCGTCCAAAAAGCCAAACTCAACATGCCCCCGGAAATGACCAAAGAACAATTCAACGCCGTCATCCCCCCGACCGCCCGCTGGAAGGCAGACAACTACAACAACCTCATGGAACAACCCTTGCAATTCTACGCCACCGCGTTGGTGCTGGCGCATCTGGGCAAAGCTACGGGGACGGACGTCAAGATCGCGTGGGCGTACGTCGGGGTTAGGGTCATGCATTCGTTGGTGCATTGTATATCGAACAACATCCCCGTTAGATTCACGTTGTTTCTCACCAGCTCCGGCGTTCTGGCTGCGCTCACCATCAGGACCGCGATGGCGGTGTTCGGGGCATAAGAAAAACTCTGTAACAGATCCGGTCAGTTCGATTGACCTGCGTCAATGATCCTCCAATAAGCCGTAAACCGCTGTAAATATATTAACAAAGCATATGATGGACGAATATTGAAACTCGGTCTCCTCTCCCGAATATGATCGTACGGCTGTCAATCAGCTGTACGGTAACCTGGAAACCAATCACCCTTCTAGAAGAAAATTGCAAGGATATAGCTTCCGCGCCATACCAAGACAGATTTGTACCTACATAGATACCTATCTAGTATGCATACTGTGACTACGTGTGTGTGTGTGGGTGGGTGTGTGTTGGTTTTGAAGTCATGGAGCCGCCATCGTGGTAAGCGAACACGGGATCTTAGCCGCTGGCCGTAAGAATCTTATTATGCACCTGCAGTCATGCACAAAGCCGTCCTAATTCACCAAAGCGGCTACGGGCCTGATGAGCAAGGCAGATTTGTTTTTTTGATATATCACATTGTGCTTTTTTCAAACGAAGGTATTGTTGAGTTCAACGATATATTCGTTTAAAAAAGCATGAAGGGCAATGCTCCTACGGGAGGTTAATTCAATGTGTATCGATACGTATTTTACGACCCTAGAAGAAGTAAAGGACTTGAAAGGTGTAAAATATGTCTACTTACAGGCTGAGCTGTTTGTAATGATGTGTCTTGCAAGATCCATCAACAGATATATACAACTGGGATGAAAATGTCTCGGACTTTTCATCGAGCTCATAGGTCATCGCGATGTTTAAGGCAACTGTAGATATTAAAGAAGATGACTATTCGAGATCTCATTATTCTTTGATCGATAGTATGCGCATATATTGAACGATTTCTGTTTCATACGTGTATCTACAAAATGAAGAGGCGAAACTAGGGCTAATGAAAATACCTCTGCTAGGCCATGTGAACCACGGTTCAATCAAACCGGTTCCGATGGCGTGCCAGTACTAGACCCTGAGAGCCGTCGTGGCACCTTCTTCGTCTATAAGCATCTACACGACTACTTTCACTATATCCTAGATCTTGATGAGAGAGCTGGACCGTATGACACCCATAAAAGCCTCAGGTCCGCGCTAGCTAGACAAACCTTAGGTATCTCCTGGTAGACGAGACGGTATCGAGATGACAGCTAGCTAGGCTGCTATGATCGCACGTAGACGGCTGGGCGAATGCTTATCTTGTGCCGAAGGTATCCTATCTTCACTAAATCTAGATGAAACACTCCCATGCACATACGGGGAAAAGGTTCGATATCTTCAGGAACGGTGAGCCTCATATCGGAATTTGCTATCTCGGAATAACGGCATGTATATGGCTACGTACAGTTTTTCCATGCATCGAAAAAACGGAGGATTATAAATCGTATCTATCAAGCTTCATGGTATATCAGGCAGCAGTTTATACGCATTTTGAATGATTTTTTGGGGTACAACTCGTAGATCCACGAGTTTAGACATCAATTATCTTTTCGAATAACTGGTTGTGAAACGCATTTTTCTAGAATCGTGATCACGTTCATGATAGTCGTGATGCGTACGCATTACATAGAGAAGACGAATTGTAGAAGTAGATTCGTAGTTGTTGAGGTATCCACTGGGTATCTTTCATTATCGAACCCGTTTCTCACACTTAGCCAAGGCTTCCATTTCACGGGTGACGTCTCTTCCGGGATGATCTGATAACAATTAGGGTTCATACCAGAACAGGCAACTGGAGAACATCTTCGAACAGAAAGCAGGCGGAAAAATCAATGATTGAGCCAAGATAAGACTTTTATCTTGGAAATTAAAAACCCCTGGGCATAAATTTTTGTCCAAGCATGATTTGCCATTGTACTTTTTATCTTTCCCTTGCATTTTCCATTTCTTAGTTTTTTTCTCGCAATTTTCGGGAACCGGACCCAGATGGAAAGTGGGTCTCCGAAGCGCTGTGAAACAAATATTCCCGATATACAACCTGGACAAAGATCTCTACGTTTGCAAGTGATAAACCTTAACAGCCAAGTCGCTCCTTAGATATAGATCTACGCCATGACATATGAAGAAGCTGGATCGGCTTCACAAGACGTTGAACACTGTCCATAATCGTAAAGAATACTCTTTAATGTTCTCTCTCCGTGATGCCGGTCTCAGGGAAGCAGGTGGATATCCAGCATATCGGCGTCATGATCAGGATCGTGGCCCCTGATATTGAGTTAGGTAATCTTATATTAGGATAATCGATAAATCGCCTATGGCTACCATGTTCTAAACATATCGTCCGATTATGACGGGGCTTGGGCAGCGTGGTATAGAGCGAGATATTATTCACGAGATCTATAACCGGGCCCCGTTTACTTTCTTCACTTGGAAAGATTAAACGTTCCATGTCTGTTAATGCATGCAGGTGCGGAAAATTATCCAACGTCGCCGAAACATTGGGTCTGAAAGAATAGTTGCACCTACGGGGCAGAGAAGGGCTGAAGAGTGTCTTGGGACCTATTCTAGAACGTTACGTGGGGGGGTTATGCGGATATGACAGGTAGTTTCACCAGACACATACGCTGTATCCGCACGGGGTTCTAAACCCTGTATCAGTATATCTAGAATTTTTAAACAGGTACGTTTCTGTCAGAATCAAAACGGGGGCTGGAAACAATGTTTCCAAAACTGTTCTTGTCTTTCAGCTTGATACCCCTGTTTTGAAAGATCTTATCATTTCTGTCTTGTTGACAAGGCGTTCTAACGATACCCGGCGAAATCTAATCACGATAATATTTTTCTCGCATGGGGCAGACGTTGACACTTTCCCAAACTACAACAAAGCAACCGAAAAATGCACGGCATCACATTTACGTCGGCCCCCCCTGGCCTGTCAAGTCGGTCCATGCCTTGTCCGTTACCAAGCTCCTCGGGACGAGGAGAATTTTTTTATTTTGTTCTTCGAATTCTAAGCATGTGTCCAAGCCCATGAATTTTATGTCCCTGGTACCCAGTCAAGCGCTGCAGTTGAGAGGGTTTTTGTTTTTTTTGGTGATAGTCGACAGCTTCTATATCAGTTATAGATAAACGAAAAATGAATTCATTCTTTTGTTAGTTTTGTCGAGATTCAGGTTGGTGATGCCGCATTACCATGCGGGTGTTCGCGGCATTTATGAGCCTTAGCTCC
Source organism: Dactylellina leptospora (assembly GCA_036971365.1). NCBI lineage: Eukaryota > Fungi > Ascomycota > Orbiliomycetes > Orbiliales > Orbiliaceae > Dactylellina > Dactylellina leptospora. The sequence continues at coordinate 871,280 of JAJTUC010000013.1, read as the reverse complement.
ATTTCTGTTTCATATTCTGGAAATACTAGATCAGGGACCGGCGAAGTGACTGCGGCCGTTGGAATAGACGCCGGAGCACTGTCCATGATTTACCACAACGAGTAATTAAGAACTGGCCTGCCGGATTACGGCTAGGGCAGGCCTCAAAACTTCTCATGGCCACAGGCCACTGTAAGGCTGGAAAAGTTTAAAGTGTGGCTTGAAACTAGTTGCGCAACGATTCCTTGCAAGGCCGCGAATTCGAACTGTACAGAGCTAGTTTCGGGAGTATGTACATGCACAAGTACATGTACCTCGGCATGAACTCCGTTGATTCCTTAATTTAAATGAAGAAAATTGGAACTCTCGGACCTTTCGATTGAGAAAGGTCCCTTTTTCGAGATTGAGAAGAGTCCTAAAGGGTAATGATACCACGTTTGTACTGCGAGGCGGCTTTGAGCCTCCTGTTTTGTATGGAAATATGAGAATAGTCGATTGTGTTATCGAGCGAAATGGGCGCGACTCGTACTCGTATGCGGCCGACGTCGTCCGGCTAGGCAGGGACCAGCCATGGCATAGGCGAAGGCACCTCAAACCAACCGAGAGAACTTTTTTTTTTTCACTGGGCGTGGGTCCAGTCCGTTCAGATTTGGGGGGAAGGGGGCCTAAAAATAGGCAAGTCTGGGACAAACTTTGAAGCGTCGGCAACTTTTCCCCACGACATCACGATCTTGCAGCGACTTTGTCGGCTGTAGAAACCAGCTTTCCTGATCACCAACGCAGTTCGCATCTTGATAACGACAGAGGGCAAAAAAAATAGGACACGGGAAATGCATCTACAGAACGGCTGGTAGAACAGCTGAGAGCGCCCGGTAGGAGATGTGGAGCACCGCGTCCAGATCAACTGGATCTCCTCCAACCTGATACCACTGAGCCCTCAAAAACCGATCGCCGAAGCCCGAGATTGCGGTTTTTTACCTTAATGCGATATGTTGCGTTTGCGAATCGCTCGTTTCTGGCAGTTCTCGAGAGACGCATAAGCGAATGCAGGGCCGGACGACATGACACCCCAAGCTCTTTGTACGGCATCCAGGACGAAGGATCGCGTTTGGGGCGGACAATGGGTATGATGGGTGCCCCGCACCCACAGGCCAGGTTTTCCGTTCCTTCCTGCGAGAGCGACGCTATGCATCGATAACACTTTCCATATTTACTCCGGCCTTCTATCGAGGTCGAATTTTTAACTGAGAACCACGCCACCGATGTGTCTTCCCCTTGAGCAGGTTTTCCTGGGGTGAAGTGACTGTGGAAAACTCGGAACAATTTTCAATTTCCATGATGTCAAGGATGAAGTTTTGGAGATGCCATTTCCGACACATGATGTCCTCAACGTTACAATAGAATGCGGCGGGTGAGGAGCACCGACTAACTCCCACGTGGGATTGGCTGTCAGGTCACTAACAGGTCACGGCATTGGCAGGCGGCAGCCTTCAAAATAGATCTGCGGCGAAGCAAGAAACAAGGTCCTTGGTCAATCGCAGTGGTGGTGGTGGCTTGCACCGTGGACTGTAGCGTGGGTCGGTTGGTTGAAACGCTTGCGTGCCGACCTGCAAAATGCATGTTTCACTCCGGATCATACGTGTAAACGTTTCCCAATTGGTTTTATCGCAGTTAACGAGCCCGTTCCGTTTTCCTACGTCGCGGTAAACGAAAAAAAAAACCTGTATCGACCTGGTCCGGTGCTCGTTTTTGTTTTTTGATATTGGGTTCCGAGGCCTTGTGGGCTCAGAAACAATATCTAAACGGCAGCAAGATGCGACTCCTACCCCCCATCGTTCCTTATCGGACAACCCACCCACCCGGGAGGGTCGGTATACTCAAATGGGATTAACACTATGAGCTCATGCATGAAATTTCATACATGTTCGCCACAGCCCTGTTCGGAAGGATGCACGATCCAGACTTGAGGAAGCGACGCTCATTTGGTCGTGCTCTCCGAGTCCTCCAACACTATCCTGACCCGCAATTTTTTGAGACCCTTGCCAAATTCCCCAACCCTCATGGTGTGTTCTTGAGAGGTTACAGAACACTACCAAATATGGGCAGGTCCCAATCCTCAATGCTCCCTGCACCGAGGTAGACGTCTCTCCGTCACGTTCCCTGTAGCAGAAAGAGCTTGGGAAAAAGAAATAAGGAAAAATCTTATCTTGCCAGCATTCCGACAGGCAGCACCGACACATATGTCATGTAGTCGGTCGAACGCATTCGAAGGAAATGGGCTCGGGTTTTGGAGATACTTCGCAATCCTATAAGACGATGTCCCTCCCACACTTGAAACGCCGTATTGCAGCAATTGCAGCATAGATCGCCCCCTTGATCAGTCGCCCCGCTATCCACCGAGACATTGCGCGCCCTTTCGTTCTGTACCTGCGCAAGCCATGTCGGACCAGACTACCACAGAAAAGGCCTTAGTCGGACCCAAAATAGATGTGTACCGGATTGCAGCCACAATAAAGGTAGCCTACATCAATTCCTCCCTCTCTACCTACATACTCTTTTGTTTTTTGATAGCCGTTTCCCTTTCGACTAAGATTTGCGTTTCTCAAATCTTTCTCCTGGAAGTATACTGACAAGTGCATTTGTCAATCAATAAAACAGGCTTTTGAAGGGGTCCGAGACGCTACCACTTTAGAAATCCAAGGGAAGATTCACGCCTTCATTTCACCAGACACCATCGACGTTCAACAGATAGAAAGACATCTTGAGTCCTCTTTGGACGAGGGTGTTATTCTCCCATCATCATACCACATCGTTCCACAGATGCCGTATACACAGAAGGGGGTGATAGACAATGAGGAGCTGGCACTTTGGTTGAAGAGGGCTGCGGTGGATAATTCGTCGACAGAACACTTACTACGACCAGCAAAAGTTCACGTTAGGGAGCTCAGTTCCTCCGCTTCGAGTATCTCCTCTGGTCAAGCCGGTCACGAAGAGTCATCATGGAAAGATCAATATCTCGAAAGCCAACTGCCCGAGAAGAGGCTGGCGAAGCCGTTACGGAATCTACGATATATTAGCATGATCATCTACCGACGGATTTTCGCAGTCATTTTCGTCGCGAATATGATTCCATTCGTCTACCTACTCCTCAAGGGCACAGACTGTCCTACATTGGCGACAGCTTGCAGCATCAACCTCCTCATTTCGATCGTTATCAGACAAGAGAACGTCGTCAACGCACTTTTCTACATCGGTATGTTCAAAATCCAACACTCTCCGCAAAATGTCTACGGACAACACAAATGGTGTGCAAGGGCGCTTGCTGACAACATCCTTGTAGCTCTCTTGGTTCCACGATCCTGGCCTCTTTGGATCAGAAAAAACACATCCAAAGTCTACCATTTAGGTGGTCTTCACAGCGGTTGCGGTGTATCTGCGTCTTTCTGGCTCGCGTTCTTGGCCGTGGAGGCTTCCTTTGATGCATTCAAGCCAAGCACGGTTAAACCAGGCGAAAAGATGATATCCACCCCAACCGTTAGTGTCACTTATGCGATCATGATACTTCTCACTCTCATGATTTCTTTTGCGTACCCGAGCATTCGCCGGAAGATGCACGACCAGTTCGAGCAAATTCACAGGTTCGCCGGTTGGACCGTCTTGATTCTGTTTTGGGTTCTGACAGTTCTTCTCGTTTTCGATTATTCGGGACCTAAAGATCCGTTCAGCAAGGTCCTGATCCATACCCCGGGTTTTTGGTGTTTAATCATTGTCACTCTCTCCATAATATCCCCGTGGACGCAGCTTCGAAAGGTTAAAGTCACACCTGAGAAGTTGTCCAACCACGCTCTTCGTCTTCACTTCTCTCACCGCAACAATCCAGTCCCTGGATCGTTCGTTCGTCTTTCGGATAGACCTCTGATGGAATGGCATTCCTTTGCAACTATTGCTGTTCCAGACCAGAACGGTTTCTCCGTAGTTGTCAGCAAGGCCGGCGACTGGACTGGCAAGTATATCAACAATCCGCCGACCGAGATGTGGATCCGCGGCGTCCCCACGCGCGGAGTCATGAACGTAGCACATTGCTTCAATCGTGTCGTCATCGTCGGTACCGGCTCCGGTATCGGTCCTTGCCTTCCGGTCCTTTTGGCGGCAGCGAGAAATAATATCCAAGTCCGAGTGCTTTGGTCTACCCCCAAACCACGGGAAACCTTCGGCGACGAAGTCGTCAACGGTGTTCTCTCCGCTGATCCTAACGCTCTCATCTGGGATACTCGGGTAAACGGAAAGCCCGATATGGTCAAGCTAGTCTGGAGTCTCGTTCAGGAATCCAACGCTGAGGCTGTTGTGATCATTAGCAACCCGGCTTTGACCAAGAAGGTCGTCTACGGTATGGAATCCCGGGGCGTTGCTGCTTACGGTGCCATCTGGGACTCTTAATATTTAATATTTCCTCCCGTTTTCTTTTGTTACTTCCTCTTGGTGTCCATTTCTTTTCATTCATTCAATTATCTTTTACGACTAGCGGTTTTCTTTATGATTCTCTCCATTGATATCCCTTGCATGAAACTGGAGTTAATGTCTTTTTGAGCCCCAATGCGTCGTCCGCCCCTACCGTTGTAAATATTGTCTATGGGTAGGGCTGTATTTTTCGATGCATCCTGTCGATACACGACGTGTCTTTTCTTGAGTTTTCTTTCTCTTTAATCTAGTTTGTTTTGTATATATTATATAGGCTAGGGATTTTGAGTGACGGTATACAGTGTAATATATCACGGGCAAGGATTAGAAAGAATCGGAGAGAATATGTACCATGATTAACAATATTCTTAAAGAATTCACCGAGTTTGACTCTAGTTTGGAGAAAAAAACAAATCTTTTATTGGTATCCTTTTCGGTAGAACGGGGGTTGGGATATCTGGCCCAAGCAGCCCTTTAAACAAATACCTGCCTGTTATATCAATACTCAAAGTATCTTACATGGAAGAAAATGTATGTACAAAATGGTGCCCCAAGTATTATAAAATGTGTGGAAGTGCGGAGAATATCAGCTTCGAATTCAATCGCTGGAGGTAGAGGGTGAACATGTCGTCAGAACCCGAAATACCTGCATGCATCATGTTGAATGCCCAACAAAAAATACCATCGAAAAAATCGCTCAGTCGTCGTCTCCAAAATCCTTCTTTCCCTTTTTAGCTCTCCTCTCTTTCAGGTTTGCTCGGGCATCCTTAACGCTCTGTCGGACACCCCCTTTCTTTCCAATATTGAATCCCCACCCCCTCAGCTTTTGAACAATCTTTGGGGTGACAGCGGCTGTCAGCGGAACTCTGAAGAATATCAGACTCTTGTGCACCGCATATGCGAGAATCAACATGGTCCACAGACTTGCAGAGTCTCCGCTAGCCTTGACGGTGCCGTCAGGCGATAACATGCCCTCGCCGTGAGCTAGAGAGTCTATATCGCCACCGATACCCTGAGACATGGCATGTGCCTCAGCTTTTGCTTCTTTGATAGCTTTAGGTCTGAATTGACGGATGAACTCCGGCATGAGACCCCAGAAATTTTCGATGATGATGTGTTCGTAGTGTGCGATTTTCTCCGTGCCGACCATTCGTACGAAGAGGAAACAGAATGGGAAGTCGAGGACCGAGAGGAGAAAGTAGACGCCTACGGCGGACATGCCATATTCTTTGAACAGCTGACGCATCCGTTGTCCGACGGTCAGATGGCCATTGCCGGTGGCCCCTGTGGGGGAGGCAGAGGTGTAGAATGATCGACCGGGCGGCGGTAGTCGAGCGGACTTGGGAGCTCGCAAGACATTGAGGACGGACGATAAGGGAGTGAAGGGCCGTCTTGAGAGGGTCGATTGTGGGTGTAATAGGTTCCTAGAGGTGAAGTATCGCGGATTGAGAAAGTTGGTGCGGCGGGCGGCCGGAGAGGTGAAGAATGTGGGCGACAGGACTGCTCTTTTCAGAGCCGCGGCCGCGGGTCGGGCCGCCATCGGAGAGGAAGTTGGTGATTACGGTGTATTCTCGAGATGTCTATATACAATCAGGCGAGGGGGTCATAACAGTAGGAAGGGCATTTTTATGAAGCGGGTTCCGAGGGGCAGATGTCGAGAGAGAATGGCGTGAGCTCACGAGGACGACGTTGATGTTCGGAACGGAGATATCTTTCCGAGCACCGAACAAAAGGCCGAGTCAACCCCCGTCGCCAACACTTTTGCACCGCTCCGAAGCTGCCTCCTCCCCGCCGAAGCCAAATCGATGGATCTCCTCAATCACGGCTTCGACTCTCTTGTAATGTCGCTTCGGCGGCGAAGGCAAAGACATGTTTATATATAAAACTATGATGTCACAGCTGATGGCCGACCGAAATAGCAGTTTATGTTCCAGCAGCTGCAGACTAAATGCTGCGCTTCTTATATATTGCACGTTTTATATGTAAGTATATCGATATACATTGGCATGCTATCCGAAACCGCCCGCCCAGTTACTAATCGAGTTGATCCGTTTCGTTTCAACTGACAGAAAGACGACCCGGGTAAACTATCTCTGTCGCTGCGCTGGACGGATGGCTGGGCGCACGCCCGCCAGAGCTGGCTCAGAGGCGAAGCGAAGAAGTAAGCACTAACGTGATAGCGATAGGTATCCGGCCGCGCCAGCTTACTGAACACCGGACACCTCTCTTCCCGCGGAGCTTCTCTCCAAATTAAGAGTGCTCGGCGCGGAGCTCGAGATTTTTTTGTTAAAAAAAAGGCTAAGACATCAAAGCGATGTGTAGACGCAGAGTTCAGGAGAGCAGTTGATACCAGAAATCAAATGGCAAACATTCGTGGCTTCGTCGACGATTGTCAGAATAATAAGAATCTACGTATTCGATTTAACGCTGATGCGCGCACCCGGTGACACCAAATGCGATGTATCAAGGAGCAATTTCTACCTAGAGATATCGCAAATATCAAATGCGAGCTTCCGAGAGAATTTGGTCGCCCATGATCCCAGGCCCTGCGGTGGCCCTCCCGTATCCTTCGTCTATCGATGGCCGGTTGCAAGGTTGCGTAATTCATCCCAAGTCAAATTAACGTTATACACCAAGCTCAAATTGCGATGTATTGATAGCCGTCAGATTCGACTGCTCGATGTATAATTTCGATTGTATGATAAGCGAAAATCAAGAACCGCTATCCGGGCTGGAAGGCCATGGAACCCAGCGGATGGACTTATTTTTAGAGGTGCCGACAGTTGCGCTAGGCACGAAGAACCTGGAGCTCAATTAATTATAATAGTGTGGGGATGAGGATTCAACCAACGCCAAGGAGGCTAGCCACCACTTTGTCTTCTAACTGCATGGTCGCTGCCTACAAGCAACTAGCAACCGGATTGCGTCGTATCAAAAACCTGAGCATCATGAAACCTTCGAACGACGATTCTGACTCGCATGGCTTGCCATGTTCTCGGGAACCGTTCGTCCTCCTCGAAGGTCGCTGGCAATTGACACAATCGTATGCCATGTGGAATAGGTGTTGACAAATCGAGCGGCCAGGAGCGTTTTGTGCAACAGGTGAGATGAACCTCAGAATCATGAACAGCCCAGTCGATCGACGGGCAGAGAGTTTGATATATAATACGAAAGCAAGGGCCCGTAGTTGAACTTTCAACTTGGGCATCTCCATCACCACCCGATACCGCGGAACCAGGACGTGCGAGTAAGATGTCAGCGGTGTTCCAAGCCCAAGTGTAGGTGGAAAGTCAGCGCGCAGACGGCTATATGCATACAGAAACGTTAACTATCGTGCCTGGAGACAACTAGCCTACCGATGCTTCAAGCGACTGCAGCGGAAGGAAGTCAAAGCTCAATCGATTTGGGAAATCGCGTGGCGATATTCAAAACTCTAACCAACAATTTCAAAGTAGTATTTTTGGGGGTTCACGAATGTCTTTTGTGCAGTAGAGCCACATGCATCGGACATCAAATCTAACAAACATGAGCTCATGTATGGGCGCTCTTCCAACCCCACGTCGAAAAAATTGCAATTATAGGAGCAACCTGCAGGTTTTGTGGTCTCTTTAGCATTTTTCGGATGTGGTGCAGACGCCATGTAATGTACCGACAGGCCCAGCATCGGCAACGGTACATTGCTGATTTCTTACTCAGCCTTCGAGACTCTGGCCGCAAGTTACTGTTGCCCATAGAAATCGGATCTCATAAGCCCTCTAGACCCTGGTTGTCTTGATCCCGACCTTTCTGCGAAAGAAGTATCAGAAGTGGGTCCCTTACAGGCTCTACCAACGGGCTTCCCCGTTGCTTGTGTAGCTTGTTCATTGGTTGCAAGGACAAGTTTATCCACGCCGGGGCGACAGTTCTATGGTTTCTACCTTCTCGGTTAACGATGAATGCACAGTAATCGGAGCGGGAAAACAACTTCGAGCCAACAATTGTCTGTCATCCACCAAATTTGGCCAAGAAGCAATATATTTGCTACTAAACTAGTATACCGTTTCTCCATAATTTTTTTAAAAAAAGATCTAAAACCTTCGTCGCGATTTTTGTGGTTTATTATGTAGAGCTCATATCAACGTGGCTGTATGTGGGCTGGACACCCTGACCTACAGGAAAGATATGCCGAGAAGGTTGAATAGCGTGAGGAATGACGAGCCGATTATACAACAATGATGTTTCCAAACGTTACAATATTTCACCTCCTGACTATTTTTTGTCATGACGATACAAACAGGATCATGTTGTCTTTTTTAGAGGAATAATTGGAGAAGGAAAAAAAAATCCCGATATCCTTTGACAGCTGCCGACGTAAAGGCAGCGGTGTAACTGATGTTCTTCAAGGAAAACCCATGCCTTTGAAGGATTTCAAAGGGAGGGGTTCAGAGCAGATCCAACAAGATATTGTATGAATCGAGCATCTTTTCAAACGATTTCTTTGAAGACTTGTTGCCCCGCTAGCGTCAAAAAAAACTCCAACGGTACCTTACCCGCGAAAAACCCACAACCGAGTTATAGTTAACGAACAAGGGTGCTATTTGTAGACTTGACCTGGATGTAAGTACAGATTCTGTATGCAGAGCCGTTGGGTGAGGAGAAAGAACAAGAAAAGAAAAGAAAGGCTGCTACATCGCTAGCACCCCAAAAGTATGCTTTTTTTGGTGTGCGCATGTGCCACCATACGCGATCTGGGGCCTACTCCGGACTGCAACCCTTGCATACCCTTTTTTCGCCCATCATGTTGGGTTTGATTGTCGTAGTTTACAAGTCGCATCCCAGGCAAGCTGAGCTCTTGGAAAGTTTGTTTGCGCGCGCAGGTGGGATTTCATATTGCGGCAGCCGATGCAATCCCACAGCGACCCAAGACGTATCGATGTGATGGACATCCAATGGGGCGCCATGAGTAAGATACGCTCTATTCCTGGTAGGACGGGATCAGTCCTTCCTCTGTACAAGTTTATATATCTCGTAGTCGCCTAGGGTCCTAAAGAAGAACAATAAGGCCCTTCGCATTCTTTTGTTTTTCAAATTTCATACCTCGCCAACCTTCCCTTTCCAATGCCCATGCTGTAATATATATTCTCGGTATCTCAGGCTGAGCAACACTGGCTTTGAATCCTCCCTCCGCCGACAATATATGTAAATCGGCCTCGTCAATCCTCTACTATCACTTTATCTCTTGCCATAACCTTTTCTACAAAACCCGCTAGCTTTTCGACTCGTATTTTCATTTATTCGTTTTTCTAAGCTAACCTCATACATTCGAGGACAACACCTCAAAATACCACAAAAGACATGGCGTCCGATTTCTCAAGAGGCGTCATGATATCTCTGAACGAGCATATGGCTCAGACCTTGCTGGACGGGATAACAGCCACGATCCGAAAGGAAAAGTTCGACTTGGACATGCAAGTCCAAGGCTTGGAAATGCTCGTTGACAATCTCGAGTCTTTGAACTCCAGAGTCAGATCTTTCATGAGCGAGTTGAAGTCAAACAAAGAAAACACATTCACCTACGAGGAACTCGACCTGGACGGCTCCGAGTGGTGGGACGAGAATGACTACACCTCCGTGGAGTCGAAGACCGTCGAATCGCCCCGAAAAAGTATTTCAAATATTTCGAGAATGCCATCACCGATAAGCTACCATCCACCACAGAGGCTGCGGTTCTGTAAGTTCCCACTTCCCTCGCCGCTCATGCATTGCCATTACAAAACTTGTTTTTAATGCAATGCATTGTTTGAAAAACACAAGCATACGGGGGCAGCCAACGCTGCTGTGCCATATATGCATAAACACTTTCGTTTGTCCGAACCAGGGCTAATAATCGTATAACTTTCCAGCCTCGAGTCGTCTTGCGCCGCTCGTGGAAGAAATTCTGACTCCAAAACGTTCTTTCGAGACCATTATCTCGGAGTCAGCGGCCTCGCTCAAATCAAAGTCATCGACGAGCGTGGATTCAATTACCATCAAAGTAGATATGTCGAGCACACCTCCCCCGGGTGGAAATGGCTCTACCCCAGCCAGCGCCATATCTACCGGTACACCGGTCTTTCGAAAAGAATTCCGCCAAATCGACCCCAAAAAGATCCCAAAGCGAAAACCAGTCCCCTGTCAACTACAAATCCCGCCGACTAAAAGCAACAATAAAGCCTTCAAGCGAAAAGAGGTTCCAAATCGTATGTATGAAAATGCGACAGCGGACAGCAGTTGCGTGACTCTGGACCTCATCAGCTCACCGAGCTCAACAATCAACGGTCATGCGTTTACCAAATCGATGGATTCGATTTTGACACCACCAATCACAGACGAGGAATGCTCCCCGATATGTCCGAGAGAGAGAGAAATTGCCACGAGCATGAGCTATGCTACCACGCCTACAACACTATATCACCCGAAGCCTCGAAGGGTGAAGAGCAAATCTTTGAAGATAGCGATCCCTCACAGGAGAGCGTCGGTGGGCAAGCCACTTAGGACCTCCAGTTCAGGCTCCGTCGGTTCCGCCAAATTCCAGAAGAGAGCAATAGAAGAATTAGACCGGGCTGTTGCGTCGCTGCGCTTGAATAGTGATGGCAGCGATGGCAACAACAATAACAAAGCGGTCAAGAGAGTGGACTCGGGAAAGGAGAGGAGGAAGAACAGTGTTAGGAGAAAGTTATCCCTGAGAAGAAAGAAGAGAAAGTATGAACACGGTGTCCCGAGGTGCGATAGCCCCGTGCTGGGGTCGTTCGAGGACGAGATTATATTTGGGACGCCGCCGGCGCCAAGGAGAAAGTGAGGAAGAGTATTGATATAATTGCATTAATCCTTTTACACATGTTCACGTCTACGACTATATGCATATTGGAAGTTCTTGGTTTTGCATTTTGGGATTGGGAAAACGGCGTTCTTTCAGTCGGGTTGCTAGCATTTGTAGTATAGTATAGTAATGTTCACGGTACCGGATAGCAGGATAATATAATTATTAATACTCGCGCGCATAAAAACGAACCTCCTAAAATCAACATTCCAGATGCAACCCCCCACCCGCCCACCAACCGCGATAAATGTCTATCGCATCGATAAGATCGTATACGAGAAGACCACATCCCGGATACGGGACCTCGCCTGAACGAACGAATCGCACGTGCGTTGCTTGCGGGATGGCTAAAAGTCTTGTCTCGTTTCACTTTCAGCCTCCTGAATTAACCCCACCAGCTGCCCCAGCCAGACACCCGGCAGAAACCCCAGCCAACCAGGCAGCGCTCAGTCCGGCCTTTGGGCCCGAACATGAGCGAGTGAGTGAACGGCGCGGAGAAAGACGATGCGGGTTTGTTGAGTGGTTTACGTACATTACCACATACAAAGCGAGCGGCTGGCAGGATCAGATCACACTTTGTATCAATATCAGCCTGCTGGGCTGGGCAAAAGCGAAAAATCCAACGGGACTTGGAAATTGGCTGACGGGCAGATTGATACTTCCAAATTCGAGGTCCCGATCGTGGAACTGGGCATCGCAGCCGAAATCCCATCACTATCCTTTATCTCTCCGGTTCCCTCCTCCACCAGACGCATCCTTCCATATCTCGCTTCGTCGTTGCGCGCTGCACTGTACGAAGACCACGTTCCGGCACCGCCCCTGGAGAGGAAGCCTCTGGGAGACGAGTTCGATTGATCCATTCTTTCTCAGCCCTTTGCCCCAAAACCGCCATCCGGAGGCGCGACCCGCGCGAAATCCCCGCCGCCAAAGGCTCTGACGCCAGTCTTCTCGTTCACGTCGACTTCGCGAAGCGGCATGGAGGACGCAGTTGCTGAAGGCAGTCGGCTGGGAAAGTTGGCCATTCAGGCTGACGCTGCCGCCGACTATAAGCAAGCGTACTTCTTATACCAAGAGTGCCTTCAACTCTACGTTGCGGCGCTCAGGACCGAGAGCCAGGATGACCGCATCGAATGGACCCAAGAGCAAATCCTTATCCGCTTCGAGCGTCTCGCCGAATTGAACGCGTGGTATAAAAAGAAGAATATGATAGAGCCGGGTTGGCTAGAACTAGAGGACCTGCGAGATAGATTGGAGGGCGTCGCTCCCAAGATCTCGACGAAATTGCGCAAATTCTCATATACTCAGGCGCCATCACAAACGGCTGTTGACTCGGTCTCCCCTCCGGACACAGCTCCGACAGGTTCCATAGCTTCAGGACCACCGGTGAACAGTAATTATCCGTCGCCGCCTGTGAACGATGCGCAGCAGCAGCAGCAGCAACCCCAAAAGCCAATCGGCTATGCAAACCCTTTGACTCCAAGCTCTAATGCCTCTTCTACACCGACCGGTCCATCATATCCAGCGCAGCAACAGATCCAGCCACCTGTTCAACAGCCCCCGCAACAGCCTGTTGGATATGGTTCGCCTGTTGGAAATATTCCACCCAATCCTGCTACATGGGGTAACGGGACGCCCACTAGTGAGCACGGTCGAAACTCATCTATAACAAGTCCCGTAAACCACCAAGTTCAACAGCCCCAAGGTATACAAAAAATATCATCTATTTTTGGCAGATATGAGATGTAGACGCTGACTTCCACATAGTTTTAGGATATCCTGCACCAGGTCCCAACGGCGTTGCTCAACCCGGCCAGCCATACCCTCAAACGAACAATGTCCCACAAAACCCAATTAATCCCTATGGCACTTCCAGCCCGGGTCCTTATGGCGGGCAAGGAGGTGCCCAAGGACAACAGCCTTATCCACCACCATCAAGTTTCTCTCCTCCTACGGGCCAAGACCCCAACGCTCTTAACAGAGTCGGTTCATTCCCAGTGCAACAACCGGATCCTCGTACCTATCTGCTCACGCCATTCCTAAGGTTGAGTCTTCCCGTCAAAATGTACCACTGCTATGGCGCTGCTCAACGATATCGAGGTGGTGCCGAAGGCTGGAACATTGAGATCAAAGATGGATCTAAGAACCCCATTTACTATCTTTATGGCCTCAAGCAAGCCAATGCGCAACTTGTTGAAATGTCGTTACATCGCGAAGACGGGAAGAAAACGAGGTGCATGGATATTTATACTCCGCTGCGAGAGGGCAGGCAATCCCACAACATTGGGGACATGTCCTACAAGCATTACCTACCCACTCCAGTTGATATCTATTCTCAGGGCGAAACTATCCCCAACGGTCCTCGAAGACGCATATTTACCTTCAATGGCCGAAGATTCATGTGGAAACCCGATGCACCAAGTGGCAACGCGGATCTAGTTAACGAAAGTCTCTTCGAGATCGACGATGGTCCGAACGGTTTCAGACCATCTCAAATCAATGGGCTTTTAGGCGATGGTAAACCATTGGAAACCAAACTGGCTTGGTATGAGCATACTATGGCTAGGAAAAAGCTTGGTAGAATCAACGTCGTTGCCGGTTTGGAATTAGCGATTGAGGAAATCTTTCTGGGAACCATGCTGGGACATCTTTGCACGCTCTGGGAGCGAACTAGGAAAGGCATCTAAAATAAGATGAGAGCCATCTCCTTGGATATGGTACGAAAGAACCTGAGCATCAGGTAATTTCCGGTGTCAAAATTGCATTGGTTCAATCATTTCGTCATTTCTATGTTTCTGTGTAATTCTTTTCTCATCTAATCGGTTTATACAATCTCTGATTTTACGTAGCTGCACATCTTCTATCTATTGCTACTACTTTGATTCTTCTTCTTTTCAATGCGGGTTAATTAATCTATCTGGTCGCCTCTAGCCTGCAGTTTTGCTTGAATCGTTTTCTCTTCTGCAACTATTTCGTTGTTCTGCTCAATGTTTTATCATCCCATTTCTACCCAAAAGCTAGGTCTTTCCGCCTTGAAAATTTCAACTATTCTGAAAGCTGAGCACTCCGTTCGTCTTGCAACAAGTTTATTACCAAAACGAGTGATTGTAAATCCTTATAAAACTGACCCCGATGGCCTAATTCTCTTTTGATCTTCTCTTCATGCAGGTTGGATCCGAGACCTCGCTGAATAAATATGCACAAATAATGGGTCTGATAGAATCTCTGTAACGTACGTTGCAGGCCGTTTTAGTCAGGCAGCCCCACATTCTCTGCCCCGCACTATTTTTTGACCTGACGGTTATAAGCGGTCAAACCTAACGTTCCGTGATAGGAATACAACTGTAGTCGAAACACACCTCTCAACAAGTTACCACCCAGGTCGTATTCACTCGATTCACCAATCATGAGAGCGGACGCAAATGATATCGAGACTTATCTCCTAAGCGGTACGTACTGTAGCCTCAGCTTACGGCACATATCCTACCTAAGCATTCGCCGTATAATTGCATCCAACAACAATCATCGCCAGATACAAGATGCATTTCTATTTGGCGCTTCTGAGATGCAAATACTCAAAACTCGAATATGAGGCTTCTAACGACCGCATATTACAGGAGGCAGTCTATCTATCTCCGAACACTTCTTTACTGTCCCATTAGATTACAGCAAACCGGACGGTTACACAATTACCATTTTCGCCCGAATTGTAAAGAAGCACGAAGTCACTGTTAAGCCGAAGAAAAGCAAGGATAAAAAGACAGAAGATGAACAAGAAGATGACGACGATTCTGCATATTGTAAGTGCATATATCATGTGCTATCTGCTACAGATTGAATCTCTGTGATGCTAACTTAGACACCTACATAGTATGTTACATAAATGGTACGGAGTGGTGAATGTTCTGCTATTGTGGGAGACTGTTGTATTCTAATGTGGAATAGGTGGTCCTGGGTTCAACAATGCATCTCCGGATGCTGAGTACGTCTCAAAATTTGTGGATAAAGGCTACACTGTGAGTCACAAACCTTTGCTACTTCGATTCAGGCAGCGAGGTTAACATATGCTACAGGTTGTCCTTGTTGACCAAAGAGGGACTGGGCTCTCAGAATGCATTTGTCCAGAAAACATTCCCGGCAAGACAGCTGAAGAGAAGGCGGAATATGTGTCTCACTTTCGAGCAGACAATATTGTGAAAGATTGTGAGTTTGTTCGAGAGAAACTGGTGGGGAAAGATGGGAGCTGGAGTTTGGCTGGACAAAGCTTTGGAGGTTTTTGCATCACGACCTACCTGAGCTTTGCGTAAGTTTATCTTGAAATTGGGATCTGTCTTTCGGACCTCATGTTCTAGGTAGTGGCTGATTAATAGGGTTAAGGCCTGCGCATATAGTCGAAGGTGAGTAGCAGATTCTCCTCTTTGATTGAGACATCTCAATGATCGGACTTGATCAATGATCTACCATTAATGTATTGATTCCGCAATACTAATTAACCTGCGTCAGCTTTCATGTTTGGTGGGATCCCGCCCGTTGGCGAAAATAATCCAGACAAAATATACAGGAATCTGTATAGTAAGTAGTCGCTTATGATCGTTCTCTTTAGATCACGTCTCTAATAAATGACATAAATAGACAAGGTGAAGTCAAGAAATCTGGTTTACTACAAAAAATACCCCAAGGATGTCGAACGAGTCAAAGATATTGCGGAATTCTTGTCGAAGAATGCCGTCATACTTCCCAGCGGCGGTACTTTGACCACTGATCGGTTCCGAGACCTCGGTATCATGTTTGGCATGCATGGTGGGATTGATTCAGTTCATAGTAAGCACTCTTTTGACTATTTGCTTTGAAGGTGATACTGACATCCTTATAGAGCTGGTTTTCAAGGCCCAGAATGATATTGCCAGGTTCGGCAAAATTCTCACACCAACTCTTTTAAGCATTGAAGCGTATCAGTCATTTGATTCTGCGATTCTATACTGCATTTTGCACGAACCAATATACTGCCAGGAGTATGACTAATATCTAATCAAGTCCTAGTATATTAAATCGAGTTATATGCTAACTAAAGGCTGCAGGGGAAATGCATCGAGATGGTCTGCAGGGAGGGAGCCTCGGCTCGAATCAGATTCAAGACTTCAATCTTACGGCACATTTCAACAAGCATCTGCTTCTAAACCTGGCGTCGATGGTGCTCTGTTCTTCACGGGTGAAATGGTTTTCCCGTCTATGCTGGACGACTACGCGGTGCTCCGCCAAGTGAAAGACGTAGCCAATATTCTTTCAGAAAGAAAGTGGGAAGGGAAACTTTACGATCTTAACGCTTTGGCAAAGAACACGGTACCGATATACGCAGCGACATATATGGATGATATGTATGTAGATTTCGAACTTACGAGAAAGTTCGCTGGAATCACGGGCAACTTCAACGAGTTTGTAACCAACGTTATGCATCATAACGCTATAACGGCCAAAACGAGGGAGGTTATCGACAAGCTATGGGAATTAAGGAAGGGATGTGCAGACTAGAGGTTATTGCGAGAAATCCTTGTTGCAATAGGACAATATCTTTAGACCATACGTTTGTTATACGAGTTTAATTCGATACTCATGATGGGAGGGGATTGGAGTATGCCAGAAATGGTACATTAGCGAAAGGGAAGAAAAGTATCAAGCATCTACCTTGAGAATCTGCATTCAAGTATTTCAATGCCATATCCTGGGTCGATATTGCGCGTAAGGCAACATAACGACATTAGTCCCGGAGTCTGGCCGCGAGATACTTCTAACACCAGATCGTGAGAGTCCGACGTGGGCGCGGACCCCTTCGGCTAGAGAGCTGTTGGTGGTGGGGCTCGAATATTTAAGCTTAAGCTTCCTCGAGACGAGGTACCCCTCAATTAACCCATTTGGTGGGATATAAAAAGCCTAAATGCGTTCACGTTCCATTTCAACTCCTCAATCAACTTGAGGACAGCGGTAGTAAGGTATTCATACAAGTACAATTCTACGCATTGTTGTCTATAACATAGATTGCACTTATCACCATGTCCGAGGGAACTTACAAACCTCTTCAGGGCAAGCTTGCAATAGTGACGGGAGCGTCTCGAGGTAGGTTCATTAACCGGCTGAAAAGCCGCAGCAAAACAACACAACGGGGAGCTAACCTTTACCAGGCATCGGGGCTTCTATTTCCGAGAAATTGGCTTCCTATGGCGCTAATCTCGTACTCAATTATACGTCCGGGTCTTCCTCTCAAAAGACGGCAGATCTTGCCAAGGTACTCTCAGAGAAATACGGCACTCAGAGTATCATTGTGAAGGCGGATATGGGTGACCCAACTGTAGGGGATGTCTTCATACAAAACATCAAGAGCTCGTCGCTCTATTCAACAAGCACGAAACCTTTGGTAATCGATATAATAATCAATAATGCTGGGTTAGTTATTTGGGGAGAGAGATGCAAAACATACGAATCTCAGAACCATCAGGACAAGAACTGACGAATTGAATCGATTCTGAAAATTCTAGTATCTCTAAAAACACCAAGACAGAAGATGTCACTGCGGAGATTTTCAAGCAGCATTACGATATCAACGTTCTCGGCCCATTATTGCTCGTCAAGGCAGCTATGCCATATTTACCTTACGATGGGTCTGGAAGAATAGTCTCGATTTCGTCTGTTTCAGCTACACTAGGTCTACCAGGACAAGCTATCTATGGAGGTTAGCAACTACTCATTTTCTATCCCTATCGCTCAGGAATGAATACTAAGTCCCCACTCAGGAACCAAGGCTGCTATTGAGGCTATGACGAGGACATGGTCTCGAGAACTATCGGAACGATGCACAACTACTTGTGTGAACCCTGGTCCTGTTGTTACAGTAAGATATACACGCATTCGTAGAAAGATATCATTGCTTCTTGCCAGTGTTGATAATTTACTTTTCTAGGATATGTATGACGGAACAAGTCCCGAGTTCAAAGAAGTCATGCGGCCATTCATTGGTAAGCACCCTCGGAAAAAACGGTCTAAGTTCTGATATCGCTTGCACAAGGCGCTAAGGATTTATATCCGGATTTGGATAAACGACTGATGCTGTTTTCATGAACTAGAGCGCGCCCCACTGATGAACACTGGTGGGGCTAAAGGAAGAGGTGCAACACCCGAAGAGATAGCAGGTTGCGTGGGGATGCTCTGCTTGCCCGAGAGCTATTGGTGCACGGGGTCCGTTGTGTCTTGCAATGGCGGGATGCTAATGGGGATATAGAGGGTGTTTCCTCCGTGGTTTCCCTGGACGATTTGTTTGATATGGCTTGCATGGGGCACTCTAGATGAATCAAACATAGATGGTACCTACGAGAATATCTTTTGAAAAACATTTCCCCAAACTTTAAAATCAGTTATCGGGTTCACGGATACAGGCCTGATGTAAAATATGACTGTGAAGAAGCTATTTAAGAAACTCCACGGCCTATTATGTAAGGGCCGCGATGGACCAAAAACTTTCAAATGATAAAGCCTATGCAATATTGATGAAATTTCTCTGAGGTGCAGCTGTTACAATTTGAATCACGAGAACTGCATGATGCCTTCACAACATGCATGTGGAATAGTACATTAAGTAGTCACTTCGTGCGCCGCGTCTGGTTCACGAGACAATTAAGTAGGGATATTATAGGGGTCGTGAATTTAGATACAGTGTCCGTTTATGGTATTGTTTCTGGGTCGTTTTCACCCTGTGCCAACTAGCGCAATGAAATATCTCCAACAAATGATTAGACTTGGCCGGTCTTCGAAAGCTACAAAAATTCCGTCTCACCAGAATTAGCATCGTAGAGTACTAGGGTTTGGGGTCTAACAGTGAACGAGCATCTCTTTTGCTTTGTAAGTAAAACTTCATACACACCTTCTTATCTTACCCCGCCAGTCATCAACCATAAACGAAATTTAGATCAAAAATTATACGCATCTATTGTTTCTGTATTTGAATATGCGCCAATATATTCGGTAAACATGGAAAATACAGAGCTGTGCCTCTTGATAGCATTGAGTAATGAAGTGGGAAACCTCTGTGCCGAAATCTAGAAACTAAAAATCAAGGCAGTCGACTGTGCAAGACTTGAAATGTTGCACGGCATGGTTTGCGCTTGAGCCGGAGAGCAAGTAACATGCTTGCGCTTGTGAAGTTGGCTCTCAGTAAGCCCACACTTCTAGGTCGGTTCGCATCCTTGTCCGGATCCGCGGACCCGCAAAAGAACCCCGGTTGCACAATTTCCTCGCACATTTCCAACATCTTTCTTGCCCGTTTACGGGAATTTAGCAATTTTAGAAAACCATGCAATGATCCAATGCACCCGGCCAGGATTACAGGTCGCATCTGCATACTGCGTATTTCTTCGCTGCGTCTGCATTAGGAGCTCTCATGCATGCAGGCGACTTGAGGTAAGAATGTACCCAGAATGGAAAATTATCTACGTAACGATGCGAGGTAAAGAATAATGTCTCGGCGGGGCAGCCTAGTCAAATAATATCATGGGGGTTAGATGCATGCCATGCGCATTCGGTCGAGACCTCGGTACACATCGCCAATGAGTTAAATGCAATCGCCGTATTTTCAGAGTTTGAATACGAGTTACGAGGCTAAGGTCAGTCAGTGTAGGAGTGTTATATCCTGAGACAGGCATTGCCGGAGGGCGTTTCTCGAGCGCCAACTTGGAGGTTGTATCGAACGAACGAGTACACGAGTTGCTTTACAGAAAATAGTCATCGAGATCAAGCCCAGGTGTGAGACATATATGCCGAAAAGGCGGTAAATCTGCTTAACGAAAACACCAAAGTAGCTGCAATACTGCGGCAAAGGTACCGAACCATTCTGCAACAGGTTTAGTCAGAAAATAAATGTTGGATCATGGAGACTGGGGCTCTGGTCAGCCGCTCGTATAACACTGATGCAAAATGCATGAGATTAAGCTTACGAACATGTTATCCGCCCCGCTCTGGACCGTGGGAGCTCGTGATGCAAGCAAAAAGGATTGTCTCACTTGGCGGCATCGATAAAATATTTGATTTTCTGAAATATATCGGTAATATCCTGACATCCACATATGTGGCAGGCGGCCAAAGCGAAAACCTTGGGGTGCCTCGGTCCCTTTGGCGAAAAGTTAAATCAGACGGACAAGGTTTCCGTTTTTTTTGCTGGTGGGTAGGGACTTGATAGTCGATACGATGTCTTTCGCCCCACAACTAACATGTTGGATGTTGGATTTGCGGATGGTGGGATGGGTATCTGTTTTCTGTATATTTTGTGATATTACTATTTCAGGTGACCTCCACCACATGCTAAATACGTCAAAGACATGCATAACTAGACACCGATTCTGGAAATGTCATCGAATATGACCAGAGTGCAGTCCCAAGCCCAGAGTTCCGGGAAGTGTGTGTAAGGCGATAAACACTGGTGGCATGTTTTGGCGCGGGGTGACTGGATGGTAGATGTTCCCGGCGCAAAACATAACAAGACTGCAGGGTAAGATGCAACAGCCTTTACTGGCAACGCCAGACAGTTTGGTTTCGAGACTGAGTCTTTACGGCCGCGGGCAACTTGCCAGCGATCTCTTGGGTTTGCAATTTGGAAATGTAAGAAAATCGGCTGACTGGAAGGTTGAAAATTTTCCCGGGGGTTGGCAGCCCTTTATGCAGACGTGCGGCACAGCATGTTTAGCTTCTCGACGGGAAGGGAGTACTTTTGCCAGCACCTACGCTATAGTTAATTTGATCTAGTTGGAATGAATTGATTCTCAACATCTTTTACGAGACGGCGAAGAAGGAAAGTAGCCGCTGGATCCTTGCCTTTTCTGCCCATGCTCCGTAGATACTGCACCCGCCAACTGAGAAAAAGAATTATCGTCGTGCATCTTGCGCTAGTTAGCTGGGACGAGGCCATTTCGCAGGTCTTCTCGGCCGGTAACTACCATAACTACCAATAGTAAACGTAATATCGACACTTAGAGAGGTAGGATTTGCAAAAAAAAAAAGGAATACGATCAGGTCAATATTGATAATTAAGTATGCTCTACGAACCTTCCAGCGTGGTTAATTTTGCGTTGACAGTCGCCCACCGCCAAGAATTGGGTATTCTCTGCTTATCTTGAAGTGGAGCCTCATATGACATGTGGTTCTACGAAATTCTGAAACCTGGCAGCTAGTGCGCCATAATCATCGTCGCAGCCTGTCCTGACTGTGCCGCGAGTCTGAGGGTGTTCTGTGGTGGTGTGAAGCGCAACATGTCCAAAAGGGCCAAGGTTATTAGCAAACCAGTTTCTTCTTCGGCGCTGCAGGAGGGTGTGTGGAACTATCCTTGCAGAGTGTGCCTACCGGGATCCTCAACCGTTGGATCGGAAGAGCGCATGCTCGACGTATTAACCCGACGGTTGGGGAACGGCTGTTATGTAGGGTAGACTTGATTACTCAAATTTGACAGGCGAAGAAGGGGCGACTTTAGAATATCAGGACGCCCAAGGATTTGACCCGCTGTTTGTTTATTGAGGCATATCAAACCTATCTGAAATACCAATGCGCGATGTTCGAGGGGTGTGGTCACAAGCGCTTGCAAAGTTCGAAGGAAGGGTGATAAGATCGATCAGGCGGTGATAGACGTGTTTGTTATGCGGCTGCCTTCTGGACTGCGGTACCAAAATGCAGTTTTCTGCTTTGATTGATTGCGATAAATTCTTTTTTCTCGAAGGGGTGTAACTTCCAGCCGTTCCAGGAAGGTTATTGGCTGGTCGGACCTGTCGAATCCATTCTTAAATTAATTGCGCAGGAAACATTGCTGAAATTTCATGACCAGGCAGGTTGTAAGCGCTTAGATCAAGTCTCCTGGCGTAAGATAAGATCTCATAATTTCTTTTAAAGCCTTCTGCATTAGGCGCGCTGGAGAGGGTCACTTGCCTGGCTTGGCCTAGGCGATTCGCCCACCCCGATTTTGAAACAGGCCGATGCATCCGACGTAGAACGCGACCCCTTCTGCACTGCCATCTCCTAAGAGCCCTTCTGTTCTTCCTCGGATTTTTTTTTGTGTCCAATTTAGTTGCACCACCAAAATATCATTACGTCGTGAATAGCAAGCCGACGTAATCCCCCTCTTGAGCTAGACCCAACAATTCGAAACTCTAAACCCTGACTTTTCTCTGTTGAGCCACATCGATGCTTCGTCAGGTTGGAATAAACTGCTTGACCAATGAGATGATGGTCTGGCCCGCATGTTTGCTGATCTGGCAACTGATCCGGAGCATTTTGCAAAACATCTGAAAGAAAAACTTTTAGGGCCTCTGGCATTCCATCGATGCCAAAAGGTTCTCTCAAAATGTGTTCGACAGCCGCTGGTTTGCTGCAGTGCCTGTTCCGCCATGCAGACATTGTAGCGAGCAGAATCCGGTATTGTTCACGGCTATCCAACCACCAACTAAATGTCATTTCCGGAAGGATGGCATGTTCCTTAGGATTGATGACGACGCAGTTCACCATGCGCTTAAACCCATCGCTTGTGAGCTGATCGACCATGCCTATTCACCCCAAAGCCGAAATTAGACCGCTTCTCCGCTGAAACATGGCTGTGTACAGCCAACTTTTCCTGCGTTCGAGCAGCAAATGTGATTTCAAGAAAGTGGAGACTAGCGCTGAATTATCATTAGACCACTAACATGTCGCCTTTTGTCAGAGTGAGATTGCGTCCCCAAAGGTTGGAGTCGCGACAAACGAATAAGCGGTCTAAATTAGCAGACTTTCGCTAGTTTTCTTTTCCAATGTGCGCTCAAACCCATGGGTCTGCAGGGGTCACAGTGCTTCGTCGTCCTCGCTTTTGGGTTTGCATTGGAGTGGGAAAATGCACCAGATATAGAATCGATGATTCACGGCTCGCAAAGAATTTCCGCTAGTCCAACATGTTTCGTGGTAGCACATGGGAGTAAGTATCGTTATTATTTTTCGATTCTTTCGTTTAAACAGAACGAATTAGTTGGATTTCTGTTGCATGCATGCATGCACCCAGCGGTATCTTTTTCTTCTTGTACCAAATAATGCCCAGCCTCGGTTCCGGGCGGATTGTTGGACAAACTTGGAAAGCGGACTAGATCACATGAGGAGCGGTAGGCATTCTCTGGATTTTCCCGCCCACTGTTTGCGACAATAGTCGCTCTCGATGTCTCGCTGTTTCCGAGAGGAGCTGAGAGAAATTCAAGCGAAGGGAGCGAATAGGTTTCCTGGTGATAAGCTGCATGAGATATTAAATCGACAACGCTGTATTGAGTCTAGAGGGGAACTCCCGTATCGGATCACAAGATCAAGGTTCCATTAGGAAGTAGCAATCAAGGATGCCCCCGTCCGGCGACTGTCTGGCTGGAATTACTCGGGTTGATGCTAGCCAGCCACTGGGAATGCCAGCTGCGGTTGTACACACCACAGTAAGCGCATTTCGTCAGGCAGAAACCGCTCCATTCCTTTTTGTATCCCTTCTGAAAGAGCTAGCTCGCAGTTGGGTTGTACCAGTGGGGCATAGCGATGTTTGAGAAGGAGGAGGGATCACAAGCCGTCATGGATACGCTCTTCTGGTGACTGATTGGACCCGAAGTGGACCCGCTGCCTGGGAAGAGCGTGGCACAGAAGATTGAATGGAAACTGGAAGACCGTGAACCGCCCTGCGCCGTGCTTGTGCTTGGCTTCCCACAATTTGGTCTTTTTCCCGCGGTTGGTTCGAACAGGGCTTTGCTCCACGCAGAGGTGTTTCGCCTCTTAGGCTCTTACCCGCCGGCCCCCAAAATGCAGGCTGGAATGGGGGCGAAGAGACGATAGCCGGCCAGCCAAGGAGCGCCAGCGCTGACTTGTTTCTCAACGAACAGCAGAAAAATAATTTTCCCCTCCCCGTAAATTCTTGATGGTCAATCGCAGGTCCGGATTACTGAACGAGGTGTGTCTTGAACTTTCAGTCCGCCTCTCGCGTCGACAGGCTTCCCATTTTGCATGTTCAAAGTACGAGTACAAGGGTGCTTGCGCTCGACATGCGAGCGGAAATAAAGCAAGGATGTTCCCATCGCTGGTAATAACGTTTGAAATCCAGCGTAGGAAAGAAGCACCAGGTCCCGAGGCTAGCGAACACAAAAGTAATTGTCGACCGTGTTCGGGCAATTGGATCCTTGGGCGGCTGACTTTGGGCCTTTGTTCCGCCCAGGAAGGAAGGTACGAAGGGAAATAAAGACGAGGTCGAGATTAATATCAACTAGGCTGGAGCCGATGAGTGTCTGGAAAGTCCCCAACTAATGTTCGCGCCTCGTACCTATCATCGCTTTAGGGAAGAAGGGGAGAAAAAATGTTTCCTGAGAAGAAACATGTTGGACGGATAGAGCGGCAATTGCTATCGTGTGAAACTGGCTGCCCCAAGCGAATGCTTGTGTCCCCAACTCGACTGGTGGAAGGCACATTACGTACCTCGTTGTAGCGGTTTATTCCAGATGCCGGACATCCAGGCTCGATTCCTAACGAGAATTGTTTAGAGTTCAGAAACCTATCGACATGTCCTGTAGTCGGTCCCGGGTGTCGAAAACCCTTCTGGTAATTGCTATGGCTCCAGGATATCTGACCTACCACAGCGCCCGCCGTTTGTCCTACCATTGTAATTGTTTGGAAGAAAGCGAGAAAGCTCAATACTATCATGATCCGACGGGTCGCAGCTCGATCTTGATGCAAAAGGCAGCTCCTAGAGAACACGCTATCTGCTTGGACGGTAGCGCAAAAATATCCGTAGACAAGCTCGGTTCGGTCCATATACCAATGCCCTGTGGCATCAAGAAATTCAACAGAGTGGGATGACGGGTCTGGCGAAGGAGAAAGACCCGGAGTACCCAGACCCCGGGCGCCTTAGTGCGCGCATGTTTGAAGTTGATCCCATGCAAGAAATTGAGAAGCGTATTGAACCAGGGTCATAACCTGACCTACCAAGTTGCTTTTTTTCTTCTGTTCTTGCGCCTTTCGCCATTTGCTTTGATGGTTTGGTGAGGCGTCTCAAGTATTTCCATTCTCTTGCTTTTAGTTCGATCCACACACGAAGACATCCTTTTGCCCTTGTTGTATGGAAAGGCAAGGGATGGATGGGGCCTTTTCTCTCTTCAAGCTAGCGAGATTGTTCCAGTTATGATGTTGCACCTGTTTTGTCATCGCTTGCAAGCGGGCGGCCATGAAATTAGCTTGCAAAGTAGGCAAGTTCCCTTGACGTATATAAGCAAAACACCCGCCGTTAAAGACAAAAGCCCGCGGCTTTTGCTCTTCTCACACGACAATCCCTCTCGCCGTTTCTTCATTCCATTACTCGGTTCCTCCAACAGCTAGTGTAGCCGAACTAGAACATCTCCACCAACGTATCTTACGTATACACTCCACGACTAAGAATCAGGACACTTTGATAGCTATCGTTTTTTCAATAACTCTGCGAAATTGAAGATCGATATATAAGTGCATCTGACAAAAAACCGACTTGCATCCGTCTTACGCACTCGAAAGGCTCCCCTTCCCTACCAAAAACTTAAATCAAGTCAGTTTTGTTAAACGATTTCTTGGGTTGCATATAACCTTGCATTAAAGTCCGACTGAGTTGGAGGAATATTTTCCTCGACATTGCCGCTAAGGATACTAAGGATAGCGCATGTGAATGGCCATATCCAACTAAACCCGTTGTAAGTGGTAAAGCAAGTTTTGTTGATCCTACCGATGCCCGGCCTTACTTTTGTTCCATTATTGCATTGCATGTATCGCTCTGCCCTTCACTATTTGCCTCTCGTTTGTCCTTGCATGTCGAGTTGCCGACTTGAGAAAATTCTCATGCATGACATGAACGAGAGACGCAGTCAACAGCATGGATTCTTGTGCCTTTTCCTTCAATACCAAGCCGCCGGCTGAGGAAAGGAAGGAATGAATGGCGGGAACCCGTCAGGCACCTTTTCCTTTTTTCTCTCTCCCTTTGCTGCTAGCGGTGATGGGAGCCAGATTGGGGCCGCCGGTAGTTTTCGTCAAACGACGAAAAGCCTTGGAGAAAAAAACAAACATGCAAAGTGGTGCGAGAAAAGAACCGCGCGAGAGAAAGAGCCGATATCTTCCAGTTTCCACCCTCCCTGCATCTGGGCATTTTCCGCTGTGACCTTCCACACCCACACCTTTTCCCACCCAAATCTGCAGTTTTACACGCACCACACGAGGGGAAGCCAACCACTTGCGGTTTGCATGGGGCGCCTCAGCCTGCAGCACCACATTTCCTCTCTCTTTCTTCTCCCACAGGCGAGGCTAGAAATAGGAAGAGAAGAAAAAGTAGGTTCGGGTGGTTAAAAAAGGACTGAGTGGGGAAGGTTTGGATTAAAAAGCCCGTATCGTGGTTCCAAGACCAAAGTTTCGAAAGGGTCTACGTCGACTTTGTGGGCGTCTCCGGCTTCGACCTTCGCTGCGCCTTATCGAGGGAATAGAGAGAACGCTAGCGAGATCCTGTAGGTGCAAAAGTAGACCCTCCCAATATTGTCTTGCGTCTCCCCCTCGTCGAGTTTCGGTGCCCATGCTCTCTTGTCATGTTCGGCTCTAACGGCCAATCAGCGCATGGCCAGCCATATTCCAGGAAGGGCGGACAAGGGCTCGCTGCAAACCTAGCAAGCAAAAAAGACGAGTGGTTAGCCTGCAGATGAAAAATTGCCGCTGTATCTTCTATGTTTTTCCTTTTTCTCCCAGGTCGCCATGCCCTTGTATTGCGTTAGCAAGTCGGCTGGTTCATACCGCTGCCGTCCACCCACGAGTTCTAACAATAAGCCCATTGTCGTCCATAATAATTTTTATTGGGCTGGGGACTAATATTATCACCAAGAAAGTCCGCCCTCTTAATCTTCCTTCTTCCCTTCTTCTTCTCTTTCCGTTTGAACTTTCGGAGAAAATACAAAATCGAAAAAACAAAAAGGTTCCGACCTTTCAGCTTCTTTCCCTCCATTTCCCTTCGGCACCGGTATCGAGGGTGAGCGCGAAAAGGTGCACCAGCAGGCCTTCTTGCCCTCACGCTTGAACCTCAGTTATCTTGTCTTCGCTCCCGCAATTGGCTCTTTCGGTTCCTCTTTCTCTTCACAGCATTCTTGACTTTTTTTTTTTTTTGTTCCTGGGCGTTTATCGTGGCGGTTTGTTACGTGTTAATCCAGTCAACTTTGTCGCTTCGAAACTCCATTCCCACCGCCGCCCGCCCTAGAGTGAATATAGTCGAGTCATTGGGCCCTTCTATCGCGGCAAGAGCTAGCTTTGGGTCTTCGCATCGTTTCCGGTCTCTACTGTCTCCGTTATTTCGCTAGCGGCTGTTGATATACTTTTCTTCAATTCACCCTCCCGGCCCTTCTATTTTATTTATTTTTTCATATATTGATTAGCATCTAGCACCTTGTTTTCCTTTTGCATCTCGAGCTTGGAACTTACTTGGACAGACCGACGTGCTTCCTCCCCCCAATCGACGGACTTTTGACTGCACTCGTACCCGCGCGGATACAAGCTTTCCGGCACTCGATCTCATTTTCCGCCGCAAAAGGACCGAAACTCTGAAAATCGACTCGAAGTGAGATTGACTTCGCCCACGAGGTCGTCTTCTTTTCTTCCACGTTTTCTGGACTCCGGCGGCTATCAAAGGACTCTTTGGAAACCGCCTCCTGTTTGCCGCACCGTAGCACCACCGCTCCTCATTGCCTTCAACATTCGTCTCGAACTCAACTCCACAGACCACACGCTGACGAACGCTCGCAGATTTCTCACGTCCGGCTGCGTGACTGCGACTGTAGACAGACTACTTCGACATCGGGCGTAGTTCTCTTGGTGAAGGAACGGTCGTTCTTCAAAGTCGTATTTGCGCGCGCGACGAGATCCGAGAGAGGGGGCAGAGAGTGTGTATGAGAGGGAGCAGACGCCGAAAACTGACCAGTGCAGCGAATACAAATCAGCATCAAAAACTATGTCTGCTGAAGACATCACCACCAGTAGCAAACCCACTACAAACGGCCCCGTGAACGGGACCACTTCTCCTCACACCGTACGCGAGTCTTCATCGTCCGGTTCGACATTCACCGCCGTCAACGGGAATTCCGCATCGCGGCCTGCCGACGCTCCGGTATCCCGAGTCGCAGCGCCAGTGCCTTCTCCTTCGGCACCAACATCGTCATCGCAGGCGCACTCGCCGAGCCAGCAGCTGTTGCAGCTTCAGAGCCATCATCACCATCACCACCAACAGCATCACCATTCCCACAGCTCCCATCATCAGCGCAGTCAGACTGCCTCGCAAGCCTCGCAGTCTGGCAGCGGTGACGAGGACCCTGCCGACCACAGCGATCTCACCGGCTCCAATCTCCAGTCGCCCGTGACTCCCAACTCGCATCCCGATCCAAAATACGCTCACGCTGCCGGCGACAGACCTTTATCTGTGAGACCGTCCGGAAGCCCTGAGAGCAATCATCAGAAGCGAAAGAGATCCAACTCGATAGACGGTGTCCGAGTCGAGGCGCACGGACACATTCGGGAAATGTCCAATGATATCGTACACCCTCAGTATCATGGCCACAGCATGCCAATGACCAACGATACTCGCATGGCAGATGCCAACGAGTCAGGCCGGGATGAGATGATGACGGACCGCCATACAAGCGAGCATATAGCTCAGAGGGCGAGTGAAGAGGCAGCCAAGTTGGAGGACATGCGAGCTCGCGATCCCGCAAACTTTGAGGCACATGTTTCTCAGCTACAGGGAACCCCCCAGGGCGACCACATACGCACTTTCAACGCAAGCATGTCTCCTGGAATGACCCCGATCAATGGTAATAGCCAAACGCCTCCAGGACAGCCGGAAACGAAGAGAAAGCGGATATTCAGCAACCGCACGAAGACTGGCTGCATCACCTGCCGAAGGAGGAAGAAGAAGTGTGATGAGGGAAAACCTCATTGTTAGTAGCAAACATCCCTATATTACATTTACTAAAGTATACTTATGTCTAACCACTATTCTCGACACAGGCAACAATTGTATTCGTGGAGGATTTAAATGTGGTGGATACGCTGGTAAGATTAATCCTTTTCTGGGACCACTTACTCCCACCGACGCTCCCGGACATCCACATCTACAAGCCGACGTCGCGGGCCCAACTTTGATTCCACCTGGTTCCATTTTTGCTCAAGGCCAACAAGCTGATTCGATCTTGGCAAACGGTCCAGCTCCTATTAATGCCAGTTTTGCTACGATGACTACCCCCGTCATTCGGACTGAACGTCAAGCTGTGAGTTCTTATGTTGGAATGATATTTTGTGACTATGTATTCTGACGGTTTTTTGTAACCACAGCCACTTCCACCTTTGGACTACCCACGCCCGCAGCAATCTCAAGCCGTCGTAGTTCAGCATGCCCCTCTTCCAGGTGAAGGAAAGCCTTTCGGTGCCACTGGCTTGCCTTTGTCCGGACCTGCCCCCCCGCCGGTTCAACCTATGCGACGTGATTCTCAAGTGACCTCGCACCTACCTGGCCCAGAGCCACCGAAGCCACCTACTCAAGCTTCTCCATTCTCTGGAGCTCGAGCCCCGCCTCAACCTCCACTGCCCCAGAGATTCTCCTCCACTGAGAAGGAGAGAATGCTCAATGGAGAGCTCTTTCACGCTTTTACTCCCGAGCTTATTGAAGAGCGTGAGAGATGCCGTGCTGCCTGCTGGAGATTCAACAACGCCGCAAATCCAACGCTTTGTATCTCTAGAGAGGAGAAGTTGCGTTTGCAAATGGAGATATTCAGACCAACCGCAGGAACTAGAGGCCCGCAAGGTACGGCATGGCACGGAGATCTTGCAAACAGCCATCTTCGAAAGAATCTTGGTTTGCAAGATCCGGTCTACCCAGTGAACGAAGAACCTTGGATCGAGGTTCCCTTCATGTGCGATTATGGATATAACATTACCCTTGGTCCGGGCGTCTTTATTAACTTTGGCTGCACCATAATTGATACCTGCGCTGTAAGTATTATTATCGGGCTTTTCTTTGGTAGGGTTGATATCTAATAAATGGAGCAGGTAACCATCAAAGCCAGAACTCTCATCGGACCGAATGTTAATATATACTCCGGAACCCATCCCTTGAATCCAAGGACCCGCAATGGAACAAAGGGCCCCGAGTTTGGAAAGCCTGTTATCATTGAAGAAGACTGCTGGATTGCCGGAAATGTCACCATTCTGTAAGTCACGGTTTCGATGATACATCGTTAGACGTCATTTACTGACATTGTTCAAAAGCCCCGGCGTTAAAATCGGCGTTGGTGCAACTGTCGGTGCCGGCGCCGTCGTTACCAGGGATGTTCCCCCGCACACTGTTGTGGCTGGAAACCCAGCCAAAGTTATCAAAGGCATTATGGAGCACGAATAAATAATACCAAGCCGTCGATTACCCTAAGATTCCGAGTCCCCCTATCAACTCCGTTCTCCTTCAAGCACGCTTTAGGCGTGTCTACATTATGAATTTCTTTCGACCCTCTCAATCTATTTTGAATCTTCTTCTAATCCCTTGCCTAGCTTTTTGCCGTTTTTATCTATGCTCTTAAAATCTGTATTCTTCCTACTGTAACGGCCACCTTGCACGGAAATGTTTTAACGACAAAAAGAATAATCTAGGGTCGGGGAGTCATGCCGAATTCGTCTGGAGTTTTAGGTCTGCTTTTCACCTACTTTCTGGGAGTCTTTCTCTACCTGGGAGAACACAGAAACCCTTAATATCCTATCACGAGATCACCTGTTTTCCTTGCTTCTTTTGAAAATTTTCTTCTTTTTTGGTTTTGTTCGGGACACCTGTGCTTTTATGGGCTGAGGAATTCCGCATGACTCGTCGACTCTAGAAGGGCGTTAACTCTGTTACATTTGGAATGATCATACCAAAAACAACCCTTCTTGCATCTAATACATCTCTTATCAGTTATCGTTTTTCTTTACCCTGCCTTTTCCTACTTTTCCTGCCTTCCAAAGCAAGCAAGTTTCCTCCATTTCCTTTCTTCCCTTTTACTACCCTTCTTGTACAAGAAATATGGTTCTCTTCTGTAGACATATCCAAACCACGCACACAAAAAAAATACCCTATATTTTGAGTCTTCCTAGAAACTTCTCCATGTTCGGTCATCGAGATGTTTCTTGAAAGACAGGTTGGGCGGTTTGGTTACTAAATTTTTTCACTTCTTTGGATCCGTTTTCCTCTTCTAGCTGGCGTGTTTAGCCGCTTTTTTTCTTTACACTCTTCTTGCTTTACCCTTCCCTTTACCATATTGTCTTGTTATGCTGCTTGCCCTTTTCATTTATTGAGAAAAGAATATCTGCTTGCTTGCTTCAGAGCTGTCATATTTTCTTTTATCTTTATGTATGCATCTGTGTATATTTTTTCTTCTCTCACATTCTCTCACTCAAGAATATGAAATCCTTTGTTCTGGTAGGGACAAAATTAATTATTGTAGCGTTTATAAGACTGTATCCGAAGGTTTGTGAGTATCGTCTTGAAAACCGATGAAACTTAAAATTGCATATTCGGGCAATACAAAATTTTAATCATCATACACAAGAAAATATCAAGGCTGGCAACGATGCTAGCTAGCTAATTTGAGTGGGGATAATTGATCTCGTCCAAACTCTTCCAGCTGTTTGAAGCTCATCCCCTCCCTCTTGGAAAACTAGTCAATCTTGGTTTGATACCCATTACGTCGCGTCGTGGAGCGTTGAAGTGAAGAAGGGTTGAGGATAGCTACAGAATAAACCCGGTATCGCCATGGTTTAAAAGGCTGTAACTTTTTAGTTGAACCGCGCTATAAGCGTGGTTTAATCGTGGTATAAGCGTAGTTTTATTGAGGCAATCTGTTCAGCTATTGCCAACATTCCAAACCACAACAAAAGACAACGGTGTAACATCGAGAACACCTGACTCTCAGCTACTGGTTGGCCATGCGGTTAAGGTACAATAGCGACATTTCACTTGCACAAACTTATGTCACTTCTGTCTATAGCATCTCGACAGCAAGAGGCGATGAAGAACATATTAAAAAGCGCATCCATCCGCGACAGTATCATAATAAGTCACTGGAGTAACGAATCTCATTGCCCGCTGTTGGTGGAAGGATAGTGAATAGTATAATATGAAGCTACCTTCATCAACATGACCTTGATATAGTTATCAGCATCGATCTCTAAGTTAAAGATGGAGTCCGTGTAGAGTAGTGGTCATCTCGCCAGAATCACAGGTGCTAATGCTGTCTCTGGATATCGTCGGTTCGAACCCGACCGCGGGCAAATATCCTTTTAGTTCCATCTCAGCTGGGGCCTAGATGCTTTTTTTTGTTCTTTGTTTGCAGTTCAAGATGTGTCTGTGCTGCAACATTCCGGGCGAATGTTGTCGACGGTGTTGGATTATTTGTGTTGCCAAAGGCTGCACGTGATGTTGTCTGCAGCGAATGGGACGCCAGCGATTATTATTGTGACGGCATGGGTGGCCCTCCGCTAACCTCAACCTCAAACTCGCCTTCATTTGCCATGCTGTGACCGCCGCCACCAATCCCCCCAATATCAGCCCAAAACTTCACGACACCCCTCGCCTCCCTCTCGATACCCGCTCCGGCCAATCGATAGATCGATAAGCAATGGCATCGATAATACCGAGGCGTGTCCTGACGGCACGGAGCGCAGCTTCGGCCCTGGTACCTCGAGGTATATACCATACCCTCTCGAATCCAACCCCGATACACGCCTTCCTGTCATAATATCAATGCGGCTAATCACCTATCTCCATAGCTTCGCTGGTGCCCGCCCTGGCGACCCGTCCGTTACAACCGAGGCGTGATGCGTCCGGCCTCACACATACCGAAACCAGCATCGTTCCCCGACGAGAAGTCCCTCTTCCGAGCCAGCAGAGACCGTCGAGTGCCGTCGATTACGCACTGTACGTGAGATAACACCTCCAACATAACCCTCCCCCGCTAAGCCTCCTCAGCGAGTCCAATGGCTAATATACCATCATTATATAGCACCACCCTCGATGCTATCGCCAACTGGGCTCGTCAAGGCTCACTGTGGCCCATGACCTTCGGTCTCGCCTGCTGCGCCGTCGAGATGATGCATCTCTCCACCCCGCGTTACGACCAAGATCGTCTCGGTATCATTTTCCGTGCTTCGCCGCGTCAATCCGACGTCATGATCGTTGCCGGCACGCTCACGAACAAAATGGCCCCCGCGTTACGTCAGGTTTACGACCAAATGCCCGAACCGCGATGGGTCATCTCCATGGGATCCTGCGCTAACGGCGGTGGGTATTATCATTATTCTTATTCGGTGACGAGGGGGTGTGATCGTGTTGTGCCTGTGGATATATACGTTCCCGGATGTCCGCCGACGGCGGAGGCGCTGATGTACGGTATTATGCAGTTGCAGAAGAAGATGAGGAATACTAAGGTGAGCATAGACATTGCCTCTTTTTGGCGGATCTATTTTACGTTGATGGGGTTGTTACTAATACAAATAATAGATCACGAGAATGTGGTATAGAAAGTAGATTTGGTTTCTTCTTGTTTCCTCTATCATTCCTTCACTTTGTACGCATTGAATGGAATAGTTACTTCCAGGATTACGGCAAATGCATGGTCCCTCGGGTTAAGATCTTATTTGAATTTGTAAATACTATTTTTGAATTTCTTTTCAATGGCAATAGCGGGCTGTGGTGTATTTATAAACTTCTAGGCATGGCACCAAATCGGAAGCCTTGTGGAACCAACATATAAAAAAAAATGTCAATTGTAGTTCCAGGTGCAGTAACCCGACATAAAAATCAAACGCGTCGCGAAAGCTATTGAATGGCTCGACGTCCAGGGGTCTCGCGACTAAATCCAACCAGGTCATATTTACTCACCATGATGAAAGACTAGAACATATATAAGTTCCAGATAAACTTCAGGCTATCCGAATGAGGATTATAATTTTATGGAATATTCATGTTAAAGGTCTTCTTATTTTCTTCATTCCATTCAACCTCATCTAGGCTATAATTACATGCATGGAAAACGGGGGACAAATATACATGTAACCGCAAAGTTGACAGACGAGGTGCCAAACAAAAAAGAAAGACCGCGAGTCATGGAGCAGTAAAATCCATCCTTTTGTGTCAACGCTTGACGAAGAACGAGAAAGAAAAAACAAGATAGCAGTATCATCGATGGTATCCGAGCTAAACAATACAAAGGAAAATGTTGAAAGGGCCATGATCGGGAGGAGGACGAGTAAGCTATATAAAAAAACAGACGAGGAAAAAAGCACGAGCCCAAAGGATTGATAGTTTCCCATAAAACGAGCCTCCCAGAATTAACCTTCATCGTGTATAACACACGCGACTAAAGGAAACAAAAGAAATGTGGACAGAGAAGACAGAAGGGCAGGATCTGATATTCTCACGTTCTCCTCGATGAAAAAAAAACGTAGTAGGAGAAACGGAAGGATCCAAATAGCGACAAAAGAGAGATATCTTACAAAGGAATAAGAAAAAGAAAAAAAGAGGTCTCTGACCTAATTGTGACTATTTCCCGCCTTCGTCATACTAATAAGACCGATAGTGATGTAAAAGAAAATGAGGAATAGGAAAAAGAAAAATGGGAAGATGATGGCTTATTGGGGCAAACCAGGTGCGGTCATGATAATGGTAAACTGCTACTCCTCATATGATCCGGAAAAGCCATCGAGAGACAGAAATCCCGGGGGTTATCAAAAACAAATGCGGACATGATATTGACCAATTTGTGGTATTCAAGCCTTCGCCTTTGTTTTCTTCACGCCCTTTCCATCAGTTCCCCTGAGAAACAAGCGCGTTAGCATATGGTGTTTATGGTGGGGGTATGGTGCGCAAAAAATGCAACGGTTTGTTGAGAAAACCATGCATTGGGTTGGGATATATATGAGACTTACTTGATCTTCTTCGTTCCCGCAGCTTTGACGGCTGGCTTCTTGGTGACGGTACCCTTGACCTTCTTAGCGGCACCGACGACCTTGTCTTTGACGGTTGTCTTTCGCTTTCTGGGAGCGGCTTTTGGCTTGGTGACACCGGATGTGAACATGGTGCGGGGGGTGATGGTACGAGTGGACCGGCGAGTTGGCTCGGTTGGGGTGGTGGGCTTCTTCTTGCGACCCGGCCCGGCCTTGGTGGTCGTGGTGGTAGTGTTTGTAGTTGGAGCCATTTTAATCAGATGGTCTTTTTTTTTTTAATGTGTGAGATGGGTCAAGAGGGAGGAAAGTCTTTTGATGATGCGGATGAGGTTGGTGTGTGGTGTGTGTGTTTGTGTGTGTGTGGTGGAGCGATGTTGTTTTTCTTTTCCGGTGTTGGAGGACGGAGGACAGAAACCCCTCTTTGATACCCGGCGAAATAATTCACTTGCGCTCTGAAATTCAGAGATATTATGGCAGAGACAGCTCCGACGAGTGATCGCGACGGAGGGGGGCTATCTTTTATCGGGCGGAATTCAGAAAGGTGGGTTTTTTTTCTCTTACGTAGCAGCGGAGGGAGGATTGCGATGGATGGGGGGAAGAGGAGGGAAAGCGAAGTGGCTGACAGGCAATAATAAATAGTCTTCTTCTGCTATCGCTGCTGATACTACCGCTGCTCGTGCTTGGTTCTTCCTTCTTCGTCTGCTCACGCTGCGGAAAATAGATAAATAGAAAAAATAGAATGAATAGGTAAATAGAGAAAACGAGTCGGCGGGGGGCCACTGCACAGCTCTCTTTATATACTCTGCTACTTATCATTATTTTATTTTTTAAATGCTCCCACACCTTTTCCTGCTGTCGAGCGTCAGTCAGTCAGTCAGTCAGTCAGTCGGTCCGCCAGTGTCTTTTGTTTTGGTTGTTTTCCCTCTCTTCATATTCGATTCCCCCCATCGGCTCTCCTCCTCCTTTTTATCGCTCATATTATTCATACCGCTATTCGTGCTATTCTTACTATTCGTACTATCCGAAATGTCATCCGCTCCCTCAACTGGCGTGCAGCCAAACAAGTGAGTTTAAACATCAAAACGGACCGCCCTTCGCTGCGGCGCACGTGTCGCAAGTTCTGTTTTCTGCGACCCCGAATGGCAGAGGCTCCATCCGTCTGTACAGAAATCGTCGTCCATCGGCTGGACCTTAATATGTAGGAACCAGGTCCAGGTTTGTTAGCCGGTTGCGACGTGTACAAGCCTCCTCCTCTCCTGCATGTCGGTTCTCACTTTTACCAACATGCATCCTCGACCCCATTCTTCTGCGGAACGAAGGAAACGGACGGACTAGCTCAGCCTTTGACCAGAGCTTCACACACACACTCCTTTACCTAACCGATAGCGATAACGGTTGCTGGGCGGGAATTTTTATACATGCAGGTCAGTATGTACGTACGTATGGCATATGATCTGGACAGTCGTCATGCAAAGCCATTTGTTTACGTTGATTGGGGCAAAATGCTGCGACATGATTCCATGCGATCGATCTTCCCTCTCCCATCCCTATTCTCCCATTCGCACAATCACGAAGTCTATTGTCCCGGGAAGCAGGGAAAAAATAAGAAAAACGAACAACGTGCTATGTTCGCATCAAGTTAGGCATTCCCCAGAGCGATAAGAGAAAAGGAAAAAGCGAATGAAGCTTGAAGGTTCCCAACCGGGGCGCCGTCATTGGGTCGGTTCGCACGGTGCCACAAGATGCCTGTCCTCGTTTCAAAATATCACGGAGATTTGAAGCCCTGCTGGTGTTGTTGTTGTTGTTGTTGTTCCCATTCATCCCCTTTTACATTTTACCATTTGCAACTTTTCTCGCTCTGAGGCACACGAGTATTATTATTATCTCGAGTCTGCATATGTGTGCGCTATTGAAACCTATTACCTTTTCATCAATTTTGCGGAATAAGACGCAATCTCAGCTCAAAGGTGTTTGTTGGGGAGCATATGGGTCATTACCTCGGTAATCACTGCGATAAGACGTTGGCAAGAAGGAAATCGCATTGTAGATTTATATTCATCAGAGTATACAAACTGTGAATTTATTCCTGAATTATCTCGCCGTGGGCATTCGTCGTAACTTCGAAATAAACGAGTGTCCCTCCGCCTACGATCCTGTTGTTCATTTCTCCTCGGCGGCTCTCGAGATCTCATCATCTCAGCTGACGCCACTTGCCAACTCCAACGCTGCGACCCCTCATGAAAATAAACTGTCCCCCCTCCCCCTCATCAATCGGCACGGTTTCTCGTATCGCCGTCTTGATTAGTATTTTTTTTCCTAATCAACAAGGATTTATCAGATTATTTTCACCTTCCCCGACTTTCTGTTGTTCGATGAGTATTTTTTTCTTAAGTCCTTCCTCCGGTGTTGTTCACACCCAAAAGTTAAATTCCCAGCCACCGCTCTTTTCATATGCCGAGACATACGTCTACCACTATTTTAGGAAGAAAATTCAGAACCTGTTTAAACGAATACTGGCATTAATTTTTCGGTTCGTCATAGTTTGATAGAAAGTGAGAGTAGTCAAAAGGCGGACACTATCTCCTCTACTATCCGCACAAGTCCTGATGCCAAGGTGTAGCAGACACACACTTAATTGTGTACTGCTCCTCTCTACCTTGACGACAAAATTTTTACATTCAAGGTATTCAGCATAGCTATAAAAGCTGAATTCTTTCATCATAAGGGAAACAAATTCTGTATTCGATCTTAAGTGTGCGATAAGTGAATATATTAACAGCGATCTTCTTCCTCTCGCTAATTTAGAAAAGAGGCGAAAATCTGATGCAGGTGGGTGGTCTTGTCCCGAAATCCTCCACCTGATGAATCTTATGATATACTAAGTATATGTCTATGAGTTATTCAAATTCGATAGTCTACTATTCGTCCGTATATACTATTTTCGAGTTCTATTCATCAGAGCTCGGCCCTCTCAATAAACGAGGGATGGTTTGTTTGAACAAATCTAAGGCGAGGCCATTGACGATATCACAAGAACATACAGAAATATCAATATAGATTAATCTTCAGTCTAAGGAAGGTTAAAAGTCTACGGTGTCAGTATGGCAGAGAACTTTACCAGGACACACATATATATCACAATCTGATCCATTAGACTCCTTCTGGGTGTGAATCTTCCCGACAATGTATTCTATAAAAAACTCCCCCAACTTTTCATCATCCGACAGCTAACAAAAAACAATTGGTGCGAATTGTTGTATTTCCGGTGTTGCTGCACGCTTTAAGTACTCCGATTCCCGTTTTTGGCTATGCACGCGCGGGGGACAGGATTCGAGCATGGGATAACTTTGACGGTCCATATGACTCGGGGGCGCCCTTCCCACCCTTAGCAATGGAGACCTGCGTGCTGTGCAACTGTGGAACGGGTCGTTTCCGAGACGCAGCTAGCGGATATCTACCCGGATAAGTTTAATGATGATGGTACTGTATTTTAATTATGACGTTGGAATTTCCCATAGAGCATGGTCTCTCGCTGGTATGATTCGAGATCACTCGGGTTTGAAATAAAGGCATTTAGGTGAGATTGTTAGTCAACATTATATTATCCCACAGTAAATCTACCGTTTCTCGACGTTCTCACCATGATGCCATACGTTCAAGAGAAAGCGTTCGGATTTTAGTAGTGGTGATAAGTCGCTGACTTATGAAAAACACCGAGAAAACCGCAGATTTCTCTCCTTTCTCAAAAGAACCGCTTCACGGACAACAGCAAACCGCCAAAAAATGCATCGTATTAGACACAAATCACATCATCAAAATAGTTATTCAAAACCATGGCTTCAAAAAATCCCTCCCCACTAAAGAAAATATAAACACGAAGGTTCAAGCCATTCCAAAAACATAGAAAAAATCACCACCCCATAAATCTCCCCATAGGTAACTAACTACACAACATAAACCACCCCCCAATCATATTCACCTAATCAACCAAGAATACTTGCGCCTTATAAATCAAATTCTTCAAATGAGGATGATCGCCATTCTCATCACCGCTCTTCCATACAGCCGGCCAAGCAACACACGCAACTTTCCTCCCGTTGCAATCTTCATCCTCATGTCCGTCCAAATCATCC
The DNA here is from genome assembly GCA_036971365.1 of Dactylellina leptospora. Lineage (NCBI taxonomy): Eukaryota > Fungi > Ascomycota > Orbiliomycetes > Orbiliales > Orbiliaceae > Dactylellina > Dactylellina leptospora. The sequence continues at coordinate 831,854 of JAJTUC010000013.1, read as the reverse complement.
ATATTATCACTATCGAAATCTTCACCCAGAAGACTGTTAGGGTTAACAGCGAATCTAGCCCGTTGAACACGGAGATCGATCGCGGTACCCGCCGCCGCTTCAAGGATACCCCGTAGCTTTTCACGTGGTTCAGCAGCGGTGGAAAGACCGAGCGGCGCTAGCGCGGTGGTTAAATGGAGGAGAAGATCCTCGAGAGACATTGAGAGATACTCTTCCGTTGAAGATGGATTCGACACGCTTGCAAGAGGTGCGTTTCCGAGTGATGGCATGGCATGCTTCTTGATCATTGTAAGCGTCTGTGCCCGCCATCGGTTAATGGCAGCATCATATGATGGCGCATTAGAGAGAGCTAGAAATCACGTCATTAGCAAAAAAGTTCCATACGCAGTAATAATATTGCATACTTACATGCTAAATATTGCTCCAGGGCTGCTAAGCTGGCATTGGTTTCATTCGTCATGCCAAACATGTATGCGTTGAACACATTGTCGAGCAGATACTTTGAGATCACAGCGGAGATAACAAAGTATCTCTTTGAAAGAATTAATTCTGGATGTCCATTCGTGACTACCGAAAGAGTTACTTTCGTACTCTCGGGTAGAGCATCAAAGCCTATTCGAGTTATTAGCAGCTTCTCAGGAAATTCTAGTTTCAAAGAATTTGGCAACATACTAATCTTGCTTCTAAAGTTAGCGAAAACCCATTGTTGGAGACTTCTCCAAAGATCTCCGATCTCTTGATTAAACATATCATCAGTCTTTTGGGCTTCGGTACGCGTGCTCAAGCTAATATCGTGCTTCAGACGCTGTATCTGTGCCTCCAAGTCGTTGACGAGTTCTTCCTTTTCGGCGATGATTTTTTCGAGAGAATGTCGCTGGCTTCGAGCTGCCTCGAGATCTCTGATCAAATGCCTATTCTTCTCCGTCCATGTTTTATCCCAGTCCTTGTCGCGAACTTGTATCGCACGCTTAACGTCCATATCGTGCTGATCTCGGAGATCGTGAACTCGACGGCTCAGCTGGATCATTGTTAGAGGCGATGGAATGATAGAAGAATGAAGGGAGTACCTACATCTTCGTAGAGTTTCTTTGCCTCTTTCACATCATTATCTTTCCGCTCGTTTGCTCTGTCAGCCCTATCTAGCTTTTTGCTAAGCTTGTCTCGCTCCTTGACAGCTTCATCGCAGGCTGTCCGCAGGGCTTCGATATCCCGTTTATATCTGCGAAGAATATCCTCAAAGCTACAAAGCATTTTGATTAGCGTATATCTTAGCATCAACCACAAGACATATAAACTCACTCATCCTTTGCTCCTCCAGATAGCTGAGCAGCTATCAGCTCGGCTCTGCTTTCAAAACTCTTATCAGGCATATCGTTCATAGGCAGATCTCCCTCTAAGTCTCTGGTTGAAGTAACAGGGCTAGCTAACCCCTCATCAGGGCCGGAGCCTCTTCTTGCGGTAATTTCAGGAACGGAGCCTCGTCGAATACTCGAGGCGGTAGGAGATGCCGGATCTGTCATGGAAGAACTTAGGTCTATCGAGAATCCAAGGCGTTAGGGAAAATACCAAACATAATCGAACGTGTAGATAATCTGAAACAGCAAGCTACCGCCTGCGTACTCCACAAAATCCGCTACATGTGGCGCAAAGTATCACGAAACGGGGTTGGTCGCCTTGCTTACCTTTTCGTTTCATAGTAGAACTAGCAGCGCTTACTATGCTGTTGCTCCTTGTGCTCTTGGACCTCTCCTTGACCGACTTTGAGCTCTTCGAGCTAGTATCAGAGTCGGAACTCGAGCCTTCGCTATCGGTACCGGACTCTTCGCTACTATCTTCCTCCTCCTTTTCCGACCCAAATGCAAGAGGATCTTCCTTATGGCTAGACTTCGCCTTGACAGATTGTTCTTTATCAGAATCTTCCTCTTCGTCAGATGATTCTTCAGAACCGCTTTCGGCCTCGGATTTAGCTGCTTCCTCTACAGGAGCTACTTCGGCTTGCTCTTCAGGTTCTACTTCCTGGTCCGCAGCCGGAAAGCTCTCTGGAATGGCAGCTTGCTCTTCTGCTTCCTCCTCTTCTTTATCAACCTCGGAGGCCGATTGGTAATTCTCCTCCCCTGAGCTGGAATCCTCTGAAGAATCCTTTGTCGCTTCCTCTACTACCGGCGCTTCCGGCTCTAACTCGATAATCTCAGGCCCGTCCTCTGCTTCAGCAGCTTCCTCGGCTGTCTCTTCTTCTATTTCTTCGATAACAAGCTCTGCTTTATCTTCTTCTTCTTCCTTTTCAGATTCTTCCGAATCACTCTCCGAGGAAGATTTTTCGTCCGCCTGTGCCTGTTCTTCTCTTTCGCTAGCTTCCGAAGCGGTAGTCGCTGCCTCCCTCGACTTTTCAAGTGCCTCTTCGATTTCTGTTCCAGCTAAAGCGGTAGTGGCAGCGGCAGCAGCTAAAGGTGATAACCCTATGGAAATATTCGAGATTGGAGATCGCCTTGGCTTCCCTCGAGGTGCACCTGCAAGTTTGATACTACCCGCTAAACTACCAGTAGGAGTCGGGATTCGTGGAATGTTAACCGGTGTTGACGCGCGGAGCAATGGGGTTCCCTTATTCTTCGCAGGTGATCGTGCAGGAGTCGATGCTCTGGATCTGGGAGCCGATCCTGGAATAGCAATTGGCAGAGCCTGTGAGTTTTGACGAACCTCGTTCTCGGCGTTGCTGGGTTCGTCGCTGGCTGATTCTGATTCGGAAGATTCGTCCGCTTTGATTTCCGGCTCGCTGTGCGAAAGACTTGTCGGGCTGCGGGGTGGTGATTCCTTTTTACTGCTTCTTCTTCGTCTACGTCTGCGGCTTCCGTGAGATGACGGTGGTCGAGATACAGAAGTTGGGATGTTTAGGAATGCAGCTGGATTTGGGGAGACCGAACCCGAGCGTTCAGATACGCCGCGGGATAAGTTTGATTTAGGGCTTTTGCGGGAATGCGAAGAGTCACTCGGGGAATGGACTTTGATACTCTTGTCGTCGTCAGAATCCGCCTTCTTGTCTTCTTCGGTATCGCTGACAACTGCTTGGGAATCGTTGGGAGCTTCCGATTCTTCAGTGATAGCAGATTCGTTGATAGGTTCAGGCGTCCTCTCTTTCTTTGTCTTCGTCTTTGTCTTAGACTTTCTCGGTTTGCGAGGCTTCCTCTGTTTTTCCTCCTCTTCAACAGGTTCGTCGTCCGCTCTGGTCTCAACCGATAACTGATGCTTCTTCCTCTTAGTATTACCACGTCGAGTTCTGCGTCTTCCGACTTCCTCCTCTTCTCTATCCCTCTGTTGTTCACCCTCCTCGATATCTTCGCCTCCCCAGGTGATAGCAAGAGGAGAACCTCTCGACTCTTTTCTGGAGCTACGACCGGATCCTTTCTTCACAGAGATCTGACTAGGCTTGATAGTCTCCTGTGGCGCACCGAGAACGGTACCCTCGTCGTCCTCAGACTCGCTGCCACTAACCGATTCGCTCTCCTCGGACTCGCTTTCTTCACTTAATTCCTCAGGCGTTCGAGAATAGCCAGCGAGGGAATCGGGTCGGGAAGAGGTCGAAGAGTAACGTCGACCAGGCTTTTCGATGAGTTTTAATGGCGCTCTTCTAATACTACCTGCACTAGGACTATAAGCGCGGGCGGTATCAAGTGCTGGAAGATTTTTGCTTCGTCTTGTCTTTCTAGATTCGCCGCCAGGGATCGCAATTGGCGCGGTGCTACTTTCACTGATATCACCGTCGTCCCTATGATAAGAACCCGATTCTCTGCGCCTGTGACGTCTAGGAGGGGGTGGCGCTTCGATAGCTTTAAGCTTCGGGGTTCCTCGCCGTTCAATTTCTATCGATGCTTTTCTCTCAAGATCTCGCTCCGAAGGAACGCCGGACCCACGTCTTTTAAATGGCGGTCGAGGTGAGAACCTCCCTTCGTACCTTTCAGCGTCAACCGCAAGCTTTGACGGACGGGCTTTCTTTCGACCACTAGTTTCGTAATCCGATCCCTTTACGCTCCCGTAGTAATCTTCTTCACCTTTAGAATCGCCACGTCTAGGCCGTGGAAGATCAGCTGTGGAACCGCTACCGGTTCTAGTTTTCCCAGGTCTCGGAGAATTGACTCGAGAAGTAGACTCTCTTTTGATAGTGCCGAGAGGCGAAGGTGTTAGAGCAGGAGGAGGTGGGGGAGTCGGGGCATATGCAGGAGCAAACGGTGGAGCGGGTTCCGCGAACCCAAACGGGGTTTCGGTTGGAGGATAGGTCTCCCCGGGGATGTAAGGATAGCCAGCAGCTGGAAATCCGTGCTGTGAACCGTGGCTACCGGCTTGATATGGGTCTACGGGAGCGGTATAGCTCCCGTACGGGGACTGGTCGTAAGTCGAATAATGTGTTGCAGCGGATTGCGGTTGATAAGAATACGGATCGGAAGCTTCGCTGGTGGTAAAGCTACTTTCACGTTCTCTGGCTTTTCTCTCCTTTCTATCTTTACGTTCCGCTTGGGCAATTCTCTCGCGCTGCTCTTTCGCACGGGCTTCTCGAGCTTCTCGTCTCTTTTCCTTATCACGTCGTTTGATCTCGTCCGGGTCAACGCTTTCGGGTCGACTGGGTGGGGCAGGTGCGGGGGGAGGGATAGCCGCTTCCTCAAACGCACTATCGCCAGCGGTATAGGTAACGTAGTCTTCGTAAAGAGGAGACTTGACAGAAGTTTGAGAAGTGCGGTTACGTTTGGACGAACGACGCTCACGCTTGTGAAAAATATCAGGAACAGGCGGGGTCGGCGCCGGGATGATCTCAGAGAGACGGCCGGCCGCCCCAGTCGGGAAGAACTCCCCGCCTTTCTGTCTGCTCTTCTCCCTTACGGTTTCCCGTTCCCTGTCGGAGACGTCTCGGGTAAAACTGCGTCTGCCCGATCGATTCGCGGACCAAGGGTCCTCCGGCGGGTGGCGCGGGGAAAGAACGTGGGCGGCGGCCTCTTGAGTGTGGAGGTTTAGCCTGGGACCAGAAGCGCTGCTGAAGGAATGCGACCTGTGATGCTGAGCAGCGGCGTGCTGGCTCTGGATAGTCGACGCCCGCGTGGGCAGAGGGCCGGCTGCGGGGGCGGTGGGGTCCCTCTGGCTGTGGCTGGCGCTGCGGTTTCGTGATCGAGGCTGCGAAGCCCGTTGGGATTGGTTGCTGCTGGAGAGGTAGTGATACTCGGATGCTCCCCCTCCATACGCGGAAGGGTCGTAGTATGAAGAACCGACGCTGGAAGGCTCGTAGTCGTCGTACCCGGCAGCACCAGCGCCAGCGCCTCCTCCACCTCTGTAGGAAGGCGAGTAGGTGCTGGGCGACGGCGGTACTACTCCAGTCTGTTGATAACCTGAGCCCTGCGGTCTACTCCAGCCGCCTGCTCCCCCGCCGTAAAATGCTTCTTGAGAGTAGGAAGTCACGGTTGAGGTGGGGGCCGGTTAGTGAGGGGTTGCAAGGTCCCCTATAATGCAAGCAGTTGGAGGTATTGCGGAAGGAGGAGGAAGAGGAGGAGGAGAGAAGCAAAGAGGAGGAGGAGGAGGGGAGGGGAGGTTGGAGACGGGATTCGAAGGGATAGTAGGATGCAGAAGAGATGCCTGGAGAATCACTCAATTGACTCTCCGGACGCCTTCAAAGTCGGATTGCCCCGGTCGAGATTTCTCTCTTCTCTCTTCTCTCTCTCTTTTCTCTCTGTCTGGTTTAGAAAAGCATGAAGAAGGACGACTGAAGCTCTAAATTTTTTTATTGTTCTTTGGGGTCCTCGTCGATATCAACAAACTGCGATAAACCAAGTGTCAAACAGCCAAAAAGTTACCGGGGCCGTCGTGAAATGGACCTTAATATCCCTTTTGAGCACTCGATTGCTGTATCTGCGGCTCGGGTCGAGGGAGCCTTTGCAGTCCTTTTTTCTCAATTCGCGGTGACCGTATTTAGAACATCTGAAAGCTTTTTTCCCGTCGAGATCTGATATTCGAAGAAGAGAGAAGAGAGACAGAAAAACTTCAGCGGTGTTGTGATCGAGACTAGTTGCAAATAAAAGACGATGTGAAGGCCCGCACGAACAACTCAGCTAGCCTGCCTGCTGTCTCTGCTGCTTTCTCTCTCACTCTCTATCTCTGTCCGTCCGTCTGGTGGAGAGAAAGAACGAATGGTATTACGGAGGGCAAGTCGCGGGGTGCTGCGCTGACTGAGTGAAAAGTCCCAGGTCTCGCATGTATGTATGAATGTATGCAGCGAGCACTCTCTACTCCGCTTACAGGTACGGCAGCAGCAGGGCTATTTCAGCTGGTGGACCATGGGCGACCGTCAGGAGACAATCAACCGAACAAGTACCGTCCTTGTACTCGGGTCCTGTCTGTCTGTCTCTCCGTCTACAAGAAAGTGGGAGGAACTGACCTAATTCCAGGGCGGAAACCACCTTGGCACAAAAGTGGGGTTGGCGAAACCTCTTCTTACTATTATTATTATGATTCGATTGGGGGTAAACCTCTCGCCAAACAAGCTATCCTCCTCCTTCCTGCACGTTAGAGCTAAGCTCTACTGGGATGCACCCCCCGTGATGGGCGATTGGCTATTGCATACAATCCCCATGGCAGTCAGGCCCCTCACTTCATTGTAACCCTGAAGACGGTGTTCACCGCCCGCGATCTACAAGCCATAAAGAAAAAAGAAGAAGTCCCTCCGTGTCAAGTCAGATATGATATGATATGATACGATCCCGCATCGTATCGAAGAAAGACTGCCCCAAGCCTGGCTGGCTGGTCCGGCTGGGGTGGGAATTTCGCCTATCGCGGACCAACACGATTTTTTTTTGTGGAACTCCTCTCCCTCAAACTAGCACTGTGGCATGACAGCTGCGAGTCTAGCTTGCAGATACTGGCTTTGGACAAGAAAAGCAGAAACGAGAGAGAGAGATAGAGATAGAGAGGGAGAAAATTACTGAAGACAAGATGCTACATGTACATGCCGCAAATGGGAACTCGCACTCGATGCCCGCTCGGTACGTGCGCTGATATAATTCGTCGCAAGTTTCCAACGATCCGGATCGCTAAAAACTGTCTATCTATCGCCGCGAGTAGATTGGTCTCTCCGCATATTAGCCAGAAGCTCCCTTGCCGGTTCCATTGCGGTCTAGTCGTGTGGGGGAATATCGCAACGGCTTCTTCGAATTTTATCCCGTTTCGGAAATCAACTCGCCGTATCGGGGAACCGTAAGAGAAATGCTTATATTTTTTTTCTTTTCTCTCTTATTTATCGAGATATACTACCTTACACCCGGTATATCTTTGGCTGGGATATTTTTTTTGTAAGAATCGCTAATACATCAGAGCATACCAAAATCAACTCCATCGTGCAATCAAAAATATATAAAGGAAATGTCATATTGAATAGCCATTGTCCGTATAATCAACCCCCTTCTCAACTGATAAAGCTTCCCTCCTTCCGCCAAAAGCATATGTCTAGTGGAACTTCGCAACGACCTTTCCGTATGGAACCCCGTCAACCTTCAATTCAAAGATAAGACTAGCCGAATCAATAGTCATGTCCAGCGTAAAGTCCAGGTTGTCAAATTCAATCCCCTTGCTCGTGGTTAATCTGGTGAACAACGATTTCGGAACCGCGTTCAAATCTGTCGTTAAAGTGCACACGTTTATAAGACCTTTCTTCATCGAGTCAGGTGCTGACTCCGCGTCACACGCTATCAAATCATCTTCTACTATCAATGATTGACCCGGCCTGAAATTACGAGTGTAATGGAACGAAACCGCCTTTCTCTCCGAGACTTTCTCATCCTATGTATATACAGACCAACCATTAGTATTGCCGAGTTATCAGATTGTAAATTCATAGATATACCTTTGCGATATGCCACTGCATCCTGTCGCTGACCATCCATCGCTCCCACAATGGCGACCAATATCTATCAGATATCGGATGCTTCTCCTCATCAAACACCGTCGCATAACTCGTTCCGTAATGCCATCTCGATCGTCGACTGACAACCATGGAACCTTCCAACCCACGAAGAACAGCTCCACGCACAACAGCCGTCCAGGCGTACACGGGCTGCATAACCTCCACGATGGTGGTGTGGGTGGTCGGGCGCTCGGTATACGGAGGCGGGGCCGCATTGAAATGGCTCTTCAACCGATTGTAAAGGTAGTTGGATTGACCGAAGCCACCGACCAACACAATACCCTATACACGCACGCATCTCGATCAGCATGATTTTACTTGTGCAACATGAAAACGATGATCTAACGAGTGGGAAGAACGTGGCTTACAGCGATCGTGCCGCCTTTTCTCTTTATGGTTTCCACTTGACCTTCTACGAGCTCGATGACCTCCTTAATGATCGGCTCGAAGATGTCGCGAACGTGCTCCCTCGTCAAAACCAAAAAGCCGCCTTCGACACCGGCTTCTTCGTTATCCTGCAATCCGGGGAACGGCACAGGAAGCTCTTGTTCTTCATCGTTAAAGTTCCGTTTAACGTATTCATCCCAGTACTTCAACCCCATCATTCTCGTCCGCGATCTCATGGCGTTATATGCGGCCGCGCCAACTCTAGATTTGACATGGTCCTCGAATCTATAATTTAGGAAGGCGGAACCGCAAAGACCACCCGTACCGACAGCGGATTCCTCCACCCTCAAAGGCGCGATTTGGGTAATCTTGTAAGAGATCAAATCCTGGACAAGACTTTTAGTATCGCTCCGTTTTAAAAAATAGAATGTGTCAAGAAAAAAGAAAAGAGAGCTTGTACATACGACAGTACCACCGCCAGCGTCGCAAACGATAAAGTTGTCGCCCACTTTTAGATGATTCGGTTGGATCGCTTTGAGGGTATAAACAGCCGCGGCCTCAGGTTCACTAATCAACCTCAAATCATGGCGGTTACCCATCCCAGCCCTCTCAGCAGCCTGCAAAGTCGCATTTTTCGCCGCGTCACTCCAAACAGCGGGAACGGTAAGCACAAACTCTACTTTCGTAGTCTGCATGAAACTGTCGCCGTATCGTCGTCCGAGGGTATCCATGGTGTGCTTGTACAGCGCGGTCAAGTAATCCGACACGGCATCGACGACATTCTTGTTATATTGCCTGAGCTGAGCGGCGGTTTCTAACGGGGAAACGAAATGCGGCAGCTTTTGGTTTCTGTCGAGGAATAGCTTGATGCATCGCAGTCGCTCGTCTTCGGGTTTGAATTGGAAGCCCCACTTGTTAGCCTGCACGCCGTTGGAGAGGGTGGTCAGGTAAGATATTTCGGTGGGGACTTTGTCGGATGTGATTCCATTGCCGCCGGGCCAGGTTTTGATGACTTCCACGTCCTCGGGTGTGGATGTGTAGACGGCAGCGACGCCTGTGTTAGAATAATGATATTACTGTTAGAAAAGAACGTTGTATAGTTCCTCAATTTAAAGGGCGAAAACGCCAACATCGAGCAAAGTTGGATGAATTTCAAAAGGGGCGAAGGAGCCGAATACGCACCGCTGTAGAAGCACCGAATCAGCACAAATGCATTTTTATATATTTAACGTTGGCAGCGGACAACGCGCAGGGGGATGGTTTAATGGCTGCTCACCTGTAGGTTGTTCCAAAATCGACACCAACGATCAGCCTGTCCTGCTGTCGCTCCGGCTGAAGCGTGCTGCCTCCCGCGGCCGAGGCGGTCGATGCGGTTCGCCCTCGGGAAGCCTCGTCGTCTGGGATAGAAGAAGGGTCGGACATGGTGGAGACAAGCGGTCGGGGTTACTGGAGATCTGAGTTATCGCGATTCCGTCTGAGCAACCCGGAGGGAGACAGGATTGGCGGTATATTGTATAAGAAGAGGAAGGAAAGCAGAGTCGGAGGAGGAAGCGGTGATGGAGATGGGATGGACAAGTCGACTCCTTTGACAGCGGATGGACGAACGTATGTATGTAGGTATGTCCTGTGGTTACGGGGGGGCTGCAAGTTGGAGGCTGCTGGATGTGGAAAGCGGGCAGGACCACTCCGGCAAGGGTGTCTGCAAGGATTGGAGCTCTCCTCAGGGCGTCGTCGTATTGGATATCGGTTGATTGTAGAGATATATCGGGCGAATAGCTTAGTCTGCGCTTCAGTCTATTATCTAATTCTCCATCGGCTGACGATGTGAATGATTGATTGATTGAATGAATGCGAGATGCTCTTTAAAGGGTTAGGAAAGGAGGGGTATCTCGGTCCAACAGATGCCTGCAAAGATGCCAGTCTCGTCTCCTACGGTAGTCCCGACTCGCAACAGAAAATAAAAAAATAAAAAACCTGTAGGAATCGACTCCCCCTAGCCCATACATGAGCATTACTGTACGGGTACGGGTACGGTCTGCGGTCTGGTCTCTGCTGTTTCGTCCCGCTACGCTCCTCGTATGTGCACGGCTGAGGCTGAAGCTTTCTGAACGAACCGAGCTGCCAAAGACAACAGCGATAGGACGATGGCCCACTCGGAACCCCTTGGCATGCGAGCACCTTCGTCTGCTTCCTACTGGTCGCCACTCAATCGCATTCGGTCTGTCGGGACCGAGATTAGCCTGAGGGTATCTTGTATCGATTTGCGCTGCGTGGAATACAGTGGTTCGGATGGTTAAAATGTCGTCGCGTTACTTCCCACTTCTAGCGACAGCTATCGCCATTGCTAGTCAGATACCACCAGGCTAAAGGATCTCGCCTCAGGCACTCTCTCAAGTCAAGACAAGTTAAAACAAGCTAGTTACTTAACTAGTAGCTACCTAGCTTACGAGGCAACGACCCCAAAAAAAACTAGAATGCTATGTTATCTTTTGAGTAATGATACTGACAGGATGCACCTATACTTTTGTATAAATATATATAAAAATCTTTGCTTCGGACCCCAGTAAAACCACCCATTTTGCGCCGTAGAAACAAAACAATGACCGCATGCAGAGCAGAATAATGATAGTAATATAGTCATCACACATAAACTTCGTAACCATTATTTTAATACTTTCCCTTCACCTATTCAAACATGAAACAAGCGCCCATCAGACCTGATGCCACGAGTTGCTACACATATCGCCATTCCTAAACAGTGTGTCAGGTATCCGCAACCCGTACCCGAAACTCTGCGGGATCCCGCCGTAATCAGTCTCCGTTCCGTGTTGTACCGCCGGTGTGACATCGCCGTGGACGCTGGTGCCCGCGCTGCTGCTACTGGGAAATAAACCGTCGCTGCCTGTGTATTCAATCCCTTCCATCGGGATGCCGACTTGTTGGAACATTCTGCCCAGATGTTCGACTGCTATCGCCGCCAGTTCGTGGATGCCGAGGTACGCTTCGTCTTGGAAGCGGACGTATGATTTTCGGAGTTCAGCTTTGTCGGATTCGAGCTCCGGGTAGTCGTTATGGTCGAGGATATTTAATCCAAGAATCATCTAAATAATTATCATCAGCATCTATAGCCACTGTGGGATATCGGAACCGGATAAACTCACGGAAGCGTTGAACCAGCATTGGTTCGAAAACCAACAGAGCAGACCTTGCCTCGCATGCTTGTGCATAAACTCCTGACATCTCAAAATCAACCGACAACTCGAAAGGATTCTTTGTAACCCGATTCCCTGACCACTGGCATTCCTACTCTTCTCAATATCCTTCCGTCGTTTGTTTAACAGAATAACCATATTATGAACTTTCGAAGCATGCAAGACAGCAAGCATATTTCTCGGCCAAGGAGGCCCGCTGAAATCATCGCGAGTCCACGTCTCAGGATCGAATTGCAACATCGGTGGTAACCTTTTCAACAACCCGAGTGAATCTTCGGTAAGGCTGTCGATAGTAGCTTCATCTAGCTCGTCCGCCGATAAAAGTTGCCTCATGAGTACTGTATACGGCATCACAAACTCTTTAAATGTTGAGGGCATCGGTGTCACCAACTCTGGTGGTAACACATCACCGATCCCGGATACCCCGAGGGGCCGTCCAAATATCATAGAGAGATGTACGTCCTGGTATAGAACCCACCACCAGAGTATTCGTCTGACGTGAGCATCGGCCGGAGGCGGGGACGGTCTAAGGAGCGTCGGATCTCTGTGGTATCCCATAGATTGTGCAACTCTAAGCAAAGTCAGATAACGAGATCAAGGGAAATTGACCTGAAGATGCGTCCTACCTAATTGCCATACCGTGGACCACCCAGGCATCACAACACCTGCCGCTATTTGTAAGATACGGAAGCATCATGAGGAGGGTCTGTAGAGTTAGGGCATCAGGCCTAGCCGAGAAGCCCATGATTCGCAAGGTCTGAAAAGCAGCAGCAACTATTCACAATCTTATCAGCATGAAAGGGGTGGCGTTGAAGAGGTATCTCCCATACTTACAATAAACTTCAGAAAACCGTCGGTCTTCTTCCATAGCCCCACTGACCCATTGGTGACCTCGTCTGTGATAAACCGAGCATTGGATACCGAGAGCAATGCTTATCAACACCAGAGCGAGAAGACTCGGTTGTTTTTCAGCATTCTGAACCCCTCCCTCGATAAACCGCCTCAAAACTTCATCGTCTTGCAGTTCCGCATAGATATATGGATAAGCACACTAACACTCATTAATATGAAGCTCTAGCTAATGATAGATGGAAGAAAAATACCTGTGCTCTTTGTCTGTAGGATTCAACATACAAAAGAACTTCATCGACAGGCGGTAGGCAATTCCAGATCGCTCCAAGGCCATCGGTCGCTTTCCAGAGCGTGGGGAATGGGAAACCCCTCGGATGGCGAGCCGAGAGGATATCAAGAGCTTCGGGCATTTGGTGCAACTGGGCCGTCTGTCCCTTGACATGCATATTCGTAAACTATAGTTGATCCGGTCAGTAAAATAACCTTCATAGTTTGAACCTGAAAGGAGATGATCTGCGTCCCCACCTCGTTTATAACTGTCGTTCTGTGGTTCGAATCAAGGCACCATATCAGTTAAGCTTCCAAGAAAAGTAGTTGGGGGTGGGAAAACTTACAAGCCTGGTGCACCGAAGTGAAGATGTGACTTTTCATCAATGGCTACTAATTCGCTTCCTCTCCTTGCCTGCTCCGACGCAGATGCGATTGACATATTTCTCGAAGTCGCAGGGGAAGGAAGTGATTCTCTAGTGCTCGTTAAAATCGAAAACGCATCGGATCCACTAGGAACTGCTCCAGATTCATGAATCTCCCCCTGGAGTTTTGCGAATTTATCTTTCCATGTCTTGAGTTCATTTCGTAGTCGTCGGATCTCGTAAGCCTGATTGACGGCTTGAAAATCGGTGGTTTCGGCACCAGGGAATTTGCATTGGTTGGGTTCACCGCGGAGGCAGCAGGATTGGCAGGGTTGAACACGGTCACATTTCACTTTTCGTTGGCGGCATTTCGTGCAGGAGAGCTGTTCGAGTCCCGAGTCAATGGGAGCCATTCCGTAGTAACAAGATTCAAGGCACTGGAAAAGAGGGAAGAGGATTTGATAATAAAAAAAAGTATCGTTTTATTCAATGGGGAGGCAGAATGTGGGAGCAATAGTAACAGTGGGGGATCGAATATATTATACCACGTACAGCAAGACGTTTACTAGGTCTTTCTTTTGGAGTTTCATCAGCAGCAGACGAAGGACCTGGTATGGCCTGATGCTTCCCAGGAGGCTGCGACTTTGATACCAATTGCTGGATATTCATGGTTCTCCGCTGGGTCGGCATAGGATACCCAACTATAATCCTAATTCGAACAGGGCCAAGGGGGCTAACTAAGCGTCATGGGTGGTCCGAGGAGTGGTGTTTATTTTTTTTTGCGCCGGAGAACGAGAGTGGTCTATCGACCGAGGATGTCCGAAAAGCGCGCGATACTGCGAAATTTACGATCTCAGGGCGGTCCCCACGCGCCGGTATGCAGGTAGCTTGTCCCTTTGGTGGCACACTTCGAAAACGCTCCCGACCGACCGGATTGCGAGGAGCCAGTGGAAAGCGGAGAAATAAAACTTGTATAAAAGAGGACCAGAGGTGATCTGAACGCCCGAGATGATAGGAACCTGAATGCCCCTACCAGCCAAAGCCCCGAATGATGGGGGATTTGTCCTTTCTACGAATCGATCGAGTGGCACCGGCCTTACTAATAAAAGCTCGGGGAACGATTGCTTGCGGCCAAACCGAAGGTGCCCACGAGCTAGGGACCAGGTGTGGAGGGGACCTTGGTTCAGGCATGCACTCGACTCGCTTGCAGGGTTAGTTGGCTGGATCCGATCTTGGGATCTATCGAACGGCCATTTTGAGTCGATGGGCTAATTCTTCCCCCTCGCGGAATCCCCAGGAAGTGTATTGAAATAGAAAGATGGATCGGATGGATGAGAGGAAAGGGTGAAGAACGAACAAATCCGAAGTGTCGTCTCCGCTACTTCACCTTTCAAGATATATACTGCCCCCCTTCGAGCGCTGGCTAGCTCAACTAGCGGTGCATGACAGTAGCCGCAGCCCAAAAGGAGGCACGTCCCAAATTAATAGGCAGGCAGGTCCTCTCGCGCCCGAGTCGTGAACGATCAGAATGATGCATTCCGACCTGTTTGGAGATATGTCACTGCTCGGATCGTAGGAAATACGATCTGCTTCGAGCACCGACAGGTTGACAAAGCGCTGAGAGATCCAACTTTGTCCAACCCGCGCCCTGCAACACCAAAAATGCAACAAGCTAGCCGCCAGTTCACGATCGTGCACGAACATTTAAATGCATTTGAATGAGGGGGGCTACCGGATAGCGCACGTCATGTGCTCGAAGACTCTATGGATCTCAGGCGTCCGCGCAACTGGTATATTGTCTGGTATCTCTGTATTACATAATTCTAGACGCTTCCAACCGGCCCGCTGCGCAAATGCTTCCAAACTCGGTCTTCGATCGTCTCGTCCTCCTCCAATTCAGCCGCCTCGGACTGCGTTCCTAGTCTCCCGCCCTTGCTATCAGCGCTGCTACTTAACCCCGAGCTCGAAGACGGCGATTCGGGATCGAGTTCCAAACCCTCCAATCCCGTCGCTAATCGGGTAGCAGGGGTCGCCTGGACCTTCGAATAACTCATCCTCTTCTTCACACCACCTTTAGAATTCGTCATCGCCGCTACTTTCTTTCCAGGCTTCCTACCGCGCTTTGGCGATGGTCCTTTCCCTTTGCTCTGGTCGCTCTCGGATTCAGAACTAACTTCGTGGCCTCCTTTTGTCTTCAAATCGAAGCAGGCATTGCATTCTAATGGTAAAGATCTGGCTTCGTACGTCAACTCGTCGATCTCGCAGGTAACGCCGTCTCGTTCGAGCCTTTTGGTCCTCCAGACGTATTCTGGCGGCATGTCACATATGCAGCCGGTTTGGCTCGGGTCCTCTGGATCGAGTCTTAGTACCCTGCGGAGAACGTGCCCACAGTGTTCGTGGTGGATAATATGCGCCGGGTGGGTAGGGTAGAGTGGTTCGATCGGTCTCGTCATTCTGAGGTAGGGAAAATATGAATTGATTTTGGTGTTTATTGGAGTGAATGGAGATGCTTGTACTGGCTCATCCCGCAGGCGATAAGTCGTGAGTTTTATAGAGGATATTTCCGGGGTATTATAGAGCAGTATACCTCGCGGACCATTGTAAACAAATTATTTCGTAGTTTCCGAGCGAATTCACTTCATGGAGGCATTGTATCATAGAGACTGAATGCGCACCGGCGAGACGTGCTTGAGTATACTCAGAAACCAAATATGATATCCCCCGTGACCCGAAATAAAGGTGAAACTATATTTCACCAGCATTGAGGCTACTATGAATTGTGCTCGACTAAGTAGCAATTTGTTTGGGGTGGGTGATTTGGACGATGGCAATTTGTTGGTTCTGCGGGCTTTGAAGTTGAAACAACCCCAAACAAAATATCCAACAATGAAGCACTGTCTTTATGTGTCCATTCACATCAATATATGAAAGCATGACAGCAATCACGTAGTGGATATAACTGATATTTACTAATTAATTGAACTTGAGTAGGTTAGCACAAATAAGTTTGTGAGTGCTATTATTCGTAGGCTCCTGGTGATGCTATCCCATGAGAAACTACGGCATGCATGATTTTTAACCTCTCGATCTCGGCGGGGAGCCTACAAGACCTCTAGGCCGCTATTTGCTCGAATTTATATATAATGGTTGATCAATAGGTATTTAAATACTGGTGAACGTTGCGTGCCTCTTCTTCCATCACCATCCACAACTCTTCAACATCACACCTCCATCACGATCTTTGCTCCCCCACCTCGCGCGCAATTGAGAGCTAATACAAGGTATTCCTTCAAACTTCGATTCAATATGGAAACAATCGAGCTTCAAATCGGGCATGCGAAGACCCCCATCCCATTCATGCTACCGTTCCACAAGGCGAAAGATGCTATGGTATGTCCTGCTCCATAGCCACATCACATTATTTCTGACCTCTGCTGTTCTTTACTCACGCGTTTCCTCGAATCTACGTTATCTTCATTATATCTAGAAACTTCGTGCAACTATCATCTCTCGAACTGAGTGTGATGAAAGCACCAAGCTTACCATGTACAACGCCGACCACAAGATCATTCATTGGGATGACTGGGAGGATCTCGTCCAGCCAGGCAAATACTACATTGCCGATTTGAACGATAGCTGGATCAAACAGAAGTTCTCTCAAGCGTCCAAGACTACTTCCTCTCCGCGTGGAGAACACCTGGAAAAATCATTCACGAGCATGTCGGTCTCTTCCCAACCATCGCAAAATACCCCCGCGTTGAACCGCCCACGCCAACTTGCTGGAACCCATACTCAAGGGGACCAGGAGTCATCTTCTACGAGACCAGATGGTATCAAATTCGTTCCAGGTAATAAATTGAATATTTTTTATGCCCCTTTATATGGCCTCTTGATAGCAAAGTACTTACCTAGAAAACAGGAAAAGAAACCTTTGATGATATCCAAGATAATCTCGTCCACGGCGGATACGCCAAAAGACCTCTTCAGTCTCTTGATGAAAACTCACCTGCTAGCACCCCAAATGCTAAGCCTCGCCCTCAACCTGCCGCCAAACCTGCCGCTCCTGTCAATAAGGGACAAGCAAACACCCGACCGAATAAAATTAAGTTCAGTCTGGTCAAGCCATCTTATCGATACAAGCCGGTACCAGACGATGATTCATCTCGGGTCATCATCGCAATGTCATACGCCTCGACTCCAGAGCGAATCATCAGCGGTCTCGGGAAGAACATAGAACATACGCGACTCGTTGTCCTGGAGCCGAATCCTGATCGCCAGGGATACCACCCGGTCGAAGTTATCAATCCTGGATCTCGTCTTGCGAGTACCGCGGTCAGGGATTTGGGGTGGGTTGATTATACTTGTATTACTTGGGAGCATATCCCAAATGCTTACGAAAAAGAGAGAAGGGTGTATAGCAATGCGTGGGAGGAGCTATCCGACGAGGAGAATCAGTAAAGTTAGAGAACGGAGGGTTCTAATACCTTCGTTGATTAAAGGTTTTTGGTACTTACCCTAGCGATATCGCTAGCTCAGTGGAAAGTCTAGCAAAAAGTCAAGATGCTAATGTTCTTTCTTAGCTTTTCTTTTTTTTTTTTGATCAGAAAATTTCTTTTATAATCGTATTCATGGCTCAGCGAAGCCACTTCCTGTCACTCGATTTTGCGACGACTCTGGTGTTCAGTGTCGTCAATGGAATCGTACTGTCTGTATAATAAATAACATGATCCGCATTGATCGAGCAATATGCAATTGTTAAACTTACTCACACACAATTGCAGTACTACCACTGATTCTGTAACACCACCAGACTTGTCAGCGATCGGTTGGCTGGGATATAACAAACAGTGATCTCCGCCTCTGTCGAATCCCTCGCCTCCTTATAATTAAACTCTTTGAATAAAAAAACTGTCTCTTTATACGCTTGTAGCTACATGCCTATCTATATACAAAGGCACCAATCGAACATAAGCTACACCGCTGTGACTGTTAGGAATAATAAACTTGCCCAAATAATACCTGCAAGGTCTTCAGGGTCGGTGTGCTTTGTTTGCAGGGCAACCAACACCACCTGAAAATGCTGAGATAGCTGGAGAGAGGCGTGCCGACATACAAACTCCCCACTTCAGGCACAGCAGCAACCTCCATCGCACGAGCCATTCCCTCTTGTATTCTAGCTGACACGCTTGAAGGGAAACTATATAGACCAGGCGGTCCATTATCTAGCTGCCCCTTTCTCCATTTTTCTTCCACCTAATTGTTCACACAAAGCTAGCTCGAGCTCTCCACCGAACTTCCACAGCACCAACCGGCCCCAGCCGTCACCGCATATCTCAAAGATGCCTCCCAGACTGCCCAAAGTAGACCAGGCCCTCTTCAATAAGGGTGCCGCGAGAGGTGCCAATAGCTCGACGGGCAGGTGAGTTACAAGCAGCGTCCTTTGTTGACAGACCCAACAACGCGTTTCTTCGTTGTTGGAGTTTCCTTCTGCTAACATATATGCTAACCTGCGCAGAACCAACTATCCAAGTATGTAAGTAGCGTCCCCAAGGAACTAATGTCTACTTTCGTTATACATTCGCTGATTAGAGTTTACTGTGTTTAGAATCATATGCTATGTTTGCAAGCGCGAGAAACCGCATCACCAATTTTCCACCCGTCAGCTAGGGAAATGGAAGTCTTCCATATATCAACGTAAGTGACATCGTTGGCCCATTGTTTATCTACACACATTCGCTTTATGCTTAATACGTTCGTTACAGCCTTCGCCCCTGGTGGGAAAATAAAAGGAGACCCTCGCACTACTTGCAAAATGTGCACGCCGGAACAAACCACGGAGCTCACCTGTATCGTCTGCGGCGAAACCAGCGGTTTGGATCATTTCGCAAAGACCCAGAGGAAGCACCCCGATACTGCTGTCAGTGAATGACCGTCATCCTTTCTAATATATACTAACGCGGTTAGCTAATGTTTATACCTCGATATATAGCGATGCAAGAATTGCATCAAGAAGCAAGCAGACACCGCCCCCGATCTGGAGTGCCCAGACAGCGACAACTATGCTTCAACGGACGAAGATGAGGTTAATACCTACCACCCTGTTGAACTGAGACATTCTTGCTCGTGCTTACATTTATTTACAGGGCGACTTTGATACCGGTGCTAAAGGTCAAAGTGCGAAAGATGTGGTTCGCGGAGCCGAGAGCACTGTCTATTCAGCTTCGATCGCTGAAACAGATACTCTAACCTCGAAAAACCTGAATGCCTTAGACGATTATGACGATGATACAGCTTACGAAACGGTTTCACAAGGTAGACCTGGAAGTTCAGTCGCCGGTGGGCGGGGTGCTGCCAGAAACGGAACGGGCAATAACGGGCTCAGAAAGAACGGATGGGCGAAACCTAACAAGATTGGAAGAAATGTGCAATCGATGCCGATTGATTATGATTCCGGTGATGATGACGAGTCTATCGCGACCACTGCGACTGGTTGGACGGATAGGGAGGAGAAATCGAAAACCGATTTTGATACCGATCCATGGGCCCGGTACTACAAGTGACCATCTCTGCGTATCGATATCGGACTTGTTTCTCTTTCCCTACCCGTCGCTTCCAGGGTTCTTAGTTGGAAATGGTATTTTTGTTTGTCACCCCGAGGGGCTTTCTATATCTTTATATTCGAAGATTTTCCTCTTGTATCGCAGGTCTATTCTTATAAGCTAGAGGCTTAGCCATCGGGGAGCGCTGGCGTGCAAGACCCAGATGATGCTCGAAGTCGAGTTCGGACTTCATCTACTTCCTAAGCCTCCTCTTTTTCTCTTTTTAGATCCCCTTCGCCTCACAACTTGGGTCTTATGTTTATATGGGTCCTTTGTTTTCATCCTATCACCTTTCTCACGCCCGGAATATCCTCCATTTTCATCCAAGCACATCACCAAAATCATACGTTACTTCCCATTCGTGTAAGCATTCTACAGGCATTACCTCTCTTCCGTGGAAACATAAAGCGTCATAAAAGACGATAGATATATCAATCTTAAACCTTCAAAATCCTCGCGGCCTTCTTGATTGCTTCTTGTCTTCCGCAATTCGTGCTCGCGTCTGGTTAACGATACAAATTGCTTCCGAATATGACAAGATAGAAAGTAAATCACACGAACGAGATGAAGAACCACTGACATAAAAACAAAAACCAGCTCATTAGTCATCTCGACGCATGAATCTAAAAACTTAAACTTTCTCACATATCCCAACAAGGCGAAAAAACAGAGTTTCGTCTATCATGATCCGCAAATAGATCTTCCGTTTAACTTCCAGAAAATAAAGAAAAACGGTAAAGTTACACACACCCGTACCCGCGTGTTTCAACGTCAAATCCAACACAATATATCCCTCATACCACACATACGAACCTATGAAACGTAGAAAAAAAAATCACGACTGATAAAAACCGGCTAGATTCTAAGGATAACTCCGAAAAAGCCATCTGTTGAGCCTCCTTCGCTTGCGGTATAGCAAGGGGGTATTATGCATGGTATGTAATATATTGATTGAGATATTACGTACGAATGTATACCGTTCAAAAGCAAAGCTTCTAAATCTTCTACGTCATCGCCCGCCTAGCTACTCGGGTGCTTATGTGCTTATGTACTTGCGCGTATGTAGATAGAGGATACGAGGCGGGAAGGACAGTGTTTTATTTGATCAATGATGGTCAGAATTAATATATTATTCTCCTCTCTTTCTCTCCCCAATTTTCGGAGAAAGGAGTGTGAAAAAACAAAAAAAGTAGTTCTATCTATCTAATTCCGAAAAGAAAAAGTAAAAGGAGGTAAAAAAGAAAACCCGATGTTTCTCCAATGGAATTTTTTATGGTATTTCGAACGCCGCCAATGGACGTCGATTTTGAATAAGGGTTCAAAAAAAAAAAAGAAAAGGAGGTATGTAACGAAGAAGAAAAAGTATCGACAAAGGAAAAAAAGGGTGTAATCCGAAAAAAAGCAAGACGGTCAGAAAAAATATACAAGAACGCCTTGGGAGAAGCAACTACAAGTGATCAATCGATAAGAAGGAGCGAGAACACAATCGCTTTTCTTAAGGCAGGAAGGCTCCCCTTTTCAAAAGGTGAGAGAAAATCCAAACGCATTCTTCAGGTTCAAGGTAAGGGGTTGAATGGGTAATGATTCGCGGAGTGTAAATACAAAGGAAAAGAGAGTGAGAGTAATCGACAAGTAATATGTATATATAAAAGAGGGTAGGAAACAAAGGAAAAACGAATGCTTCGAGGAAGCATAAATTTGGGTAAAATGAAAGGCAAGAATCCAAAAAGCAGATTTTAACACCGTGTATGCAGAAGAGTACAGTGAAAGAAAAAGGAAAAAAAAGGTGAATGAGAGCAGAGGAAAAAGAACGCCGTGTAAAGCAACAACATAGTATGTGAAGAAAGAAGCCCCGCCTTTCTGTGGTTTGGTAATACAAAAAACAATGCATGCGAGAAATAATGAAGACTGATGAGTGTGTGCGCAAGGAAGGGGCTGATTAAAAGAGTGTAGTGCAATGTTTTTGTACAAAAATGTGATTAATTATGGGCTTGTTTTTAGGGACCACCACTGTGTCAACCTGAACGCGAATATCAAGGATCCAAAAAATCAAAACCGCAAAAGAGTATATGAACGAGAATGAAAAACGTTTTTGGGGAGAAGAGGAAAAAAGGAGGCGTTCGTGAGGTGTCGAGAAGAGCGGAAGTTCAGTCAGAAACCTGTCTGAGAAATAAAAATCAAAGCAGCGAATTTCTTTAGGCCGTTTCTCTTTTTCTTTCTTTCCGATCGAATCGTATCTCTGGCTCTAGACGTATTACAACAAAGTATTTGAATAAAACACACACTCCAGCTGCAAGCAAAATCGCTAAAAAGAAGTAAGAAGTATAGAAAACCCCCGCCAATTATATGAGAAGACACAACGACTGGAAAGGCACATGTCTAAGGGTAAGAAATAGCAAAACAGAACAAAGGAAATTATGTGTTATATCAAAGTAGAGGGCGAGTGCGCGGGTGTTCCGAAGAGAGAGGGAGATGTGAATAGCACAAAAGCAAGGATCGCTCAACTTAGCGTTTTGACCCGGCGTACGCACTTGCGGCAGCAGAGGCAGCCCAGTTGCCGCTGTCGAGTAAGGGCGAGTTCCACTTGGGAATTGGGCTGTCGTCTTCCGAATTTCGTTGACCAGATCGCTTCCTCCCCTTAGTTTCGGATCGCGGGTTCATACTGACGACTTGAAGTTGTGGCTTTTGCTGTTTGTGAGATGGAGGGGTCGGATAGCCGTGGGAAGGGACAGCTCTCTCAGGTGTCCCTCGCTGTGACAGTACCGGTGACCCTCGCTCTAGTCTTCGGATAACCCTAGCGGCAGAGATAAGCGCTTCGTCCAACAGCTCCTCCTCTTCGTCAGGGGTCTCGTATCGGGCGGCAGAATTTCTGACCATCTGTCGACGATTCTTGTTGTTTTGCGACGCCAACTGCTGTTGGGGTTCGACTCGTGGTGGGTACGACGGATTTCTCTTAATCTGCGAGTTCATGCTAGGAGGAGGCGAGATCAATTGAGATCGTGAGTGTCGATTGTTTCCACCCAAGCCGGCGACGCTGGGGATCTCCGAAACATGAACAGGAGCGTACTCGCGGCTGGCTTCCTTAAAATCGCCGGAGGCGGTGCCTGTCGGACTCGAAATCTGATCAATCACCATTGAGGATCTATTCGACGACCAAGGACCACACCCAACTTGTGCTTCGATATCGTCCGCTGGACTTACAGGAATGGAAGTTCTTCCAGATAATCTGCGAACTCTCTTACGAAAATGCGAGAAAATTCCTTCTTTCGTGCCCGGGGGCGACATGACGCCTCTGCTACCGTTTTGACCAGTTAACGAGGAAAGAGCAGCCGCGTGGGCTGGATTGGTGTATTGCTGCTGGCTATTTGTTGATAGCTGTCGCCCAATCTTCTTTCCGGTCTTCTCGTCAAAAGTGAGATGCTTGATGCCATTGTCAGCGTCATTGTAGTTGTGGGTAGCCTGGGCGTGAACGGTATCGGACAGAGGGGTGATCGGTCGGATGGTAGGAAGGATTGGGATGGGAGCGGCGCCAGAGCCCCTAAGTCCATGCCACGTCGATCGCTTCTCTGCTGGTTGTCGAACAGAGGAAGGAGCTGATATCTCCTGCTGTGTGACCTTCGGTGTTGATTTGATATCACTTTGAACAGCGGAGATCTGAAATACCGATGATGTATTGGTGCCAGCGAAGGACTTTCGAAACCAAGAATGCTTTGTGTTAAGGGCGGGTTGAGGGAGAGGCTGGACAACTTGTTCCATCGACGGCCGAGCGAGTTCTGATTGTCGGCTCCTGAGGTTACGGGTCTGGCTCTGCAGCACAGCCTTTGGTTTTAGTGGGTCAACAGCATCGACAAAGTACTCATGGGCGAGTGCTTGAGTCGAAGTGGGCCGAGTTCTCGGATCCCACATCAAACAAGAAGTAACAAACTGGGAGAGCGACGAAGGCCACTGTGACAATGGAAGGTAGTGCTGTTCGATGGACTGCGGTGTCATTCTGGGAAAAGAGAATCCCAGCTTTTGTGCTAACCGGATACCCTCTTTCCATTCGCCACCACCAATCTTTCTACCACTGCGGGACTGCCAGTTTCCAGGGCTGCCCATCACTTCACACACCCTCCATACTTGATCAACCTCGTTGCTACCTGGGAAAAGTGGTTTCAAAGTTGCAATCTCGACAGCCATCGCTCCAACGGCCCAGATATCAACTGGTGCGGAATATTCACCAGCTCTTAGGAGAACTTCCGGAGCACGGTACCATCTTGTGGAAACGTAGGTTGTGTAGGGAACTTTCGAATGCATCTCTCTCGCAAGACCAAAATCCGCAATCTTGACGGTATACGCGCCAGGGGTAGCCGGCGGTGTCATACTCGAGTAACGTCTAAACGGGGCATTGGCATCGTAAGATGGACCAGCTGACGTCGAAACGAGGATATTCTCGGGTTTGATATCGCGATGGAAGAAACCTTGGGCGTGAATATGTTCTAGTCCAGACATTATTTGGAATCTGAAGTTCTGGTGTCAGTGATTCGTGCTAGCCGAACGAGGCCGAAGGACAACAAAAACTCACAGTATACTCTTCACACTATCCTGATCCAAACACTTATGATCTCTCGATTTCATAAGCTGATAAAGATTCCCATCCATATACTCCATAGCAATGTGTAACTTTCTGGTGGTCGGATCTAAAAAGATATCGAGTGCCGGTACTAAATGCGGATGCGGTGGAAGTTTCTGTAAAAATATAACTTCTCGTAGTTCCAAGCACGGAGCGAACGAATCGAATGTCTTCTTCATCGTCTTGATTGCAACCTATATGACAAGCCCAATTAGTTTTCGTGAGGGATAGTGGCAGCAACCGATGCCTTGATGTACGTACCACGCTACCTCGGCGGGCAACACTGCTGCCAGCACTTCGCACTTTGGCGAGCACAACACTGCCGAAACTCCCATCCCCAATGTCCTTGAGGATCTCGAACTTGTCCGTCAGGGACAAGCTGCTCCCCGATGTTATCAGAGACATTGTGATCTAAAGGTCGGTCTGTATGTCGAGCATGTCATCAGCTAATATTCCTATGAGACAAAAGAAACGCCGCATACGAACAGAAAAGGAACGACGCTGTCTTAGAGGATCGTGAACATATAAAGAAAATTAAACCCCCAGCCTGCCTTCTCAACCTGAAGGAAATTCAAGTAAGGACGCCGGACAACAAGTAACAAGACTAAACACAGCAAGGTACCAGCCAAGTGACCCCCGATTTAGTCTTCTTCCCCTTGACAAAAAGGGCAACCGGATGCGTCCACGGAAACGATGATTGTCAAACCACCAGTGGCAGGGGAAAGGAGAGAAGCGAAGAGTTGTGATCCAACAAAAATTGGTTCTCGGTGTAGAAATGAATGAAAAGTGGGATGGGGTAGATATACTATGTGGGTAGATGGATAGCGATGCGAAAAATTGTGAGGAAGTGGAAAGGAATGTCCCCTTAGTCAACGATAGAATGTATACATCTGAAGAAATGCGGTCGGCAGTCTTGAGGATTGCGCAACGTTACTTCGCCCGTCAGCCTTCAGGAACTCGAATATTGATTCTTGGGTTCCTTAAGGTCCGTACCAGGTCTTACGGGCTGTGTGCCGCCTTCTGCTGACCGTCCTCGTGGCACTCGTTGCGATGAAATGTCTACACCAGAACGCAATGGGAAGAAATAGATGATGAGGGTTAAAAGTTACCAGATCTTACTAACCTTGTCGGAACGACAACCGATATGAAATAGCGATGGCGAGTCGATTGAAATCCAGAATCTTGATCTCCCAGCCGGAAAAAGAACCGTTTCTCAGAAACGGGATCTCAGGTTTTCGCTCTAGCTATTATTAGGGACGCCGAGATGAATGGCTCCGCGGTTTGTCGGTACTCGCGGATCGACTGAAAAGAGGTCGGCTGAGATTCACAAAGCAACCGAGGAACAAACAGTGCAGAGACGAAGTTATATATATTATTCTGATATGCGGTCAGAACAATAGGCGGACGGGGGCAGGTTAGCGGATTGGTGAGAATGAGATTTCCGCTCGACTGGGACGGACGATATGAGCCTCTCCACGGTGGGATAAGAGAACGTATATATTACGAGTTCAACCACCCTCGCTGTCGCCGTTGCGCTGAGGAAGGAATCGACGAAGGGCGGAAGGAAGGAGAGAGGCGGATTGACGCAAGGAGGCGGCGTCTTAGAGCGTCGTGGTTATGGAGGAGAGGTCCGGAGAGTGGTAACGGTGGATACTTGTGTTGCCTTTGGTGATACTCCCTGCAGCATGCATTCGACGGGGACCCTCCACTTGATTCTATATAAGTATATCTAATGAACGACTGAAAACGTGACGGGAAGAAAAGGAAAATTCGATGACAGAAAGGAAAAAGACTTCTAAAGGAAAGAAAAACGGGCGAGCGATATGTATATGAAAAAATGAAAAGGACGGGATGGCTGCATAAAAGAAGAGAGAGGAAGAGGCGACCTGGGGAATAGGAGATGCGCGAGTAGAGAGAGCCCGTGAGAGAGAGAGAGAGAGAGAGAAAGAGAAGAAGAAATTATGGCATCGATATATTGGAAATCTTCAATATACGACACGTCCTTGGGCCTTGATTACCTTTCAACGCATTTCAAATGGTAATTTTCTTCAGGAATAATAATAATATAACGCCCGGGGGCCACTTAATAAGAGACCATGACCTTGACGAGAAGGAAGAAGGAAAGAAAAAAAAAATTAACTTGAGCCAGTGCCCCTACACCCACACCATGGTGACCGGTGCGTCTGGATTGACTTGACCTAATGGGATGGCCAATCCATAACGGACGGCTTGAGCAGAAACAAACGAGAGGGGCCTGCCCGCCCCGAGATTCAAAAAAGCAATGAAACTAACCTGCTCTGGCTTGTAATTTCCTCTTTTTCCCCTTACGAGTTTCTTGATTCGATGGTTGCCCTTTTTTCAAACGGATGGGCAAGGGGTATCTTTTTGAGAAAGCAATTATTTCTCACTCGGGGCGGAAGAGGCGACAGCAGTTGCTCGCGCTTGAGGGCGCGATGGCGGTGATTGTCAAATATCAGACGATGAGAGGGGAGGACAACGGTGAATGATGATGATGATGGTGATGATGGTGATGAGAGTGATATAAGAAGTAGGTTGGGAGCAGGATGGTTGGTTGACAGACGGACAGACAATAGCAGAGTAAATAAAAACAACAGCCTGCCGACGACGATAGACGATGGCTTTCATTGGTCCCTCGGGCCTTGTTGATGGATCAAATGTTGCCATCTGAGCTCGATTGTGCAGCTTTCCATGCAGTGCCGAAGAAGAACTTCACTACCACCTCCACTGCTGAGCGTATTCCTTCCAACCAGACGATGGCCGGCCCTGTTGCTGAGGTGTCTATGCGTATCCTCTCCCTTTCGTTCATTCATTCATCGACTTTGTTTCCCCACACGCATCTAAACCCGGCTCTGAACGCCATCACGTTTGTGTCTGGTATGCTAAGCCGAAATACGTTGGATCCCAAAGGCTGTCTGTCCCCTGACTCTCAGGTCACGGTTTTGCTTCCGGAACTGGAACCGACTAACGATGCAGCCTACAGACGCCTCTTCGTTCCTCTCTCTATCCTCCTTCGTCTTCTTCATTCAACGTGACGGTGCCATCTACCGCTGGGATACCTCCCCTATCATACAAAAATACCAATGAGAGTGAGTAACGGGCATGTCGCGACTGCTATTCGCCCACATGTCTCACTCCCAGGACATTTAGCGTGTTTTCCCCTTAGCGACTTGCTTTTTGGTCACGGATTCCTGCCCTTCCATTCGGCTTGCCCCTTATCCCAACCAACAACGGTCGAGATGCTGCGTTGAATGTGGTCCCAAAACCTCTCCAAACGGGATGGCTGGGGGGTTAAACTCTTGGTCGGGGCCGGCACTAGAACGTTTCGCACATTCGCCAAGCTCGATGGTACGGTCCACTGAGAGGCCAGTTGCTTGGACCCCGTTGGTAATGCCGAATTGTTATTGCCGCTGGCCTCCCACTCTCTGTTGCAATCAACTGGTGTCGATATTATTATTATTATTACCATTATCATTATCACCAATCGCCAACAATCGTCAATGCTTCGTATGGCATAACAAACAACGCCTGTAGCTAACCTTCGATATCTCGCCTTTCCAACGTTTGCAGCTCCCTCCCGGCAGCGGCGGTTTGTTGTCCTGCAAAGCATCTGCTAAAGCCCTGTCAACGTGACTTATTCATGCACGTGTGTCTCTCTCGAACGAATAAAACCGCTCTGTCATAAAAACTATAACCAAATCATTCCATGCGAGAGCGGGCTCGCGAAAATCTTAGACGGAAGCAGGTAGAACTTCCTGAGAGCCATCAGTGGTTGTTAAGCATCGATCATGACACTGTTTCGACGATTCGCCTCCGGTCCGTCTGCGCGATTATTTGAACAGGCTGGGTTTCGAAAAATGCGACAGCGTTTCGCCAATAGAAGTTCCAACAGCCGTCTGGGGATTGTTCCAAAGAGATCATGAGCGAAAAATATAGCTTGCTCGCCGTGTTAAATCTCTGCGTCGTGCATGATGACATCCTGACTGTCTCCCAGGCCGATTCCGGATGTTCATCGCGACAGGAAGAAAAATGGGGCAAGGGAAAAAGTTCCGTCCCTGCATTGCATAAAGGAAACTCAAAAAAAATCATATTCGAAGACTTCGAAGCGAGGGATACACCTTGTTCATCATGCGAACGTCTTTGCTTGGTATGCAGCATTTGCAGCAGTATGTTTTTTTCGTCGCCCGTGTCGCGCAGGGCAGCCGGCGCCAATGCGTCAGAACATCTCACTCGCCGCGTCTACGGTGATATATATATCTCCCTTCGGAAGCCCTCTTTCCAGAAATTGCCCTTGGCGACCTTCTTTTTGATGCTCCCGTTCACTTGGATTCAATGCCCTCCTGCTGTTCGTGATTTCTGGTGATCCAGACTAGCGGGACGCTGTTCACGAGCCCGTCTGGTTACCCCCACCAAGATTCCTCTCTCCTGCGAGGTGATACCAACCCTTTGGATTTCCGCGTCAATAGCTCATGCAGGTCCGCGAAGCAAGTGGCGGGAGGGAAGGGGCATCTCTTCTCTCTGCTGCTTGCCTTCCCTCCCCCTATCTCTTTCCCTCGGGTATCAGCTCTCAAACTGTGGAAGGTCCTCCCACCACACACCCCCTCGCATATCGGGCGTACCAAACCTCTCAAACACACGTGGGAATATTGATTGCGGGTCTTCCATTTGGGCCCCCATCGGAAAGGGCTCCAGCACCCCTTTTCCATCGTCATTTTAGTAACTGTTTCCGGTCGGGCGGCGGCGGCGTCAATATCCAGAAGGCTCTACCCGTGACACTCATAACATGTCCGAGCTTGTTCCGTAATGTGAACGCTGAAGCATGCGTCGCGATTATCTTAAGATCCTCTTTTTTGCCTGGCCCAGCAGCGTGCACTTTTAATTGCAACTGGTCGGGAAGATCAAAATTATTAATAAAATCGAGACAAGGGACGGGCTTCCGAGATTAGTTTCTTGATTAACCTTATATTCCAATTGGCAAGGGCTCTCAACCGTTCGAGAATTTCGAATTTGGTGCGACCCCCCCCGTTTGCAGCAAAAAGACGAGGGGAGTGGGTCGGCACCGAAACTCGGGGAACTGGGAAGGGAAATTAGCGTTTCCCAGGATCTCATCGCATAACTTGGAAACCAGTTCAATCTATTTGGTTGATACGGTGAGCCCTTTTTTCTCTTTGACAATATCATAACGTTCCACAATGATATGATCATACCCCCATGCAACTCACGTTGTCAAAAGGCATAATAAGATCCACGATGACGGTTCCTCCAATCCCAAGAAAGTGGACAAAAAATCTCGTGGCTGGGCTTGACAGCGCTGTCATTCAAATCTTAAAAGGTTGTTCCGATGTTGCGACAGCTATTTAGCCTAGAGAAGTAAGACAGTAAAAACCAACTTCAGATCACGATTTTTTTTTTTTTTTTTTTTTAGAATATTCAATTTCAAATGTTACCTGGGTCGCGGGGAGGGACCGGGAGCTTCGAAGACAGGAGACGCATCCGGTGTTTCTGGAATAATTAAAGAAGAAATGTTCCGAGGAAACAAATGTGGTAATGTTGAAGCGAACCAGGAAGGAGCAAGTGAAACGAGAAAGAAGGAAAGTATAGAGATGACCTGCAGCTTGCAGGTACGCAAACCGATCTGTGTTCCACCAGGCTCACTGAACGGGTTGATATGACGAGATGATTAGTACTCAGATTTCTACCTAACTATGGTATGTTTCTCGAGTCGACTCGGGCTATGCCGAGGCTGATAGTGATATCTATATTTTGCGGAGCGACATACTCGCATCCAACAGAGGTAACATCGTTGAGAAAGATTTGTCCATCGAAATGCTATTTTAAAGCTCGGTAGCGAAAGTAACGTATTGGTATAACAAATGCATTGACGCCGGCTGAAGCTCGAATTTGCTCATACCAAAAGGAAAAAAGAACGCCTGTGCCAACTCTCGAGTCGTGCACTTTTCATCCCAACATTCAAATATGCAACTACGCGCCCTTCCGTCTGGGATCTAGATCCCAGATCCAGACGCCTTAAAAGCGCACCAACAAAAAGCGTAGGATCTACAAAAACCAATCCTTCATCAAATCATGCAACGTGATCGTTGGTTTCATCCAACCGGCCGCCGATTGTCCCATCAGCCTCATACCGCTCTCTCAACTCCTGCTTACTCAATGCGTCCAATTTATGCTTCCACTTGGGCATAAAATTAACAAACAAAGCTTGCGTCCCCGTCCCGACGCAGAATAGCACTATAACTAGAATCCACGCAACCCTGTTCCCCGCTACCGCGTTGGAGTATCGATTCCTAATCGCCTGATAGACCGGGGGCCAGATAGCACCACCGCAAACTCCGAGAACTTGCCACGAGGCACCCCATTTAACCCTCCTGCCGGATATACCTCTAAGTGACATGGCGAATATTGTCGGGAAAAGAATTGATTCGAAGAATTGTAAGAGCATTCGGAGGGCGATTATGGATTCGCTGTTGTTGGGCGTGTATTGCAATCCGAGTATGAGCGACGAGGTAGCGATACACCCCGCGGTGAAGAGTAGATACCACCACCGAGCTGGTATATAGAACATTCCAACCCCGCCAGCCAATCTTCCAAAGGCAAGCAACCCTTCGGCAGACCACAGATAAGTGTTTGATTTATGACTAATACCCGCTCCGCCGGGAATCGTTAGTATGGGAGGGGTCTTTGTTTGCGCGAACAAAATGTTTGCTTGCTTACACATATCCAGGGGAAAAGGCAGCGATAAGAGCTCCGCCATTGATAGATATTATCTCTTGAGCTCCGGTATAGCAAAACTGAGCCCAAACTCCAAGAAGTAATAAGACACTCTTCCCAACTGTTCTCTTGTGTCGTTTCTCGTTAAGTGGTGCTCGTGGTTCACGCCATCTATTCACCCGAGATATCTCCGCATCTCTACAATCGTTCCGGTGAGCATTTAAGCATATTCAAAATCAGAAGGAAGTAGGGGAAGACTTACGTGCACTCCGGTAACGGAACGTACCAGAAGAATAGAGCCAACGCAAAATCGAAGAAAGCGACACCGAGGTATCCCCATTGGACACTAATCAGCCATTCCGTATTGGACGTCGACTCATCTCTTCTGAATATCACTTTGTCGGCAAGTATTGGCGCAAAGACGTTCCCGATAGCTTGAGCCCCTTGAGATAGGTTCAATCTTGCTTCCCAAAAGTCCGGCGGACCGCAGATAGCCACGAATAGGTTGGCTGCGACTTCAATTCTATAATAACAAAGGAATTAGATGTTGCGTATTGTTCGAAGGGAGGAATGATAATTACGTCGCTACACCGAGCCCACTTATGAAATTCGAGATGATGAAGCCAGGGTATGTTTGTAAAACACCGCAGGGCCAGAATACGATGCAGCCTACACCGTAGATAACCAATCCGACAATAAATGTCACCCGGAAACCGTAGTGGCGGAATATGTATCCGCTAAAAGTCAACGGACCAACGAAATAACCACTGTATGATGTAAAGGTCAGTGGTTTGTCATGTAGACTTGATTTTGAATTATTAGACTCGGCAGCAGCGACGTACCCATAATAGGCACTATGAAGACCGATCAATGCACCCTCCGTATTTTTGATAGTGGCATTGATTTTAATATTGAGAACCTATTCGCAGCGGTGAGCCTTGTGGTATCGAGCATGTTTGTAGGTGTTGCGACTCTGGGAAGCATGTTAGCGTTGGCGTCACCTCAGATCCGAATCTATGACGGTCCTCACCACTGATAGCAATCCGGACGCAAACCCCCAAAGGAAGAACAATATCGTTACGATCGCGACAGGTGCTATGGATTCATGCGCGCTCAGCTCAACAGCCGGCTTGGACGAGTGCAGCTGAACAAAGTTATCGTTCGGGTCACCGCCAAACCCGGGGTTGGGCGACGGCTGCCTCA
Source organism: Dactylellina leptospora (assembly GCA_036971365.1). NCBI lineage: Eukaryota > Fungi > Ascomycota > Orbiliomycetes > Orbiliales > Orbiliaceae > Dactylellina > Dactylellina leptospora. The sequence continues at coordinate 799,683 of JAJTUC010000013.1, read as the reverse complement.
ATTCGCTATGCGCCGCGGACCCGACGCTATCATCCTGTCTCCAGCTGTCGAACCCGTTGGCTCGAGGAGATCGCGGCCCCATCCGAGGAGCCGGACCCCTTTGTCGCTTCGTGAACGTCAACGCGGCGATTGGGATCTCATAAATGTCCGGTATGTTCTGGATTGCCGACTCGAGATCATGGTCCTTCTCTCGACGATGAGGGAATGGAAAATGTCGGCAGATGGCGTTAACATTAACCTCTAGCGGAGGGAAAAAAAGATAAGGAAAGTCTCAGGATACATCTGCAATTTTCTAGCAAGGCCAGCGCGATTGAGCGTTTTGCGAGTTAGCCCCCATGATGAGTGCCCAGATGTGCCTCGTATCCCTGCAAGTTTGAAGAACTCCAGAATATGCCTCCCACGTTGCACCTGGTCAGGTAAGTAATCGACGGTGTGACTTAAGCCAAATCTGATCTAACCCGAGGCAGATATGGATGAAATTCGGAATTACTTGCTGGAGTTTCCATGACCAAGAAATGCTCAGGTACCACTAACATGCGAGCAATCCGAGGTTCACATTTAAGCATTTTTTAGGGCCTTATGAGTTCTCCGTCCCAAAGCTCTAAAGGGAATCGAATCCAGAAAACTCCACAGTTTTTATCCTCGGCCTCGAAATCAGATGGAACATCACGGATCCGTACCACTTTTACGAGGTGGGATCAAATCTGGAGGTTGGACCCCCGCATTTTGCCGGTCGTGGGGAGGGTCGGCAGGCCATTGGGGAAACTTGATTTCACAGCATGCGAAGAAGTTTTTTTTTTTTTCAACGTCCGAGGACGAGCTGCCTGAATCATGTATTTCATGATGTCTTAAGCTTCTCAGTTGCTCGCCTAGCTCTAGCTCGGACAAGTCTACCAGGGAGTTTAATTAATCTCTTCCTGAAAACTTCCGCGCGGTCGCTCGAATCCTCAGGAAGAGCATGCTCAGAAATAATTGATCCTCCACCATTGCGACTAACATACAGAGTTTGCTCTTTACCCGTCGACGGCTTGACTCCAGTGAGACAGAATGCATCCTGCTGAGGCCAGGGAACCTGTTAGAGTGAAGATTACCGATCACTTGCAGGGGGGGCATGGCATGGCTTAAAATTGCCGTTTAAACAGAGATATTTTCCCCAGCCAGAAATCTTCGTCTTCCTGGCATTTTTTTTCCTTTGACGTGCTCCAGCGCATCAGGATTTTCATGCAAGATTAAGTACGTCCTTCTATAGGCAGCGGGCGGGCCGCACCATGGGAGGAACAGCTTCTTTCATCGACCATCTATCTATCATTCTAACTCGGTTGTATCAGAGAAGACCGAGATTTGCAATCTGTCGATGACATTACCGCCGCTGCCATCATTGTTATTGTGCTGTTCGGACTTTGCATTTGCGAATGGTTTGACGCAACCAATGTAGTATAATGGATAATGGCGGTTCCTTCACCACAGGCACGCTTACCGCCTCGATAACTGAGGCTGCGACATCGACGACCACCAGCAAACTATACAGCACTAGCACGGCTCTGGCTTCACCGAGCGACAATGGAGGTAATCATGGCCCTACGGTCCTCGCGACTACCATCGTCTTCCTGGTCCTGGCATTCATCTCCGTCGCTCTCCGGGTTATCGCAAGAGGCTTTATCGCGCGAAAGATGCGAATTGACGACCACCTCATCCTCGTAGCCTTCGCCTTATCCTTTGGCATGTGTCTTTCGATTGTTCAGGGCGTGAACTACGGATTTGGGCGGCATTCCAACACAATACCTTATTCCATGGCGCTCCAGAAGCAGAAGTATCAGTATGCCTTCACGTTATTGTTCAATCCCGCGATCGCTATCACCAAAACATCGATATTGGCGTTCTACCTCTTGGTGTTCAAGGTGCAAAAGCATTTTCGAAGATTCTGCTGGATTACTATGGGCGTGGTGATCTCCGCTGGCCTTGCGCTTACCTTGTTGTTGGCCTTCCGATGTCACCCCATCGGCCTGGTATTCGATCCTGAATCAAATCGGCAGCCGTTTCCGGGTTGCATTGGAACTGTCCGGTAGGAAAATTGCATTCAAGTTAATTCAAGGCATCTTGACTAACATGGTGTTTTTCTAGAATATACTTTGCATCGGCGCCTGTCAATATCCTGGAGGACCTTGCGATAATCGTTTTACCTATACCCGTCCTCACTTCTCTCCGTCTCCCAACGCGCCAAAAAGCAATTCTCCTGGTGGTATTCAGTCTTGGCGTATTTGACATTGTCGTGGGCATGATACGCATTCATTACTTTCAACTTACCGAAACGCAAGCGCTCGATTTTGATTACAATGCAGCGTATTCGTTCATGTGGGCAGCGATTGAGGTTAATGTAGGCATATTGTGCGCTTCGATACCTATGACGAAACCCCTGATATCAAGGTTTTTCCCTGGCTGGCTCGGCACCACATCTCTATCCGAAGGCAACCGGGAACAAACAGTTTATGATCCGACATATGCTTATGGCGGGGGCACTCCTACGATGCCTATGGCTCGTCGGGGCACGATTGGCAGTACGAGCCATCGGCCATCCATTGGAGTTGGTTGGCTATCCGCGTACGGAGATAGCCGAGGCCAAATCGGCGAACTGGGCCATGTTGATACTGATGGTCGGATAATATCACCAACTCGGGGGAGAAGAGAATCGCATCATCCTGCCAATCGGCTTGAAGCCGCTCTATGGCAGGATAATAACATCTTTATCAAAACGCCACCAGGGACGTTGTCGAGAATCCCGGAAAGACGACGTGAGTACAAATTTAGCTCCTTGGAGGATTCCGGGATTAGTGGGTCTACAGCTGTCGCTCGACCCAGTGAGGCGAGCAGCTATCTCGAATACTTTCCCCTATCCACTACAAAGTCGCAAACTCCGCCATGGGATAAGGCAGACGGTGATGGAATTGATCCCCTGGATTCGAGGGGCATCGCGCTGTCACCCCTACAACCCGGCGAGCCTCAAGACGATAAAGATGTACCACCTTGGGAGAAACTTGAACTGCCTGGGCTTAATGACCCAAATCTGATGGGATTTACATCGCCGTTCAGTTCGAAGAGCCCTGCCAAATCCCCTGCGGAGACCTTGCCATCTACGAAACAGGAAGCGAAGAAAAAGCAAAGCCGGAAACCATCAACATCATCGACTGGCTCTTCGACTCGCGCATCGTCATCGATATTCGGGATTCGTCGCTCTAAAAGCAGAACAAACCGTGAAAATTTATCTCTTGAAATACCACATAAGAATACCGGACAAGTTCCCCAAATACACGAACCGGGTTCTCGAAAACCTAGTCAAGACACGGATATATCTCCTACCGATAAACGTCGCTCCATAAAGACTGGACCGGAACCTTTGTTACCACCACCTCCTCCCGGTATGGACACACCGACGATATCTACGGATCACCTAACGCCACCTACAACCTCATCGAAAGCTCACTCGAGTTCAGCTTCTACGATAGGTGAATCCCCACTCGGGGCGCGTAAGGAACAAATCGACCTTGGGGAACGCGCGAACGAGAAGGAAGTCGTCGAACCCCCTGACGAAACCCAAACGCCACTAGTCGAAAGCACGCCTCCATGGGAAAGCATGAAGTTCGAAGATGTCAGTGGTAAAGGCAAAGGATATTCTTCACAAAGTTCACCACCCCCGGAAGAACCTAGATCCAAATTTGTATCTCCGATGTCACGTACGACGTCTACAGGAAGCACGTCTTTACTAAGAGACGCAATAACACGGGAACAATACGAAAAGATCGGCTCGGTAATCGACCCGGCGACACCTGCGAGTGGTATTACCACCCCGGCGTGGGCTAAAGAAGATACCTTGCGAGAAGATGAAGGGGAAACCCCACCTGCCATCATAGGCCCGAGCAGAGCTGGTTTCCGAGTCGGCGGAACACCTAAGAGAGAGAAGAAACTGCGGGATTACTTTGGAGAAGAAAACATTGGAGCCTTCCTTGATCTCGCGCCCTCCCGCATCTCCAATACCAACAGCAGCGATAGCAGCGCTAAAGAAACGCTAAAAAGCGAGCCGCAATCTGGATCGAAGTAAATACGAAGGTTTAGTAAAAGCGTGGAGCAAAGTAAATGGTGATTGTACATGTGTGAACATGTCCATATCCAGGATTTCCTTTTTGTAGTCATCGTGGTTTTTTTTTCGTTTCGTTTCCTTTTCCTTCACATGTTATGGGACACACACATGGCGTTTTACATGGCGGCTTTTGAGTTTAAATATCCGCAAACCTCTTTATTATTATCTTGTGATTTCAGTTTCATTAGAGATCTGTCTTTTTTGCGATATTGCGATTAGCGACTGTACTATATACCATTGAAAACCATCCAAGCATGGTTTTATTGAAATGACAAGTTCATTAGCCAAATCCATACCATTTTACATCCCACGAACTCAAACTATATATATCCCAGTCTATCTAGAGATAGCATTGGACCGGGTAACTTGAACCGCCAAATTGCACTATATATTTCTTCCTTTTTGAAATATTCTCCCAGCACTCATTGACCTGATAACCAGGAATAATTAAAGAGGTGATTTTTGAATCGAATTTATTTCGACCTCAACCAAAAACTCGCAATAATTTGATTCAATAATCCTCCAACTTGCAAACCCACCGCTGCCTCTTCCCAGGCGCAGGAAGTTTCTGAGCTCGAGGCATCTGTGTAACCTGCGGCCGTGCCACCCGCCGTTGCACAGGCATCCTAGGAGGCACCCATCTTCTCCCTAACAAATCACCACCAAGAACCATTAGTTTTATAAACACCTTCCAAACCAGAAACTAACTTTCCAGGGAAAAAGCGTGCAACTAACCCAAAGCATCCCCCATATCAGTAGCGGTAGGCCCAACAGCCCCATCAGTACAACCGCAAGTATATTCCACACTCGCAGCGGCAACATACGGCGCCTGCGTGGCTTTAACCCCCAACGCCATCTCCACGGTATCCAAAACCACCATCCCGGCGTTGAAGTTGTTAGTATATATCGGCTTCCCGATAACCTGACCTCGCAGGTATACTATCAAGTTCATGGGCCCGGAGTCCGGGAACGCTTCGCGCCATGTGGGTGAGCCGACGAATGCGTTCGACCAGTCTGATCGGACGTATATTATCTCATTGTTGGATGATTCGGTGGGGTAGCGGGTCATGGCGTCTTTGAGGTAGCGTTGGTACTGGGCGGCTACGGAGCGGAGGCCGGACCACCACCAGATTACGAATACGCTGGAGGGGTATTCGTTCATTAGGGTTTTGACATCGGCTGGGTAGTTGAGTTCCCACAGGCCGTTTACGGGTGGTGGTAGGTCTGATGCCATGTTACGGGGGAAAATTTTTAAAAATGATGGCTTTTGGATTAATGGTAGGCGTGAATAATCGAGTTGAAATAAATTATCATGAGAATAAGCCAAGGTGCCTAGCAATTGGAAAGTAGGAAACTTGATATAACTTTATAACATTCGGGTTATTTATATTCCTGGACCTTACATTCATGTTTGGGGTACCTAGCTAGCCGGCGGGTCAGCCGCAGCTAGCTATCGATAGCTGCTCGTTTAAACTTAACTTCCAACATGTAGGACTAGCTAGCGGGATTGCATTGTAAAAAGCTTGTGTTCGATATCGTAGAGAAACGATAAACTCGTCCAATAAATTGATAGCTATCGTGTGGAGTCTCCTGTTTTAGCTTGCTGTTGAGCTGAGAGCGAGCTACTGATGCGGCTGAATCTTCAATGCAGCACAGAGTGGAGGACGAGTTAAATATGGATAGCTTCTTCGCAAGTCTTGAGCTTTTTACGATCGCACTCGCAATCGCACTCGCATTGATAACTTTGTAACCGGTCTAACATCGATACTGTCGATTAACAAATATCGTCCCACATACCTATGTACGCCTCTGCGGTGGTATCAAGTGTTCATAGTGTTGTATTGTGAATATATGCATCGTTGGAAACAAAAGAAACAAGAGCACCGGCCAACTCCCAACTGAGCCCAAAGCACCGTAGGTAAAAACAAACATTATACAAATAATGACCTAATTAACCCAAGCATAATTCATATACTACCGCTTCGAGGTTGCAAACATAACTTCTTCAAACCTCTGCATCCACAAACTTTACCCGTTTAAAGACCATACTTCCTTGCTCTTCACCACATTCGTGACCTCTCTTCGGCAATGGCATGCTGCTCTCTTGGAATTGGTCTGTATGGCTCGTGGATGCTTCCGTAGTCATTGGAGAATCCTCGAGGAATCCGTTCCTCCCGCCAAACAGTGACATCCTACTAGTAACTTCGCCAGGTGTCGTAGAATAATCTAAAGAGTCTTGAGCAACCATCATTGGCGGCGGACTCCCCGCTGCAAATCGTACACCCTTCGGTTGTATAACAACATCCCTTTCCCCTTCTTCTTCGACCGCAAACCCTACCCTCTTCTTCGGCTTCTTCAAATGAACATCATCACCTCCCTTCTCCGGTATCATCAATGGTGTCCCCGGCCGACTAGGCGGCATAGGACTACCATCGTGACCGCCCCTCTCCCTCTTCAAAGTCACGATATCCAAATCCGGATGTTCCGGTAAATCACCAATCTTCCCTTCCCCAAACATCCCCTGCGCGACCTCCAATGGTACAAACATCCGATCAATATCCTCATCGATATCCAAAAACGCTTCTTTGGTGAGTAAATTCCTCAACCCCTCATCGTCAACCATCAGTTTCTTCCCCCGGAAATCGTTTTCGTTCAATTGATTCTTTCTGTTAAATATAGTTTCTTCAATCGTGTCTTTTAGGATTAGTGTTTCGACGTAGACCGGTTTAGTCTGTCCGATACGATGCGCACGTTTCATAGCTTGTGCGAGTACACTGAACAAATAAATAGATTAGACAATGTTTCACGTAGAATTTGAGAGTATGATGCGAACCTTGGGGGTTGCCAGATGGGATTGACGAAAAAGACTCGGCTGGCGGATCCGAGATGGATACCCTGCGCTGCTTGACTGACATCCAACAAGAATACCCGGAAAATTTCAGTAGTATTGAAAGTAACGAGGTATTCAGCTTTACGATGGATATCCAGTCCAGTCTTGGAATCTAAAGTTATATTAGTACCTTTATCGATATAAGGGTTGGTGAGGGGTTTACCTACATAAAAGGTAATTTACGCCAACCACGCTGAGTGCTTCCGCGATGTAGAAAGCAACTTGATCAGTTTCGTAGAAGATTAATATCTTTTCTTTCTCTTGGAATTCCAGAACCCGTGAGATGAGATACGCTAGTTTTGCGGATGCGACGCCGGTAACTGCGGTATCCCGTAACGGACTGTCTGTCGCAAGATATTCATCATGTTGCGCTTTTTTACCCTTCCTTAAAATTCCGTTGCCTGCTGGTGAAAACTTCGCGTACGGAGAAGATATAGATTTCTTAGGGCTTCCTCCTTTCTTCCTCTGTTTCGTTTGTTTGGATTGCAGAGTCTGTTGCGGGGTTTTATTCTTTTTCAATAATATGTCGTATTGAGCTTCAGTAATCTCCCCGGCTTCTTTCTGTCCGATGATGTAATCCCTCGTAGTAGTAGATTCACGGTGAACTGGCATCGAGAATTCTCCTTCGGATGTGAGAGCTGCCGCCATGTCTTTTCCGGAGTAGGCATTCTTCGAGACGAGTTTTTGCATAGTCATGATTTGAGCGCCGCCTAAAACTGCATTTTGTTCGTTGGCAGTGACAGACGGATCCATCGACCACGCATTTCGTACGGTTTCGGGTAGGCATTTAACAGAATATCCTTACGAAGAGTTTAGTATGATTCCGTAGCTCCAATGCGTGGGAGGATGAATACTCACCCATCTCGTGGAACACGGAATAAGTCTTCCATAGCTCGTTATTCAACGCCATATCAGCAGTCCTCAAGACTTTCCTCAACAACTCCTTATCCTCTTCCAACTTGACTTTATCCTTATCTAGATACTTCATCGCTGTCTCCCTCATCTCCGTCACAGACCTCTTATTCATAGCCGTCCAATAAAACGCGCACTCCCTCATATTATTCACAAAGTCGTTCAAATGCCTCCTTTGCGTCGGATGGAACAACCAATCCTGATCCGTCCGTTCACTGGTAACTTCGTTGGTAGCCAACTGCGCCAAAAATAAATTCAGAGATAATTTCTCGTAGAGTCCCGGTTGGACGTATACGAGTTTCTGGTGCAGCGGCGGTAAGGCGACTTCATTTTCAATATCGGATATCCGATGTCGAATCATGACTCTTTCCAACACCGATCTTAATAATCCCGTCCCCACCGCTTCGTGGACTTTATTCGGCCATCGAATCCTTTTATTGTCGTACGGTGGAAGTTTTAGAAAATGGGTAACCAGATCTCCTATCCTTCGTAAATCCGACGCTTCGGAGACTTTGATGCTGTTATCCCCTCCTTCGGCATTGACTGAATTGCGAGAATATAGACCGCTACTGGGGGTACCTGTTACCGCCCATTTGGAATTAACGTGTAATTTATCCGCGACCAGCACGGAATTACATTTACTAGACGCCATGGAATGACCTTCGTCAACGATGATTCGTTTCCAATGAATCGTCATCAGCGGGGAACTGTAATATCCTTCTTCTTTAGGACAGTGGCATTCCCGGTCATTCGACCTCCAGGTTTTATAAGCGCAGCTACATACCACCGCGACGCCCGCGTGTCTTCTCCGACCCAACTCGTCCTGTCCATCGTGTATTTCCCGGTCGAATCTTGTTCTTGATATTAAGAGTATGTCTAATCCTAATAATTCTTCCGTGGTAGGGATGGGTCCTTTATCCGCGACTTTTGAATACTTGATCCCGCCCTGTTCTGGCGGTAGCGTATGTTTTAATATTTCGTCTTCCCATTGAATCATCAAATTCCCCGGAACGACCACCAAAGTCGCGGAGGATAGATAAACGTCCGTCGAATCCCTGGATGCCAATCTACTCGATGTCGCGCGGGTGACTTCATACGAATCCCATTTGTATCTAACATGTTGTTCGCGTATCAAATCCGACAATCGATCATGATAATCCGGATTCCGATCCCGCCACGGGACCGATTGTGTCATAATAGTCCGGATGGACAACGTCATCAAACTGGGAACAATCGCATCCTCTTCATCGTTGACCTGTTCGGTCGTGACGGTACGTTTCAACACATGCCCCGGCATTTCGACTTTGAGATACTTGGAAGCTAGGATGAGCATTAAACAAATCAACGTCTTCCCGCTGCCCATCTCTTCCGCGAGAATCCCACCGATCCGGGAATCGTATATACTCTCGTCGCCGCCGATGGGTGGACCGCTGTTACTTCTCCTTCGGGAATCCCCTATCGCCGTGGGGGGTTTACTTGTCATCTCGGTCTCGCGGTATTTGATGCCTTGTTCGCGCTGGAACATTAACGCGGCAGAACGTCGTTGGTATTTGAACGGTTTGGTGCGGAGACCGGGGATTTCTTCGGATTCGCTGAGGAGAGTGTGGATGATTTCATTGTGGAAGACGTTTTGTGATTCGTAGGTTGGGTTTGGGGAAGGGAGGGTATTGAAGATGTCGATTATGGATTGGTCTTTGTACTGAGACGGCGAGGCTGGCGAGGGGGTCGATTCGGAGGTCATTGTGTGTTTCTTTTAATCGGCCGGAGGAGAATATCAAAAGTATTACTCAATTGACATGCGATACTGTGCGTAGGCGTATCTTCATGGAATATTCTGATCCTTCGTTACGGCTTGCGATGGGGATGGAAGCGATGATGGTGATTCTGTGTTGAATGTTGTATATTGCGGATGGGGGCAATTGAGGTATAGATCTATATAGGCGTAAAACTGGCACCCCCGGCTTCAAGTAAAGTAGAGGGGACGATATCGTAGCCGCGCATGTACATATGCGATACAAAAGTATGATTCTTAGCTATTCTTGAGAGAATAATAATGCGAACGTGATTGAGAAGAGCTTGCGGCTCTGCTGAGAGTTTCTTAGACGAGATGATAGAAGATGATGAACTATATAAATGCCAACAAATGTTCTCTCTATCCCGGTTCAGCGAGAGAGAGAATAGAGACCCTTCGTTTCTGCCCAAGTAGAATACACAAATTGAAATGCGGATTAGAAAAGGAAAGAGGTTGAACAGTGTAAATGCGCAAATGTCGTCGCGGATATGGCTTACGCGACAGGATCCAGGCACTAGACACCTGCCCCGGCAAACGCTGCAGACAGAATCCAGGAACCACCACTCACCAACACAGGACAGTAAAAATGCCGAAACGAATGCTGATATTGCTAACTGACAAAGAACCCGCCGGTCTTACCCGCCGCCGTGCATGCAATGATGCTAATCTACCCGGTAGAGAAATACTCGGATAGTGTTTATAACCCCAAACGAAAAAGAGCGAATGTTCTGAACATTCAATGACTGGAAAAAAGAAAACGCTTCTTAAAACCCAACTAGTCGCATCAATCCATACCCTACCGTGATGACCACCACGAACGTAGCAATACTGCTCGGAATACCCCTTGAAATGAAATGCTTGACCCTCAAGTACCGCTGTCCCGTCTGGTTATCCTCCATCATAATCGCAGCTGCAAAATAATAAAATTAGCACCCCATCGACCAGATACTCACTAGATAAGAGAAATGTACGTACTCATATTCGGAAACCCGCTGGTGGGCAACCCCATCGCCGCCGAACACATCAGCGCACTCGCCATCACCAAAACTCTCGGATGCGGATCCTCCATCTGTGCACCGACCTGCGCGACCAACGGCAACATAATCAATGCGGCAACGGTATGACTGATAAAAGTCGCGATAACCAATATCAACGCTGCAAAAGTCACCAAAACACCATACAGACTCATCTCATGCGTCACGTGCTCAATATTAAGAGCAATAGTGTGTAACAGCCCGGAACTGTTCACAGCTTTACCCAGGGATAATCCACCCGCAGCGAGGATGATGATGGTCCATAGGAAGTTGTTGAAGTCTTCTTTGGTCAAAATACCGGACCCGAAGAACATCACGATGGGGATAATTGCGACAACACCCATATCCCCAAATTCTGCTTCGAGGCGGTGCGCTAAACACCAAAGAACAATTGTGGCAACCGTCACGATAGAGATGAACCATTGCACACCAGTGAAGGGGTCCTTCATCGGTCTGATCGGAACGATATTTGTCCCACGACCCGGTTTAAACGTAACGAGAAGAATAGCCCAGATCGCAAGAATAGAGAGTACGGATACGGGAAGCGAGACGGCGAACCATTCACCCCAGCTGGGTTCCGGTTTCATGTTTTGTAACGCGATGATGTTTTGAGGACTGGCGATTGGAGACGCCATGCCGCCGACATTCGAGGCAAGAGCGATGCCCAAGATGAGGGCTTTGCTCATGTTCGAATCCGGAGGTAGATTTCGTAGCATGGGCTGTCAAACTTATCAGCTATAATCAAACCCCATATAAGGTGACACGGGGGGAAACGCACCTGGATAAGGGAATAGCAAAGCACGGGAGCAGCAACATTGCTAATCCACATACTCGCAACCATCGCCACAAACATATTCGTCAAAAGCACGGTTCTCGGTCGTGTCCCTGCCGCACTCAAAACCTTCGTCGCAATCATCTTTGCGATATGATATTTGCTCAACGCCGCAGCAATCGTGAACCCACCTAACAGCAACATGATCACCGGCGTCCACATCGCTGCGAAGATATACTTGGCCGCATCCTTCGCATCTAGTCGGGAATGGGGTTTCGAATCCTCACGACAAACCCTCAGCACAACAGCTAGGAAGGGTATCAGTAATGATGTTACGAACAGGGGTATAACCTCCGTCGCCCACAAAACTGACGCAAACACCAGGATAGCGAAACATCCCTTCTGCTCCGGTGAATGGAAGATAGGCGCAACGAGCAATGCCAGGAATATTCCGACGGCGAGCATCAACACGAAGAAATTAGAGCTCACAAGCCACCGAGGACACGTGACCTTGCCCAGCGGTGTTCTAAACTCCGTTTTCTCCGGTAACTCAGCTTCGTCGCCTTGACGTCTGGTTCGCTCATCGGGTACATCAGCGCCTAGTAAAGTTCTTCGAACACCCAGGTTCGCCGCCTGGGCCTTTCGTTCAATCCCAATCATCTCCCTCCAGACAGTATTCCGCTCCCAAACGACATGTTCTCTCAAGTATAATCTCAATTCCTTTCTGGCGGCATCTATGTCATCGTTGGTGATAAGTTCGGCGTAAACTTCCTCTATTCGATTGATCCCGGCTGTCAAATCCTTCAATGTCTGTTCTTTGAACAGATACGCCGGCATGACGGACGAGGAGATATATTTATCCCTGAGGTTTCGATTCAGAATCTTGTCGTACTTTTTCAACGCCTTTGTGAAACCGGTCTTGTTCAGTTGGATGAAGGATTTGAGTTCCACCGTGGACACGTAGAGGTTGACCGTCCGTTTCTTCAGAGTGATACGCTGGTCGTAGAGAGCAGTGAGAACACCATCGTTGAACTCATCGTAGGCGAGGGATGCGCGGCGTTTGGCTTTCGTGCCAACGGACAAGAGGTCGTTACTACCGACCGTGGAGGCTCGTTTGCGGTTCTTCAAACCGGACCCAGTGCTGATGAGTTCGTCTTCGGAATTCTCGGAATCTGAGTCTGATTGGAGATCACTGGTGGCAGCTCGTTTGCCATTGACGGGGGATAACTGGGTGGGAGAGGTTGTGGCTGGGAGGTTTGTAGCGAGGGTTACGCGGCGTTTGTTCAATAGTTGGGAGCCGTCGAGTTCGGTGGAGTTTCCGAGTTCATCGAGCTGGTTCTTCTGGTAGGCTTCGGTGTCCTTTATCAGCTCGTTGAGTTCGCCGTAGAGTTCGAGTTCCTTCAGTTGGTAAAAGCTAGCGATCTTCTCGAGTTCGTTATCGAGGGCGCGTTTGAAGATGGGATCCGGATCGGTGTCGTCGCTTATGAGAGCGGTGTGCTCCTCGTCGTCCGTCCGCTGGGTGGCAGCAGCGGCCTCTTCATTGATCTTCTTCTCGAGGGTGTAGATGAGTTTCTTGAGGTTGGAGTAGGCGATGTAGTTGGAGGACCAGTCCGGGACGGCATTGAACTGGATGGAGTGGGAGAACTTCATGTCGTCGAGAATCCGAAGCCACTTGGCTTCCCGCCGGTTCTCACGAGCCTCGTCGAGGGGCCGGTCAGCGGTGAAGGTTTGAAGCTCGAAGGATTGATGAAGTGGAAGTGAGCGAGGTTGAGGAGGCTGGTTGGAGGAGCCGTGGCCGAACACGTTTCTCAGGCTGCGAACCTAATAATCAGCGCCGGTTCATCCATCAAACGAGGCGAGTAAACAAATCAGAGAGAACCACTTACTGTGCCCGGTGAGGACCCAGGCTGCTTTAGAGGCGAGCAATCTCACACGGCCGTGAGAGAGAGAGAGAGAGGGAAGGTGATTAGGGGAGGACGAAGAGAGGGAGGTATTGCCGACTGAGCGTAATGAATGGGTGTGCTACGGACGGACGGCAGTCGGGCACAGGCGAATCATCTGACGGTCTAACATCTACTCAGACGACTATCGCTACTTCTGCACACGCGCACTCGAAGAGGAGAGCCTACGGGGGCTGGAAGGGGTGAGACGGTGGGATGATGCAGAGAAGCAATTTGGGGAAGCTGGCGGACATGGTGACATATTCGGCGCCCAGCCAGGCTGCGAACGAACGCCCAGCAGCTGACTGGCCCTGGTTGATAATAACTCCTTCGTGCATCCGCCTGCTGTATCACTGTTACTCTGTGTAAATGGCATCTACGGGCGTCTCAAGTGGGGGGAACTTTGGTATGCTGCAGCCTGTGCGGGATCTCATAGTCTGAACTTCGATCATGCGCCGTTCTTCAACCATCGCAGCGAATCGGAGTCCGCGCCGAACGCACGTTTCGACGACATCTCTCCATCGACATCCTCCACCGTCCTCGCTCTCTCTCCGGACTCGAACATGAAAACATGTTCGACCTCCAGACCGAAATGTAAGTCGCTGTAGCTATGGATAGCATCACACGACACTCTTTAAATATGCGGCAACTCCCGTGAGCACAAGACTAATATAACCCTTCCCACAGCGTCTCCAGACAGGACCTCGTCCCGCCAAAGTCCCCCGACCGCCAGCCGCAGACCGTAGACTGGTCTTCCATCCTCGGCTACTCCATCGACGACTCCATCCAGGATGATGCCTCCGTCTCCTCCTCCTCGGACCCGGAAAAACCTGCAGAGGTCTCCTTCCGTCTTTTCGCCCCGACAAAGGACACCGACAACGTCCACAGCTACATCCTCCCACCATCCCCTCCACCGGACAAACAGGCCCTCCTATCAGGCGACCTAACATCCTCCGCTCTCGAAACTTCCCATTTCTCCGAACAAGATGTCGAAAACGCGCACGCGACACATCGCCCGTTACGGTACTACCTTACCCCGCCGCTAGACGACGACCAGGCGGCTCGGATCAGAGATGCCGCTGTCTCTGGTGATGATATTTTACGGGATAGCAAGCTACGATGGCCGGGGTGCGAGTTACCTTGGAGGGTAATCAACCTCACCGTAGTGGATAAAAATGAGGTTACAGCCAGACCACAAACGGTCCACGAGGCATTCCCTACATCCGTAGCCAGTGAGAAGAGGAAGCGAACCCGCCCGAGCAAGAAAAGGCGGGTTCTGCTACGGCAGCGTCGTGCCGCGGACGAAGCCAAAGCTTCAAAAGACGCAACCAAGAAGAAGAACAAGAAGAAGAAGGCGGAAGTCGGACGGGCTGTCGAAGCAGTCGTACACAAGCGAACCGAAGAAGAAGACCGAGAGAAGAGGACGAGGTTGAACCGGCTCAAGAAGGTGCGGCGGAAACTGAAAGATAAAGAGAAAAAAGCCGGTGATCAGGGCGAGTGGGTGCCGCCTCCATTGCCAGAGTAGCTTTATATTCATACTCTACCACGCATATATAAGCAGTAGTTAACGACCGGATGATTGTACAATATCAAGATACCCGCAAAAGTAATCGTATTATTTGAACAGCCGTTCGTCTTCATATATCAACCTGCAAGCGTATTTTGCTGCGTGCTGCGCGTGGTGGCGTTACTGCAGCAACTTGGCGAGACACACCAACTGTAACATCCCACCTGAATCACATTCATTCACCCCACCACTCCTCCTCCCCATCATCATCGTTGTCATTCACCGCGCAACAATCTGCTACCAGCAATGGCCTCGTCGTATGTCTCCTCGTACACTCGCCATATATCTTGTCAAATACTAAAGAGCTGGTTCGAAATGTAGAAAACCACCTAGCGCCTTTCGGCCCAGCAGGGCGCGACAGGGTGTCACCAGCTTCCATCTGCGACAGTACGCACAAGCAACCCTCGGCAGCGGCAGCTTGCGAAAAGTCGTCATGCTACCTGAAGGAGAGGTACAACCATATCTACTCTCTTATTCATAGATACTTTGCTAATGGGTGACGATAGGACGAGAATGAATGGCTTGCTTATAATAGTACGGCTCTCCTAGAATACTTACTCGAGCAATTCACCACTGACACCCCGCAGTCGTCGATTTTTTCAACCAGATAAATTTACTGGTAAGGCCTATCTCTCACACACCAGAAATCTCGTCCGAGACGCCACCGCTAATATTTATGGACTGGTAGTACGGCGCCGTCTCGGAATTCTGCACAACGACATCATGCCCCGAAATGAAAGCTACCGACGAATTCGAGTACCTCTGGCAGGACAACGACAAGTACAAGAAACCGACCAAGATGCCGGCATCGCAATACGTTGAGCATTTGATGGCTTGGGTTCAAAAGAGCATTGACAACGATAAAGTCTTCCCGTCGCGGAACGGTACGCCAGTCTATTCCCCGTCATACCCTACAATTCCCCGATTTAATTATATATAATATTCTGGTAGGCGTCGAATTCCCGGCAGACTTTCGGCCGTTGATAACGCAATTCTTCAAGCGGCTGGCGAGGGTGTACGCGCACGTTTACTGTCATCATTTCCCCATTATCGGAGCGCTGGCGCTGGATAAGCATATGAATACTTCGTTTAAGCATTTTGTGCTGTTTGTGAAGGAGTTCAAGTTGGATCAGGGGAGAGATTATTGGGGTCCGCTCCAGGAGCTGGTTGATTCGATGCTTGCTTCGGCTGATCAATGATAGTGATGGGATAATGATATTTTATTTACTGGGTTTTGTGCATTTTGTGAGCGATGGAGGGATATTGGCATGTTTTTGTTTGGGTCTGGCAGGCGTTTTTGTAGAGATAGTTGCGTGAGCTTTGCAATCAATACACCCCATTTACCATACTGGTGAGGGATGTTTATATCGAACACTATCAGCGATAATTCGTCAATCGTAATGCGTGGAGTACTGTACTTTTCTTGGGCGTCGTCACGGTGTTTGTCGGGGCCTTGTGACATCGCCCCTTCCAAGCTGCGAACCTCGCCACAACCTTCTCCCTTCTCTTCCTCCTCCTTCTTTCCTCCTCACTTCCCATACTCATCGCATCGCCTTACCGTAAACCTCCCTCCAGCACAGCTGCCACTAATAGCTCCGTCGAGACTCCCGACTTCCGACCGCCGGAAAAGCTCCTCGTTCTTCTTTCCTGCTCACTCCCGCGCCGCCCAGCCAACATCCAGCCGCTCATCGCCTTGCGAACAAACCTCCATCTCAGCTTGCGTCAGCTGCCCATCACCGCCGATAAACTACAATCACCTCCGCAACCAGAATCCCGACAAAAGCTGCGGAATATAAACCCACAAAATGGCCAGCGTACTAGACTCCGACCCGGGCTCCGAGCTCTTCGCCTCCTACGAAGCCGACTTTAAGATCGTCCAAGCCGATATCTCGCAGAAACTCGACCAAATCGCCGAACTCACCGGCGAGCCGAAAAAGGCGGCCATCCGAGCGGCGCAAAGAGCAGTCGAAGAAGCCGACGAAATCGTACGTTTCAAACCCCCATCTCCGAAACATTTACCGCCACAAAATACAATAAAGCTAATACATACATACACACTACCAGATCTCTCAAATGCGCATAGAACAGCAAAACATCCCCACAAACATCCGCTCCAAATTCTCGCCCAGAGTCAGAAATTATGACCACGACCTCGATAAAGCGAAGCAATCCCTCAAACGCGCTACCATGGAGGCCGACAGACAAAACTTGTACGGTGGTAAAGCGCCTACCGGAATGGACGCCGTCTACGAACAACGACAGCAATTATTATCCGGCACCGATCGGTTGGAGAGGAGCAGTCAGCGGTTGCAGAATAGCCAGAGATTAGCCGCGGAAACGGAAAATATCGGCGCGGGGATATTGAGTGATCTTTACGGACAGAGGAACACGCTTATGAACGCCAGGGAGAATTTGTTGGAGGGGGAGGGGTATGTTAATAAGAGTGTGCAGACTTTGAGGGGTATGGCCAGGCGGTAGGTTATCCCATCCTCTTCTCGTTGTCTCGGTTGAAATGTGACAAACAAGTCGCATCGGTGAGAGGTTTATAGCTAACGGACAAGGTTTTGGTTGATTTAGAATGGCGACGAACCGGATGATTACCATTGCGATTATCACGGTGCTAGTGCTTCTCATCATCGCGGTCATTTTCAGCAAGTTTAGATGAATTTGGGGTTATTAAGGAGTTTATTGAAGCAATTAATTATACGGTTGTAATTGGATTTGGGAATACAGCTGAGATTTCTTTTTTGTTTTTTGGAAGCCAGTACTGTCGATGCAGATGCCGAGAGTGTAGTCGGTGGATCCCATAATTCCCTGTTTCCTCGATTGATGTTTGGATGAGTGTGGTCCGGTTGGGTTGGTGTATTATACATAGCTCGAGCGACGTCTAGTTTAGCTTTCGTTTCCGTTGTTCTTTGTTTTGGTATCCATTTTTCTCGATCAGTCTATACGAGTCTTTCTCACACTTTATCATTCGCACACACCTCGTTGAATATATACGTTCCAGTCCCCGTTCAGCAGCCGCATGATGTGAGGACTGTCTGACGTGACCATGTCCCCATGCACGATAACGGACCTGCATGGCCCATCGGAGTTTGTTCGGGGAGCCAAACCACCACCACACGTAACCGATACCGCTTTTACCCTTGAATGCAATAAAATCGCCAGCCTTTCTACCATTTCATCTTTCAACGTTTTTACTTGACCATTTTCACGAGAGGATAGGGATAGACGAGAGGGAAGATACGATGAAGTGCGTTAAGAGCAGGAAAGACTGCCGGTAGTCTTGGATGAGCCTTCCGACCAACGCGATTCGAGGAGCCGAACCGGAGCGCCCCTCCGGACGACGATATAACGATTGAATCCACGCCGCAGTCAATATCACCAATTGACATCGAAACTCACCTCAAATTACACTACTATCTTAAATTCCGACCCCGGTGACACCAAAAACCCGTCATCCGAGTGCGTGAAATATATATATTCAACGAAAATATGAATACCCCACCAACCCTAACCTCCCTCGTCCTCATCCCGCCAATCCTCGACTGCATAGTAACATACCTCCACACCATCGATCTCCTAATCTGGTCCGCGACCTCACAATCCATCCGCCACTGTCTGTTATCCTCCCACATAGCATGGCGCGCGATATCGTTCCATTCACCGGGCACCAATCGACCGCGAAACCGCGCGGCGGCCACAAGCGTTTTCGATAGCACTATCGCGGTGCGAAGTCACAACTCTACTCCCAGAACATTATCGCCTGAATATCCCGATTTCCACGATTCACGTATACCGAATAACCATACCCGGAATATAAATAATCACAATAACAACGATAATAATAATAATAGAAGTAGTAGTAGTGTTAATAATAACGACACCGAGATCGTTGTTGGGAGTGGGGATAAAGTGGCGTTGGGGAAGTATTTATCGATCGATTGTACGTTGACCGTACTCGCGAGATTGTTGCCGTTGGGGATGTACACTTCCATCGATTTGAGACGGACGATGGCGGATAAGCATTTGTTAAGGGATTTGTTGGATAATTGTAAAGGGTTACGGTATTTGAACGTTGAGGAGTGTCCGAGGATTCGGGTGGCGGATATAGTCGTGGGGCTGTACGGGATCGAAAAACGGGTTTTGAAATGGTATGTTCGTAACAGGAATGATGGGATGAATAACTTTGAGGGAACGGGGTGGAGGAGGGATGGGGTCAGTGAGGGTAGTGGAGGGATTAGTCTCGTCGCCGAAGTCATGGGTAGAAAACGAGAGAGCGTTACTCAAAGTGGCGATACAGGGGCAGGTGCTGGAGGAGTTATGATGTTGTCACGATTGACGCATATTCATACGAACGAAGTACGAGACGGACTTTACCGGTTAAACGAATTGAAGGACGGGGTCAGAGGGGAGATTGTAAGGTGTATGAGTAAAATGGAGGACGTGTACGTTTACCCCGACATGCCGGAGAAACTAGTGATTGGAAGAGGATTGTTGGAATTGAGGGAAGTCAAGGTATGATATAAATATATATAATCCTTCATAATGATAATCTAGCTGACGGCAGAGGTATTCATGTTGTTGAAAGACGGATTTGAAAGTACATCGGAGTACTTATAATGGACCCGGATGGCTGGAGAGATTAGCGTATTCGCAAGGGGATTATTTGTTATTGTTGTGTCATTTGCTCGGTATCGATTTGATATCTGCAGATTCATCATGATTCACCTTTGATCGGATCTGATCCGGGGTCGCGGTTGTATTCATTGGAAAGCTGAGGGTTCAGTTAACTGATTGACGAGACCGGGTGGTATTTTTATATGCGACGACACACGAATGGTATGATGTCGCAAATATATATAAAGCCCAACTGTGGGGACCCGAGGGCCAAGGTGTTGCCTGATGCCCTCCCCGGTCAATTTAAGGCAAATGAAAGGATGTTTTATAGCAGATATAATTTATATCGTGTGATCGAGATATGTTCTGGAGGTTCTGGAAGAAAAGCGGATCGAATTGGTGACAGGATCAGTTATGTCATGCAGATGTATGCACGATCCCAGCTATCCTGCGCTCACTCAATTAATCAAAAGACCCAACCGCAACTAAGAGTTGTTCACACCCCCCGATAAGCCCGGGTTTAAGTAGGCCCGGAAAGGGAGAGAAAAACCGTTGAGGAAAAACATTTGTTTCAATACTTTAATTTCCTGTCCGATAGAAGGCTCAATATATTGGTTTTGCATAGGCTAAATGTCACACGAGAAGGAGAGACAAAAAGCTCAAGCGAAAACACGACTGCGGAGCCGAGTTGAACTCAAAACTAACCGGTTTCGAATTAAGCTTGCCCCGGCTTCTTCTTCTCCATTTCGTCGAACAGGTTCATTCAAGCGAAGAAGCAAAACAAGGCGGACCTTTTGGTTGGGGATTTAGCGAACAGAACAAAAAAGAGAGCTAATGTAGACAAGGGAAGTGTGATGGAATTCCACAGATGCACAGCAGACAAAGGTTGGGGTCTCAATTGGCGACTCTGGCACCTTTATTGTTTTTTTTTACGCCTTTCTCTTTCTAATCCTTTGCATAGAACATGGTTGCATATCCTGGGCCCGGTAGGTGTCATGGACAATGGCCGAAAAAAGGTCAAATTCTATGGAGTAATAGTGGAGTTTTTGCTTGGGGCCCCGTTTGGGTGAACAAGCCTTCTCCCTGTCGTGCGCATGTTCCGGCTGGTACCTCGCATGCGATTGAAGGATTCAATGGGCTTTTTTTTTTTTGTTTCGGCGTATTCGCACACCGGTCTCGTTCGTAACGTGCGACAATAATCCGTGTGAATTCGAAAGATTCGGACGCTTTGAACGTCCCACGGAGAATCGGCGTCCCGCGCGAGGAGCCCGTATTTTTATATTATAATATGATATTAACCAGTCAGCACTTTGGCCGAAAGAGAAAGCGAAGAAGAAGAAAAGGAGGAATAGGGAAGAATAGGGAAGGGAGATGAGGCTAGTGATGGGTTGATTCTGTTATATAATCGAAACGGGGGGCCGGGCCTGATAAAGTATCCATATCAACGAGCGCTGCAATGGCATTCTATCTGATATCCATACTTCGGTTCTGCCCAGCCAGTCAGCTAGTCAGCCACTGCGACCTGGTGGGACTGAGCAGGTAGGTTGGATAGAGGAGTGCATGTTGGGGACCGAGTTGGTTGCACTTGCATGCAGCAATCGAAGATCGGAGTCTGTGTCCGGCATAGTGTCGAGATCTAAGAAGAGGACGACGAGGAAGAAAAGAAGACGGAGAAGAAGACGTTTCTAAAATTGAGGCGGACCTCTGTTCTCCCTTCTGGTTCTGGGTGGATGGCTTGCATGACATGCGAACTAACTTGCATTCATTCGTTCATTCCACCGACTTTGCACCTGTTTCCTTTTCTTTCTTTTCTTTTCTTTCCACTCTTTCATTCTCTCTCCGACACGGAAGTCCATTAGCTGTCTTTTTTTTTCTTTCTCTACAGTGTCCTGTCCTGATCGGTGAGTATAATCGTTCGATGGTTCATCGTGTCATGTCGTCTGTCGTTGATGTTCCCTCCCCACAACCACGTTCCTGATATTATTGTTACGTCCCCGGTATTATCGTCGTCATCATCGACGAGGTCTTCTTGATATATCCGTGAATCTGTGCGTGAGACAAGGCCGGTTTCGTTGGTGTGGGCTGGCCGGTGTCGCTAAACCTTCGCCGGCCATCGTCAGCTTCAATTTCGTTCCCTCTCTTCTTCTTCTTCCAATTTATAATTCCTCTCCCCCGTCACTCCATCTCTACCACCTCCAACTCTACCACTTCCACCATCACCACCATCATCACCACCATCACCACTTCCGCACCTTCGTTTCCGCACTCTCTAACCGACGTCCTCCCTCGCTAGGCCATTCCATCCGACTCTCGACAAGAAGAATAACGAATCTCCTTTCTGTCCCACCGTCTGAATCCGCCCTGTCTCGCCATCCGCCTGTGTTGCCCAAGCGATTGATTGCTTCGGTCCACTCCCACGCCGCAGGACCACCTTCCTCTCTTCCTCCCAACCTCCATCCATCAATCATTCGACCTTTCGATCCCTCTTTCTATTGATCGAGTCCCGGAGCTCATCTAGGCATCGATCTTTGTCAAACCATTCTCACACATCCAAGTTCGCACACGCCCCTCCAAAAGAACCATAATTAAATCCTCCACCGCTGCTGCTACATTTGGAATCCGATTCAAACCCCCCGTTCGAAATTCAACATCTGACCAGCCGTCAGCGAACCAATCACCGACATTCGGGCTAGGAACAGGCAATCGAGGCGACCACAATCCCATTCATTTGCTGTGCCGATCAGACCCGCCTAGGGATAAAATTCTCATTTGGGGATCCAAAATCTCATCTTTCCGCCATCGTTCTCGATCTTTTCGACCTTTTTTCCGAATACTCTTTCTCAGAATTCTCGGGAGGGCCTTTTCTTTTCTTTTCTTTGTTCGTTGAGAAACGAAGCATGCCATCCCGCCGTGGTTTACCTGCCCTCGGGGCGCCCAAGACCTCGGTCGCGTCCGAGGGCCCCGTTCCTGTCATCGCTGCCCGACGAGTGCTGCCAAACCTGCCTCCGCCGCCACCTCCAGGGTCTGGTTCGTCGCAGCATCCCCAATACCCACCCGAGGACTCGACCTTGCAACAAACAACGACAACAACACCGAACGGTGGGACTGTAACGCTGGTGAACACACAACCTGGAAACGGCAGCGATATCTTGATTGTACGTGGAAACCTTCTTGAACGTTTCGATAATGTTCTATTATCTGTTCGAAAATTTCGGATAAGATATAACATTCCCTGTTGCAATTATTTGTTTCTCTCCCATGAGTGCATAATGATGCTGCAGACAGACGCATCGTTGCTCAATTGAGTGCACGACACGTTATCCTGCATCTCTTGCTTGCATGTCCCTCTCCCTTCGCCTTATTTTTGGTCTGAGATGGAAAAATTTGCCCCTCCTTCCCGCCCCTAGCTTACTGGTGGCATCCCTCCTCCCTCTGCGTTAAACTTAGGAGATTTAAGATTTTTGTTGCTGACGAAGTAATATCGCCTTGTTACACGATTGTTTTGGGGTGCTACAGAGTGCTAGCGAATCTGCAAACATTGTATCCATCCATCTTATCAATGGTAAAACTTTGAGAATAGTATGGGAAAACGCTGGCCCCGCCCTACCGCCCCCTCCTCCGCCTCCACTGCCTCAGTAGACACTCTTCGCTCATCCGACTTTTTACGAATGGACGACCGACAATCAAAATTTCAGACTATCAGCCCCTGGTCCGAAGCCTCGACAATATAATCTTCTTCGCCAAACGGCTCCCCTATGTCAACATGTTTTCTGAAAACCCTGGCTGGGTTTAACACCTCCGCCGCAGTTGGAAGTTGAAGATCCCTAGCGATTATTGCTAGGTGATTCTCGACATCCAATCATATTCCTTTCCCCAACGATTCCCAATTTTTGATACCTTTTGTTTCTTATTTGACAGTACCTTTTTCACAGTCAAATATCACTATACCTCTATTCCCCTCCCATCGATTGTTCTCATTTCTATTGTTGATTTCTTTCAACCAAAAATACCGAAGGAGGAGTTTTCTAGTTTCTGGTCGGCGCAAATTTGTTTTCTGTTCTCGCTTTTAATGTCGATTTAATGTCCCCTTCTTCTATTCTTTCGTGTTTTTCTTGCGAAAATTATTCCCCCTCTTTGGCTTTGTTGATATCAGTTTAGCTTCCGATTCGCCTTCATTAATACTCCCAGAACCTACATCACACACTCACACACTCACATAATCGTATACCTTTGATCCTCTTACTCTCCAACACTTGCTACGCCTCCAAAATAACCTATAGTGCTCGATGTTCGCGATTCAGCGTTCCTTCTCTGCTGCATATTCTTCTTTTCAATCCTCTCTTCCTCCGTCTTCCGGATCGCGAGTCATGAAAGTGATGCTTTGTTGACGTTCTTATTTTTTGTGTAGCTTTTTTTTCTTTCGAAAAATCCGCAATACGGACATGCTACCTAACCCCCTTTCCTGCTACAAAAGCTATTGCGTTATAGCTTGTATTTTGAAAGTCGTTTCTCCCTCTCGTCATTTGATGATTATTTATTTTTCAAGACGATAAGTTTTTTTGAATTAGCTCCTTTTTTTATTTTGTGGTTCTCTCTTCTTTTGTTGTATTAGAGAAAATAAAAGAACACAGACTCTTCAACTTTTTTAGATTGACGGGGTATCTATTAAGAAGTACTAAGCCTCTAAGAAAGAAAGATGGTGAAAAGATAGATTATCCGCCGTGATCAAACGAAGTTTATATTTAGCAGATGTAACAACAATCACTACTGTTCAACAAGACACCATACAGTACAAACACCACTAGTCTAGTAATCACTACATTTTTTGTATAAGAATTTCCCATCTCAGTCACCAAGGTACAGAGTATAAAACTTTCCGACTATATAGTCAAAAAATAGTCCGCACCGATATCTACATTACACCAAAAAGTCCATCCTCCCCCCTTCAAAACAAAGAGGGAAATCTAAACCAGGCGACCAAGCCAGGAAAAACCTCGTCAAGACCACCATGAATACAAAACGCATCCAAGTAAAACGATGACAAAACGAGGCGTGGCATTGGGGTAGTTATTCAGATGAAAATGAATATCTCTTTCCTTTTTTAAAAAAAGGAAGTAATAATATTCTGTGCGATGGGATTCGTTTCGCACGTTGCCGTGCATTCGACGAAAAGTGAATTTTTGCAACACTGACTAATTGACACGCCATGGGGGAGATTTGAAACCGTCGGTTTGCTGGCTTTGTGGCAACTTAATGGTGTGCAGAAAAAGATGGAAGGGAGAAAGAAGGTCGCCCCCCGTGGGGGTGCCCTCGTGAATCCTTGAGCTTTCCTTTTGATGGGGAAAGATAAATTTGGGGGGTTCATTCGGGAATCGATGCGAGGGTTACCTTTGCCTTTTGCTTTTTCTTGCTTGTCCGAAAGCTTTGGTTGTTCAGTTTATTCATTTCAGATGTTTTCAACATGCTTTATTTGAGAGAGCAGGTATGATGGACGGAGACACCATCCCTGGTGCCTCCGGTTGCCTTTTCTTTCTTGGCCAATGTGTATCATATTATTGTATATACTGGCGTGCAAGAGAAATCATGAAGGCTATTAGCTTTATAAGTTGGTTAGATAATCTTCGATTTCCTGTGGTGTTAGCTTTCTAAATCTCGGGCCCTGTGAACCTTCAACACCGTCGTAGCCTAATAGATGATCTGCTGGTGGTCCCACGATGCCTGAAAAACATTGTCAGCCTTCCTAACCCTAAATAACGTAGACCGTCTCGGTGAAAAGACGACGAAAAGATAAACGTACCAATTTCCACAGTGTCACCGTTCATTTCACCCTCAATCGTCTCCTTCAATGTCAACAGAGCAACGTGTATCGCGTCCTCCAATTCCAAACCTTCAGCATACCTCTTCTCCAAAAACGTCTTGGCACTAGTCGCACTCTTCCCTATCGCCGTCGCCTTCCAAGGGAAATAACTTCCCGAAGGATCAACCTGATACAAACTCGGCTGGTTCGTGTGCTCGTCCCAACCGGCAACCAAGATACTCACACCGTAGGGTCTGACACCACCGCTCTGCGTGGCCTCCTGCACGACCCTGGCTACCTCTTGAACGAGAATACGGGTCGGAGGGTATTCGTTGTAAATGCGTTTGTATGATGTGTGGGAGACTTTTCTGGCTTTGTCGACTAGTACACGGAAGTCTGGGCCCATGCCCGCGTAGACCATGCCGATGTTTGGTGTGATCAAGGAGATTTTTTCGAGGGAGTTCGGGGTTATTAGTGAGGATGAGGATTTTTTTTCCGTGGCGAGGACGATGCCGTTTGTTGCTGCCGAATGGGGAATAGTGTTAGATCCGGACGGTTGACATGGGGGGAAGAAGGTGGGATAAGAGAAATGGTGATATAAGATTGAATAACGAAGTACGGTGGTGATGAGGGATGACGTACCTTTGATACCGAGAGCTGTAATTCCCTGGTTGACGGCGTTCAAAGCATATTCTGATGTATTCGAAAAAACACGAGGTGGGATGTCAGTATATCGAGAGCTGCGGGAGCAGTGAATCCTGGCGAAGGAGTATCCACAAACCTATCTGGACAAGCTTTCCGCTATGCGCAAGATGAATGTTAGCATTATCGAAGCTTGATATAGCTCGGATGAGGGCGTTACATACCTTGGGGAAAAGGTGGTTAACGAGAAGGAGTATCTGTCTGCCATGGTGGAGATATGGGTGCGGGCAAGCTCTAAGAGCTCGTCAGATCAGCCAGGAACGGGCGAGGATGAGTGTATCTATCGGTGAAGTCGTAATTGAGCAGGACGACACGATGGCGACAGAGCAATAGTTCGATGGAGATGGCGACGGGGAGGAGGGGAGGGGAGGAGGAGTGAGAGAGGTTACGCGGCAGCGACGAGGCGTGTTTGACGTGTGTTGAGGTGAGGTTGGCTGCTTAGTCATCCGCCGTCTCTACCTCGATTCGACATCTCTATTCCATTCCACTCCTCTTACGATATTAATACTAACCAACTGAGTACGAATATCTATTGTCGCTGCCTGTGCTGCGGTTACGTATGTCGTCTATGTAACTGCCAGCCTGGAACTTACTGACGGAAGCATACTTTCTCGTCTTCGTTTAATCCCTCCAGCCCCCCCGGCCTCAGGACAAATTGATAATGCCGGCCCCTCCCGCCGCTCTCTACTTTTGAGGACCTCGAACACCTCTTGTCTAATTATTCCTCACGACTAATCGGAAAAATCAATAATGGCCACCGGAGACGACGACCAGGACGCTGCCCTGCAGCAGTACATCTGGGTCAGTAGCAACACCCCTGGCGGCTGGGACTCCGAGCCCGAAATCCCCATCCTCACCCCGACATCCACAACTGCGTCTGAACCGTGGTCTTCCGGCATATTCACCCCGAGCGGTGCTTCCGAGGCGGGCTCCTCTTCACAACATACAAACCAAGAACAGCCGCGCCGTCGCCGCCGCAGGAGGGTCAAACAATGCCGCATATGTCTCGATACTACAACCGAAGACGCAGACGAGGAACTCGGCCGCTTGATATCCCCTTGTAAATGCAAAGGCTCAGCGCGATACGTCCACGAAGAATGCCTCCGGGCCTGGCGACTTCATTCCGCGAACTCTCAGAGCTTCTACAAATGTCCGACTTGCCATTTCGAGTACCAGTTCCACCGATTGAAGGTTGCTCAGGTTATCGCTAGCGCTGCAGTCCAGATTACAATCACCGCCATCATATTTATATTCACAGTGTTCCTCTTGTGCGCTTACTCATCTCCCATCCTTGTAATCTTTGGACAGCGCTAACACATTATTGTAGGGGATATATCGCCGATCCGATTATCAACCTCTACATCAACCCCTGGTATGCCGTCGAAGGCGGTTCCTTCTCTTTCAGCCTCAACGGATTCACATTATACGGTCCTACTATGGCGAACCGCGTTCCCAGGACTCCGTTGGGAGTCGCGATAGGAGGCAAGGTGGGGTGGCTGGAACACATGGTCCGCGGGTTGAGTGCGCTCGGGCTTATAGGTTTCGCCAAAGTGCTCGTATTCTCTCACCATTGGTTAAGATACATATTTGGGGGACCGCCTGGCGTCCAACGTGGAAATGGGAGAGATAGGTTGGGTCAGCTGAGCTGGATCATCATTCTTTGGGGTGTGGTTAATTTTCTTATTTTTGTGTGGGGGTACGTGAGAGATTGGGTAAGTTCACGACTTCCAGCCTTGAGATCGCTTAGTGAATGCTAATCGCCTGGTGAATAGACAAAAGTGATATTGGACAAGATTGCGATCGGAGTGGCTGATATTGGGTCCGACGAAGATGACGACGAAGACGATGACGGCGTCAAAGAAGAATAACTGTTTGATATGATTTCTTGGTATTATCGTGGTTTAATTTTGCTATTCTACCACGGCGTTCAGGTAAACGGCGTTGTAGTTTTGGGCGCATATTGTTGGAAATATGTAATGAGATACGATGTTGAATCGAACATGATACTCGACATCGCTGTACAAATGCCACTTTCCGAGTTCTTTAGCTTAATCGATAGCCATAACATGTATAAGATCCGTCGGTATCGGCATCTCTTCGCTTCCATGTTTCCGGTCCGATTTGCGTTGCTGTTGGAAATTTCACCACTATAAATTCTAACCGACGCCTGCCAAACGTCTCCAATATCAACCGATATCAACCACCATCCTCGACTTCACAAAATGGCTTCGACAGCGGCTATATCGCGGCTCCTCCTCCCGCGATGGCCCAATGGCCTCGTCCGACTGCAAGCCCGAGCCAATCTCCCGATCACCCCTCAAACAACCAAACGATTCCTCCGCATCCCGCCGAAATTCACCAAACCCGCGCAACCAGTCCTCGAACAGCCCACCAAATATAACCCACCATCTCATCCAACTGGTCCCCGTCCACCCCGCGAACCAGCACACAAACCCCTCCAGCAAAGACCGCATAAAGAAGAACGAACGCATTACCCTGGCATGATGCCAGCTCCCGGCACAATCACCCATTGGATCCTCCACTCCCCCAAACTCCACGGTCTCGTCGCAGTCAGCGTTCTGGTATCACTAGCTCTCTACGTTATGTACAGAAACTTTATGGAGCACGATGAAGCTGCGGAATTGGCTTATTGGGACTGGAAACATCCGATTCTATCGGCGAAGAGTTTTGTAGCGGCGTATAGGGAGAGTGATCGGATCAATACCGCGCGAATCATGGAGAAACGACGACAGATATCTGAAGATATGGAGCGGAAGGCGCATTATCGATATGTGGTCGAGGGTAGAGTCGGCGGACCGGGTGAAGGATTGGGTAGCTGGGGGATCAGAAGATCGCAGAGGGATGTGGATTTCGGATGGGGTATAATGATTGATGGCAAGACAATCGATCAATATATTGACGACAAGGAGAAGGAGAAAGCGGACAAGGAGAAGAAAAAGGCGGGGGAGCAGGGTGACGTTGAAATCAAGCTTGATGAGCAGCCGTTGAGTACTCCAAATGAGGGCAAGAAGACATGGTGGTAAAGACGCCATTACACGTCCCGAAAACTCTACTGTATCGTGTGATTATTCTATTGTACATATAACTTTTGATATACCCCCTTATAAAACGCCATGCCAGATGCCAAAGTCAACTTCTAATGGGAATAAATTGAACCGCTGGATATTTCAAGCTCGGAACATTTGTTTGCTAGTGGCCTCCCCTAGACCTTTAATCATATCACCGGCTTCTTTCGCACATGTATTGACCATCTCCCGGAGAAGAGTACGATTAATACCTTTCCTGTCACCTTCTTTGCCACCGCCGCGTCCTACTTCCATGCTTCTTACACCGACGATATCGCAACTACCCGCCGCGTCTGTCAGTGTGAGTGTGACGACCAAGCCGACTTCTGCAGTTGCGACTTCAGCTACGCTTGGATCGAGGAAGACATTGTTCCCGATAGCGATGACGGGTAACGATATCGGTGGGCGCGGGTATGTTGTCGGATCGTAGAGCGGAACCGAGATTGCCCAGTCATCAGAGAAAGCGGGTATGTCATCAACGTCGTGAGGAGAGGTGAGTTTGGGCAGATATGTTGAATCCAGCGCCATATTTACAGCGGTTGATAACAGCAGCGGCGATGGATGTGAAGTTGGCGTAAGAAGTAGCACCTATACAAAATTAGCATTCTAATCGTATGAATTGTAGAATTTCAAGTACGTACGTCGATGTATAACTTCCAATGCCAACCTTTACTTATCACCAATCGATCGAGTATATTCCACCCGCCAGCGCCACCAGCCAACAACCCTTCCTTCAACCAAACCGATGCGCCACCGTCACCTTCGTCTCGACCAGAAGCTCCACCAGCGCCGGAAATCCCCCCAACACCCACACCACTCCCAGGACCTGACGCCCCACCACCTGCGACTTCAACTGATACTTCGATCCATTTTTCCCGCTCGATGATGGTAGCGTATTTCGATGTGGTATCTTTCTCGACTTCGGCTTTGATTCCGACGATGCATTCGCCAGCTTCGGTCATGCAGATGCGGGAGGAGCCGTTACAGTGCGGGAGGAAGCTGCATTCTGCGATTATCGGCCGGAATTGGGTCGGTGAGCGGAGGTCCTGGCGAATTGGCGGGTGGAGGGAGAGAGATGTGAAGAGGTATGAGAGCTCTGGGGGTGAGAGGGGCGTTGGAGGCGGCATTGTGGGAGGTTTGGAGGTGTGAATGTCGCGGATGGTGGTGATGGTAATTTTGGTGTTGGAGTTTGACGCTCGATGCAGGGAATTTTGGCGACACTTTCTACGCGAGTTTCTCTAGAATCGTAGATGTTATAATGTATCATTCGATTGATGAGAGTGTGAAATAGTTGGATTCTAAATTAGGTAGACGTTAAGAAAGTTCATCGGTCGTTTTTGTGTGATGTTAATGCTGAAATGCTCCTCGGAGGCCTCCCCGGAACTACAAGTACTTGACTTGAGCTCATGCATATAACGCTATCAACTCCGCCACAGAACTCGATTCCCGGACTTGACTCAACTCCGTTCAAACATCGATGTCTTGACCTCATCAGTCGCAAATCGGAAATGAAAGCCACTAAGACCCCTCGATACTCTTCTTCGCGGCAAAAGTCATGTCACTATTGCTCACGAGCAAAAGCAAAATGTGATCGCAAGCGACCTTGCACCCGATGCACAGACGAAGCGTTGACTTGCACCTACCCACGCATGCTTGCAACAAGCGGCAGCATCTGGCGTCCTCTTCCTGAGGTTATTGTGCCTAAGAACAAATTCGATTCGTTCACTCGTAAGTGCTCAAACTAACGACTAGATTTTATAAACTATTCATGAGCATCAGTCGCTGAAATGTTTAATAGCCGATGACGTCCAAAACACCATCTCATTAGAGCCTTCATCCAAGTTGCAGGGTACTTTAAATCAAGAGGATATAACCAATAACTCTATCGAGTCGACATTACCGGACTTTTCTGACATCGAATTAATATGCACTATCGACACTGACGATATTAATATGCGTTGGATGGGCTCCTACATACCTCTTCCGGGACAAGTCGTCAAATCATACTCTCCGCCTACAATATCGTTTATGCGCAAATTTCTCAAATCCTACGCCGGTATTGTCGTTCGAGGCAGCGGAGTACCGCCCTTCGTACATCCGTTACAAGCAAACGCGAAATATGCTACACCCTTGATTACCTGTCTAAACGTTGTTCGCATTTGTGATAAAGCATTACCTGGTACAGAACAAATCGTTGCAGACGTCTTGATGCGAGAAATGCAGCACATATACGACCAACGTGATACATACGACAACTTGGGTTCACTCTCAGCTTTCCAGGCATATTTGATATATTCGATGGTTTTATTCTTCCAATTAAATAGAGGAAAGGATCCGTTTCTTAGGCAAGCTATAATTGCCTTACAAGAGCTTGCGTGCGCCAGTTGTCGACAAGGACTCGTATGTCCGCAGGAACAACAACGTTCTCGTCCGAAATGGGAGGCTTGGATTGTGGCAGAAGCTAAGCGGCGAACATTATACACGATGTATAACTTTGATAGCGTGCTTTCTGCGCAAGACAACATGCCTAACTATCTTGGTGTGGAGCTACAGGGCTTACCTGCACCGATGGGGAAAACACTATGGCAAGCACGGAACTCGCAAGAGTGGGACGCTGCCTACGATAATTACTTGAAAAGCTGGAATGATGAACATTTCCGTATTGATGAGCTCTGGCCTGTCTCCGAGAACTTAGAGGACTCTGAGTTGGCTCGGAGACAGGGTAGGTTAGATCACTGGTTAGAGAATGTGGATGAATTTGGAACCATGATATACACAGTGACCAGCTATACACACGGTACCTGATTTTGACTTCTACACTAAGACCGTTTTGAATCTGGCACTGCATTCCCCAGAGGACTAACGTTTATTTTCATCCCACTTACGAGACTGTTCAGAACAAAGCTTGGGAACTTCGTATTTTATTCGCCAGTATTCTTTCACATTGCACGAAATGAGATGGATTTTGTCATCTAGATCGAGTAGACAGCAATGTGTACTCACAATCGCACGAGACAAGCTCAGGTCGGACTAGGAAGATGGTATTGCCAGGCACATACTATCTTACGAAATATTCATTTAAATTATGTATAATCACGGTTTCTGGAACCTGGTTCACATCTTGCATGCCTTTCTCTTTTTAGCAACAAGATCTTGAATATTACTGGCCCGGAGTTGAGAACCTGGTTCTTCTCAACTCCGAAGCCAACCCAAATTCGGATTTCGAACTCTAAGTCCTCATAACTAAGAACTTTGAATATAAATACCTAAACATCCATTACAGATTTTATTACCAATATACGAGAGTGTCTATCTACCAAGTAAAACGAGGAGCCACGATAGCAGTTTTAAAGCATTTTAATTTGGGAGCCTTGGGACACCATGAACCCGGAGGCAACACGGAACGTGCATCAAAATACAACAGACGACAAGCCCGCCAAACTCGAGAATGCTCCTCTAGAACAGCCCTACAGTATTTTCGATGGTCGACAGCGAGCATTGATTGTCCTTATAACTTCAGTAGCAGCCACATGTAAGGTTAACGGCCCCTAACCATCTTTCAGAATAACTCGTTAATGAATTAATGAAAAATACTAGTTTCCGGTTTCGCATCAAATATATATTTCCCGGCACTACCAACCATCGCGCACGATCTCAAAGTTTCAACAGAACTCATCAACCTCACCGTCACTACATACCTCATCTTCCAAGGAATCGCGCCTAGTCTCTGGGGCCCGATATCAGACGCGAAGGGCCGACGAATAGCATATTCCTGCACGTTTATCGTATTCTTCGGCGCATGTGTTGGTTTAGCGCTGTCGAAGAATTACGCTACCTTGATGGTACTCCGATGTCTACAGAGCACGGGTAGCGCGAGTACGATCGCGATCGGATCCGGTGTGATCGGAGATATAACCACCCGCGAGAACCGCGGTGGCCTCATGGGCATTTTTCAAGCCGGGCTATTGGTGCCTGTTGCTGTTGGACCGGTGATCGGAGGGGCGCTGGCTGGGTCTTTGGGGTGGAGAGCTATATTTTGGTTCCTGGTCGTTTATAGCGGTGCTTTTCTCTTGGTTCTGGTTCTTTTACTTCCGGAAACGTTAAGGTCGATTGTTGGGAATGGTAGTTTGAAGCCCTCGAGTCTGATGGCCAGGTACCCCCTTACCCTCTACCAAAGAACAAGCACACTGAAATGGCAGTCAACTGTATCGGAGGTTTCTGTGACACGGGAAAGTATTGATATTGTGGCCCCGTTTCGCATCCTCGTTAGTAAGGTAACCGCGCCAATTATTGTTTTCCTGGCTATTTATTACGCCGTATGGCAAATGAGCATCACCGCCATGTCAACCCTTTTTGCCGAAAGATACGGCCTCGGGGAAACAGAAATCGGCCTTACGTTTATAGCTAACGGTGTTGGATCGATGATTGGTACCTTGATTACAGGCAAAGTCCTGGATATCGACTATCACCGTGTGGAAACCAAGTACAAAGCTCAAGAAGATGGCGACATGAGTGACACATCTCGCCGAATAAGCGATTTCCCTCTCGAAAACGCCCGTCTCCGGCTCGTACCACTCTTTTCTCTTCTACAATGCCTTTCAATCATCATCTTCGGATGGACCATACAATATCATCAGCGAGTCCATATTGCCGTACCGATAATATCCACCTTTATAACTGGTTGGACGGTTACATCCACACAATCTGTGGTTATGACATACCTCGTCGACGTTTTTCATGATAATAGCGCAGCTGCTAGTGCAAGTCTCAATCTCGTTAGGTGTTTGTTCGCGGCAGGCGGTACGAGTTTCGTCATGCCTATGATTAACGGTATTGGAGTCGGATTGACGTTTTCGATTTGTGCGGCGGTCCAAGCAGGTGGCCTTTTATGTCTTTTTATACAGTTGAAATATGGACGAGAATGGAGAGGAGAGCATACGCTGTCGGAGAAAAGGAGGATAGATGCTAATGATGAAACGAGACTCTGAAATCATGGTTCTATTTTGAAGGTCGGAACCATCTATTCTGATAATATATTTGGTCTGAGATCCCTGAACATAGTTACTTAACTTAAGTCGGTACTTACTAATCAACTACCCCCTTTTTCTGTTATATAGAATATACATGTATAACTACGTAGTTATAAAGAAGGTGATACCTCAGCACGTGAGAAAACGAAAAAGGGAGAGTTTAGTTTGCGAGACTAATGGATAGTCTCGTATTAAGAAGGTTCAGCAGGGCTGAAGACTAATGGATGATAATAACACACTCGCAACACAATGGTTGTATGCCCCCATCTAGAATCAATACAATCAATACATAGGAACATGCGACCATATTCACGTCTGTACAGTCTTGATATATATATGAGACTATCATTAGAACCAAGTTAAGTACATAGATATACAATAAGTCTACTATAATTGGGAAATGTAGCTAGTTATACAATATCAGGGTCCATCCGGCTTATATCTAGGTGTACATGATTTTGCGGTTAAGAGCAAGAATCCATTAGAACCTGACGAGTAATTTGATCAGGCTAAAATTATCATTAGAGGGCAAGGAGTCAATTATTCAGTTCCCGTGACATTCCAATACTGGCACCGTGCACCATCTGCTCCAGCAATGGTGGCGTCACTCGATAGGAGAACTGGTTCTTGATCAAGGTTGAAAATGTTAAACCGGTGCATCGTTCGGTTTATGTTGGTGACAGAGTAAAAGTCTCCATTCAGACCCGCGAAACCACCATTGGTAGAGTAAGTTCCGGCACCCCAAGCATATCTGTATGTTTTGACAACCTGGTATGCATTTTCCGGAGGTCCGTTCAAATCGATTCTGACCATAGTAAGATTGTAATAAGGAACATTTTGGGGGTTAAGGATCAAATTGTTCGTAGATGATGCCCACAAGTATGGCCCGGCACCAGGAATGCTGGCCCAATCAGCAAAAGAATTATACCCATCAGGTATGCGGTAGCTCCCAGTACGACTTGCACCGTAGTTTGCGGCGTAAGGATTTAAATCAATTTGCATCCAAGAAACTATGCGATTGTCTGGAGGTCCCATGACACTCATCATACCATGCTCATCGATGTCGACGGCATAATAGCTTGCATTAGCTTTCGGGATCTCTACACTCGTAGGTAGGAAGACGGCGTCTGATCCCGCGCGTTGAACTACCCAGTGGGTAGTATTCAAATCATCAAGCGAATACAAGTAATTGTCCATCGAGTTATAAGCCATTCCAGCACCAAAATCTACGTAAGTTAGAAATTCGAGATCGCCAGTAAAAACATCGACCTTATTGAGGCTAGTTTCATTGCCAGCGGCAAATCCGAAAAATCCATACTGTGGACAATCCCATGGCGTTGGCGTTGGGGCTGCCAGTGCCGGGACTCTATACGAGATTGTTGTAATAGTCGCAGGTGCTGTACCACTAGGAGATATGACTGTCACAGAAGCAGTTTGTGCAGCAAGAGTAATTACTGTGGAGGGAAGATTGACGATGACAGTTACTGTATTTGTCGGTCCGGTCAAAGTGACACCCTGACTGTCCGTAGGGAAATTGGTTGTCGTGGCGGCACTGCTAGCTCCTGTTGTAATTGTGATTGTTGGCTGTACATAGTACGTTATAACCGTCACCCTGTCGGAAGCATCAGTGACTGTAGAAGGTATGATTGTGGTAAGACTAGTGATCGAATCCCTCTGGGTGACTGTTACGGTGCCGACGGGAGCGTAGGTAATGACGGTCCGTGTGTCCGTGCCATCATAATCAGTAGGTTCGAGAGTTGTGAGCCCCGATGTCAATGCAGGTTGAGTGATTGTGACAACCGGCGGCAACACGTATGTTATCACGCTTATAGTGGCTGAAGGGCCAGTTAATGTGGATCCGGCGGAATCAGTTGGCTGAAGGGTTTCAATTGTGGTGATGCTGCTGATCCTCGTCAAAGTTGTGATCGGTCTGGTGACAACAACGATTGCCGTAGCAGGTCCCTGGGTGATCGGATTACCAGCGCTGTCCGTAGGCGTCTGTGTCACAATGCCACCGGTCGGTCCAAAGGTGGTAGTTGTTATCGTTCTGATAGGTATTGGATCATTGTAGAGGCAGCGGGCGCCGTCCGAATTTTCTGATCCATCATCGGGTGTGGTTCCGACTACTTGGATTGCAATCGGATCGAGCACGTTGGTTTTGTAAAGATTTCTGGTATCCGTACCACCAAGATACAGGTCGCCATTGTTGTTTGCGAATGTGGCCGCATAACCCATGTTCTCAAGTTCAAAGGTTGCAACCGTCTGCCAAACATGGGTATTCATATCGAATCTGACCAGGTCCTGATGTGTACTGTTGACAAGACCTACAGTCCAGAGATAACGTCCAGTTGACGGTATGTAGGACCAGTCATATACTGCTGATTCTAGAGTAAAGGTGCCAGATCCCGTGACGGTCCCGATATTGGAGCCTGTCAAGCTGATTACCCGCCATGGACCATCTGTTGAACCGATCCAATATTGCCCGTTCTCGTCAATATCGCCCATGTTGTACGCGGTGTTGTCATTGCTAGGAAGTTGTGAAATTGGGCTTATTGCACCATTTGATCCTATTCGTACGATAGAGCGAGTACTGATCTGATATCCGTAGAAAAAGTTGTCAAGTATGTTGTAGCCCAAGCAATTGACCCCTGCTGTGAAATCATCTAGGACGCTCGTTGCAGCCAAATTTGAGCCTGCACTGATATCGTATTTGTAAAGAGCATTCTCGCCAATGTAGTATCCATCACCGTCACATGTGAATGGAGCGGGGGTTGGAGTTTGCGTCACGACTACCGTGATGGTGCCAGAAGTTCTAATGGTGGAGCCATCTGTACCAGTTGGGAACCGAGTCGTTGTGCCTACGACAGTTCCAGTCGTCGTCACTATTACCACAGGTTGTGTGATAACGACAGTTACCGTACCCTCGCCATTCGGAAGGGTAGAACCATTGGCATCTGTGGGAACCTGGGTGGTTGTGCCCCCCGCAGGTCCAGTTGTAAAAGCGGTGACGACTGGCTGGGTTATAATGATGGTTGTAGTACCCCCGAGGATGGTCGAGCCTGCGCCGTCGGTTGGGAATTGTGTGCTTGTGCCGGGCTGCGGACCTTGGGTGATGACCGTCGTGATATGAACACCAACAGGGGTGGTTACTCGGACAGTAATTGGGGCCGAATCATCGCTGATAGTGCTGCCGGCAGGGTTAGTCGGATACTGTGTCGTCGTGCCAGCAGAGACACCCGGGACAGTGACCAAAACAACTGGCTGCGTGATTCGAACAGTGACGGAACCACCACTGCCATCAGTGATCGTCGAGCCCGCGCTATCCGTTGGGAAGTTTGTTTGCCGCCCACCAATTGGCCCGGTCGTGTATACGGTTTCGGTACCACGGGGAACTTCTGTGATTCGCACTATAATTGTTCCCGATCCGTCGGTGATGGGCGATCCGTCCGTATTAGTCGGTGTGATGGTCGTGGTGCCAGCGGTAGGACCTTGGGTCGTAACCGTCGTGATAGCTTGGGTAATAAATACAATAACAGAGATAGTATCAGATGGACCGACTAAAGTGGAACCGGCTGAATCCGTTGGGAAACTTGTCGTCGTCAATGCTGCGCTTCCAACTCGAGTCACGGTTGTTCTAGGTTGTGCCGGAGGAGTAACAAAGGTGATAACAGTAATCGTTCCAGAACCATCTGTGATTGTCTGGCCATTTGAATCAGTAGGATAGGCAGTGGTAAGGCCTGTCGTTGGCGCGGTTCTGGTGACTGTGATGACTGGTTCCGTGATGACAACAGTATATTCACCAGTTGTGATGGGATTTCCGGCACCGTCAGTGGGATACTGAGTCGTTGTACCTGGAGCAGGGCCCGTTGTGATTATCGTAACCGGCTGAGATGGAACGCGGGTGATTACTACGGTGATCGTACCAGATCCACTCGGGCTAGTAACCGGTTGACCGGAGGCATTGGTAGGATAGTTGGTTGTAGTGCCAGCTACTGGGCCCGTAGTTGTAGCGGTGACAACTGCCTGTGTGATAACGACGGTGGGAGGCCCTGTAGGGTCTGTCGGTGGGATCGTAGTTGTGCCCCCCACAGGACCCGTTACAATACTGGTGACGGTAGACTGAGGAATTGGCGTGGTGACTACAACAGTTATCGTGCCTGATCCTCTGGGGTCCGTTACAGTACTGCCAGCCGCGTTTGTAGGGTATGCTGTGCTAGTCCCACCTACTGGACCACCAGTGGTGATTGTGACCAAAGCTTGAGTGATAACGACAGTAGCAATACCGGAAGTAGTAATGGGGCCTCCCGTGCTGTCGGTAGGGTATTGAGTCGTGGTACCGCCAGCTGGGCCGGTCACCACAACTGTCAATGTAGCTTGTGCACCGAGGGGACTAGTCACGACGACGGTAATTGTGCCAGATCCGCTGGGATTAGTAACGGTTGAACCATTGACGTCAGTAGGATACAGTGTCGTGATACCAACGGCTGGTCCCTGAGTCGTAACAGTAACAAGAGCTTGGGTGATGACAAGAGTTGCAGTGCCAGCTGTTGTGACAATGCCCCCTGTGCTATCAGTGGGATACTGCGTCGCAGTACCGCCAGCTGGACCGGTTACAATAGTAGTAACTGTGGGTTGGACAGCAATCGGGGATGTGATAACAACGGTGATAGTGCCAGAGCCATCCGTCACGGTTGAGCCATTTGAGTCTGTTGGCACTCGAGTCGTCGTTCCTGCGACTGGTCCTGGAATCGTCACAAAGACGACCGGCTGGGTGATGACGACTGTCGTCACTCCATTGCTGTCTGCGGGGGGGACTGTGGTGGTTCCGGCCGCTGGGCCAGTGGTGATAATCGTGGTAGGTTGTTTCCGGATTATCGTGATAATAAGGGTAATGGGGCCAGGGCTATCTGTTATAGGGTTGCCTGAGCTGTCAGTTGGAAATATAGTTGAGCTGCCGGGTACATCGCCAGTAGTCGTGATGGTGGCGACAGATTGGGTAATGCGGACAGTCGCTGTCCCGCTCGATCCATCCGTTATCGGTTCACCAGCGCTATTAGTCGGGAAAACAGTCGTGATACCTGCCACTGAACCAGTTGTGACGACGGTAACCGGAGGAATTCCAACTTGCGTGACAACTACACTTATGGTACCCAGAGGAAGCGTATTGCCTGCTGAATCCGTGGGGAACCTAGTAGTTGTGCCTACGGTAGGGCCGCGTGTCGTGACGGTAGTGACTGCTCTCGTGTAAACGATGGTCAAAGTACCACTTGAGCCGCCAGTTATAGGCATACCGGCGGCATCCGTGGGGAAAATGGTAGTGGCACCAGCATTAGGACCCGTCGTGTACTGAGTAACGACCGACTGCGTGGCGTATGTTATGATTGTCTTGGTACCAGTGCCATCCGCCGGGGTAAGAGTAGTCAATCCTGTAGTCGTAGCATACTCGGTAATCAGGGTGACCGGCTGAGTGAAATATTCGATAACGGTGATCGTGCCCGCGACATCAGTAGGTGCAGGGAAAATAGTCGTTGTAGATGCAGTGGATGCCAGAGATCTGAGAGTGGTGACCTGCTGCGTGACATAGTTGATGACTGAGATAGTACCTGAGATATCGGTAGGATTGGGGAAAACTGTGGTTGTAAAGTGGGAGGTTCCCACCTGAATCGCGGTAACAGTTGGCTGAGGAATAAAATCAATGACGGTAATTGTGTGGGAGCCATCTGTGACTGTGCGGCCCGAGCTATCAGTCGGAAAGACAGTTGTCGTGTAACGACTGCTTCCGACTCTGCTGACGGTTGTAATTGGCTGGATCACAAAAGTGATGATGGTCTTGGTGCCTCTTCCATCCGTTATAGTGGAGCCAGCGGCATTGGTCGGGTACAAAGTGGTCAGCCCAGTGGTGGATGCCACTCTAGTGATCAGAGTTTCCGCTGGCGTATAATACTCAATCTTGGTGACGGTATATCCAGTCGTAATCGGCTTACCATTTGAGTCGGTAGGATATCGGATAGTAGTGTATTCGCTTTGGCCGCTGCTCGTCAGGGTAGTTGTTGCCTGATAAATCCAACGGATAAACGTCACCGGCGCCGTGATAGCGGTGGGAGTATCTCGCCTGGTGCCGGGCTTGGTGCCTACTTTGGTGATGCTAACGGTTGAGCGGGTGATGTACTTGATGACAGACACTACCCCGGTGCTCTGAGCAGGGAAAACAGTCGTGACTCGTGGACTCGTGCCAATTTGCGTCAGGGTAGTCGTTGCTCGTTCAATCCAGCGGATAAAGGTCACTGGAGCCGTGATCGCAGTGGGAGTATCTCGCCTGGTGCCAGCCTTGGTGCCCACTTTCGTGATGCTAACAGTCGAGCGGGTGATGTATTTAATGACAGACACTACTCCGGTGCTCTGCGCAGGGAAAACAGTTGTGACTCGTGGACTCGTGCCAATTTTTGTGACCGTGGTGGTGCGCCTCGGAGCCACATAAGTCGTGACAGTCTTCGTGGTGGTTTTCGTAGTTGTACGGTGTACCACGGACGTAGAAGTGACTTTGATAACACGAGACGTCGTTGAGTAACAGGTACTCGTCAGTTTCTCTGTTTTCGTCGTATACTTTGTCACTCTTGCGGTGGCCAGCGTCTTGGTCCTCGTCACCGTGGTCTTCAGCGTCTTAGTTGACTGGACGGTAGCTGTTGGAATATGCACAGTCTTCGTCTTGCGGGCAGCTGTCTTGGTCTTGACCACAGACTTTGTCGCGAAGCAAGCTAGTAAAATAATCAGTACGTCGCTTCCAAGTGGGGGGGTCCTTGTTGTAATTTTCTTTTAGGATCACATACAACAAGATTTGGGCATGTTATTATAATTATAATTATAGTCAGCCGGCTCCCGCTTCAGCTTAGAGCCATTCTGGGCTGGAGACACGCCAGTAACAGTCTTCGTCTTGGTGACTGTCTTGGTGACCGTGTGCATCCTACAAGCTAGTCAGGCCTTCGGTTCTGTAATCTCAATATCATATATGACTGGTTCTTTGATTACTTACGAGGTGCGCGTAGTGCGAACAGTACTTAGTTGTGTCCGAGTAAACCATTTGGTCTTTCGACTTGATTTTGTGACGGTCTTTGCAAGAGTAACGGTTTGGCAAGCTGTTCGAACGGTTTTGCTTTTAACAGAGGTTAACGTTTTATAGTGAGTGCAGGTAGCCTTTCCACTCTTCACATATTTGGTGGTTGTTGCGGCTGGTTTGGTAGACGTGGAAGTACAAGTTGAGATCTGGATTGCATTCGATTTGAAATACTTTGAGCAGCTTGAAGAAGCACTCTTCTGCGTGGATATCGATTTGCAACTTGAAGCAGGCTTTGCGCAGTTGGCTGCAAGAGCAATGCCCAAAATGGCAAACTGCAGGATCCCCTGAAGGAACAACATTTGAACTGTTGATTGACGACCGTTATAGCCGTGTTATACTTACCAATACTTACCAGTACCTATCCCGTCTGCTGGAATCAACTTCCTTGTTGATGTATATCAAAGTCAGGGATGACCTCCAATTTATAGAGAAATCTGAGCCTTGACTATATTAATTGATAATCACTATAGTCTTAAGACTATCATACTAGGAGTACTTTCCTCGTCTAGTCCCATCTGATACCCGCCCCGGTGATTTAGGGGGGAGGCGAAGTTGTAGACTAAGGTCTTTCAGATACCCACCGTTCTCCCGTCACGGCAAGAGCCCTTCGTATTCCTGAATATCATGGCGAGATGTTTATCGATTCATGTCTCATATATTGACGGTTAGGAGTTGTCTCAGAAACCAGACACCATACGAACTCGCTAAACTTGAGAGAGTTTTGCTTCGCGAGCTCGCGAAGCAAAATCTCGCGAGACCAGTGGTGAACGTTGACCTAATACCAGGTCCATTAGATGGTCCGAGTGTGCCGAATCTGCTTACCAGTGGGCCCTCCTTTACGACGAGGATCTTAGTATTCCCAAGATACCTTTACAGGTATACAACAAGATCAATATGAGCACCAGTTACCAGGTTTTTCTACATATTCTTAGATTCAAGATGTAAACCTTATAAAGAATCCAGGATACAACGGTGAACGGAAATATATTTCCGCAACCCCTTTACTAATCTGAAAGCGGGATAGCTTGAGTTCAACGATCATTTCGGGTATGAAATATATAAAAGCATGATGCGAGCATGGGTTCTATATTCGTCTAGACTTACAAGTTGTTTCCGTGCTTTTCGGTCCTATCAAGACGGAAAGTCTTTTTTTGAACCCTTTACACCAAAAAATTGATAAACTAGGAACCA
The DNA here is from genome assembly GCA_036971365.1 of Dactylellina leptospora. NCBI lineage: Eukaryota > Fungi > Ascomycota > Orbiliomycetes > Orbiliales > Orbiliaceae > Dactylellina > Dactylellina leptospora. The sequence continues at coordinate 757,104 of JAJTUC010000013.1, read as the reverse complement.
GTTACATACCAAATATAGTGAAGCGAGATTATAGACGAGGTACTAGGCTGGTACTGATCAAGTTGAGGTTAAACTCGCGCTACAATGATACGATAGAGGCCCGCACGTTGTGCGCCGCACGGTCATCTACAAGCACTAGTTGCATTCTAAGGCTAGGGCTACGCTCGGCACGGTGAAGGATTATATCCATGCAAAGCAGCTTCCTAACAACGTACGTTGTGTCTCTCTACCGAACAATCGTCTATTGTAAATATTTTACTAGAGGTTGAGTAAATATTAAGCAGAGCGGGATCCTGGGATCGGAGGATGACACCGCGAGATTTCGTACGTGAATGTCCCCTTCTTGATTTAGCTTTGATGGGACCTCTAGAGATGGTGGCTCTTGATTCTAAGATCTCTTCGAACCAATAGTCTCGGCTGAGACTTTAGTATGTTTTCACAAGCCCGTACGGGCGTGTCTTATCAAATACGAAGCAGGAAACCCTTCCTGCACGCTTGCTATTACGGAAATGCGAGACGACGCTTTCCCGAAAACATATCCACCTGATCCTGATAATACAAAGAAAAATGTATCTATTGTAGCGCAAACTCTCACCCGAGCCTTCCGAAATCCAAGCCCATGCATGATGCACATGAGGTTAGGGCGGGTCGGCGCCAACGCGACGAGTATCGGGTTCGCTCTGTATCTCTATTGTTTGGAAATATGTAGTTTATACCTACTTAGATAGGAAATCCCGGTTGACGAAAGCGCTCGCTCGGGAAGACGGAGAACGGCGGCTTGGCATCCTGATGTATCACGGTACTAGTACCGAGGAAGTACGTACTTCGTACTTCCTTTCCTGGATCTAATACTTCGGTAAATTGTCTTGTAGCCACAAAAAACCCAGCCCATTATAGCAACCTCCCTTTTGTGATAGGCTAGTTACCTTGTCACCCGCGCGTGGCTGGTTACTTGGTTAGCAATTGTCCAACGTCCCTGCCTAAAATCGCGTGCTCGTGAGTTTATTGTTTTTTTAAAATCTTCTACAGATCTGGAGTGTCCCCTCCGCTCCGCTCGGAGAGTTATATTTACGGCTGCGCGCTATACGAGCCGGGGGCGTCAACGCCGCATCAGAGGTATCCGAGATCACAAGCCAGCAACCGGAATTGAATCTGCATCGAGTCAAGCCCTCTCAAGATCTTTGCTCCCAATTCAATTTGATGATTGCTGCAAACAAAATAGATACATTTGGAAGATATTGTGGGTTAAATGAAATTTAATCGGATTTTTTGGAAGTTAGTTTGTACCTTCCTATATTTATCAAGCTATTCTTCCAGCATTGTTAGTGTCTGAATTTCAATTTTAGTACTTGCGGAAAAAATCAAAGATCCATATTACTAGTTTATCAAGTTCAGCTGAGATATTATCATTATATAGCTAGGAAGAAATCCAACACCGATCAAATGGAAGGGATAAAAACCGTATACAGTTATTAATACATGTATAGTTATGGAGAAAGTAGACCATATCAAGAATCCCTGCCCCCTTGATTCGAATCGGTCTCGTAGACTAGACACCATACGGAGCACGAAGTGCTCCGGCGAAGTGCTCCGTATGCATCCTGCAATAATTTCCCACTTTTACTTTTACGATTTCAGCCCGAAAACTCGCCCCTAATTAGTTGGAGAGGAGCCTAGATGATAGACACTACACAACTCTCTATAATTCACGACCACTAGTAATCTAGAAGCAGCGGCACATGGTGGACCCTAAAAGTTCCTTCATGATTAGATGCTGAGTAGAGAATACTTTAATCCTCATTTATAAACGTAATCATATGCTAAGATCTAGACGGTAGTCATGCAGCCGAACCCTTGGATGTTATAACATTCTTGACAAGTGCTCACTGATAAAAGTACACAGATAATAATTGACTGTTTTCAAATAGCACGAACTTTTTTCTCGGCGAGATAGCTAAGCCGTATTCTCACCGGGCGCGCTCTCATTCGCATATTTTGTCAAGAACGCATTCCCGGCCGTACCCTCCTTCATCGTACCTTTCGGCGACCCGAATAACTGATTCCCACCAACTTCTTTCATCTTCATATCCTTTTTGACTTCTTCTAAAACCTCGCTACCTCTTTGCTGCATCTTGGCGCCGGTATCTGTGGACTCCATGGATTTCTTGACATCATCCATGACTGATTCCGCTTTCATTTGGGCCTGTTCCATGACTGGTTTATCCGAGGTTTTCTGAGTAGTATTGCTTTGGAAACCCATTGTTTCTCGCATTGTCTCGGTCTAAAGTCGATGGTTAGCATCTAAACTAGTCCAATGTTTTAGGGAATGTTTGTGATGGAACGTACCCAGCTCTTTCTTCTCTCTCCGGTCTGTGCTGGGTTGTCTTCGCGATCTGGATTGCTTCGCATTCCCTGAGAACCATGTTAGAACATATCCTCTAATCAAGCACTATTTTAAGCCTCCAACAAAATGGGGTATTACTTCAGTGAATCCGCTCATGCTTGTCTTATCATTGGAGTTGGAATTCATTTTGGATATTTGTGTGTTGTGTCGGCTTTGACGTCAGAATTGTAAACTTCGGTTGAAAAAATTTCGAAGGATATGGACGTTTAAATTGTTAATGTTATTTAAGAAACTTTAGAGATAAGGTTTTAAATGTTTATTGGAATATTGCTCCTCTCTTTGAAAAGAAGGTGCGGCCATTGAAGTATTTATGCTCACAGGAACACCAATCGGCCCGCTGCACAACGTCATTGAAGCCACCCTTGAATCCCCTCAAATCCGGCAAAAGCCATACCATTGATCAGAATTCTAAACTGATTGGGAGGCCTCTGGAAGATCATTGTCGAGATAAGATTGCTCTAATCACTAAAACTATCAAGGGTACGAACCAAGTGTCGGTCATTACAACGAATTACATCACATCACGGGAACACAGAATGTTGGTTCGTGGATAGTGCCGGATCAAGTCTCGTGCCGCACTATAACAGTTGCCACCTTCGGACTAAAAACCAAGCTTGCTTTTATCCGCACGGTGTATTAACTCCTAACTAGATCTAGAACATGCCAATTATGCAAGAAAAACTGCCACCATACAAAGGCTACATAAATATTCAAGGTTTTGTACCCGTTTATAGATTCTGAGCAGGATTTACCTCCCGTACCATTCCTCTGCCTCGAACGGGAAGCATCTTTTGTAGAGATATACGCAGACTGTATCCTGCGGGTTTAGCTTGCCGTCGAATGTAGCTTTGAAGTAGCCGTGTGTTCCGAGACTCTCTTTGATGAACCCGCTGCGTCCGCGTTTCGTGTGTAGCGGAAGAGCCTTAAACCAATTGACATCCTCAGCGCTGAAAAACATATATCGAATGGTCACCATCTTTTTATGAATCTTGTATGGATGGCCAGTTAGGACGCGGCGTTTCGCGATCACCCTTTCGTGGTCGGTGTTAAGGAAGGAGCCGGTCCCTACTAGCTCAAGATTACCTATACTACGAGTCAGAAGTACGTTCTGGGATGTTTGGAAGCACTGAATATGTCGCTCACCACTTGGATGTTGTTTCCACCATAGTACAGGGACACTTCCAAATACTACCTCTCCCATTATCGTCGCCACGCAGGTTCTTCCGGGCTGCAAGAACTTTTCGTATTTGTGAACGTTATTCTTGGTAGCTCCTCCTTGGCTAAACAGCGGCTTGACTTTCCATCGTCTCGAACCACATTGAAGAATTAAAGTATCCTTCGATTTGATCGGTGGGCCTTCGTAGTCATTGCTTAGTGTGATGCTATAGTTAACGACGGCTTTTTTGTACTCGTGTCGTAGTAGGCCGAAGAGACCAGTGACTCGGCTGTTGTATTCATCGATCGCTAAAGTGGCCAGCTCTCTTGGAACATCCCTCAGGTACACCTTGACCTTCGAACCCGTTGCAGCGCCCCCAACCAAAGCTTCCCGCTGTACCTTTAACTTGGTGGCCTTGTAGTTGTCAATTCTAGCTAGCGAGTCCCATTTCTTGGGTTGGAAGGGAACGTCTTCGCTTGTTTCCCACGGCGATGTTCTGAAATCTTTCAAACCTCTGTACCTGTGAAGCCTTTCTCTTGCTTTGTCGTCCGGATGTAGTTCGAATTCATCAGGGAACTCTAGATCGTCTTCCGCCTCTTTCTTTCTTTGACGGAACTCCGCGATTCTACGAAACAAATTAGTCTCCTCACCCAATATCTTATAGACATGGAAAACTCACGCCTTGGCCTCCTCTTCTGGAGATAGGTCGAGGAACATTTCGCTCTTTGTGGTCCCAAACGTTGTGGTCGCATCATCCATATCCTCCTCGGCTTCCATACGCCCTTCATCCTCCTCTACTTCCGCCTCCATAAGCTCTTCAGCTTCATCTACATCTTCAAAATCGGAATCATCGGTATCGCTGTCAACGATCCATTTGGCTTGGGTGGCAGAAGTTCCGGGTGGTAATCTTCTCTTCCTGGTTGGTTCCTCGTGAACAATCCCATCAATTTCATCATCGTCGAAGTAGTGATGATCATCAAGCAATACACCTTTCCGTGTATCAGGCGCCGAAACCGAATCCTCTTCCATTGAGACCTCATCGGAGACCTGCTCCAACAAGTCCCGGTCGTCTGAAGGAATGTCTACAACCGCTGAAGTATCCATTGCATCTCCTCTGTGCGATTCATTCGGTAGCGCTACTACCTTCTCCACTTGGTAAATACCGCCATCTTGGAGCTGTACTAATCTATCCGCCTTCAATGCCTTTCCACGAACGGTACCTGTGACATAGGCCATATTCTCAACATCGTCCCAAACTAAGTCCGATGCCAGCATGTAAGGACGAGCGTCTCGCCAGATTATTCCTTTGGGGTGTTGTGTGCAAACCGATCTGATAACGTTAAGAGCTTCGGACGGGCTATCCACGGCGTACACTTTGTCTTCCTCAGCGAAAAAGTGATTGATATAGCTCAACAACGATTTTTTGACATCCGGCCTTCGTTTCGCGGGCTCTACTTGATTTAAGTTTTGCACCAGGCTGAATACCGTCGAGACTCCCTGCCATTCGATCGCTCTCAATAACGCCTCCCCGATTTCGTCGACCTCTTGTGTGGCGGATAATACGAAGAATATAAAATCGGCAAACTTGCAGGCATCAAGTACGGGTAGGAGTTTTCTTTCAGGTACAATGTACTGTATTTTCTGTTTAAACCGTTCGATTCTAGTCATTGAATAATGTCAGCGGGGATAATGTATTTATCCATGATTTTGACATGACCTACCCGACTAAATGGACACCGGTTGGATATTTATTTGTTTCCAGATCTAGAGCGACATTCAACTGGTTTATAACCCCCTCCGCATAGGTATCAGCGCACAATGGCACAATGGTGACAATCCTGGGAGCTCCATTCCTGCCATCAAACACTTTGTCGTCCTTCGCCCGCTCGATGGCTTTCTGGATTTGCCTTTGTCTGGCCTGATTTCGCCGATCGAGCTTGGATTTAAGAGCCTGGGCTGGTGATTGTCGGACGCCCTTCGGCTTTTCGACCTTTCCTTTGGTCTGCTTCGCTAGTTGACCCTTGGTGGCATGTCTGGATTTGAATGCTTTGTGGCCGTTCTTTGTGGACGAGCGGTGATGGTGAGAATTCGACACCATCCTTGCGGTACCGTCAGTAGGCAGCCGGTAGTCCTACTTGTCTTTATCCTAGACAAATAGCTGTTTCGTAGCTAATCCGAGGTCGAGATGGCTCTTTTTTGCTGGAGTTGAGATGGTTCGAAAAATGTGCAGCAGAAATTTGTTGGCTGTGTTTTTTTGTGTGCGCCTTATCAGCACGTGAGCCGCAGCTAAAAGTCGTCGCGACAAAATCGACAAAAAAAAAAAAGTTCGGATACTCAAACTTCAACCAGCACCGCCATCGACAGACACCAATTCCACCCAACATGGATTCCGACGACGAAGAGGAAGTCGCCGTTGTCGCCTCGACCAGGCCGACCAAGGTCAATGCTAAAACCATGATAAAGAAGCGACCCCAAGAAACCCAGGCCCAAGCCGAGGAAAAGGCGATCCAGGAATTCCGGAAGAGTGCATTCGAGAAATATGGTAGAGGCGCACAGGTACCCGTGAAGAGTATCAAGGCGAAAAGACTGCGGGAGAACATGAAGCGTATGGAGAGCAAGTTCAGAGAGGGCGCACTACAGGCGAAAGCTTCTGAACTCTTGCTGGAGGAGACCCCTGGTTACTTGGAAGCGGAGGGACTCGAAAAGACCTACCATTTTACTCAAAAGGATATTCAAAAGGAATTGGATATCGGGACTGCGAAGAAGGGATTTGAGCTAAAGCTTCCGACTTTCGGGCCATACTGCATCGACTACAACCGGACGGGGACGGACCTATTAATGGGAGGTCGAAAAGGGCATGTCGCTGCCTTTGACTGGCGGTCCTCCTCGCTACACACGGAGCTGCAACTAAACGAGACGATTCGAGATGTCAAGTAAGACGAAAATATCACAGATGTCGAAATATACGCAAGCTAATGGAACTCGTAGGTGGCTTCAAAATTCGCAATTCTTCGCCGTCTCCCAGAAGAAATACGTTTACATCTACGACTTGAAAGGAATCGAGATACATTGTTTGAAGAAGCACATTGAAGTTACAAACATGGAATTCCTACCATACCACTTCCTTCTTGCCACTGTTGGGAACGCTGGTTGGCTCAAGTACCAAGACACATCAACTGGAAACCTCGTTTGCGAAATAAATACGAAAATGGGTAGTCCGACATCCATGACGCAAAACCCCCACAATGCGATTATACAGGTCGGTCACGCGAAAGGAATAGTCACACTATGGTCACCGAACGAAACGACGCCGCTGGTAAAGATGCTGTGTCACAAAGGCCCGGTGCGTTCCATCGCAGTTGATAGGGAAGGTACTTACATGGCGACTGTCGGGCAAGAGTCACTCGTTAGCATATGGGACAATCGGATGTATAAAAAAGTGCATAGCTATTCGACGCCGGCGCCTGCGAAGTCGATACATATATCCGATCGAGGCCAGTTAGCAATAGGCTGGGGGTCGCATACTACCGTTTGGAACGATGCGATAAGGACAAAGGCCAACTCGCCATATCTGCAGCACCACACCCCCGCGAACGCGGTGGAAGATGTTAGATTCTGTCCATTTGAGGACGTTCTGGGTATTGGACACGCTGGAGGATTTGAATCTATCATTGTGCCCGGATCTGGAGAAGCCAATTTCGATGCCCTGGAGCTGAATCCGTTTGAAGGCAAGAAGCAGCGACAGGAAGCCGAAGTCAAGATGCTCCTGAACAAACTGCAGCCAGGGATGATCATGTTGGATCCAGATATGATCGGTAGACTGGATACAACAAGAGCGGATCAAAGAGACAAGGAGAGTTGGCAAGATGCCGAAAAGAAACGAGTATGGAACTCTTCAACCCCGCTTATACCCAGTGACAATAAGCTAACGTACCCATAGGTTGATGAGAAGATCAAGATTAAAGATAGGCAGAGGGGTAAAAACTCTGCTCTGAGGAGACACCTCCGCAAGACAGGCAAGAAGAACATTATAGACGATAAGCGCCTGAAACTCGAGGAAATGAAAGAAAAGCGAAAGCGATTAGCTCAAGGTCTCGCGGAATCGAAACGCGAAGAGCTAGGCCCGGCAGTTGCAAGATTTTTCCGCGCTCCCATGAGATAATAATGGAAATATTCTCTGGTGCAAGACAATTCGTTCTTAAATGTGAACTATGTATCAATAATCTGTACTATAGACTTGCCATTTTGACTTCCCATGTAGATATTTTTATGGATTGAGGTTTTTTAGCGAGCAGGACTAGGTTGAGCCGTGCCAGACATATCGATGGCGTTGAACAATAAGCCTCGATCACTATAATCGACACAATTACTTAACTAAGTAGTTAACTAATAAATAGGTCTTATTATCAAATACAACTTCCATACTTTACAACAATCAGATTCTATTAAACGTGACTACCATCAGTCAATGAGCACCGTGATTTGCAATATTGGCGCAGAGCAAAGTTGGCAAATTAGGCGAAAACATGGAGGCCAGTTAGCGGGGCAGCCTAGGCCAGACCCCTCTTAAATACGCCCTATCCTACCCCTTGCCGCGGCCCACTTGGCTCAATGCTCGCGAGGACGGCAGTTGCTTCTCTCCGAATCTCCTTTTACTACAGTCAATTCAGGTCACCCTGTCTACTTCGATACTTCCGTCATGGTGAGTTTGTCTTCTTCCCCCGCACTGAAAAGATTACATTGAGCTTGGTCTTGTTACCGACAAAAATACGTGGAAAAAGTAAAAAACTTCATACTAACACCCGTGATATATTCAGGATGAGAACATGCAAACAATCCCGTCGCTCGATCCCGCCGAGGGCGATTTTGCTAATACCGGTCGCCCAGCCGAGGATTTGTTCGACGACGAGATTGTTCGAAATCCATCACCGCAAAAAGACGATGTGACCATTCCTACCGGGCCCAAAGCACAGAACAGTGGACGCGGTCGAGGAGCTCCCCGCGGTCGAGGTCGGGGCAGGGGCGCGCAAAGGGGTAGGGGAGGCAATAGAGGGGGACGTGCTGCGACTCCGCCCGTCGAATGGAAAGGTGCAGACGATGCCAACGGCGGCGGGATCGCGAGCAAATGGGCGCCTGTGCAACCTGCCACCGCGTCTCCTGCTACCGCGTCTCCTGCCACCCCTGCGGCGCCTGAGCCCACGACGGAAGAAAACGTACCTAAGGAAGTAACAGCTGGGACGGATGATGTCGTCGAAGAACCCTCAAGTCCGAAACCTGATGACGCGGAGAAACCTGCCACTACTCCTCCGACAGGGCCGGCGGCTGGTGCCCTCCGGAAAGAGTTCCCGTCTAGAAACCGGATCAACACTGGCGGTCCGAACCGTCAGAAACTCACTGAGGAGGAGCTGGCTAGCCGTATGGAAGCAGTGCGTCTCAAGAATCAAGCTCGTACCGAAAAGCACCTACGCGCCGCAGAGGACGAACAAAAATTCAACGAAGCGGAACAGGCGCGAAAGGTAGAGGAGACCAAACGACGCGTGGAAGATAGAAGAAGACAGGTTGAAGACGGTAAGAAGAAGAAGGAGTTAGAGTAAGTCAACGCCCGACAATGTTATTCCCAAGTTATTCATACTGACGTGATATATAGTGCCGAACGCGAGCAGAATCGCCAACGAAAGCTAAAGGCATTGCAAAATAGAGAATGGGATGTCACCAAGACTGAGGAAGACTATAATCCATCAGGATACTCGAGCAGGTCTCGTCGTGGAGCTCACGGTGGTGTTTCTGGATTCATATCGAACCCTGACGCCAGCTACTCTCGAGAAGGTGATTTCGATGGTACTGTAGAAGGTGATGGCGGCCGGTCATTCAACTCACCACGTGGTAGAGGAAGAGGAGGTAGAGGTGGGCGTGGTGGTAGGGGTGACAGGGGTGATAGGGGCGGCGGTGGTCCTGGAAGAGGTGGATATCAACAAAATCATGGCCGGGCGTATGGACGGAATGCACCAGCCGATGTTAGCAATGAAACCGAGTTTCCATCACTGCCTGGATCCAAACCCAAAGTCGAAATACCAGACAAGACTTCAGAGAACCCACTTTCTCCGGAGACACCGCGTGGGACTTGGGCAGAGCAGGCTCAGGATGCTGCTGAGAAGGCCGAAGCAGCAATCGCTTGATCCACACTACCTACGGGATTTTCGGGATACCATCTCTTTCCTTTCCTCAATTCGTCTATATAGGCATGTTTTTTCCATTAGGCCGCCAGTGTAATACACGCGGTCGTGCAGTCTTTCTCCCTCCAATAAAAGGTATGTTGGTCGCATCTTGCTTCTTACCACCCGTCACTTCGACGCTGACCCACATTACCTCACTATATAGTACTTACGATTCTATGTAAATACATTCCGATGACCTTGTATGCATTGATGCCACACTTGTTGAGATGCAAGATATCCCTGTATTGATAAGTCTCCCTTGGATATGGAGTCTTAAGGTCTCGCCCGGCAAGCTTTGTTCCTTAAATTCCCGTATGTCTGATCTCTGCGAATACCTAGCCTCATTTCAAGTGAACGAACTCGACGAGAGTTAGCGCAGTTTTGTTCCGATAAAGCATCTAAATGACGTGAAAAGCATGCGGGGTCAACCCTCAACGTTTTTCTTGCCCTAAGATGCACTTCGGAACAACTTAGCGCCAACTCGGATTTCTCGGCTTATAAGTTTATATACCAACGTGAAGTATCAAGATAGCCGACAGAGATATCTTTTGATGTGCAAAGATACCGCAGCCTGACGGCTGCGGAGTCTTGAGAACCTAGAGTGGATATGAAGTACTCATTTGCAAGGTAGGAGCGCACGTTTGGTGTCAATTCAAGTCTATACAATTGGCTAGCTGCGGACATAAAATAGCAGATATCAATGGCACTAAGTCTCTGTCTAGACTTGATATCTTTTCATCTCAACTTATCCACCCAAGGCAGTGCTAGTGCATAGTGGGTCATGCATATACTTCACACACGTTGTGTTAAAAGTGGTAGTTTATGTGGATATATGGACCATATAGATCAACATCTATAAGTGTCGAAAGACAAGGTATCCCTGAAGCAGTACGAACACGTGAAAACCGCCTGGCGCCACTGAAGCCAGCCCGGCATAGAACGTGGCAGGGCAAATTCACCCCCCATCTGCTAGAATAAATTCTCCAGCTGAATTTCACGGCAATGTGGAGACAATGGCTGCGTTGTCCTTGTGTGATTTTCTCCCCACTTTCCCAAGCAGCGGAGTCAGTCGCCGCATGATACAAAGTGGCTACTCGAGCTATCCAATCCATGAATCTACGAGCAAGGTGGCGTGCATAAACTCCGCCTGTAAGCGCAGCTCCTCATGTTTATCTACAGATGTCGTTACAGTTGTGGGCAACGAGATGAGATGAAGTTTTGTTGAAGCGAATGAGGAACCTGGGAGCCAGCCCATTTTCTTCCATCATCCGTTTTGCGCCGGCTCTGCGATATTAGAGTCGCGGAAGCTTCGCCAGCGAAATAACAGACTAGATAAATCATCGTGCGGGGCATGCTATGATCATTCGACGGATATCCCGCCTTTTGATATTTGAAACGAGAAGGCGTTATACCCAATTCGGATGCTTCGTCAATACCTTCCTCCCGCTGGAGAGATTAAGTATGTCCTTTCGAAAAGTGGGATAGAGTCAACAATAGCGCCCCCCGCTTTGCACTTTAAAGAAATCGTTGTTGGAGCTTGAAATCGTAAGTTGGTATGCTCTCATTCCCAGAAATCCAGCCTACCACTCGGAGCGTATGGTGCAGAAAAGCAAAGGGGCACCAAAATAGAAGAGTTATTTAAAATTCGGCAATGAAAAGAATGGCGTAGAATCGCAAAGACTTTCGATCAAATATCAACTGTCCTACTCTTGTATTCTAGAAGCCACATGGAACTCGGCGCTGAAACCCAATGTTGCAGAGAGGGGGCATGGCTAAGTTAGCCGATGGTCGTCCCATAACTCTTATCAATTCCCATTTTCTATCTTTTCATAGTACATGCTATTATACATATTTTGCCTAAAGTTAGCTTCGCCGATCGAGTTGTGAGATTATTGGATTGCGGAGAAGCAATCGGGTACAGATACTAATCCGAAAGTGCTAGCGCTTTCGAAAAGGAAGATGTTATATCACAGCTCTTTATACCAAGCAAGCGTTCATGTTGCAGGTTTGCTCAGTGATCGTCTTCTAGGAAGCTCGGTTCATAGCCTGTGGGGCCTGTGCCCGATCAGAAAAGCAACTGCGACAGGGGTTTCTTGACCAGAGTTGGTATTTAACAGACTTATTAAAATCAAGGTTCTCGTCGGGCGCCACAAGGGCGTGGACTAACTGGGGTCCATGGGGAAATTTTTGGTAGCTGGAACGGTACAAGGGCCAGGTGCGGAAAAGGCGAACAAACCGTTTGTCTGTGCTTGCATCGCAGGAGAAAGGAAAGAAATAATGATTTCGTCGTCATTCCCTCCGAAAAAATAATTAGAGTTAGCATTCTGCATGGAATAACCGTCATCCTTGACCTTAGCGAGGACAGATATTATTTCAGGTGAACATTCCATTTTCTATAAAAATTGTGATTGGATGACCCCGTCACTTTAGGTTCCCGTGTCTGCAGAACAAACCAAGTCACCTGAAGGAACAAACAGCGACCCTGAAGATTTTATGCGGTGAGACTGCACCAGGTGTAGGTGTACCAGTGTAGTTCGTATTGCAAGACAAACTGACGACAAGAGTTCCTACACGTATTTGAATATCTGCCAACCGATATCATCGACAGCCACTCCGAGGAATTCTGGATTTCTGTATGTATCGAGGTACATTAGCGCAAAATATCAGCGGTTCTATAACATCAGCCATTCGCTAGCATTGTGTTGACTACACCCTATTCTGTGGGTTCTTCGTTGGCGAAGGCCTCACCTCGCTATCCGAACCATGGTCCGGTGACCGACTGTAGTATTCGGCACGAGTCGGATTGATGGCTTTTCGTCAAATTGAATGACGAGAGACAATGAAGCGGCGTTTTAGGTTGGTAGAATCTGAGCTAGACTTGTCCCCCTCGAGATACGATTTAGAATTGGTTTTTCCTCGAGCAGCTTGGTCTGAAAATCGATTGGTTAGCGTCGACATATATCGCTGTATATTAATCTTTCAAGAAGGACAGGCTCACCATTTGAGCATCACATGAGCGTATATTATATACAGGGGAAGCCTAGATAGAACCTGCATCAGAATTTGAATGCCTGCCTGGTTACGTGCTTTTGAATGTTTGCATATAGGTCTTGATGCCAACAGCGTCTCATCATCAATAAATAAATCATTGCTTCTCTGAAGTTGACACTAAACCAAATCGCGTAGTCCTCCGTTCGCTAGCTTGATACACTCTTCCCACTGCGATCACGATTGGACCACACGCTCGATGGTGTTGGATTTTGTTGGATTTTATGTGTGTGGATCTCAATATGATTCTTGAGCTCATCTTCGCTGCACCTCACATGCAAGTGCAGGCACAAAAAGAAAGAAAACATTGCCGCTTGTTGTATTTTTCTTATTATTCTACTATTACAGATATCTTACGTGACTCGATCCCCCACAATTGTAACTTTTTCTTCGATATCGACAATCCTCGAAAATGTCTGCTGAAACACGCTGGGCCAAGACGGATGGCAGAGACAAGACTATAAAAGGGCGACAATCTCCTATACGTATCTCCAGTTAAATACCATGTTCTAAATAACTTGACTACCTAGCAGTTAGTCTCAGTCGTTCTTGGCCTAGATTTGAAGGCCATTTCTCATTTAATCCGATCACCATCCTTTAATTCGCCTCAAAACCAAGTTCTCGACAATTTTTATATCAAGAGATTATATTCTGAAAAGAATACTTAAACTTTAATTGACGAAATGCGTAAGCTGTCTACATTCCCAAGAAAGATAACCGATGGAGTTCCATCGATTAGCATTCATAACCCATTTTGAATCTGTATCAACCTCTAACTTACCCTCCTTTCCTTGTAGCTTACTCAATGACCATAAAGAACCAAACTTCCTCCATTACCCTTACAACTATCAAAAACAACGCTCCATTCCCATTTCCCTCAGAACCAGGCAATGTAACTGGTTATCCTACGTCGATACCACCCGGCGGTTCCGCTACCGTCACTGCCAATAGCGTCGGCGCCTACATTACTTTCACTCTAAGTGGAGGTAATGGTGGTAGCCATGCTAATCTCCGTGTCGTATGGAATTCTACCGGTCGACCGACCGGACAATGGCAATCCACTCCAGTCCCCACCGATTGCTATTACGATGACACCAACAGTGCTACTGACTTCACTGTTTACCTCAAAAGCTCAAATGGCTACAGGGCGAGAAGGGGTCTCCTTAAAGAAAGACAAGCACCTTCTTTCGCCGAGCTCAATCAAGTTGTAGCAAGACCCGAGCCTGTCAAGAGGGATATTAATTCTAACGGTATGCAACAAAAGCGCTCGGATGAACCGGCTGGCCCGAGGTTGCGGTTCAATCGTTATTGATATCAACATGCTTTGTAAAGTCACTGTTTTCTTACGGCGTGGGCTAGTCTTGTGAATCAGGCAACTCTTAGTTGATAGTCTGTCTTGCAAGACAACGGGTAGTTTCGGAGCATACGGGCGGGAACCATTTTTATCATACTTTGTCTTCTTATATTCAATGATCTTTGCTAGTTCATCTTATCTTTTTTCTTTCTTGCTTTAAATCGGGCCATGAGCTTTTGAACGAGGAAGAGGAGGGCGGCGCAGGAGTTGGTTGAATAATTTTCTTTTCGACGTGTCACAGACTTGACGCAAGCATTTTCTCATCTTGTAGCACTTTTCAGCCCTTGAGGGAGGCCTTACTGTATTTACCTATTGAGTTAATCATTTCACCACACTTAAAACCGTCCCCGTCTCCGTGAGATCCCAATAATATGTGCCACCTTGAGGATTGATATGGAAGAAGAGTCTTGAATCGATTCTAGTTCATATAAGGTAAAGCAAACATTAAGAACGTAAAGAAATTTGAATCAAAACGATAGCCCCTTACAAGTTTGTTGTTGAGGTTATAATGAGGGCAATCAGCGCTTACAACCTCTCTGCGCAATCAAAAACCCCAGTTCTCCCAACAAGGATATGACGTTAATAAAGAACATCTGCGACTGTCTTATGAGAAACGTCATATCGATAAGAAACCCAACAAGACCCTGCGTATCTCAATCCCCTTTTTATGAATATCGCCTCCACAGCTATGCAGGTACTAAACATGCAAAAGGCTTGTGCGTCTTCTATACTGGGGAGGTCTATATCAATGCAATGTACAGGTACATGCGACAAGAGGTCCACGTGCGTGCGGGGCTCGTTGCATTGCTCCATGCACTTTTATCTCCCACTTGTTCCAGAAATTGTCTCAAGGCGGGCTGGCGAGCGGACTCACCCGGCGCCCGCTTGGAAGGGCGTAAGTACAAGGTCCTTAGCTTCTTGGGGAGACGGGATTGGCATTGCCTGATGGTATCATTGGTTACCGGGGTTGTATGTAGGAACTCATTCGCAGTCCTGCAGGTATGCATTAGCCATCTGACCTGTCTGATTATGACCCATCTAATGTTACCCCTAGATTTCTGACCTAAAAGTCCGAGATTTAGAGATTACTCAGAGCGAGATTACCATAGAATCTCAATGCTTGTTCCGACGCAGCTGCGTCTCCTCTTTCCAGAACCATGGAACTAGATTATGTGGGGACGATTCAATATGTAGACGCATGTTCGCCACTATTTGTCGGTTAATAGACGCTCCACAGCCAAACCTAGCCACAGGCTGCAGATCTCGTGGCACCTGCGTACTACGCTGGCACTTTGTGCGCCGCACGGCTGGTTTGCAAGGCAGCTAACTACGTTAATAAATTTGGTATGACATCTACCTAGTTGTACAATTTTTCTACATGGGTTCTACTACTTTGCTAAAGTGCCGCAACTAATGAGTAAAGTATTTGAGCAGCGCTGCTGCAATTAGATACAAAGCTACAATTGACTTTTACAATTGGTTTTGTGTCTAAGTTCCATTCCGAGATTATTATACCGCAACAAAGCCATATCTGTTACAAAACTGTACCATGAGATTGCGCAGTGCTATATTGTAGCTGCGATGTCCCATTAAAATAACACCCGTTAACGATACTAGATCAAGTATGCACACTAGAAATACAGAATATAACATTTAATGTCCCCGGCTTATAATTCGAGTCAGCCAATCAGCTAAGGCTCTTAATCTGCAACATTTGAATAGAGCAACGCCACCAACAATATATGTCTGTTGGCGACGTTGTTATAGATATACGGGTTTGGCAGGTTATCTTGATCTAAAAGGCGAGGTTACAAGCTAGAATAGTAATATATTCCCTTTTATGGATTCGAATGCCCAAAGGGCTTCTACGACATTTACGGATAGAACTACTCGCAATCGAAAACATCAAAAATCGCATCCCTTTGAACTCATACATTTGTGGCGCTTATCGCGTTTATCAAGTTATTCCTGGTCAGGCACCCTACGGATTCACGCCATGAACGAGACATGCTCATGGTATACGAAACGACCGAATTCCTCAGTGAGTATGGTGCTCACAAAATTTTAAAACTAGACCGAGAACATACTATCAACAATCTTGAAGTTTTAACCTTTACGGTTTTAGATTCGATCTATTCCCTGATCCCGAATCTTTTCGTTTAAGCCGCATACCGTAACATTAACAACTTACTCAAGCTTAAGCCGCAACATGTTAACATTGAAGTCCCGTCCACAGATGGGATAGATATTAAGACGCAAAAAGGCCTAATACGCATTATTAGCCAAGACGCAAACCTCAACCCAAAATCTCTTTCAACCAAGAAAAAAAAATAATGTATAGATTGCTATCTCGTCGTAGAAGTCCGTTGATACTTTTCTCGAGTCTCGGTAGATGATACGAGTTGGAGAATCCACACATCATCATCTTTCATCACGTAGCCAATCCAAGTAATTACTTACTTCCTTAAGTAAGTAAATACTCGCTTAAGAAGTTCTTCTCCACGCCATTATTTAATATCGTAAGTTCACTTATACACGACTCAATCTGAGGTAGTAATGTATCTTAATTTTTTTTCATTTCCCATTCCCGGCTCAACAAATACGCCGTCGAAGAGGAAACAGATATAGTAAAGTAGGAATGAATCTCACTCCCTACCCTACCGTTTAGAATACACGATTGAAAAAAAAAAAAAAAGAACCGATACCCCACAACAGAAAAAAAAAAAGTTGGTCACTATCAGTATTCCGTAATAAAAGGACCGGAAAACGTAAAAAAGAACAATCGTATCATGCTGATTGTTATAACGAGTAACAGTGATAGCTATTTTGCCCTAATTTTCTTGCTAATTTTGGAAGAAAGGGGGGGACGAGGAGGGAGCATGAGGACACGGAGATAAGGTGCTTCCATTATTTTTCAATGGTTCAGAGGAAGAGAGTACAAGAGATATGAGAAGTTTGAGGGAGAGAGAAAAGGTGTAATGGCGGGAGTCGGTAGATGATGCTTTCGGGGTTTCAGGAGGGTTTTCGGCAGATAAGGCCATCCGAGAATAAGTTCATGAGAGACTGGTCTAAACCAGAAATCAGGAACACTCGTAAAATAATGGCACATTGGAAGAAAAATAGGAAGCGGGAAGCTAAATCTGTTATCAGGAAAATAAAGCAGAAAAGCAAAGAGGTATCTCGAAACGATGATTTAGGAAAAGATTAAGAAAAAAGAGATAAGCGTAAGCAAAGGAAAACGTTAGGCGTAAATAATTTACTCCTCTTCGCTCTCCGATCCAGAAGAAGAATCATCATCACTGGAGCTTTCAGCTTCTATAGTAAAGAGTTAGCAATCTAGAACATAATACTAAAAGTCCGGTAAAACATACGCTTATTTCCCATAGAAGCCAAAGATCGAGGCCCCTCGTCGGTTGGAGACCCTCCTTCGAAGCCCGAAAGCTGACTCTGGAGCTCTCTGATCTTGCGCTCTTGCTCCGTCGCAGACATTGGCTTGTTCTTCTTGCGAGGTTTGGACGGTGCATTCTTGGCAGACTTTGGAGTTGGAGCAACCGGGGCAACCGAAGGCTCGGGCGCGAGAGTGTTCTCGCTGACAAACTTGTATAACTTGTGAAGCGTCGTAGGAGCAAGCTCGTCAATATCAAGCTCGATCTCATCGCCATCCTGCTACACAGGGGATTAGCATCTCTTTCACATTGCGATTATCTTGCGGAAGAAACTTACGGCAAGATGAGGATGTTCAGCCTTAATAAGGTTCAAAGCTTGATGCATCTTAGCGGGGGAAAGCGTATTAATGCGTTCGCTCAGTTCTTGCTTCTGGGCAAAAGTCATATAGGGGATCAAGTCTGTCCTCTTCTTCTTCGAATCCTTCTTCTTTGCAGGTTGTGGTTTCCCACTGACCTTACCGACGGCACTACCGGCGCTAATAGATTTCTTGTGCTTCTTAGAGGTGGCTGGAGGAGACTTCTTCCCCTTCTTCTGCTTCCTGATGGTTTCGATTTCGGAATGGAGACGACTAAGCTGAGCTTCGAGCTTCTCTAACTGAGGTGAAGCTTCGTCCTCGCTCTCTTCGTCCTCCGATTCCTCTTCTTCCTCATCTTCGGCAACTGGTGGAGTTGGAGTTTCTTCCTTGAAGCTAGGCTTTTGGGCCCACTTTTCGTCGAAGAGAGCCTCCAATCCTTTGCCACACTTGTAAACTGGAGAATCTGGTGGATTGAACTTGTAGCAGTTGTTGAGCATGAGTCTCATATCGGCCTCGAACTCGTTGGAATTGTTGTATTCGTTGTGGTTGAGCTTCCTCTGTATCTCACTCATGTCCATCGGTTTCTTGATGATCTTAAAGTAATCAGGAATCTCGAGAGCAACGGGATCAACAGGGTTGTAGAACGGATAAGCGACAGCCTGGTGTTGTTTCTTCCAGAGTTCTTTCATGATGCCTTCGCAGAACTTGAATTCCGCAACAGACTTTTTGCGTCGAGGCTTCAAATCAGAGTATGGGAGATCCTTGGGTGGTGGTGCGTGGATCGGGCGCTTCGGGCGGCCGTCGGCAGTTACTATGCTGTCACGCCGGATCTGCGGAACACCCCCGGGAGTGAGCGAGAAAGTCGGAGACGCGGCGGTTGGAGACATTGCGGAGACGGGAGCGGAGGCTCGAGTCGATTCGCGACGAACTCGAGAGTCGGCCTTGACGATGTCTGGAGATGCAACTGGCATCGGTGGTGGGACGACGGCCGCGGTGGAGACGGTTGGTCTCTTCGGTTGAGCCTTCACTTTTGGAGTGAGTTCTGCAGGCGGCATCTTCTCCAACGCTGCTGCAAATTTGGCTTGAATGTGCTTTCCGGATAGAGTGACCGCGTGTTCGAGTCCGTTGAATAGAACGGAGTTGTCGACCATAAGATTGAAGTCTTTTGTGACTTCCTCAGGGTTGTGATATTCGTTGCTGTTGAGTTTTCTCTCGATATCGTATAAAGAGATGGGATTTTTGACAATCTCGAGGTAGGTGGGAAGAGCGAGCTTGACAGGGTCGACAGGCATTAAATAGGCGGCGGCATCCTTCAAACGCTTGATATTCTTCAATGCCGACAACGCGTATCTGCTTTGATGTTGTGGCATAGGCTCACCCGTGAATGGCGTCGGAGCTTCTTCTAGCTTGGCTGCCGTTGCTGCTTCTTGTTCCTCTTTGAACGCCTGCTCCAACCCTACATCAGTGTCCATTGGGCTGAGAACCTTGTCCTTAACGGGTCCGCCGTTTGTCGTAGCAGGGTGTTCCACAGCCACAGCATCAGGCAGTGATTCCGGCTCTGCGGTCTTCTGGCGCTTGTTAGGACGCTCAGGTTCGGCAGACTCTGATCGCGCGCGCACAAGCGACGAGCTCATGACTGATGGTGGCGAGGAAGCATGAGCTGGCGCATCGGGCATTTCGGCATCCTGGGATGCCGTGGCGGTAGATTCTGTAGCAGTCGCCGCAGTTCCAGCTGCTACCGTATTCGCTCCTGCAATTTTTGTTTCTTCGACTACAGACGCAGCTTCAGCGACAACAGGGGCAGCATCCTCCATGTGGATTTCCGGTGTCTCGGAGGGTTTAGGCGCATCTCTGACGTCAGAAGTCGGTTGCTCGACGACCGCTGGGACGGCAGTATTGGGCTGTTGTGAGATCACGGATTCTCCGGTAGGTGGAGCTGTGGTGCTGGATTGCTCGACGGGTTTCGAGGTCGCTTCCGGCGACCCCAAAGTTAAGTTGCTCATGGCTCGCTGGCCCTGGGCAGATGTGTCAAAGGTCTCGTTGAAGGGAGGTGTGGGGATCGGCGGAGATAAAGGAGCAGTGATCGGCTTTAAGGATGCGGCGCCGGCAACCGCGGTGTCGGGCTCTTGGTTGACGGCGACGCTCTCGTCTCGTTTGGTGGCGGCGACGACGTCTGAAGGAGGGAGGAGGGGTGTGTTGCTGTCTGCGTCGGTGGAGGTGGGGGGTATTGGTTTCGACGATGCTGTGGAAGAAGTATCGGGGTCTGCAGAAGGGTTGATGGCTGGGGAGGAAGAGGAGGGAAGGTTCGCCATGGTGACCAGCAGCAATAAATAGTCTGAAGAAGCACTCAGAGACCGCTTTCACAACGGCGATGGGGGAGGGAGCGATGGTGATGTCGAATACACCTGCACGCACATGGTGGTTAGCACCCGCACAGCAACAACAGGCAACAAACAGATAACAGCAGCAGCAGCAACAACCATCAGCGAGCGAGATGTATAACCACGAACAGCTAGATTCAGTCGCGGCGACGATGATATGATGACGACGGTGATGGCGACGTTGATGTTTGGAAGTTCGAGGTGGAGCTCGAGACGAATTCGACGCTGATTGGCCGCGGTGGGGAGAAAAAGCAAAGCGGGAAATAATTTGAGGATTGAAATCAAACGCGCCGCTCAGCAGCCGGGTCAAAATTTATATGCTGACTAAGAAGGCCACAGTAAGAAGAAATAGGCAATCCAACCGAACCACAAATCCGTTCCGGAAAACTCTGATTCGCGTGCACCATGCCTCTGCCATTCCTGCCTCGCCATATGGCAGGCAGGCAGGCAGGCAGGGCATGCGCCGACTCGCTGCTGGTCTGCGCTGGAGCTCATCCCGCTAACCATGCCCGCCGCCATCCAGGACGAGCCTAACTCTTGCCGCCAACAACGCTCTCTGCGATGCTTCCTTCTCCTCTGGCGATGCTGTTGATGGCCTGATATCCCGAGCTAGCGGAAGACGGACTAGGGCCTGGGCAAACACCCAAAGCAGAGCCGAAAGAAGAGAGAGAGAGAGCTGCGAAAGGGAATGTTTGGCTGGGCCAACAATAATAAAGACCAGAAAGCAAAGCCCAAAATAAATCCAAATATCTCAAAGGAAGCGATATACGGCGCAGCGCAGGCATATAAAAAAGAACAAAAGGATGGCAAGACCTACTGTACTCTGATGCAATATGTCCGGGATGTATTACCAAAAAGCAAAAGCGTGTTATAAAAAAATACTTTTGCTCCAAGTCTTCGTTTCGCTCGTTCGCTCGTTTCGTCGTGATAGGAAAAAAATGTGTTGCGGGGTCTCGTGAGTTGGAGTCGAAGAGGAATTAAATCCACCCAATAACACGGGCCTAAGCAAAGTGGCGACCGATCGTATTTAAGAGAAGGGGGGCTTGTTCGGTCGATAAGAAAGAGTCCCTCTTGGCTGGTGTGTTTGGTTGTGTGTGTGTGCCTGTGCCTCCTAGCGTGGATGACAATGTGTTAGGAACGACCCTTCGCAAACAACAGAGGAAAACAATAGAAATAAGAAATAAAAAAATAAAGGGTGCCGCTGGGGGGGTATATCAAGAGAAAATTACAGACTTGAAAAATTGGGGGAGCAGCTGCGGGTGGTTTTAAATGGACGATGAATCAAAGCTCCCTTTCCCGAACCAGCCTAGTCCCCCTGGGCCATGCAACAGACCGTGTGCGAAGTAAAAAAAAAAAAAAAAAAAAAAAAAGGATTAAGAAAGAAGAAGAGGAACACCACTAACCCTTGCCCCTCACTTTTTTTTTCTCGCTCGCTCTTTGTTTTGGTTTTCGGGGTGAGGTGAGACTGAGCGGCCAATTTGATGGAAATCCACAGGATAAGGGCAACCGAGAGTGGCCCACCGCAGACCTATTTTCGAAAGAGAAGAAGAGAGCTTTCTCGTTTCTTTTTCCTCATATGCTGTCTCCGTTCCCCATGTCTGTCCTTCTTCATTCCAACAAGGGTTGGTGCATCAGCAGCGGTCGAAATAATCGCGCTGAGGAAGAAATTCCCTAGCAAATTTGTCGACAAAAGCCAAAAAGTCCTTTATCCCGAATGATGGTTAGTCCCACGATCAGATCCTACTTTGTCGCCTCTCGCTTGAACTCGCATCCGCCACTTTGACAGCTGTATTGCTCTTCCCCTCATTTCGATAACGCAAAGAAATGACGGTCATTATCGCACCCGAGAAAAAAAATAAGTTTTTCCAAAAGGCAAAGCGAAAAGAGTTCTTAACTTTTCTTGCCTGAAACCCGAGAACCTCATCTTGCAGACTCGAAAATGAACGGACCAACCAGAAGAAGAGAAGGTTCTTTGCTTCGCACAGAGAGATCCCGTGACTCTCCGGCCGTTTTGCCATTCCTCTTCTGCGTTCAATCCAACCAGTCAGCGTCCGGCCCAGCTTTTGTGTGAGACAAACGCGTAAGAAATCCACTGCCATCAACAGGGAACATTCGAGATGAGGGCCACCAAAGAAGGGATCCTTTTAATAGAAAGCGGGACGAGAGATATCCTCCAGATTGCCGAAATGTCTGCACATTCTCCCACTCAACGCGGAATCTCGGAACAGTAATGAAGCCGATGATATTTATCGAGAATGTTTCGTATTAGTTCCTTCAATTTCGTGCCTTGCGCCTTCCTCCGTATTTCGAATGTAGCGCAAAGTTGAGCGATAAAAAGGAACCCACCACAAAATGTTGCGTGGACCCTGCAAGAACGGGGACCTTGTTCAACACAAACTTGGCGACGGGAAAGAACGGACGCGATAGTTTACTACCAAGTAGCATGCTGGCAGCGGGGGCTTTTTTTGGCTCTCTTCTGCGGATATTCACAGGACTGGTATGTTGATATCCGACAGAAATCTGATTTCTTTACGGGTGGGCGTAAGACGAAGTAGTTAGCCTATGTGGTGTTTCGTTCTCTTTTGGCTTGCTGTATCGCATGGCCGGGGGAGTTCCTGTTCAAGATGCAGATGCAGATGGGAAATATGGATACGCACGCCATATTCGCTGGCCGCAGAATGCAAATATCGACCCCATGAGAGAGGGGGGTAGGGTGGGCTAGGGAAGGATCATGGCCGAATCCAGTCGCTCCGATGTTCGTTCCGCATGGTGATTTGTTTAGTTGGTCTTTTCTTAGATGACGTTAACGCGAATATACCATTCTACCTTTTCGAGGTAGATGTATAGGATGGAGGTCGAGTCTACGACGTGCGTTTTCGACGTTGAAACGGGGGTAGCGAGGATCACGAGCTCCCCGCGGTGTCGAATGGATCCTGTCATACCTGGTAGCAATAAATTATACTCGGTATAGTTCGAATTGGCTAAAAACGGGCGCATGCAAGACTCGCAGTATAGAACGGTCGATCGAGAGGATATATGGGAATACCGAGTGGGATCCAGCTGTCAGAGGGGAGAGACATCAGCGAGAGAACGCCGGTCTCTTCTCTTTCCCGGATTGATCTCGTGTTAGTGAACAGCCAAAACAAGCACATTCACCTGTTCAAACGCCCCCCAACACATTTCCCCATATATACATAATCACCCGTAATCGATCGCATTTATTCCGACTGCCATTCACGGTGAATTGAAACAAGCGACTATTGTTGTAATCGGGAGCTACCATCCTAACAATAGGAACCCTATGTCTTGCCAGAGTTTTGTTCCTATTGTTAGGATGCAGGGGTAATTGTCCTGCGTCTTGATCCGACCTCTTACCGCAAACGTAAGGTGTACCCCATATCGATATAATAATACAATATAACGAATAGTCATGTAGCTTGCTAGTTAAGCCGTAAGTACAGATGACGGATTGCGGTTACCGAGCCCTGGGATTCTGTTAGCGCTGAGAATTACCAGTGAAGTATAGAACCACCGTGTATATTCGTAAAGAATATACCAACCAACACGGTATTGGAACAGTTCATATGACGTCAACAACAGTATACTGCCAGTATTGTAATCGGACTGGTAATGCGATATGTAAGTACATAGCATCCAACTATCCTGAGTACTCGGTAGTTATAGAGACGTCGACAAAACGTTGCAGAAAGTGCGTTGCGGGCTGCGACAAAACCTGCCGTTTTCAGCGCGATCGTTAGGAGTTGCCGCCAATCTCCGCCTGCAAAAAAAATATTTCGAGACGAGCAGAGTTTATCAGAAAAAGTTTCTTCATCCTCTTCATCCTCCCCTTCTCCCCCTCCGCCCTATCGCCATCTCCACCCAGCCTTTCGAGCTTACCCGGAACGACGGGCGCCCTCAATCGGCTCCGTCTCAGCTGCAGCGATAATTCATTCGTTCGTTCATTCAATACCGTAAACACCTTCATCAGTCCCGTCGTCAACGGTGCCCGACATCACATTCGCGATCTCTCTCGCACCCTTCGCAAGATATCACAATGGCCGGTAAATCCAAAAAGCAAAAGCTGGCGGGCGCCGATACCTCCAAGCGCACCCTCGCTCAATCAACCCCGCTCACCACCGCTTCACCAATACTCAAATCCGCCTTCTCCCCATCCTGGTCCAAACTCACAATCTTCTCCTCCATCCTGCGCGGTCTCGACGCCCAGCGCCTGCGATGTCACGATACCACCTCTGGCCGCCTGCAGTGCGAACACATCTTCGACAAGAATGTCCAAATAAACTCGCTTTCCTGGGGCTCAATCGCCGAATCCGACAAGGATAGGAAAAAGAAGAAGAGAAAGAGGGCTAGCGATGCTGATGCCATCGCACACGACGATGATGAACAGCAGCACGATGGCGCTGAAGTCGTCATCGCGGTGACGTCGAATACGGGAAAGATTTTCCTCTACTCCCCGGTCCAGGCTGAGATTGTCAAGACTTTGGAAGGAGGACATGTCGGGACCGTTACCGACTTTCAATTTTCTGAATCAGCGAAGGGCGTCAGAGCTTGGAGTTGCGGCGGAAACAAGCTTGTCGAATGGGACGTCAAGAAAGGCGTATCAATCAGGTTTGTCACCCCCTGATACTACAACCTACAAACAATTAAACACTAATATATATGTAGAAACATCGCATTCGGTGAAACGATAAATTTCTTCCGCACTTTACCTCTCCCAGATGCCATCATCTGCGCATCTTATTCAACATACGTCGTTGATCCGACATCGCCGCCTACAGATCTCGCCTCCTCCTTCTCCTCTCACACTTCCCAGGTACATACTCTCCGCAGAACAGCCAAGCACAATAAATTCTTATCCGCTGCCGACGGCGATCGCTTCATCTACGTCTCCGACATCAAAAAAGAGAAGTCATTAGGTTCCTTAGTCGTCAAGGGCGATGTTACAGCCGTCGACACTGCCATTCAAGATTCTGCTCTTGTCGCTGTCACCGCTGATGGCGTCGTCGAAGTATTCTCGCAACCATGGTCGTTTCAAGCCGCTGAAACCGACGAAGACACTTCTTTGAGGCGACGAAAAGCATTGACGAAGACATCTGAAGCTCGGATAAAGATTGTTCGACCTGATAACACCATCGTGAAAGTCATCGATGCCTGCTTCCACGGCGATAGCGTGCTTGTAGCATGGGTCGAGAACGCCACCAGCGTACTCTTCGAAAAGGTCAAATGCTTGTCTGCCGAAGGCGCCTTGACAATTTCCGGCGACGTGGTGATCACGAAGACCAAGACCGTGGGTATCGGTGGTGCCGTGGGCGGTAAATCAGACGCCAAGAATGTCAAAGATTTAACCAATGTCAATTTAAAACAAGATCACACTGTCGTCATCGAAGGGAACGACATGCAGGATATCGGAATGGTGGATGCGGAAAACGTGGATGAGGAAGACGAAGAGAAGAACAACAGCGACGATGAACAGGAAGACCACGCCGACGACCCGGAAGAACAAACTTTCGAAGATAGGATAAAAGCGTTGAATCTTTCCGCTGGTGGATCCGCCGGCAGTACCGAAAAATCCGCCAGATCAGACGTTTCGCCCATGACAAACATCACCGTGCCATCCGTCGATGGTGCCGTGGTTCTGGCGGGTAACCGTCAGGTGGTCAAATTCCCAAACGCGACTACACTCACGACCGTCCTCACGCAAGCTTTAAAAACCGACGATCGAGTATTATTAGAATCTTGTCTACAGGTTACAAAAGTCGATATGATCGAATCCACCATCCAGCGATTGGATTCATTACTCGCCGCTGATTTGGTTACTAAATTGGCGGAAATCATTGCGAGGAAACCAGGTAGAGCGGGGAGTCTGATGGTGTGGATTCAGAAGACTTTGGTCAACCATGGTGGACATTTACTTACTTTACCGGACTTGGTGAGGACTATGGCTTCATTGCAGAGGGTGTTGGGGAAACGTGCGGAGGCGTTACCGAAAATGTTGGCTTTGAGGGGCAGATTGAGCATGTTGGTTGCGCAGATGAAGTTGAGGAGTATGGCTAGGGATCGGTTGGGAGCTAGCGGAGATGCGGCGGTGGTGTACGTTGAAGGGGTTAGCGCTGATGATGATGGTGTCAGCGCTGATGAACAGGATGAAGTTTTGGGAGATGTCGAAGAGTCGGAGGATGAAGATGAAGATGAGGATAGCGATGGAGGAGTTAACGGAGTTTTGGATTCTGCTAGCGAAGGAGAAGAGGAGGATGAGGATAGTGATGAGGATGAGGACGGGCCGGGGATTTATCTTGACAGAGAAGCTGAAGAGACTGATGATGATAGTTCCGGCGAAGATATTGATTTGGAGGGATTCGTGGTTGACGACGATTCAGTGGATTACGAGAGCCAGGACGACGACCTTCTGGATGATGAGAGCGAAGTGGAGGCTCCAAAGGTGGTTCAAAAGTCGAAAGGAAAGCTTGTCAAAGGAAGCAAGTTGAGGAGGTAAAATGCTTTTATGGAATCGTCCAAATTTAATTTCGGTGTGTTGAATATATGAAGGGTTGTTTTCTGACGTTTTAATTCTTCTGATGTACAATATCTTGTGCTCTTTATTTCACTACGCGGGCATTTTACTGTTTACTTGCTTGATCCTTGTTTGTTTCAGTCCCTTGCTTTGATCAAGTAGATTTAGACTCTGAGAAAGCTGAGGCAAGCTTCATAGATACTAATCCAAAAGTATTTGCTGAGATTATGTAATATTTCGTCTCATAAACGAATCTCCGAATGACTAGTCTTGAGACCTGGCTTTACCTTATATGCCAAATATCCGCCTGGGTTCATGGGACTTTCATATACTTCTCGTCGCCTCGAGACGAGCGTGCGGTTACCAAACCAAGACACAACATCTAGCTGTGTTGCATATCAAAAAAATTTTGTGCGACATCTACCAAACGAAAACCAACGACATCAACAATTCTTTCAACCGACAAACGAACGTACATTACCCAAGTCTACTATTTAATCAGCTTGAATCTGGCATACTAGCACAAGGGAGCGGGATTAGACATAAATCGACTTATATTTCTCCGCTTTATAACGAACGTAATATCTTTGTGAATGTTGGCGCGAAGGGCCATCTCACGATGGGGGGTTTCAATCGGCGGCCGTTGCGTTTCGAATCCGTCGAGATGGGTGCATTCTTCACGAATACGGTGTTTGTGGTGTAATCCCGGAAACCATAACTTGGAGACGCAGAGATCGGGTATGGGACAGCGGAAGATGGGGGTGAGCTCGACGAGGTGGTATACAAGCATAGAAGAGAATCGAGAGGGTGTGAGTTCTGTAGAAGAAGAAGTGGGTGGTAAAGTCGAAAATAGAGAGGAAGTTGAAGAAGTTGAAGTGGCTCTTGAGACATCAGAAGAGGTTGATGTTGTGGTTGTAGAGGGATCGGATGAAGATGGTGCAGCGTGGGACTCAGTTCTTGAAACATCGGAAGATGTGGAAGTTACTGTTGAAGAGGAGGTGAATGCAGAAAGCGAAGCGCTAGAGCAAGTTCTTGAGATATCAGAGGATGTGGAGGAAACAGCAAAAGTCGAATCAGATATACAACTGGAATCTGACGAAGAAGTATCGAAGTTCGATACTCCGGCAAGTACATCAGAAGCCCCGGAGGCTCTCTTCTACCGTGACCCGACATCAGATACACCATCAACCCCGATCATCAGAGAATTCCCCCTCCCGAAGATAGCAATCCAAGATGAACCACCATCGGGTATCCCAGAATTCTGTCCCGGATGCGGCGCGAAATCCCACTCCGACCCGGAAAACTGGGCAGGTTTCTACGGGCCGGAAAAGATAATGCCACTGTTAAACCCCGGCAATATCCCGAAAGCACCTAAACCCACCACTATAGACATCAGAAGGGAGCAGTTCGCCGCAGTCTACGCTGCTTCGTTATTGCAAATGTCCGATGAAGTTAAAGAAATAATGCGTCAGACGAACATGCGTCCGCCTCCCGAAACGGAACCGCCAGAATCACATTTACCGAAAAGTAAAATACAACTGAAAAAAGAAAAGGAGGAATTAGAAGTTCAGGATTTAGACTTTTCACCGATTGAAAATATCCCGCACAAGAATACCGCGGAATCGGAAGCATGGATTGAGGCATTGCAACCTGAGGACCCCGAAGTTCTCCTACCGGATGGTAACGACAGTAAACGCCGAAGAATACTGTGCGGGAGGTGTAGGAAGCTATTACACCACCAGGATAAAATGTCGGATACACCGGACGCAACGTTTACTCAAGCCGCAGAGGTTATCGCGAAATCACCTTTTAGAAGAGTTCACGTATACCATCTCGTCGACGCCGCGGATTTCCCCATGAGTATCATACCCAACGCGCGGAAAGCAATCTTGAAAGGATTGAATGCGTACAAGGACGGGGGCAAGAAAGATGTCACGCTGTCATACGTCATCACCAGAGCGGATTTGTTAATGCCCACCGAACAAAAGTTGGCGAGTTTGATGACTTATATCCGGAGAATAATGAGTACGCAGCTCGGAAAGGAAGCGGAATTGAAGGATCTAAGAGTCGTGAGCGCGAAGAGGACGTGGACTACGGAACGCTTAAAGGATGAGATTCGAGCCAGAAAAGGCGGGGTGGTATTATTGGGCAAAACGAATGTCGGGAAGAGTAGATTATACGAAGCTATATTCCCGAAAAGAAACGCGAAAGAATTGAAAGCAAAGAAGAAAGGAAAGTTTGGGAATGCGGACTTGGAGGAACAAGAAGAAGAATACTATGTTCAGAACGGACAGAAAGTTCAGTACCCTGATATGCCGTTGGCTAGTAAGATCCCTGGGACGACGGTGGGACCTATTACCATCGATTTCGCTGCCGGTAGGGGCCAACTTATCGATTTACCTGGGTTTTCGAGGGGTGGATTGATGAAATACGTGGATCCGAAATACGTTAACAAAACGGTCTTGTTGACGAGAATCAACCCGGAGAGATATATCGTCACGCCTAACAGATCCTTGTTATTGGGAGGATTGATCAGAGTCAGACCGGTTCAGAGCGAGACCGGGAGAGAAATTACGCTCGAAATCGCAGTCTTTACAAATCTGCCTCCTCACGTCGCGAATGACGAGAAGATTATTGGGTATATGAATACTCCACCGGAGGCGGGTAAGAGAGCCTTCCTTTGGGGAACACAAGATATTAAATCGAATTTCAAATCGGCGGGAACGTTTAAATTAACAGACGACATCACGAAAAGGAGGGCTGGACCGCTTGTGGAAAAAATTGGTCAGGCGGCGTTTGAGAAGAAAGTGCCGTTTAGGGTATACGCTACTGATATCGTGATCGAAGGGTTCGGATGGCTGGAAATTTCAGCGCAGGTTGGGAAACATGACCCACAGCCGGAGATTCAAGTGTGGTCTCCGGAAGGGGCGGGTGTTATGCAGAGAGAGACGATGAGGGCTTACGAGGAGAGTGTGAAACCTGGTGCGAGGGCAGCACCGGGGAGTCGGCCGAGGAAATCGATGAAGGGGGCGAAGAAGGCAGAGAAGAAGGAGCTTGGGAAGTTGAAGAGTCGAGTTGGCGACGCCAATCCATCCGGTTAATTGAATAGGTGCATTTCAATTTCCTTTTAAACTTCGTATGTGTATTTATATTTTATTCGACTTCTGTATATACCTTTTGGACATATGTGAATTATTACGGTGCACCGTGATTAATTGAATCCTTGCTATTATTATTATTGTAGTTGTTATTACTATTATTACTATTATTACCCTTAATTATTGAGATGGGTTCATCTCAATAATTACAGCTTCTGTCCCTTCCGATTTTCTTTTCGGCAACGGAGTGAAACTCCGAATATATTTCTCAAGATTTGTCCTCCCATAAAACTTTGCAGCAGCTAGCGCTATCTCACGACATCCAATATCGACATGGAGAAAAAGAGAAACTGTATCCAACCTCTCATGCAGGACAGCGTGCTCCACCACAGAGCTAGTGTATTCCTCAGCAGCGGGCACGAAATGTTGAGTATACATCGGTGCGTAGATATCCGCTCTGTTTTCCACCAAATACTTGATGATTTCGAAATCTCCGTTGAAAACCGCCTGATGTAATATCGTCGATGCTCGGGCGACAGTCGATAACCTTGAGAATCCGAATCTGTAGCCGTGGTCACAAGGTATTTCGTTGACATCTGCTCCGTTTTCGACGAGCAATTTGATACAAGCAAGACTTGCTTTCGCGTCTATAGCGCATCGTAGTGGCGAAGGGTAATGCGTGTACTTTTTGGAGACTAGTTTTTTGAATTTGTCGCCGATTTGCAAGAACGAGTGTAACAGATCGTATCTCTTTGACCCGGCTACTAATTGCATCACATTCAGAGGTTCGGACTCGTGGAATGAGGGAAACTCAAGCGGGGCTGTTCCTTCTTTAGCTAACGCCATTATTTTATCTTTCAGCTCTTGCTCTTCAGGATCAGTGGCAAGTTGACCGCAAGGGCTCCACGTTCCTTCAATGAGATGGAAAAGGTTATGAATTAACTCCCCTTCATGACTTTGGTAGGAAAGTGTTTCTCCAATGTAAGTCCCAAAACGAGAGTCCCAGAGATCTCTTATTCTACTATAATCCTTCTTCAAGGTTGCGTCGACAAACTCGGGTGTCGGAGAGATATATATCCTCGGCACCGGCCGCGATGAGCGTTTGGCTCCTGCCGAAACTAACAGTATATATATCTCACAGTTCTGGCGCTGCATAGCTTCATCGAGGAGGGTACCTTGGTAAGATTCGTCATCATTATTTACGCAGGCCCCGGAATCTATGAGAATAGCCACGAGAGCGTAGTTTTGTCCCCGCACTGACTCGAACATGAAGTTTGTGGACGTACGCCATCGTGAAAGGAGGATCCCGCCGTTCGGATCTGCCCCGAGATTGATCAACTCTCGAACGAATCTCGCTACGTCTGCCTGGCTTCGACATCTGGAATGGGAGCGAATAGGGTTTGCATCCGTAACATAATTTTCGCATGCCATAGCCTCGTCGGCTTCAAAATTTGCTATCCAGCTATCGTATTGGCATATCAGACGGCTTTCGTCGATGACCCTTGCTGCCGCTTGTGTGAGAATCTCACGAGCCATAGACGAGAATGCGGTTGCGACGTATCGGGAGAATTCATTCTTCAACCTATCGTTACCAAGTAGAAATGCGGCGTAATATATCTCGCTGATTTGCCATGAGAATGGACGTGGCGACTCGGTGTAATACGAGTCATTCGATCTACCGCGAAGCCCGTTCGTCATGATTAATCTTTCAGCCCAGTATGGGCCGGGTGGTAGAATTTTCTCGCCACGAAGTTGCAAGATGGTGAGGATATCATCCGTGCGTAAGGAGGGGATCGATAAGATGACTATTAGCGGAATATGCCGACCGAATCCGAATCGAAGCAAGTCCTTCATCAATTCAACCGCCCCAGTCGCTATGCAAGAATATACTGGACATTCCAGATATATTTTATGATACTGATTCTCAATCTCGTTGAGAGAAAGCTCATAATTCCATAATTTTTGCAGAGTTTCGAAAGGAACTATACGGTGATAAACCACCAATCCCAGTAGAGTGACAGCGTCAGGGATCTCCTCAGGCGAGGCATTGGCTGTAATAATTTCTTGAAGACACAGCCTGACGTAGTAGCAGTTATCGTATCTCAAATAGCGGAAATCCCAAGCCCCAGGATATCGTCTCAGATCTTCGATATAAGTCAGGTGCGAATACCAGGACCCCATCATTTTCGATTTTGAAAGATGGTCAAGGAAATCTAAATCCCCCCTAATGATCAAAAACGGGATCAGATTTTCTCGGGTGGTGGACATTGATACACCATCTTGGACGAGAAGATCTTTGAGAAGTTGGCGGAACCCGTTATCAATAGCCATATCAATTAGCTTATCCACGTGATTGAGCTTGTATAATCGATTCGAAAGAAGATATATCAAATGCCAAAAGAGCTGGTCCGCTTTATCGCCCACTTTTGAAGGCTTTCCAGTCATTGCAGTTTCAACTGGGTTTTCTTCAAGACTGCCTCTATTACTGCTTTGATGCAAGGCTAGTGAAGCCGAGGCCCCAGAAATGATGGGAAGATTGTTGAGAATTGAAGTTGGTATTCGGAAAGGTGCACTTCCGCATCTGGGTACAAAAAGCTCAATTTGCCGATCTGAATCATGATTCAACACGGTGTCATTGACGATATCTCCGGTATTGTTCAGATCTTCAGTCCCTTCTCTCATAATACTTTAGTTAGCCTATATTAAATACAATTTCGGGGCCTTATAAAGCAAATTCAATACCTTTAGGGGTCAGTTGGAAACTTTCCAAGCATGTTGTAAACCGTTGGATACCTCTCGTGACTTGCTTGGAGGTGATGACACGGGAGTTATTTAACCTGATGGCGGTATCGATTCCGGCCGATTTTCTGGCATAGTATAAGGGTGCAATGGCCCGCCATTCACTTTCTTTGAGGGATTTGCTCAATTGCTTTGCTTTCTCTATATAGGTCTTGTATTGTGAAATGCTAGA
This sequence comes from Dactylellina leptospora, assembly GCA_036971365.1. NCBI lineage: Eukaryota > Fungi > Ascomycota > Orbiliomycetes > Orbiliales > Orbiliaceae > Dactylellina > Dactylellina leptospora. The sequence continues at coordinate 724,206 of JAJTUC010000013.1, read as the reverse complement.
TTTGCACATCCAGACATATGATAAGAAAATTGTGCTATTAGCATAAGCCAACTCCGCTAGAAATGCAATTGTAGTTTTCACTGTGGATAGGTGAGATAGCTCACTTACGTAGCTCCGATATGAAAAATCGACTCTAAGTTCTCATATACTTTCTCAGCTTTGTAATTTAGAGCGATAGAATAGAATGTTATCTCTTTGGAGTATTTCTCCAACTCTCTGTACGTTATATTCTTCCCCGATGGCTTGGTTCGTTTAAATATTACGCCGTTCTTCCCACTCGAACGCGGCATAGTCGTCGGCATGTCATGGGAGTTTGTGAGATCTGTTCTAGCTTTATTATAGCGAGGGTTTTCAGAGACCACCGAAGAAGAAATCAGAAGAGAATAGATGGTGTATACAGATATATCTGTATTCACAGGATAACTTCTATATATGGAAGATCTTCAAGAGTAGCTGGGTTGAACTAAGGCTAATTAAAACCGAGTTACAAGATGGAATAAAAGAAATGGATTGATAAATGCCGGAATAGCATCAAGTGATTTCTTTATACCGGAACTTCAATCTTGTTGTTCTCGTTCCCCAATCTGCGCTGAGGAGTACGCGCCATTTTGGGCACAGCCACAAGGCTTCGAAGTGTGTAATGGTAAGCTAAAGCCGACATGGAAATCGGGAAGGACCAATCATATGATGGTAAATATTTCAAGGCAGTTTTTAACGGTTCATGTGATTGCCCTTGGATACAAACAGCAATAGACCATGAAATATTCTCGAGAATCCCAAGCGTCTTTACCTTCCAGACTTGTCAACTGCGGAAGTATATCTATAAAAGTGCTGGTTGTAAGGCATGTAGTATTTTCAAAGTTAGATCCCCAGACTTACTTGTCGGTTTAGTCACTTTTTGCTATTGTCAATCTCTTATACATACCACCTGGTAGCTGGTAGGCACCTAATAAGTCGGTTGAAGTGTTGAGGGCGTGGAATCAGTGTTGCGTTGCGGCTTGCTTAATGTCGCACAAGAAAAAGTCGATAGCTTCAGACGCGTCGCCAAAACCTCATCTCTACTCCCATCGCATCATCCAGCCACCCCTCTAATTACCACCATCAATTCCCAACCGACGTTTCAAACATGGTCACTATTAGCGAAGTACGGGGGAGCTCCCGTGAAACCAGAACCGCCGCCCACACACATATCAAAGGTCTCGGCCTACGTGCAGATGGAACACCTGAGAAAATCGCGGGGGGTTTTGTAGGACAAGAGAAGGCACGGGAGGTGAGATTCGTCGCAGCAATCTATCCCATTCGGCAGGGATATTTGAGACGTGATTCTGATACTCAATGGCATATGATAGGCTCTCGGTATCGTTGTCGACCTGATCAAGTCGAAGAGCATGGCAGGCAACGCTGTTCTTCTAGCTGGCGGACCTGGCACAGGCAAAACGGCGCTCGCGCTCGCGGTATCACAAGAACTTGGGACCAAAGTTCCCTTTCGACCGATAGTCGGTAGCGAAATATTTTCGGCGGAGATCAAAAAGACGGAGGCTTTGATGGAGAACTTTCGACGAGCGATTGGGCTGAGGGTTCGCGAGACAAAGGAAGTCTACGAGGGCGAAGTCACGGAGTTGACGCCTGAAGAAGCCGATAATCCGCTGGGCGGTTACGGGAAGACGATTGCAAGTGTTATCGTGGGGCTCAAGTCAGCAAGGGGCACAAAGAGATTACGACTCGACCCATCGGTCTTCGAAAGCGTTCAAAAGGAAAAGGTCGCCGTCGGCGACGTAGTCTACATTGAAGCGAATACTGGGGCTGTGAAGCGGGTCGGAAGGTCTGATGCTTATGCAACCGAGTTTGACCTCGAGGCGGAAGAGTATGTACCGATCCCCAAGGGAGAGGTTCACAAGAAGAAGGAAATAGTGCAGGATGTCACTTTGCATGATCTCGATGTCGCGAACGCGAGACCGCAAGGCGGACAGGATATCATGAGCATGATGGGTCAATTGATAAAACCGAAAAAGACAGAAATTACGGATAAGCTCCGACAGGAGATCAACAAGATCGTTAACAAGTACATCGATCAGGGTATCGCAGAACTTGTACCTGGCGTTCTGTTTATTGACGAGGTAAGTTTCTAAATAAAGAAATATGCATCCTGCGAAGGGTCCGAAACGCTGGGTTCTGATTTGTTGGGTGGCGATGCTGCAGGTTCACATGCTTGATATCGAATGTTTTACATATCTCAACCGTGCCCTCGAATCCTCGATCTCGCCTATCGTTATCCTCGCCTCGAATAGGGGCATGTGCAATATCCGTGGCACAGAAGATATTGTCTCTGCGCACGGCATACCGCCTGATCTTTTGGACCGTTTGCTTATCGTGCAAACTCTACCTTATAACGCCGAAGAAATCAAGACAATCGTCAAACTAAGGGCCAAGACCGAAGGAATAAACGTCTCCGAGAGTGCTCTCGACAAGATAGCGCAGCATGGCGTCACTACCAGCTTGAGATATGCCCTTCAGCTCCTAACACCTGCGTGGATCTTAGCCAAAGTCGCAAGCAAACAAGAAGTCACGGATCTTGAAGTACAGGAATGCGAAGACTTGTTCATAGATGCAAAGCGAAGCGCTAAGATTGTCGCGGGTGCCCAACCAAACAGCTTCATTTCGTGAAGACGCATACCTGCAAGGGGTAAGCCACAAGTTGAAACCGAGGACGGCACGAGAGAAGCTTTAATCTCATATGACATTTATTTTTCTCCATGCGGGGTAAATGCTGACGAATTCATGCTCTGTTATTTCGTATTTTCCTTTAAATCTGCACGGGATGGAGTTTAGCTGCCAAGTGTGACTTTTATCCATCGGAGGCTCTTCGTAGGCGCCTAAATTCGATGTCAATCATTTGCTTAGAGGAGAATAACGGTGCTACAATTGTAGATATTGCCAGAGATGCCTTTCCATCCGCCACATAGACCGAGCTTTGTAATAAATGGAAGAAGTGAACAATGCCATTTGATTAGGCTCTTCTCTTGCGAGGAGCGACTGATGATAGACAACGGAAAAACTTGTGCATTGACGTCTGGAATCAATTTTGCAGGAGGAAAAGCTTAGCCTGAAATCTTGATGTTCACTCATCAGAGGGGGGTGTCCCGAACAAGTGGATCAAATGAAGAAGGCGATAAGTGTGGAAGGGGCGAAGCTTCCATCATACACCAACACCATGGTCCGGGGACCGTTTGATATCACGACTTGCTGAAGCGAAAATCTGGGGCGCACACGAGATATACGAGAAAGAATCCGAACATTCCTATTTTCCCATGCATTCTTACGTGCTCCCAACCTTGAGGCTTTGCTCAGCCAAAACTCAAAGAAGGAAACACCTCAAAAGCTTGAGAACTCGTATATGCCGGATGGAGGACTGGGGTCCTTTCTTCGCACCCTGACCAATAACGCCGAGTTCACGACCAGTAGCGTGAGCTAAAGTTAGAATCCTCCCAGCGGTAAGACCCAGCAGAGAGGCTAAACCAACAGAGGACACCGAAAAACTTAACGTCGTCTGTGCCACATCAGTGCAGCGCGAGGGGGGCTTCACACCGCCTCGAGGAGCCCACACATGTGTGTGCATACATGTGCTAGTTGCTGAGGAATTGGGATATCACAAAAGCAGTGACTTGCACGAGGAGAAAAATCACTCAGAGAGGGCGAGACGATTACCGGAAAGTCGGAACAGTTATATGCAGCGTCGGGCCTCGAATTAATTTCGACCGAGGAAGGGTTAGCTCTTATTATGTTGGTTCTAGGCGCAACACAAAATGCACCACCACCAACGATCCACGTTCGGGGCTTGCAGGGCTTGGCTCTTGTCTCCAGCCTCTCTTGATATCGATCAATCGCGCAATTGTACTGGTTGAATGAGCGCTTCGAGAGCCAGGTGGCGGAGCTGGTGCAGGCGGCTCTGTAGTGCTGAGTAGTCCTTATCTGCCGTCCCCCGCTGGATTCGACAGACTAACCGGTTTGTTCGATACAATGCTGTTGGTCACAATTGATATCGGAATGTTCCCACGTGGTTCAGAAGACGTTGCAACAATAGGGACGGCGAGTTTTGAAACATATCTTCGTGCATGCTTCCTTTCCAACAATATTGTTACAGGTCGAAGGTGGGAAGAAAGGCGGTGGATATCAGTGGAGGGCTAGTGGATTCCAAGGGACACCCCTGCCCTTGGCTTGCAGCTGTTGCAGCTGTAGCTAACTGAACCACCATTTTCGAGGAGGTGCAGCGTATCCTGCAGGATGACCTGTAGCTAGTGGTCCGCTCGCGCAGGGGAGCTACAATAATACATAATCACACCCTCCGGGGGAACCACCAAGCCAAAATCAAAGAGCCGATCATGAGGGCCCATGTATACATGGGCTTACATATTTGTACACAGTAATCGAGAATCCCAAAGAGGTGAGCTCGATGCGCAGTTATGTTCTTCGTATCCAACTGCCCTTAATCCAATGAAGAGAGGCACGGCTAGCCCTACTCACACGCAACAATGCGGCACAGCAGGAGCTAATGTTCTAACTAACAACCGAATGATTATTTTCTAGAAACCATTCGATAACGGGCAATATTTCAAGTGTTTCTTTTTCTTTTTCTCTTTTTTTCTTAGTTGGTTGTACGGCTAGGCCATTGGCAGAATACCATTTGCAAAATCCATAATTTTTGATCTGGCAATTCCAGTTAGAACAATGTTCGCCTCCCGTTTAAAGTCGATAGTTTTCTTAATATTCTCCTGTGGGAGCATGTGCGCCTCGATCGACCTTGTTGTCAATTTACCGACAGACTGGTACCGACCATCCTAGCGCGACGTCTTTGGACTAACATGTAACCGTTTTCAGGTTGGGTTGATTTTTTTTTTCTCGATCTTGGTTGGAATGTTTCCCCGGTCGACCGGTCTTTTCGAGGGCAGGCTAGCGTCCCCAGGCTCGGGGAGAGCGAAGTGCTCGGTTTATACGACCAAGGCATCGCCCCAAACTGCCCCAATAGAATATTAATCGCCCGTCCCATTGGCACTTACCGCGTCACCGTTCGTTTAACGGATGCTGCAGCAAGTCACCTGAGTCTTGGGAGGAAAAATGCAAAAAGTAACTTTCAGGTCTGATTTTTCACTCAATGGCCAGAAAATTGAGGCCTTCTCGTTCGGGGACTCTCGTGACGTTAGCCCACCCCGATTTTTTCCTTGGATTTGAATCTAGCTTAAAAAAGTGCAGCCGGTCCTTTTACGAGGGAATCTTACAAGATGCAGGTATGTACAAAAAGATCTTATCAGCCGCGCAAAGTGTCTACTGCGTCAAGATAATGGACAATTTACTAGTATACACCAGAATCGCGTAGCTCCTCAGCTGCACACACTTTACTCAACCTAAAACATCTACACACCCACTCGAATTGCCGTCTGATGTCCCGCTTCATTTTGTTAACCGGCTTACTTCCCGAGAAACAATTCGAGACACGCTAATACTTAGCTCTCTCTGTCTAGCAGTCGCTGGAGTCGAGCGTATAAGGAATCTGTAGTGATTTCCCATCTGAAAAGCCATCCGCACAAGGGCGGGTACTGCTAGACGGACCAGGTTTTTTTTTTTCTTTTGAACTCCAAAGTGAGTTCTCTCGCCTGCTTCTTCGTTTTGATCCTCCTCCCTTGTTCTTTCAATTAGCTGGAAGGGAAAGACGTGGCGTCACTGTGCCTTTACGCGGCACAGCTTCTAGCCCTAGTCTTTAGCATTGTGTACCACCATGGTAAACCGAACAGAAAGAAACAGTTTTGCTTGTCTTGGAATGACAGTATTGTTTCTTAGTAGCCTGAAGAGAATAGCACTAGGGATCCGGCCTTGGATTTGTTCTTGAAGCTTGTTGTCTCAAAAGAAAAAAAAAAAACCAAGGTACATGGCGCAAGTCACCGACGCTACAATTCCAATATGCTATATACGAGGGCTGCGCAGTCTTCCTTCTCTCTCGCTCCCTTCCGTTTCCCGTTTGTGATTGAACCAGAGCAAAACATCAAATTGACCCACTTGCTGGACGTTTCCTTTTTCACCTGGCTGGACCCGAGCTCTCTTTTCTTTCGCATCATATTTCTTGGATACACTGGCGGTCGTTCGAAAAAAGGTTTCTTGATATTCGATACCCGTCTTTGCTTCCTTTTTTCTTTTATGCTGTGGTACTAGATACACCGCCCCCGTTTCTTTCTCTTGCCCCTATATGCAAGCCATAGTATTCCATTCAGATGGGCTATATATTCACTCGTTCGTTCGATAATCCTCACCAGTGCTCTATTATACCCCCTTCAGGGTGTACCCTCCAGACACTGGCGCACAGCGCCCAGATCGAGAATCAATATAAAATCCGAAAGAACCATCGACAAACGACTATCGCGAATGGAATGCCACCTAGAAACCTTCAACCGAAGGGGTTTCTCGACTCTCCGATGTCTTCGTCGTACTCGAACGCGCCGCCTGCGCACATTTGCCTCTGTCAACCGACGCCAAAGATTCCGAGACCTAGAAATGGTAAAAGACCCTACGAGCTCCTTGAAAAAAGTTACACCTTGGTTTTGTCTGTTCCCTAGCGAGAAAAGCTTCCCTGGCTGCCTTCTCCGCTCTAACATTGTTTCCATTCCATGCGCGAGAAAATCTGTGACACGACGGAGCGCTAACCTCATGGATCTGTTGGATATTGTTTCCAACAGCCTTTATCTTGTTTCGCCAACATCACCATTCGGCTGTTATGGCTCAGAACCCTGGCAAGTCGAATCCTGCGATCTCGAAGATTATCGGGGAGATGTGGAAAAATGCGTCAGAGGATACCCGGAAAGAATGGCAAAACCACGCTGATGTAAGTGCGCGGTATCCAGACATAGCTCAGGGTTCTCTCGAGATCTCGTCCTTCTGGGCTCCTCTCTCACACACTCTCTCGCTATCCCACTTGCTCACCCTGCTCATGTTGGTGCGACGCTAGGAAGAGAAACGCCAACATATGCTCAGATATCCAGAGTATCGGTACCAACCTCGACGGTCTGGCAAGAAGGGCAGCGGTAGCTCCACGTCGGGGGCCAACGACGCCAGCGGTGAGAATCGCTGCACCAAATGCGGCGGCAAGACTGGTGCCTACTCCGTGACGGATTCGCCGTCTTTTCCAATCCTCCCCGTTCCAACGGTATCGGCGCCTTCCGGCACAGGCATACCGTCGAGAGGAGGCTCCATTCGAGATATACTCGGACCTTCGCCATCGTTGTTCAGTCGGCATGCAAGTCCAGGAGACCACAAGAGAAAGCGGAGCGATGAAGTTGGTTATCACCACGGGGCGGAAGCTTTACTACAACTTGGATCTCACGAGCGAGACTACCCGTCTAGAAGTATGGCTCCCCCCACTTCCATTAATCCAACTGGTAATACACTGCAAGCAATCACAGAAAGATCACAAGAAAACCACAGTAATGGTATAATCAGCCTGCCTAGGCCGTGGAAAAGATTGAAACGAACAAGAGAAACAATCAGTGAACAAGATGAAAATATTGCAGTATCTCATACAAGTACGGTCAGCCCTAACGTTAACGCGGTTACCTCTCGCACAGCTACGTCTCCCGCCATGAGCTACCAGTCGGCCAGCGAGCTCTCTTCACTCGCAGGCGAAGGACGAGGGTCGGACCCAACCAACTATCGCCAATTGCAACCGCGCCATGAAACATTTTCCTCGCCAGAGTACCCCGAGCCTCCTCAGTACACCTCCAGCCCTCACCCAGCGCACCTCCAGCGCAGAAATCCAACGGTGGAACGACAGCATCACCAGTCACAACCAACAACATCAACACCAACATTGGAGCCTACCGAAAAAATACAACAAATACAACGAATCACACGACCTCTATCTAACCGTTCTTCCCCTTCTTCCAGTAGCAGCATAGCAGGTCAATCGTCAGTACTAGGCAGGACGTTCCTAGTCTCCGTCGAAGTTACAGACCACCGACTCGCCGCAGAGCTCTGCTACTCACTGCAACTCGAACTCCTAGAAAGATCAAGGCATGTGGGGATTCACCAACTAGTTGACGTCCCGGAATGGCGACAATTCCTACAACGGTCGAGCAGCGTGGGCCCTGAAGAATTAGCAGTCGACTACCTTCGCGCAGTTGCAGCCGCTAGACGGCAGTTCGAAGCTATTTTCATGACCGCAGCTGCAACTTACGACCAGCACGCTAGTGTCAGTGGGACCTCTTCATCCTCATCATCACCCTGGGACCAAAGGCCGGCTCCGCCATCACTAACCCAGAATTCATTCCGCCCGCCTCCGCCTCTGCCTCTCTCAATCGCAATTTTACAACAATACATCCTAACGCATTCAGGCACCGCTAGAAGACGGTTGTCGCCGAACGGAAACGTGAGTCCCGTTTATACATCCGAATGGTGCATTGACGTGTGGCGGGGTAGCCCCCGACCGAATATCACGATCTACGTGAGAAACGACGATGGAATGGGAGTGGTCAATATCGAAGATCAAGGCCTTGGGATCATTAGTGTGCCTGCGCCAACGGGAAATGGTGCCGACGGGAAGCCTTGGAAAGCCACGGTCATAAGACGGCTCGCTTTTGAAGTTTACGAATATATCACGAACCGTTACGGGACTTTATAAGTACGATTTTTTCTTTTTGGATTTCTTTGATTATGACCATACTTTCTTTTCCTTTTTTTTTCTTTTTTTTGGAGTTTGTTTTTCTTTGTATCTGTATATACCGAGTGACAGCTTGATGGCCTTTTTTTCAGGAATCAGTCTAAGGATACTAGATAGGGCATTGTAGATATTTTTCATGATTATGATGATGCAATGTGATGTCTTTAACGGGATTTACCATTAGACATATCTCCTAGACATCGGAATTGCGAATGCGGACCACTGATATTCTAGCGTCAACTTTGTAAATCTAGCTTCCGGTTCACGGTCTCACTATTTTAACGACCGTAAAGCTAGCTCAAGGCTAGCGCATCCTAAGATACCGACGGACAGTTGGGAGAGGATAAGAAAAAAACCCTTTAAACTACTCTTGGCACCGTCCTCCTCAAAACACGTCTGTCTAAGGTCAAACAAACATCGACGTCTCAAGTCTAGAATTTTTTTAAAACTCTGAAATAATATATAATATCATAATATAACGTAATACTTGAAAAAAAAAAAAAAAAACTTTTTCACAACCCATCCAAGTCATCCTGTTGAAACAATTCCTCCCCAGCCACATCATCTTCATCCACCAGGTCACCCATATCTTTATCCTCTAGGAATTTCTTGCCCACTAGCTTATCCGGCAAATACTCCTGTTTCACAATTCCATCCACATAGTTTGGAGGATACTTGTACTCCTTCCCGTATCCTAAATTTTTCATCAATGTAGTCGGAGCATTCCGTAGGTGGCTGTGGGGCCATATCAAGTGAAATGCAAATACCACCCAACCACGGGGCGAAAGTATTTCAACGAATTAGCATGTGGGTAATCCTCGATTCGATTCAATCAGAAAAAGTGGAGAGGAAGATATCACGCGTGCGGCAAAGTAAAAGGAAAAACAGAGAAATCTGCAAATGCAAGGTAAGAGAGGGAAGCATAACAGTTTCGTAACTACTCAACTGCAATTGGAGCCGACGCATGGAAGGGACATGAAGTGGAGGGGGGGGAGGAGGGAAAATTGACAGGATAGCTACCAGGGTATCCAAAAAAAAAAAAAAACGACAAGGCTGTAGCTTTAGCTATGCTCGGTGAAGGGGGCAGGGGAGAAGAAGCAGCGGTAGCAGCGAGCTACAAAGGCCTAGGCCACAGTCACGCACATTGCGCAACTGCATAAGCTAGAAAATCGAACCCGGGAGCACCTATGGGGGGGGGGGGAGGGGGGTAGTCGGACAAGGTTCATGAGGACTAGTGCGTACTCGTGCCTCAGCCGTGCCATAAAGATTTCCGCTCTTATTCGATATTCTTTCCCCATATTTTTCCCATAGGTGGGTTTAATCGAAATCACGCTCAGCTTCGCAAAGTATGAACAAATATGATCATGATCCGTGGACGGAGACACATGAATGTAAACCACAGAGATGTTTAGGCAGCCGGATCCGAAATGAACTAGCTGGCACAGGGCCCCTCGGGCCGCGGTGTACGGTGCCTAACACCCAGATATGCGAAAAGAGATCGAGGAACTAAAACAATAAAAATAGCAAGAAGAGAGCTAATACGTACAGAGGAATCGGGGAACTCGCTGCCTCCGGATCGGATTCTAGAAGCGACAACACATTGCTCAGACCTCGGTATGCCCGGGTCGACTTCTTGGCGAGACAAAGAGCCACGGTGCCTAGGAGCTTTGTCAGAAGGATGTTCAATTTGGAGAAATTGTCGTTCTGTCTTTGATATATTTTTCCATGTTCGGGGGTCAGAGGGGCTCGGTATTACAGTGTGCGAGGTTAATCCTGCGAACAAAAAGGCCCAGTCAGTTTTCATCGGCGAGGGCGCGCATGGTCGCACAAAGGGCGTTTACCTCGCTTCGGGCATTCCAACATTCTGGACTGCGAAATGTGTTGCGGTGGCGAGGGGCAGCAGGGTGTCTATATGCGGATATCGTGCAGATGGACAAAAACAGTAAATTTCGGATTAGGAACTCGTAGCCGTCGATTCGAACGGACTAAACAGAAACGAAGGAACGGGTAAGAGATCTGCGAGATGCCACTTACTGTCCGCGAGCCCGATGTCTTCGCTTGCCATTACCATCATTCGGCGCGAAATAAATAATGGATCTTCACCACTTCGATCCCATATGTGATGTTAGATGCATCTAGATGTGCTTCGTATCGGGGGCGTTTTTGTACGGGACTAGTGCTTACCTTTGGATCATGCGACCTAAATAATATAAAGCTGCGTCGGGGCTAGGATACATAATTCCCCGAAAGTCAAAATTATGGGGTCGGGCTGACACTAAGGGACGGCAACTTACTCGCTCCCTCTCACGCTCTTGTGAAATGCGGAGATGGTGTCATAATGCCCATCGCCTTGCCTGTCATAGACTAGAGTCCTAGTCAACGCTTTCTTCAAATCCTCTTGAGTGAATTCCTCTCCCGCATCCTCGTCGCGGTGCTTGGATGCGAGCTGCATTGATATTTCCAACAAATTCAACGCAGTTCTCGCATCCCCGGAAGCGAATTCCGCAAGATATATTAATAATTTGTCGTCAAGCAGCGGTGGAATATCTTTGCTATCTGGGAACTCCGTTGAGAGAGCTCGGTGGAGTATTTTAAGTGTGGATTCTGTGCTGAGAGGCTTCAAAGTAAAGACCCTGCATCGTGAGAGGAGGGCTGATTGCACTTTGAAAGAAGGATTTTCTATACAGATAATTGTCCGTGTTGATAATTGATGATCTAGTATGGTCTCGTAAACTAGACATCACACGAAACACTTCGTGTGGATCCAGTACATATTGATTCAGGAATCGTACCTGTCGTAGCGCCTATCCTGACGGGACTGTCAATAGAGCAATATTATCATGATCTCTACAATTTCGAACTCACAAGATCACTTGTCCACTCTCTACTGGCGCCACTTGAAAAAAGCACCTAAGATTCAGTCCTAGACCCCGGCAAATTGGCATAATCAATGGAAACTTACAAAAAACATCTTGCTGCGTCTAATAGTTCCTTCTAATTAGCCTTCGCAGTCCCTCTGCGGACGTTGTATTTCACATTCTCAACGAATCATGAAAGCCTTGCCCAAGAGGTCATATAAAAAAGAAGGAACACACAGTACCTTCGTAAAGCGATGAATCTCATCAATGAACAAAATCGTCCTCCTACCCAACAGCCCCATCTCACTCCTGGCTTGCTCGAAAATCTTCTTACAATCCGCAACACTATTACTCGTTCCACTTAACTCCACAAACCTCGCCTTCGTACTTCCCGCGATAGCTCTCGCGATAGTAGTCTTCCCACACCCCGGCGGTCCCCACAGTATCATCGATTTCACCGAATCAGACAATATCATCCGACGAAGGATACCTGTTTGTGAGACGAGATCTTGGCCTTGGATTCCATCGACGCTTGTGGGGCGGACTCGTTCGGCGAGGGGGACGGAGTAATTGGATGCTGTTTTCTGTCGTTTTGATGAAGGGGGTTCTTGATCTGGAGAGTCGTTCGTGAATGATGATGATGGATTTGTGGATCGAAGACCAGTAGTATTACTTGCATTCTTGGAATCTTGATTTGATCCTGGAAAGGGTAACGAGAATGTTCGTTTACCTTGCGTCTGTGACTGTCGTATAGATTGCTGCTTTACCCCCGGCGAAGAAAATATTGGGGTTGTATTAGATATCGATGCATCTTTCCCACCCGTAGTTGGACTCAACGATCTCGCAGCTTCGCGTCTTGACTCGCTAGGGGCCTGAGATTGCGACTGCGATTGCGGCTGTTTGCTCCTCGGCGGTGCGAAGAAGTCAGAGACAGGAGTACCGTTATCCGTCGCACTCGGTTCTTCGGGACATCCTTCGTCCAGATGGCGGTTTATGGACGATAATGGGATATCACGGTTGCACACCGGACAACTGATGCGTTGGGAGGTGGACATGATTTATAGCTTAGTCCCGTGAAAATTTTTGATAGATCGTGTCGGATGGCAGTGCTATATATGAGGGTGGAGACTGTTGAAATAGCACAGACTCTATTTCTTCCGTCTTGATTAACACGAGTCGTTCTATAAGATATCGAGGCAGTGGCGACGCGTTTTGGGCTCACGATCAGGAGAAGGTTGGATTTTTAACCTCGAAATGTGTTGCGAACGTTCACTTCAACCTCACTTCTGACTAATCACGCGATCCGACTGCATCGGGTCTATATTCATTACATTCTCGAATCTAAATTCGCTTCATCATTGCGTGTTTTTTGTCTTTCATTAAAGAGTCAATTGAGGTGATAATGTGTGATCTCAATCAAATAAGTATACGCCGTTGGAAAATCCGTATAGACACATGAATAAAAAAGGAAAAAAAGTGGAAAAAAGCGACATGATATATAAGGTGACAATTCGATGAGGAACGGGTCGCGGTGGTCATGATGAAAAGGGGTGTGTATCATCGTATGGCTAGTGGGAGACCGGAAGTATGGACATTACGGAATCGTATGGTGGCGGTTGGTGGTGGTTTATGAGGACAAAAAATGCGGTTAGTGAGGAAGAGAAGATGAAGGATATCATGATTGACACATTTACTGTGCCGCTGCGGCTGGGGGACCACCACGTCCACGACCGAATCCACCACGGCTATATATCGTGTTAGCTTAATATGCTCAAGTCATAATTTGTGAAAGTGTAGCTGGGAACTTACAATTCAGGCTTGAATTCACCGGGGGCACCACCTTCCTTATCCCTTCTCCTGTATCCATCACGATCACCACGGTCTCCTCTTCTCTCTCGTCGTTCATCACCACCCATCATTCCGCGAGGTGGAGCGGTGTTCTGTTGCTTCTTGACATGGGTGGCCGGGACGATCTCAGTTGGGAGATGTAGCCATTCTCGGAGATACTCAAGGCCGGTTGGGGTGAGGGTGTAGTAGTAATATTGCCAAGAGAACTGGGTCTTCAGGTAGCCGCGGGAGGTGAGGGATTGGCAAGCCTTGATGACCTGTATTATCGGGTGTATTAGATGGAGTGAGGAATATTGTAAGATGGAGATGGGGAGACTGACGAAGAGGTTCTTGACGTCGAGTTCCTGGTGCTTGGGAAGGTTGTAGTCCTTCTTAGCGACCATGACACCCTCTGTACACATTCAATATCCAGTCAGTATTTGTTCGTTCTAGACCCATCAAAATAAAGCCGGTCTTTCGCATAGTCCATCCGCATTGTCGATAATCCAAGGTAACATGTCGTCACTCAAACATTCGTGATAACTCGTCCATCTTCAAATATTCCCGATACACGCTTCCAACTAGATTCTCCAACTAGAATATCGCAAATAGGGGTGGTTCTTACCTCGGAAGAGGTACTCGTGGATCTTCTTGCGGTCCGATTTTGGGATAAGCCTGCACACACTCCGTCAGCCATCTGTATCATGCAAGCGTCCATCAAACAACGAATCGGCGACGGGGAGGAGCGTATCGGGAGAATCGCAGGACGTACATCTTGAATGATTTGGTATGCAACCGTGTCGGGAAGACGGAGAATCGAGAAAGAGTCGGAGATTGAGGTCGATGGGGGGAGGTCGAAATCGTCGATTGAAGCTGGAGATGGCAGCAGCAGTTGTGTTCTGTGTTGGACGAGAACCGCACACAGTTCTGCTGCCAAGACGTCCCAGTTTGCGGAAGGGGTTTGTGCCCTCGCCCGCCCTAGCCGCATATGGTAATTATATATTTAATTGATAAACTTCCGCATATGGTTAGATCTGTTTCAGCCTCCTTTCAACATCAAGTCATCGCCACTCCGCCGACTTCCAACTTCATCACATCGCATCTCCATCAACCATGGCCACTACGAATATCCTCATCCAAACCTTCTCCGGCCTCGGCCTCCCGGCCACGCTCTCTCTCCCTCTGTCCTCTTCTGCCTCAATCTCCTCCCTCTTCTCCTCGCTCGACGCCTTCCTCCCATCGATCTCCACCCCCCTCCGCCTCACCACAACCAAAGGCGCGATCCTATCCCCGGTTTCGACATCCCCCCTCTCAACCCTCCTCGACAATGTCTCAGCCGACTTCCTCACCCTCCGTCTCACCGCCCCACTGCCCGGTGGAAAAGGTGGTTTCGGATCCCAGCTTCGCGCTGCTGGCGGTCGCATGTCCTCGCGTAAACGAAAAGGCCAGGAAAACAACGACAGCTGTCGAAACCTCGACGGTAGAAGGCTACGCACCGTCAAAGAAGCCAAAGCTCTCGCGCAGTACCTAGAGACGAAGCCGGATATGGACAAGAAGGAACGCGAGAAGAGGAAGGAACGATGGGAGAAGGTCATCGAAGCTGCCGACGAAAAGATTAGAGGCGGCGGTGGCCCTGTAAATCAACGATTCGATGACGCGAAATGGCTGGAGGAGAAGGAAGAGGGCAGGGATAAGGCTAGAGAAGCTGTACTTCGCGCGATGAAAGCCGCGAAGGCGCAACCGCAGAACATGAGTCCTGGTGAGAGCTCTGCCAGTGAGGATCCGGAGGAAGAGGACGATGTGGAGGAGGAAGATAACAACGCGGGGGAAGGGTCGTCAAAGTCTAGTGAGGATGAGGAAACGGAGTTCAAACCAGTCCCGGTCAAAAAATCGGGGAAGTTGTTTGGTTTTGATGAAGATGACGACTTTATGTCCAGCGACGAAGAGGAGGAAGAAGAAGTTGCTGGTAAAGGCAAGGGCAAGGCTGTTTAAACCACTTTCATTCTACAAAACACATATACTTTAATCGATGTTTCGATGGTGTTGGTGCGGGGTGGGTATGGGAAGCGTGGCGTTATGGAATTACTGTATACTAGACTTTCAAACACAATTTGGCCAATCAAGCGACTTTTATTATATCTGCTTCAAAATTATCGTATCCCTATTTGCTATTGTACAGTGTGACAAAATTTCCAATCCGTGATATCAAATCCTATGCTCCCGCTGTCAGTGTCGTTGGGTAAAAGCTTTACACCGATACAATCATTTAACCAAATTACGATCCGCGCCTTTAGCCCAATCTCTTAATACATTCTTCTTCAACTTGCCGGTACTAGTCTTTGGCAGCTCATCGACGATCTCTACCTCCCTAGGCACCATAAACTTACTGATGTCGCTGGAGTGCTTTGCCCATTCGATGATATCTTCTCCCGTGACTTTTCTCCCGGATTGTATCGTTACAAAGGCTTTGGGTCGCTCACCCCAATGCGAATCAGAAACAGCGACGACCGCTGCTTCGAGGATGTCTGGGTGCTTCGCTAACATAGATTCTAGCGCGATAGACGAGATGTTCTCACCACCTAATCTAAAAATTAGCAAAGGCACCATGTCGTTCATGCGTCAGTGAACATACCACTTATGATAATATCCTTCGCGCGATCCTGTATCTGTATCGCGCCGTCTTCATGCCAAACCGCTAGATCTCCGCTATGCAGCACCCCCCCAGCGAATAACTTTTTCGTCGCCTCAGGATTCTTATAATACCCCTTCGCGCAAATGTTCCCCACAAATACAATTTCTCCGATTTCCTTCCCATCCTTTTTAACATCTATAATCGTACCCTCGGGAATATCGTCTCCGCTTTTGATTACTCTCAACGGTAAACTGGTTATAAATCCATGACCTTGTCTCGCCATCTTTGCGAATCGTTCGGAATCAGGCAAATCATCCCACGAAGGCATGTAATACCCTTTACTTATCGGCCCGTACGTCTCCGTCATACCGTATACATGCACAGGATGTAAATTCAATGCCGTCATCTGTTGAAATAGATGTGCAGTCGGGGGACTAGCAGCCACCGCAACCCTGACCGATTGTTCCAACTTGACCGCTTCCTTCGAATTACACAGCAACGTGTTCACCGTCGGCGCGGCAGAGAAATGAGTGATCCCTTCCTCTTTCAACATACGCCATATAATCGGATAATCAATCTTTCTGAGACAATAATGCGTTCCTCGAACCATTGTCACCGACCACGGAAACGTCCAACCGGTGGCATGGAACATTGGTAGTGTCCATAGATATTTACACCTCCCGCGATGATAATTCAATCCTGATTCGATGACGTTGCCTAAAGCTGCGAGGTATACCCCTCGATGGGTATACTCCACGCCTTTAGGACGAGCGGTGGTTCCAGAAGTATACGCGAGAGAGAATAGCGCATCTTCATCCTGAGCTTGTACTTCTAGCCCATCCCATCCTTTACCACCTGAGTGGGTGTCGAGTTTTAATCCTTCTAAAACAGCTTCGTCGAAGGGACCGCATAATTGTCCTTCTACTGCGTCGGTATCCGCATCTTCTATGATAACCGTATTCGGATGGGACTCTCGGTATTTTTGAAGGAGAGGGAGGAACTCGGTATCGACGATGATAGCTTCTACTTCCGCGTGGTCGAAGATGTACGCGATATCATCTTGTTTCAAACGGTAATTTATCGCGACGGATACCCCGCCTGCAGCAGCGATTCCGAAGTACGATTCGAGGAATGCAGGGGTGTTGGGACAGAGGATTCCGATTCGTTTGTAGTTGTGGGATTTGAGGTAGTATGCGAGACCGCGCGCGCGGTCTGCGAGTTCGAGGTAGGTTCGACGGAGGAGTTTATTGTTCGAGGTAACATGGACGACCGCGGTGGCATCGGGTTCGATTGAAGCTGCGCGAGGGAGGAAGAAGGTTGGTGAGAGAGTGTGCAGGTGGTGTTTATTGGAGTCGTGATGGAGGAGCTGCGACGCCAGCTGCGAAAGACGGGAGACGGCGCCGGACATGATTGTGATGATTATAATAGTAACAAAAGGATGCAGCGACTGAAGAGAATGTCAGAGAGAGTGATATATAAATACTCCTGCTCTTTTAAGAGAATACGGAGTTCCCCCTGGTTTCCAATCCACGATGTCATAGGCGCCTCGTCAACGAACCTCGGCGCGGACTTGAAATGCGGAGACCGGAAAATGTGTTGCCCGCTCGCCCGTGTCGTCGAAAGAAGAAAGACGAACGATGGCCTGACCCAAAAACCTCCGAAGCATCCAACGTCACCTCGAAGACCCCTCATCCCTCGACCGATCCCACAACAGACACATCTCCGCTCTAGCACCCTATCTCAGCACAATCCAGTCACCATGAAGGCCACCCAGATCCTGCGAATGCGTCCCGCCGCCATGTTGAGCATGCGCCAGACTCAAACCCTCGCCGTCCGACAGAGTCCAATCCTCAGAATGGCTATCCCCGTACATTTCTCCCATATACCCATATCTTGCGCGCGCGCACACCCTTGCTAACCACTTTAATCGTCATTTAGAAAGAGGAACAAAGCGGTACATATTCCCTTCCCATCGCGAGACCCAATTGATCGATTCCGAGCCGTTATCACGCATCAACCATCAGAGATACACAACCGCAGAACGTATATATCTATATCTACATATCTACAGATATAGATATATACAACGATTGCAGTTTGAACCAGCCAAGAGAATAACGGACTAATATACCTATTCAATTTATCACAGGTCACACCATCACCCAGCGTCTCCGTCGGATCAAAGACATCCCAATCGAATTGATCCCTCTAGGTATGATACATACCCTCCGCTCCAAATCTCTCCTCCAAACCAGATCACTATCCATTTGATATACTTATACTAATAATAATGATTCTTACAGGCGTCGTTATCGGGTAAGTTAATCATAACAGCCTTCATCAAATAATCACCAAGCACAAAACATTAACAGATGATATTTACGCTATCCACAGTGCCGCTCTCGTTGGTAAGTTACCATCGTCTGTCACATATCTTCAATAATATTCTGACAAAGGTACACAGCTGCCGGTTACGCTATGACCAATAAGCTTATGAGTGATAAGACTTTGCGACTCAGCCGTCAAGCCGGAAAGCATTAAATTAAAAAAAAAATCATTTTTTTTACATTAATGTTAGTGATCTTGATTTTAATCGTGTAGCGGTTGTGTGAAGATACGGAGACTCGATGGTGATGAAGTCGTGATTGGATGGTTGCGATGGGTGGTAAATTGTACAGATTCCCGATAGGGTGGGTTTTGTTTATACATTCACTTTCTTTTTACTTCTTGTTTACTATTATACTTTTTTTCCTGTGAACTTCGTGATGAAGAATGTAAAACTTCGAAGAGAACAGATAAAAGGAATTCGACGGAGAGACTAAGATGGACTGTGGTACCGATATATCATATATACATTCGTCTTTTCACTGACAACAGTTGAATATATTTAAACCCCGTAGAAATGCACTGTGGCGTTCCGGTATGCCAGAATCAGCCAAGCCACCACCGTTCTAGTTACTTTTGATGCATTTACTGGGTGGCAAGGCTTACGTGTCTGCGACCATTTAATGTGGCTCAAATTATAAATATCTACTTCTCGCCAAAATCTTCGTGGCTTGCATATTACCTTTCCTGCGGTTAACTCACTTGGGTATTTTGACTCGAAAGGTTAGAAGTTACTGAACCTGAAATATAATATTATTACTCATTGGTATCATATTATGTCAGGTCGTGGTGATGTTGGCATCCCCGGGGCACGGGCTCTGAGGGTCTAAGGCACGGTTCCGGGGAGTCTTCAGTAATTAAGTCATAGACGCGGCTGGGCAGTGATGGATGGCGTGTTCAGATGTATTCCCCTCATGTGTGCAAATCAATAAGTGGAGAATGATTCAAAAGTCGTGTCTAGGCTAGATATCAGGTAGTGTACAGGGGGAAAGGGCACGAAAGACGAAGGAGATGGATATCGGAGTATATTTGTTCCAGCCTCTGAATCTAAAGAAAGAAATTAGGCTGACATGTGATATCTTTAATACCCAGTGATATACTCTATATATAGACCTCTGCTAACACAGATCCAGTTGAAAACTCGTCACATTTTAAGAGAATGGAACATGTGACTTGTAAATACATCGGGCTTGCTTTGATTTTTATTCTACATACGTATATTCAATTGGAGGTTATTTACAGAAAACGGCCTCATTTGTAGTCACTGTCTAAGTTGTAATTTATACAAACTAACGAGCATTATGGTTTCAGATATAAGGTAAGGAACTATGACGAAAATTAGGGTGAAAGCTGAATGAATCTGCTAAAGGTAAAATGAAAGGTCTCAAGTGTCTGAGCTTTCAGCCCTTGTGAGCTTTCTAAGCCTATAGATCTAACCAAGTCTGGATCTGACTAAAATATCACGACATGTTTGATACATAAAGATGCCTTACATCTTTGATCCCATGACTCCAACCACCGAGCAGATCCCATATACACTCTCTCCCCGCCACCCGAAAACCTTTCGAAGTTACTGAGTGGTATGACTCTCGATTCTAGAAATAACCCAGACCCCGCATCAAAGACATCTCTTAACCCAAACGGAGAATACAATAATGTGCTACACTATATATATCCCACCCCCCGATAAACACACCATCGCTACCGATCTCGGAACAACGGAGATAAATCGATAGAGCTCCCCCGGGTGCACGATAGCGCAACATACCATTTAAATAAATTGCAACCCCAAACGTTTCTTCATTCGGTATATTCGATCCGTTGGGTTTAAACGATTATATATATTCCCGTGTCTGCTGGGGTACGGTACCTTGGCTACTAGTATACTAGTATACTAGCCCTGCATGACTATCGATACCTGTTTTTGTATAACAATGGGAGGCTGAAATGCGGTGGGTTGTTTTGGGGGCAAGTGGTCCGATGTGTGTCGGGATGATCTTTTGAGGGGAGATGCTCAGGGCGGGGTTCTGGATTTGGGTGGACGGGTGTATGCGTAGGTTCCCGTTGAAAGACGCATGGAATCCGTGGTTACCAGGATCGACTGCGTCTGCTTGGAGGATCGATGCATGTGCGAAAGAAAATACCACGCGGAAACCGCGTTGTGTGTTGATGCTCCAGTCAATTCTACGAGGTGAAGAAACGATACTTCAACTTCAAGCCTTCAGTGTGTACGCGAGGGACAGTTTACTAGGGAGACTGAGAAGATACTTAAAAAAAAAAAAACAATTCCAGAATTATACAATATAAATACATCTAGACACGAAAAAACTGTTAGATAGTAATATATGCCGGATACATGATATGAATGATTTCTTATGCTGGATGACAAGGAAAAGCTTATTTTGTGAACATGACCATTAACCCGAATTCCGAGGAGGATAATAAACTCCGTTTTCCATTAAATTACACTTTACCATCTCTAAACCAGCTTCTTAAAAGCGAAAGAAGGGTCAAATTCAGGCACCATAGCCCGTCTCTTACTCAAGTTCCCAAGACTTCTTCTGAAGATAGTCTGGGTGGTTGATCCGTTAGGACAACCGTCAGGGGTTCTCATGCAGACCTGTCCAGCTGCACCTTTACCGCAACAGGTTCCGGGAACGCAAGTCCAGCCGGATGGACAATCGGTCGAAGCGGTACAGACTGATCCTTGGCAGCCGGAAGAGATGGTGCAGGCTCGTTGACCTTCGACGTTCAAGGTACAGATACAAGTAGACCCTTCATCGCAGAGATGTCCGCCACCAGCGGTGCAGGTGGAAACTGTACCGATACAACCAGCGCAAGCACCTGCTTGACATACGGTGCTGCAAGTGTTACCGCAGGTACCGCAGTTGTTCTTGTTAGTCTGGAGGTCGACGCAGGAATCGCCGCACTTGCTGAAGCCTGATGGACAGACTGAAACGGTTGCTTGTGGGACGATGATAGTCTCGGTTCCGTCGGTTTGGGTTTGAGTGACTGTAACTGTCGAAGTTGCGGTTCCGGTATTGGTCACGCGAGCGGTGGCAGTGGCATTCAAGATAATGATAGTTGTGGTTGTCGAGGTCGATGTTGAAGTCGTGTAAACGGTCTGGGTGCCCGTTGTGGTCTTGCTGGCAGTGGCCATGGAAGTGACGGTACACCTGGAAGTATAAGTCGAGGCCCATTCTCTCCTGGTAGTTGGAGAAATTCCCAAGCAATTGGAGCACACGGAAGTGTACTTGGATCCACCGCAGCAGGAAGCGTATGATGGTAGTTGCTGGACAGCTACGCAAAGCCAGCTGCTCCTGGAGCTCTGCCATCCTGAATAGTCGGCCTTGATAGATGGGTTCCATCTCATCAAATTGTACCTAGAGACAGTGACACCTAGTTCCTTCTTGATTCTAGCGATGAACTCATAGCTCTTATTGTCCCATCTAGGATCAGCACGAGCGAAAGCCCACTTGTTACAAAGAGATGCTTGGTTGGGTCTTCTAGGGCTTGGGGCATACGAGCTTCGTTCAGTGAGCTCGTAAACACCTCGCTTTTCAAGTTCCGATTCCTCGGGTGCGATAGACCGTTCCTCAACCTTCGCTTCCTTGACGCTTCGAGGGACTACAGATGCAGTGGTGGTGAGGGCATCGTAATCATCACCGGTAGTTTCGGCAGAGAGGGTGACGGTTGAAGTACCAGTGGTGACGGTTATAGTGTCAGATATTCCCACGAGTGAAGTCTCAGTAGCTGGGACTGTGATAGTCTCTTCGTCAGTCACTGTGACGGTACCGGTGTCGGTATTGTAGACTGTCGCAGTGATAATCCTCGTGGCGATTCTCCGGGAAGTTACCGTTGCAACCTGGCCGAAAGTTTTCGTAGTGGTCCTCTTGACCGTAGTAGTGGTTCTCTTTGTAGACGTTCCGGAAGTGATAGTTTGGATCAGAAACTTTGAGCAGTCCCCTCGTGCATTGTAGTTTTTCGTGACTGAACGACCGCACTCGTCGTTCTTGCAAGCGTTATAGTAATACGAGGCATTGACTTGTGAAGCCAGTTGGGCCAAGACGGCCAGGGCGACAGCAGCCTTCATGTTGAGGGGTGATTATCGAAAAGGGATCGATTAGAGATTAGCTATTAGGCCAGCACACATATAATCGTATATGTATAGCTGTGAATCCTCCCGATTGGACAATTGCTTCGAGAAACCTCGGCCTTCGGAGTCTCGATCGTCACGCTCAAGCTGGACCTGTAGGGTTGAAAGAGATCACAGGTTCCCATAAGCAAAAGATGGGGGGCACAATTCCCTTTTATAAAAATTCTATTTGTTCACATCCATGACATCTTGAATGGAGAACTCACCCCCTCCACCCTCAGCGGACCAGCCGTCAGGGTAATGCTTAGTATGTTTAAGAAGATATGCACCTGGATGGGGCTGGCTAGATTAGCTTTCTCTCCCACATCCCTTCGGAACGAAACGTGAAGTGCGAGAGAAGCCGTGCGCGCTGCTGCCCGAGGGTCGGTCGACCGTCTAAGTTTAGTGTTTGGGTTTCTGGGAAGATGGGTTCAGCCGTCCAGGGAAAGTGCCCCTTGCGGGCTCCACACACACGTGCGTCTACTAACGCTCCCAATGCACATCCGGCTAGGATTATTCGTGTTCGCCCTGACCCTCGCAGAGTTGACGGCAGCGTATACGGCGACCCGCATTCGAAAGCTCTTTCCTTTCTTCAATGAATGTTTTAGAGATATGTATCGATGCTGGCTGTGCCCTGTTTCTCGATGTGCCCCCTTGTAATTCGAGGTTCATCGGATGCAAAGCATCGACGAGGAGAACGAGCAAGGCAACTGAGAGTCGCAGAGCCTAAATATGGTTCGAGATAATTTCCCACCACGGTAGTTTTTTCAACGAGGGGACGTTGAAGTGGAGACGACGGAGACACAATCTCGGTTGTACCAACTGCAAGTAGGCGATTTTGGGAGAAAATGCGCCGCGTTGTGCCGGGACAAGACGTTGAGCGGTGTCGTCGCCTCTTTTCTTGGCCCTGCAAGTGCTGAAATCTCCTGGCATTATGCCCAAATAGGTAAAGAACTGGAGAGCTAATGAACATCACCAGTTCGATAAAGGATTAAGCTATTCGATTTGGCGATGTCCCCGGCAAGGGTACGATGGCGGGCGTTGGAAGACGGCTTCCGGGGAGGCTCTTGCAACGAAGGCACTAGTTTAAATATCAGCTCGACGGATAGTCATATTGATATATAATAGAATGCCATTGTCGTTTGGTCTTCGCTATTGAGGTTTGGTGTTGAGAGCGTGATAAATATATCGAAGGCTGGTGAGGGCTTCAATAAGCCTATCGCCTGATGCATGCCAGAACCGAACTCCCACCTCGGTTGCCCTGCTGCCTATCTGGATGAAAGACACACAGATGAAGCATCGCATCGAGAGGGCGAGTAGCAAGGTATAACAGCGGGCCAACCTCGCCGGCGACCGAATGCTAAGAGGTGCGTAATAGAGTAGCAGAATATATTTATACCTCCCCGTGCCAACGGAGACATCCACAATTGCGACCAATCCTCCAACCAGATAAAATCTCAAGCCTTCGCGTGGGTTTCAGCTGACAAGCCACCGTTGTGCACACCTTCTGACAGCCCAGGATCGTGTTTGCTCATTTTTAGGATAGTCTTCCAGCGCTTTCTCGCGATGGAAATCGCTTGTGATACCTGCATCCGTCGGAGGCGTTCGGGGCGTTCTAGATAGAGGATAAGATAGAACGACTGGGACTACCGAGTCAGGCTCCGAGGATTGAATATCGACGTTGTTTGAGGGCGAATTTGATTTATCATGATATCCCGATTCGCGTCAGCCCAAGCTAGAGCCCGGGATAGAGTCCTGCTTTACCAAAGTCGTGCCCTTATTCCAGATAGCGACGCCATTTGCCCACGGACGGGCAACCACCCTCGCCAACCTCTCTTTTCCTTCACAAGGTCAGCCTTGCTGGCTTGCTGTTCTCGTGTGGCTTGGAGATATCTCGATGCCGTGGCACCGATTGTTGACTTCTTCTCCAGTCTCCTGCTCGTTTGGTCGAGGTAGAAGGATTGAACCGATCGCGACGTTTTGTGCGTCGAATAGCAGTCCCGACTCAGCGCCACGCAGCGATGGGTGTGCAGATTCATGCATGTTCTTGTATCGTAAGAGAAATCTGATCGGACCCAGGTTCCAGGTCACAAATTTCAGGCGGTTCTTCAGGAGAGGTGCGCGATGGCTGCAACACATCCACACACGATCACGTGCCTGAATGAACGTCGAAGTCGTGCAGCTTTCTCTGCGCAGAGATGCGTCTGCTATCAATATCAATCGATGCAACCGCCGTTCTGCGAGAATTTGACATCTCTGAATAGCGTCCGACTGCTGTTATCGGTATGCAGTTGGGGGTCTCCCAGCTAGTGCCATGGCTCGCGTCTCCCAACAAACAGCCATGGAGCTCCGAATGCACCGCTGATTGGCTGGCCGGCGCTCACTCAACAGTTAAAAAGTGACGTCGGTACCTCGCAACCATGCCACTTCGCCTGCTGTTTGCGAGTAGCTTTTTGTTATCGATAATGTATCGAGTCCACCGCGACGCATGTGAACGTGTGAAGGAGGAGATTTGGTTGCGGCGATGGTGTCGCAGCAGCTCGCTCTACCAGCGAGAATCCCGCCGATTCGATCTCTTCTGTCGTCTCAAAATAATAAAATTGAACATATCGCGTGTTTACTGCGGTGACGTTAACTAATCAAGCGAACGGATCAGTCGGCGCCTTTTTTTTTTCTTCCTCCTCCTCCTACCTCTTCCTCCTCCATTCCCATTCTCATTCCTGCTGCTGCTGCTGCTGCAGAGAAGAAAAATACCAATCGCTCAAATTTTCGCCTTCAACATTCTTTCCGTTGTGCACAGCTCAAGCCAACATTCATTTCGCAGCATCGGAGCGAGCCAGCAGATAGATATTCGGACTGCAGATAGAAAACACCCCACCGACCCCCCAAAAAAACTTAGATCCGCGTGCCTGTTACCGATTGAAGCTAGCCACCCGAGCAGGTAGCTTGCCAAGCTCATTTCACAAGCTCATCGACCTCTTCTCTTAATCGTTCGCTGTCAACCTCTCTCCATAGTCCTTCTCTCTTGCAGAAAACACCCACCTGTCGCAATGGTCGTCCACGGCGACTACGAGTACCTCACCGAGGAAGAGAAGCGTCTCAAGGAAGATAGGGAAAGGACCAAGTACTGGAAGAGATGGGGGCCCTACGTCAGCGAGCGTCAATGGGCTACTGGTACGTTCATGTTGCTCTTGTGATGTTCTTTCCAAATCTGGCTAACATTTGCGTGCAGTGCGCGAGGACTACTCGTAAGTGATGTCTATACAACCATTGATATAAAGGCTACTAATAGCGATGTTTGCACAATGCTAGGCCAGATGGTGATGCGTGGAGCAGTAAGTGAAGTCTATTCTCTAATAAGTATCATAAAATACTGATGGCAGCTCCCCATTGACAGACTTCCCGCACGAGCACGCACGGCTGCGCGCATTCCGCTGGGGTGAGGATGGTATCGCCGGTGTATCAGACAACCATGGTTTCCTCAACGTTGGATTTTCATTCTGGAACGAGAAAGAGTACGTCGAATTCCCGCCGGGACGATTTCAAAATCAATTTCTAATCTCGGTTTTAGTCCCTATCTCAAGGAGCGGCTGTTCGGATTGTCGAATCCTCAGGGAAACCATGGCGAGAGTATCAAGGAGGTGCATTTCCACCTCGACAACACTCCGACACATTCGTACATGAAGTTCCTCTACAAGTACCCGCAAGGCAAATTCCCTTACGAGAAATTAGTGGAAGAAAACAGGAAGCGTGATCGGAATATGCCGGAGTACACCATCTTCGATGCCGGCGCTTTTGAGTACGTGAATCACACTGTATTCTATGCTGAATATCGCTGCTGACACGATGTAGTGACAATCGATACTGGGATATCTTCATTGAAACTGCGAAAGACGGCGAAGATGAAGAGGAGATGCTCTTCAGAGTGACAGCTTACAACCGTGGACCTGAGCCAGCTCCTCTCCACATTGTCCCTCAGATGTGGTTTCGCAATACTTGGGCATGGGGTCGCGAACCTCCAGAGAACAAACCGAACATCTCCAAACATAGCTCTAACATTGCCCAAGCTCAACATTGGAGACTCGGGAAACGATTTATGCAGCTCTCTCCATCACCCGGTGTCTCTGCGGATGCTGCAGACGTCAGCCCAGAGCTCCTGTTTACCGAAAACGATACCAATTTTGCCAAACTTTATAACGGCAAAAATCCCACACCATATGTTAAAGATGGTTTTCACAGCTACATTGTCAACCAAGAACTAGGAGCTGTCAATCCTGAAAATACTGGTACGAAGGCTGCCGCTTGGTACGCCTTTGATGAGGCAGATGGTGTTCCACCAGGAGGCTGTGCCGTCGTTCGCTTCAAGTTTAGCAGGGAAATTGAGCAAGGAGCCATTGACGAAGAACTGTTTGACGAAATCATCGAGGCTCGAAGATGCGAAGCTGATGAGTTTTATTGGAGGTTGAGTCCCCTGCCAATGGCCGACGATTTGCGAAACATTCAGAGACTCGCGTGGAGCGGTATGCTCTGGACGAAGCAGTGGTACCATTTTGTTTGGGATCACTGGGCTAATGGCGATCCGTCCCAGCCTCCCCCACCTGAAGGGCGAAAGCATATCCGTAATCACGCTTGGAAGCATCTCTACATCGATGATATTCTCTCTATGCCTGAGGCTTGGGAATATCCATTCTTCGCTGCTTGGGATACTGCTTTCCATTGTATTCCGCTGGCGATGATTGATCCAGATTTTGCAAAGAAACAGCTTGATATCCTCACGAGAGAATGGTACATGCATCCGAATGGCCAGCTTCCAGCCTACGAATGGAACTTCAGTGATGTCAATCCACCCGTTCACGCTTGGGCTACTTTCCGTACCTTTAAAATTGAACGAAAACTTTATGGAAGAGAAGATTTGGACTTTTTGGAGCGTGTCTTCCAGAAGCTTTTGCTCAATTTCACGTGGTGGGCCAATCGTAAAGACCCTGAGGGAAAGAATGTTTTTGAAGGAGGCTTCCTCGGTCTCGACAACATTGGTCTCTTCAACCGTTCCGAACCTCTGCCGACGGGAGGCGTTCTCGAACAAGCTGACAGCACTGGATGGATGGCATTCTACTGTCTCAACATGTTGAACATTGCGCTTGAGTTGGCCAAGCATCGGCGAACCTACGAGGATATTGCATCCAAATTCTTCGAACACTTCATTTTAATTTCCGATGCGTTGAGTTACAAGCGTGGAGACAGAGAAACTTCTCTTTGGAACGAAGAGGACGGTTTCTATTATGATGCTATCTCATGGGGTGGACCGTGGGCCCAGCAGTTGCCGGTTAGGTCGCTTGTGGGCTTGATCCCACTGTTTGCAGTCTTAACGCTCGAGCCACAGGTGATGAAGCGTCTACCATCATTTAAGAAACGATTCCAGTGGTTTGTGGATAACAGGTCAGAAGTCGCGGAACGGAACATCCACAGTATAAGACACCGTGGTAAAGGTCAGAGAGTTCTTCTGGCCTTGGTTAACCGAGATCGTTTGGTCCGTATTTTGCAGAGGATGTTGGATGAGAACGAGTTTTTCTCTGACTTT
Organism: Dactylellina leptospora; assembly: GCA_036971365.1. NCBI lineage: Eukaryota > Fungi > Ascomycota > Orbiliomycetes > Orbiliales > Orbiliaceae > Dactylellina > Dactylellina leptospora. The sequence goes on along the minus strand of JAJTUC010000013.1, from coordinate 696,093 downwards.
GGGATTCGCTCGTGAGTTTTTCCTTGGTTTGCCCTGGTGAATTGTTACTAAATCATTGGAATAGACTTTCAAAGCACCACAAAGAGAACCCTTATTTCATGGACGTCAATGGGCAGGAATTCAAGGTCGATTATGTTCCAGGAGACTCCAACAGCGGAATGTTTGGAGGCAACAGCAACTGGCGTGGCGTAAGTACGGTATCGAATGACGATTAACAGTAGAAGCTAACCAATATATGTAGCCAATCTGGCTTTGCGTTAATTTCTTGCTCGTAGAATCGCTTCTTCGATTCTACATGTACTACGGTGATTCTTTGAAGGTCGAATGCCCAACAGGGTCAGGGGAGTTCGTTCATCTCGGTATGTCAATTTAGTACCTTAAAACATAAACTTAAACTAACAAAAGTTCAGGTCATGTCGCGGAGGAGATTCAACACCGTATGCAGCACATCTTTACTAGGGATGAGCGTGGCAACCGTGCCTGCAATGCTGGGAATAAGTTGATGAACCAAGACGAACATTGGCGAGATTACATGTTCTTCCACGAATTCTTCCACGCTGATACCGGCGCCGGCCTCGGTGCACAGCATCAAACAGGATGGACTGGACTTGTTGCCAAACTCATCCACGACACGGGTATCAATTGTCGTCTCCCGCAGACTCCTCGTACACCCACCACTGCCGCTTCACATTACTTTGACGAAGCCTTTTCAAAGGTTATCCGTCCAAAGATGTCAAACGTGCGTCGCGCCTCGACCCGTAGTATCGGGGCTCGCAGCGATATTGTGAGCGATGACGCTAGTGACGATTGGACTGGGCTTGGCGAGGATGAAGCGCAAGAACGGGCTCGTGAGAAGGATGACGAGCATGTGCTTGAGTATGTTACTCACGAACTCAAGCGCGTGCGTACTCACGGATCTCTTTTCGATGATGATGAGGATGAGTTTGAGACGCAGCTTGACTGAGTTCATTCTAAGAGGGGGTTATGAAACGGCAGACTGCAAATACAGCGTCCAACCGAATTTGTTCTGTTTGCTTGAGGTTATTGAGGTGGAGAGAATGCGGAGGCTATCATGCATGGTCACGGCGAAACTGTGGGCTGTTTGTACCTTTAGATGGCAATTGGGGGCGATTGGTTCTCTTTTCTGCTAGAAAGTTTATTGATTATACAGTCTTTCTGTAGTCTGCTGGAGAATGCTCCCTACTGCAGCGTGCTATTATAGATGCGATAGATGCGATAGATGCAATAGAATTCACTCGTTGATCGGACGCCCCGAAACGTACAGCGAAGATTTGAGATTGTGATAAAACCAGCCTCCAACGGCAGAGTGTATAAACCTTTTTTATTGACAAAAAAGCATATATGTTTTGATAATTACATAGAAGCTGACATCTTCCCCAACTAATCTCTATTCTACAAAAAGCCGCCTACGGTCTCCTGACTTGGCTTTTTTTTTCCCAGACCAACTAAGTTTTTGTGTGTTCTCTATACGGAAAGTTTTCAAGAAGGAAAAGGAGGGGTTTATAGGGCGTCAGTGAGGAGTTTGTTGAGCTTAGCGATCTTTGAGGAGACGCTGAGATCGATTGTCCTGTCGCCGATTTCGACGACAAGGCCTCCGAGAACATCTGGGCTGACCTGTAACCCCAGCACATTAGAAATTATCCTTTCAAATTGAGGAATAGGATTATATATAAAATACATACCTTGTTGACGACCTTCAACTTTTGACCCTGTTGGATGTACTTACTCTTCCCGATGGCGGCCTCCAGCCTCGAAATCGTCCTGGAATCCAAAGCCTGCGCCGAAGTGATGGTAGCCTCAACCTCACCTCTGTGAGCGCCCATCAAGACGCCGAATTTATCCGCGATGCCGCCGAGCAATCCCAAACGGTTATTTTCGGCGAGCACCTCGAGGAGATTCTTGAAGTTCTTGTCGGATGAGGCTCCCGGGACGGCTTTTTGGATTTCGGAGATTAATGAGGATTTGTCGGTGGCGGTGAGGGTCGGGGAGGAGATTACGGAGGTGAGTTTTGCGTCTTTGTCGAGGATTTGTTTTAGGGATTTGAGGGATTTGTCGACGGTGTCGAGGGTCGAGGTTTTAGCGGAGGCGATGAACTATTGGGTATTAGATTAGATGTTAGATTGTGGATTGATTCATTAGGGGGTTCAATTGGGGTCAATTGAGCTGAATGATGGGAATATAATTGGGTGCGGGGACGTACGAGGGAGGAGGCATAGGTGCCGTCGAGGCCGTAGAGGGCGACCGGAGGTTTGGTGTCCGTGGCTGTGGCGTAGGTTCTGGCGGTGGACAGGATAGCAGCGCGGGGCGCGGTGGAAGAGGCGGCCGCACGGGCTATTGAGGTTGCGGTACGGGAGAGCATTGTGGCCAATGTCTGATGAAGCCGGAGACTGGAGGGGAGATGGTGAGGTTAGAGGGGGGATTGGTGGGATGTTATGATGTCGACGGTTTGAGGTGAGGTTGAGGTTCCGAGGCGGCAGTAATTTTATCACGGACTCAACGCAAAATCGCTTCCGTCCTCGGTAACGGATACGGGACAGCGTACTCTAGAACAAGCGCCTACTGATAACTGTCCGACTGTGTGCTAGAAAGGCTGGTGGAAATAACCAAACTTTTGATATAGACATTGCTAATGAAGCTGAATAAAAATCTACAATAAAGCGCTTTGATCATTTCTATGCTAAATGTATTTCAGTTCCCGACAGCATTCTGTTCGTTCTGACCCTCCGCGGACGACGCCAGTACCCCATCCAATATATCCAAGCCCTGATTAATCTGTTCATCAGTAATCACCAGTGGCGGAACAATCCTCAAAGTATTGGTACCAGCAGTTAATATCAGCAATCCTTTGTCTCTGCATTCAGTGACAATCTTAGCCGGGTCCTTGGTCAGCTGCACGCCGATAATCAACCCTCGACCCCTGATCTCAGAGATCAGTCCCGGATATTTAGCCTTCATCTTTTCCAACTGATTCTTGAAGATAGCGCCTTTCCTTTGCACCTCTCTCAACATATCTTTCGAGGACAGTCGAGAGAAGACGTGATGCGCAACTCGAGTCGCCAATGGATTACCGCCAAACGTAGTACCATGATCACCGATAACTATCTTCTCGGCAACTTTCTCGGTAACAATCGTGGCTCCGATGGGGACTCCGTTACCCAAAGCTTTCGCGGTGGTCATGATATCCGGATGCGCCTCCTTCGGTAGAACCGCGTGAGCCCACAGCTCACCGGTCCTTCCAAGACCGCATTGAATCTCGTCATAGATCAAAACCGCCCCGACCTCCTCACATCGTTTCTTCAACGCGACCAAGAATTCCGTGGTACCTTCGTGAATCCCGCCTTCGCCTTGAATCGGCTCCACGATAACACCGCACACATTCTCATCGACGAGTTCTTTGATCGCTGCAACATCGTTCAAATTCCCGTATTTGAACCCCGGAACCATCGGTCCGAACGGCTTTTGATACTTTGTATTCGGAGTAGCGCTCAGAGAACCCATCGTACGTCCGTGGAACGAATTGTGAAACGAAACGAAATGTGTCTTGTCAGGATTTCCTGACACTTTCCCAACCTTTCGTGCAAATTTGATCGCGGCTTCGTTCGCTTCGGACCCGGAGTTGCAGATGAACACTTTGGAAGCGTCCGCCATAGCACCAGAGGCACGGGTTGTGTCGATTATCAGCCGGCTGAGTTCGCCGGTCCAGGGGTTATGGTAGAGATTGCAGACGTGGATTAGTTTTTGCGCCTTCGCGATAATCAGTTAGAAAATATATTATTAACCCTGTATAACCATCAATTGAGCGTTTACCTGTTCGGCGATGACGCTGGTGACTCCCTTATCCGCATGCCCGAGAGAATTGACGGCGATACCAGCGGTGAAATCGAGATATTTCTTCTGGTCCGTATCCCATCTATATCAGAGAGTATTAGCACTTACTTCGCCACCAAAACTAATTTTAATAACGAAACGTACAGATAAGAGCCCTCTCCTCTCTCAAACATGATATTTGGCCGGGAGTAAGTGGCGACCATGTAGGGTGCTTCTTGAGCAATCACATCTTTAGCATCGAACGGCGCAGAAGCCTATAGTTTTCGTTAGCTCATTATTACTTTAAATCAGAACAGTGGACATACGCCTTCAAACTCCGCCGTTCGAGTCTGCGTCGCCGTGCTAGAGGACCTGATGATATTCCTAGCCCATACCCTCCCCGAAGCATGAGATGGCAATCTGCCGAGGGCAGTCTTCGCCGACAAGGAAAGTCTGAGCGCCATTTCCAAAGACCAAGTGCTATACAATTGAAGAAGAGAAAAAAAGTAATTCAATTGAGATTTGCGATGAGATGGTGAGACTGGCGCGAAAAGGTCTCAGGTAACCTCTGCGACCCGGAAAAACAACAATCGACGGAACGGAATAGTCGATGGGATTGTGACTAATCGCAATAGCATAGTAGAATGAGATGTTGGGTTTTGGTGGTTAGAGCTAGCGAGTTCGAGTCTGCGATTTGGATGTTGGGCATATAAGAAAAACCCGCATCGGCTGCAGCAGGGTCTCTCTCCGGCCGCGGCGCCGACGCGCTCGGAACTTCGTCTCAGATAAAACACAACCGTGGCAACGCAATTTTCATGAAGACGGTCGTTGATTGAAGAAATTATTATATCTCTTTAATGGCTATTGACTCTTGTGGAAGCTTGTGTCTTTTATGGTCGAAAAGCACTCTCAGGGCACAAAGAAATTTACGGTGAATATAGCGATTACAGTCATGTTTAAAATCACAACTCTAGTCATGAAGGATTAAAGGCACAAGAAAGGCCGTTGAAAGTTGATTTTATATATCTATATATTTTTTGGAAGTCGAGAGATACTATACATGATCGACTTGCAGGTAAACAATGCCACTTCAATCCCAAATGTTCAAAGGTCGTAGTCTCAAATCAACCTTTAGAATCTCAGGTCCCATCCGATCTTTGGCCCAAGGTTAGGCAGCTCCTCCGCCACGCTTTGCACATCCTATAACAACAAATTAGCCACTATTCACGTATCCTGAGACCGATACCGAGAGAGTCCAAACATACCTTATCACCTCTACCCGATAGACAAATAACGATGTTCTTGCCCTTGCCCATCTTCTTCGCCAGCTCCATGGCTCCCCAGACGGCATGCGAGGATTCGAGAGCAGGGATGATGCCCTCGGTTTGCGACAACCTCCTGAATCCCTCGAACGCATCCGCATCATTGGCAGCAATAAATTCCGCCCGTCCATCATCCTTCCATTGAGAAAGTTGTGGGCCCACACCAGGGTAATCCAACCCAGCGGAAACCTGACATCATTAGCAACTATCCTCCTCCTCATAACTGGAAATAAGAGGATATAATACTTACGGAATGGGTATCGAGAACTTGACCATTCTCGTCCTGCAAGATGTATGTTCGAACACCATGCAACACGCCCTTCTTGCCCCCTACAAGCGTGGCGCTGTGCATCATGGTATCAATACCGTGACCTCCGGCCTCCACACCCAGCAGCTTAACGGAGGTGTCTTCTTGGAACGGATAGAACATGCCGACACAGTTACTGCCACCACCGACACATGCCACAACAGCATCCGGAAGTCTGCCGGTAAGCTTTAGCATACCTTCCTTTGTTTCACGACCGATCACACTTTGGAACTATTGCCCGCATTAGCGAAGTCAAAACTTTATTTCCCGAAGAGATTTCCAGAGACTTACTGTTCGAACGATGGTTGGGAAAGGGTGTGGGCCGATGGCGGAACCAATAATGTAATGTGTGGTATCAAGATCCACGACCCAGGCTCGCAAAGCCTCGTTGACAGCGTCTCTCAATGTTCTAGTACCAGCTTCAACAGCCACGACCTCAGCCCCCAATAGCTTCATTCTGAAAACGTTCAAAGCCTGTCTTCTGCAATCTTCCGCGCCCATGTAAACCGTGCACTTCATGCCAAACTTAGCGGCGACGGTAGCGGTAGCGACACCGTGCTGTCCTGCGCCAGTTTCAGCGATGACTCTCGTCTTGCCTAATCTTTTAGCTAGGAGCATTTGGCCCAAGGCGTTATTGATCTTGTGAGAGCCTGTATGGTTCAAATCTTCACGTTTGAGGTAGATGTCGGCGCCACCGGCATACTCTGTAAGTCTAGGTGCCAGATGCAGATGGCCAGGTCTACCCATATACGGATAATAAGACTCGAACTCTTTCCAGAATTCGGGATCTTTGACGGCCTCGTCGAATCCTCTTTCGAGCTCGATGAGACAGTCCATTAAACTCTCTGGGACATATTGACCTCCAAATTCTCCAATTCTAGAGGGTAGGATCTGAGGTGCTCATACGTTAGTTTTCTATACTAATAAAAGTTAAGTAGAATATGGTCATACCTCAGGATGTGGTGGATGTTCTTGATTCAACGCCTCTATCTGATCAGCGAGTCCAGGCTCAGTGCCATGCGGACCCTCAGTGATAACAGCATCAACATGCACCTTCTTCCCATCCATCGCCTTGCTCTCCCCGTTAGCTTTCACGACAAGCTCACCATTCTCCAGATCATCACCAAGCTCCGACCTCCCAAGCACTTCGTAAAGGTACTTCCTCACGGCGAGGGTTTCATTACCCGGTGATTCACGAATCACGTTTACGATCTGGCTGCCGATGACCACACCGTCCGCAGCGGCACCGACGAGTTGGAAGTGCGCTCGGGTGCTCACGCCAAATCCAACGGCGACAGGTTTGTTACCCGAAGCTTGCTTGACCTTTTTGATTAACTGCGGGAGTTCGGTGTTGAGCGTTCCGGTGGCGCCTGTGACGCCCATGCGAGAGACCAGGTAGATGAAGCTGTCCGCGATGCCGCAAAGTTTCTTTAATCTAGCATCCGAGGTCGATGGGGCTACGAGAGGGACGTAACTGAGACTGTTGCACCATAATAATTTAGAAAGCTGTTCTAGTATGACGAGGCGATTCCAGCTGCTTACCCTTCCTTATTACAATGGTCTCTGAACTTGACAGCCTCGGTCTCCGGCGGCAGATCCACAACGATAAAACCGTTAATACCAGCTTCACGGCTGTCCCTCATCAATCTCTCTTCGCCGTAGATCAACATCGGGTTGTAGTATCCCATCAAAACGATTGGTATTGTGACACCGGACGCCCTGGCGTTCTTGGTCATCTCGAGGACGGTAGTAACGTTGACATTGTTTTGGAGAGCGATCTATGGAGCATGTCAGGACGGTTCCCAGGAATAGTAGAGCAGCTTCATATCATATGCAGTGTTCGAACGTACAGTATTTGATCCTTGAATCGTGGGTCCGTCACCAATCGGGTCGGTGAACGGCAGGCCGAGTTCGATAACATCTGACAGATCGTGTGAGTTCTCACTATCCAAAGCTACACCGATTGGCGATCGTGAAAAAACGTACCGGCGCCACCAGCTTGCATAGCCTGGAGAATTGGGACCGTGCCTTCGACTGTAGGATATCCGGCCGTAACGTAGGTGACCAAGGCATTCTGTGCAAAAGAGTCAGAGACATCCACCGAAAAGCGTAGAGAAACCAGTGACCACCAACCCTGCCTTCGGCCTTGCACTTTGCGAACGCAGATTTGAGGCCTTCCATTGTGTGCGCGCGAGAGTCAATTGATCGTATTCAAACAAGAGTAGTATAAAACCGTCGATGGGAGCAGCAGAGAAAAACGAAGTGTTGTGGATGTGGTGGGAGCGAAAGTCTTAGTTTGACGGTAGCTTTATTCTCCGACAGTCGCGCTGGGAACGACCGAACGACTTTCTGGCTTCATTGACTCATAGAAACTGGCCCGAAACGTGGTAGCGCTCTTTTGCCAGTTGCGAACCGGCTAAGCAGCAGTTTCTGTTTGGATAATATCGGGTTCTGGCACAAGGTCTACCAGGTCTACGGCGGCCAGAACAATCCTGCCCCGCCAGGGCCTGTCGCCCCACTATCGGCGGCCCCGGTAAAATCATTTTCTTGAGAATTGGTAGAAGAATGGTCTGTTCTGCAGGGACCGGGATGCTTCTGGCGCGCCGGTCTTGCCTCGAGCCGACCTCGGAAAGATTGACTAGCACGCTTATATTTACTCTGATGTGTCTATATCCCAAACATCTAACTTCTTGAAATTATCGCTTCAATCCAGAACCTAAGAAAATGCTACTGACATCTTCAAACCGCCTCATTGCGATGTGTGACCACAGAATAAAAAGAACTCAACAATACGTTTGGTAATTCACAAAACAAAAACCTCCCATGTTATTTAAATATCAACCAGGTTCTCTTCCGTCGGCTTTGCATCATCCTTCGGAGCAGTGTCCCTAGTATCCTTGGTCGCTGGTTTCTTACCCTTCCGATCTCCAGCCGAACGCTGGTAGAACTCGTTGATGACCTTCTCCGGGATACCTATCGTCCAATCCTATTAGAATCTAGGTAGCTGATAATATTCAAGGATAACTTACGGTTCAAAAGCTCTTTGGGGTAAATCCGGAGCAACGACCACGCGATATCGAGAGACTCAAAGATGGTTCTCGACTCGTACGCTCCCTGGGAGATGAAGTTCCTTTCGAACTTCTCAAGGAACTCGAGGGACAGCTTGTCTTCCGACGACAAGGCTTCCTCACCAACGACTGCCTTCATAGAAGCAGCATCTCTACCGATGGCGTACTTGGCGTACAGCTGGTTCGAGACGTCACCGTGGTCTTTTCTCGTCATGCCCTATCATAACCATTAGCAACACAAAAACCGCCAATCTTGAGCGGGCGTTCCACATACCTCACCAATGGCAGACTTCATGAGACGAGATAGGGATGGCAGGACGTTGATAGGCGGGTAGATGTTTCTGTTGTGTAGACCACGGTCGACGAAGATCTGGCCCTCAGTGATGTATCCAGTAAGATCAGGAATCGGGTGAGTAATATCGTCGTTCGGCATAGTCAAAATCGGGATCTGCGTGATGGAACCGTTTCGGCCCTCGACACGACCAGCTCTCTCGTAGATGGTCGACAAATCGGTATACATGTAACCTGGATAACCACGACGACCAGGCACTTCCTCTCTGGCGGCGGAAACCTACGTAGTCTGTTAAACACACGATCAGAATATCTTGTAGGTCAGCGGTTCTTACCTCACGCAAGGCATCGCAGTAAGCGGTAAGATCCGTCATGATAACCAAGACGTGCTTCTCAAGCTGGTAGGCGTAATATTCGGCAGTCGTCAAGGCGAGACGAGGTGTAATGATACGTTCAATCGTTGGATCGTTTGCCAAGTTCAAGAAGAGAGTGACACGCTCCAGGGAACCGTTTTCTTCGAAATCTCGTGTGAAGAAACGACTGGTTTCCATGTTGACACCCATAGCCGCAAACACAATGGAGAAGTTGTCTTCGTGACCATCATGAACACCCTTCGTCGGACCCTTGACCAAACCGGCCTGACGACAGATCTGAGCTGCGATTTCATTATGTGGCAGACCAGCGGCAGAGAAAATCGGGATCTTTTGTCCACGGGCAATTGAATTCATTCCATCGATAGCAGAGATACCGGTCGAAATCATCTCCTCAGGGTAGACTCGGGTATAAGGATTAATCGGAGACCCGTTGATATCCAGGTAATCCTCCGCGAAAACCTTAGGACCCTTATCAATCGGCTTTCCAGATCCATCGAAGATACGTCCCAACATGTCCTCCGAGACGGGAATCTTCAAACTCGATCCGGTGAATTCGACCTTAGTTTTCTTTACGTCGATACCGGTGGTACCCTCGAACACTTGGACAATAGCTCGATTTCCTCGGACCTCGAGCACCTGACCAGCCCTCTTGGTCTGATCGGGGAGCGTGAGTTCGACAATCTCATTGTAGCGGGGGAATTTGACATTGTCGAGGATAACGAGGGGTCCGTTTACACCGGCGACGGTGTTGTAGCGTATACGAGGATGAACGCCATAGTTTCTGGTAACGGCGGCAGCGTTTATCGCGAAGGCCTCCTGAGCTGACAGTCTTGCTTCGGCCATGGTTTTCGGAGGTCTCCGCCGTCGACTCTGACGTTTCGCGTATACTCTGCGGGACTGGGAGGTTGAAGGTCTTTCGGAGGTGGTCTTTATTGGTTTTCAGCGGTCTGCTGGGATGCGGGACACTACGTCAACTCGGGTTGGTGCAATATCGATAACGCAGCAACACAACGTCGTCTTCAACGTTATGGGCTGACGACGTTGTCTTACGACTGGCATCGCTTTCCTGTTCGGCTCATAGTCAAGATGTATTATTTTGATAGTATTTAATCTCCTATCTGTGTCCTAAATTAGACCGCGTAATGATATTTCACAGCCATCGAGTATCTTAGCGTACGAAATATGCCAATTACGAGGTTTGCTACTTGACCAGAACTACTAGTTCTATGGCAATGATAGTTCCCTTAAACTCCGTAGACACTTACAGATATCTGCAGATACTTTGATATAGTCATGTATCCTTTCCTAGCATCAGAATATCAGGGTTATGAGAAAGGCGTGTAATACCTCCTATCTCGAGACTATTTGACACAGTTCTCAGGCTTAAACTGTTTATATTAGCAATGTCAATTGCTGAAAAGGTGAGTCAACCGTCTAGCTCTTCACCATGCTGGGCTCGTGGAAAAGATTATTTTCCTATCACATTGAGGTGATCGAAGCGGCCAGCATCCTAGGAAGGATAATACCCATTTGGGTTGACTGTACTGTAAAAAGTTACAGGATTCCGCGGCCGCCTCGTACAATCAAAATACGAGCGGCATATTAATTCAAAAGCTTTTGAATACATGTATTGATTCCTTGTAAGGGTAGAGTAAAGTTTTGAGCCGAACCATTCATGTTTGAAGATATGAATTCCTGAAGGAATCCGCTATCTGAGCCCGGAAAAGTTGAGATTACAGTCTCTCCGGAATGATAAGTTCTCTAGCTTTTTTAATCTTCAGTCCAGAAAATTTATGTGGTTTTTTGTAGGGTATAAGAATACTCGAAATTCAAAGAAACAAGCCAATCGTTCCAAGTCAAAAACAGTCGCTATATGCTAAACGCAAACGGGAATATCGTAAGGTAAAAATCGAAACAGGAATGCCATGTGTTACTTCCAGAAGTACACAGGCGGGTATATATGCGGAGAAACAAAAGAAATTCGGCGCTCGAAAGGAAATCCAGTAATCGCGATAATTTAGAACAAATTATCCTCAAACCAGCTGCAAGATGGCCTGAAGAACAATCAATGTGGCTAGTAGTTTGATTCCCATGCCGGCTCGACTAGCTGCAGATCCAGGACCGCGAACTTGCGGTTCAACGTTGTCGCCGAACTGAGTCAAAACGTTTCCGTGTGGGGAATATTCTAATATAGCGATATCATTAGTATTCGATTCTAATAAATCTTGATCTTTGTAGACTCATCAATATTAACACAACGAGAACCAGGATATCACTAACCACACGCGATGAACCATCCTGGGGCTTCCCCATCACCGCCACACTCTTTCCTAGCGCAACCGACCTCAGTCGTATTCGTCCAGACCAATTGAGTAAAATGCCCAGTCTAAAGCAGACGTCAGCATTATTATATCGAAATTATGACAAAAAGAAGGGTTGAAGAATACCTTGGTACTAAAATCCGGATCACCGTAATCATATTGATCCACCTCATCCTTCCACGCCGTAATCGCAGCCGTTACATTCGGATAACCGGCCGCCAAGTTTTCACCGTACGGTTGCCCCTAATATCGATTCAACCTATTAGTCTTAAGATCTCTGATAACTAAACTGACAAGGTGAACCACTACTTACCGAATGTTCGAATATACAATCTTCGATTGCATTCTCCGCCGCTTCTGCTAGGGTGTCATTCCAAGTTAACGCGGTGGCGTTATACCAATCTCTGTAAGCTATACGTGATAACTTTGATAAGTAATTGTTTCCTTAATTTTTGTTGATGAGTTCTTTTTGGGCTTACTGTTCGTTACGTTTAGTATATCCGCTTTGAAAACTTTGTCAGAGGTGTATGATATATCAGCGGCCTGCGCGTTGATATAGCCGATTGTAGCGTATATGCTAATGATTGCGTAAAGTCTCATGATTGCGATATTGGGGTATTTTTCTTTTCCCTCTTCTCTTGAAAATTGCAATCAAGAATGATGTGGCTTTGTAGGTAGCCTCGGAGATTCAAGGGCGCCAGCTGGGTATCGTTACTGTTTTATCGCAGAAATTAATAGTTATAACAAGAATCCTAGAACTCGCTAGATCTATAAAATAGCAGAGAAATAAATTTTGAAAATTGAAAGTTCGTTTCGCTGGGAGGTTAATGATTGATATATATTCGTGATCCTTTTAATCGAACAGCCTTTTCTTCCTACAAGGCTTCAGGTAATGACCCAAAAACCAAACTGTCTACAACGAACGAGCCAGAAAACTCAGCCACGCTTGTCACCGCAGACGGCTTATATACAAAAAAAAGTTAAACGAGGCTTGATATCGTCACCTCCCAATGTTTTCCCTGCCATGTTTCCAAGATTCCCACTCCCGCAGTACGTCTAATACGAAGATCTTGATATCACAGTCACCCGGGCCCTGACGTGTTGTGGATCCCACCCTCTTCAACCATTACGTCGTTGCAGCCCTCTTGGCGAACCACGCCCCTGTAACCCATCTGCAACCGCATAGCAAGGCGGGGACGATGGTAGTAAACAATAATCAAAGAAAAAAAAAGTTGGTCAGGTACCAGGCACTGACAGGGAAAAAACGTGCCTCCATAAACAATCATTACGTTCATCCTTCCGGGGTTCAATATTCCCATTCCTAAAGAAATAAAGAAGAAAAAAGTTGGTTCGAGAATAACCATTACATGGCGCCAACGGTGGTGCTAGCCCGCATCATGGGCCCCGCCTTTCTCGCCCTCGCGGTCACGGAAACGCTGAACTGGCGCATCTTCACCGAAAGTATACCCGCGGTGGTATATCTAAACGGTACGATAATATTCACCTGCGGTGTCGCCATAGTTCAATCCCACAACGTATGGCGTCCCGCTAGAGCCGCGTTGATATCGGCGCTCGGATGGGTTTATACGGGACTCGGCTTGTACCGAATGGTGTTCCCTGAAAGGGTATTGGACGGTATCAAAAACGGTGATGGCCCGTTGTTTAGCGTGCTTACTACGATGGGTCTGGCTGGAATCGTGTGCTGCATCATCGGATACTCTTAAGCTGCCCCGATGTCAACAAGACGATGAGCAGAAACTTGTATTCTAGAATACGAGTCCCTTTAATTTGTCGAAAGGGACTGGTGTCACGGAATAGGGATTACTTTAATAAATAGAACAATTTGACATTATAATTCATAAATATAGTGAGCTGAAAAGAACTACACTACTAGTATCCAACTAGCCTAAAATTCCCAATCTTGTAGATAATCCCATGCCTTGTGTACTCATTAATACCCTTATATATACCTGAAAAACGACTCCTCCCCTTCCTGCGGCGCAACAAAAGCACGTTTAATAATCGGATCCGCCGCCGAAATCCTAATTCTCTCAGGCGTAGCCGGCGACACCAACTTGAGCACATCTTCAACCCCATGTTCTTTTCTCGCCGCCTTCAACGCATCTCTAATCGCGAAGAATACCGAACTTCCCAAGAACAACGGTGGTCTAAAAAAAATATGCATGTTAGTAAACTCTCTTTGTAGAATTATATGAAAAGATGGTGGCGGGATTGAAAACATACTCTCCAACACCTCTGCTTCTTTGGATGGTCTGTAGATTCTTCCATTCTACATCCTTAAGCATGCTGACGTTGAATACTTGAGGGATATCCCGGAATCCCGGGATCTTGTATGCACCCGGTCCTCTCGTGAACATCTGACCGTTACGCAACCAAAGTGATTCTTCAGTCGTGAACAAACCCTGTCCTTGAACGAATGCACCCTCAACTTGTCCACTTTAAAATAGATTAGCATCTCCCATCTCACGATAAGTAGACCGCAATACGTATAACTTACTAATCGATAGCCGGATTGATAGACCTTCCGACATCCATCTTCAAATCCACCCGATGAACGGTCCAATCTCCCGTCAAAGTGTCAATCTCCACCTCCGCCGCCGCAACACCTTGCGTGAAATAGAAAAACATCATACCGCTATTCTCCCCCCATTTATACCCGATCCTCGGTGTCTTGTAAAACCCGTTAGCTGATAGGTTAACCCGATCGAAATACGCGGCGTGCGCGAGATCTTTCATCTGAGCATCCGGTCCGAGTTTCTCTCTGTACGGTGCCAACCGTTCGTTCAACTGCTGACAGGCGTTCCAAACCGCGTATCCGTTCAGGTCACTCGACGCCGAAGCCGCGGTGGCGGAAGTATTCGCGACGGTGTTCGTCGCCGTTTCGGAAATTAGCACGCTCTCCAACGGAACACCCAGAGCTTCCGCGGCGACCATGGTCATCTTCGTGTGTAACCCTTGTCCCATCTCCGTTCCGCCATGAGCGACGAGTACCGACCCGTCATGGTAGATATGAACCAAAGCACCGGCTTGGTTCAAAAACAGGGCGGTGAAACTGATACCGAACTTCGTGGGGATTAACGCCAACCCTCGTTTTCTCCATTTATGCTCCTCGTTGAACTTATCCACCGCTTCCCTCCTAGATTCGTAGTCACTCTCTTGTTTAACTTGATCAATCATCATGGGGACGTGGTAATCTTCCAACGTTTGGTTGAAATGCGTCACATCTCCTTCGTGGTAATAATTGATCTCTCGGACTTTATCAACATCCATGCCTAACGCATCCGCGACTTCGTTGATGTATGTTTCAGCGATGAACAATCCCTGCGGTCCACCGAATCCACGGAAGGCGGAGTTCGAAACAGTGTTCGTTTTACAGATACGACCGCGGACATTGACGTTAGGAATGTTGTAACATCCGTCAATGTGAGATAACGAACGCTCCAAGACAGCACCGCTGAGATCTTGAGTCCAGCCTCCGTTATTGAAAACATCAGCGTCGAGGGCAACGATCTTCCCGTCGTTGTTAACACCGACCTTCCATCGTGCGAGGAATGGGTGTCGTTGACCGGAAGTAATCATATCCTCATCCCGGTTGAGCATACACCTAACCGTTCTCCTCGTCTTTTGCGCCGCAAGTGCACAGATGGAAGAAAGTTGAACAGCTCGGGTTTCTTTCCCACCGAATCCACCGCCTAATCTCTTAACTTTTGCGACGATTCGATTTATCGGAACGCCGCAGACTTGTGCAGCATACGCTTGTGTTTCGGTGGGATTCTGAGTCGAAGACCAAAGCTCCATCTCGCCATCCTCTAATTTCGGAATAGCGACGCACGCATTGGTCTCAAGATAGAAATGTTCCTGCCCGCCCATCCTCGCGACACCTTCAATAACCCGATCAGCGGACGCAAGAGCATCTTCAATTTCCTCACCACGTTTGATGAATCTGTAATGCTCGAAGAAGCTCTCGCTCTCAATCGCCTCTTCGATCGAAAAGACCGCGGGTAAGTCCTCGTACTCGATCGCAACGGCTCTCGCGCCAGCAGCAGCCTGAAGCGGACTTTCCGCGAGGATCATACCGATGGGTTGACCAGCGGTGAATACTTCATCAACCGCGAAGAAAACCTCATCGCAAACGGGTGCTCCCCACCAATTTGCTTCCGGATTAGGCAAATCCTTATGATCAATGTAGTCCACGACCCCGGGTAAATCAAGCGCAGCCGAAGCATCAACCTTCAAAAGCTTCGCATGAGGTTTCGTGGATAACACCAAACAACCGAATAATTCATTCTTCCGATGTGGTAGATCGTCCGTATATTGCGCCTCTCCGACGGTCTGTCTCATAGCCGCGACGTGAGGAACACCTTTACCCAAAACCCGTTGTTCGTATGCAACAGTGGCATCCTGATCCCGAGTTCCGGTTGAGATATTTCTCGTAATTTCCTCCGTAGCCTCTTTATCGACTTCCGCGACTCCGATCTCGAGTTTCTGTAACGATTCGTGCCAAAACTTGTAAAAGAACCCGAAAGCCAACGCTCGTCGATATGTGGCCATACCACCGGGAACACTGAATTTGAGATTGAAGTCTTGTTCCAAGGCGCTCATCGCACCTTCCAAGACTTCCGGATCACCCCAGGTTTTACCTTGGAGATATTCCATCGCTTGCTTGGCGGCGATAGTGGTCGGTGCCATGCCACCGTAGACCAGACTGACATCTGCAACTACATTTTCCTCACCAACTTTGACTCTCATCGCAGCATTAACAATAGCGATATCGTCATCCTTCCTCTTCGCCTGTTTGAACGCCTGGAAAACTTCCCCGGTCTCGTTGCAAAGAGGGACTCTCAACCCTGCAATGATGGCATTGGGTGGTAAGGCTGTCTTTCTGTAACCTTGGAAAAACTCCGTCATCGGAATCTCAATCTCGCCGTCTTCCAAAGTCATAGCGATTAATGTAGCATTACTCGCCACAAAGCAAGGATTCAAATCGGATATAGGAGACGCGGTCGCCAAGTTTCCCGCCGGAGTTCCAACATTTCTAATCTGCCTTCCAGCGAAATAATGCAACTGCTTCAACATCGCCGCGAAAGTCTGCGCTTTCGTAACACCGTAGTGTTCAGATGCATTCCTGCAGACCATTTCCAAATCGGTCAGAGTGATGTTGGCGCCGATATAAATATGATCCTCTTCGAATTTATATTGTCGTAATTCCTGGATATCTCCAACGAATACGGAAGCGCTATACTGCATCGCTTTGAATTTTATTTCAATCTGTGTTTCTGTGCTTCCGCCGATAATCTTCGCGGCGGGCAACGCGCTTTTGATTTCGAGTAATTGTTGGAGAGTGACCGGTCTGTACCACTTCTTCCTCTTATTCCCGAACGCCAACGGTTTGAACGAGTATTTTTGTAAGGACGGTGGGAAGATCAGCTCTTGATCCGGTCTGAATTCTTTGAACCCGGGAGGGGTGAATTTCTTGACAGGTTCGTCTTCGGAAACGTCGTTCGATCCTTTGTTCATACAGCAGCCGGCGGGCCGCTCACCGCTACCGTTTTGCATACAGCAGCCGCCGCCACCGTTAGAAGTAGATTTCGCACAATTGTCGACACCGAACGTCTGCGCTGCATCGAGAATTGGTCTGTAACCGGTACATCTACACAAATTTCCGTCGAACGCTTCTTCGATGTCATGATGTGTAGGTTCCGGATTATTTCGCACCAAAGCGTACAGACTCTATTGATTTCGTTAGCATGGCACGATTCAAATCTAGTATTAAGATGTTGTAGACCATACCATGACGATTCCAGGGGTGCAGAACCCGCATTGCGATCCGTGCCATTTCGCTATCCGTTCTTGCACCGGATGTGGATTCTTCGAGTTTCCTATCCCCTCGACGGTGATGACATGTTTCCCGTCGACGCTGACGACGGGTGCAAGACAAGCGTTTACGGACGCATGGTAAATCTTCTTTGTAGTCGGGTTATATTGCGACACAACCTATATATCATATCCCGCGTGAGAATCAATTTTATATTTTCTGTTTCAACGGAATGATTTTGAAAAAGAGAAAAACATACGACAGTGCAGGCGCCGCATCCACCTTCTGCGCATCCGAGTTTAGTACCGGTCAAGCCGATACCTCGTAGGTATTCCAAAAGCGTAATCTCAGGATCTATCGATTCGAGCGTGACTTTGGTACCGTTGAGGTAAAAGACGATAGTGTCGTCGTAGGAACTCGTGACCTCGGCGAGTGATGCTTTGGTCGCAGCGGGAACGTCGCCATTCGACTCGATGGTAAGTCCTGGAGCCATGGTTTGCTCCGCTGTAATTAAAAGATGTGAAGGGACCCGCAGTCGGGAGACGGGGGTATTCGAGACGTTTTACTTTCTTTCTCGTGCGCGCGGCGGCGGGCGACTCTGAGCAGATTGGCCGCTGATAAGCACAATTGTGTTGCTGGATTCGAAAAGACAACAGCCGACACACCGACAGATGCTCGTTATCTGATAGATGAGGGCTACGAGATGGTAAATAACTGGGAACGTGGGAGAATCTTGCTTCGAGAACTATGCAGCTTGGAGGAGCATTAAATCCCAGTCCCGCAGCTCTTCAGAGTTTGCGGAGAAGACGCTTAGCAAGTTATCAATCGGGAAGGAAGGCAAAAAGAGGTCTGGCGACGCCCGATCGATTGATAGCAGAGCAAGCTCCAGCTCCGGCTAGCTCCATTTTCTGTCCTGCCCGTCGAAATAGCGATTCGATCATTGGTTCGAGTTATCGAAGGGGGGGAGAATCCAGACGACGCCGTGGAGCAGTCCGGCTTGGGCAGGTCAGCAGTCGGTCAATTATTTGGTGGGACATGGGGCGTGGGGTCCGCAGGGATTCCAGTCGGACGGAGCCGACAGATCGGTGCCACAGCTCCATCCCGGGAATCCGACATTGTCTTTGTGTCAGCATTATAGACAGCGTCGCGGCGAGATCTCGATATCTGATCTGGTGTATCAAGCGGGTGATCTGAGATGAGATCCTGCGCGCGCCGTCTCGAGGGCGATGGCTTCCTGGTCAAAGGCGCAGTCGTCGACCCCACTCGGTGCGTAAGATGACAATGTCATTGCCTCCCAGCGTAGACTCTCCCAGCTTCTACATCTCTGATCGCGCGACCACCAATCTGTTCCACCGGAATAATACCACCCTTCGCTTATAAAAAATGACGACTTCATCCCCGAGCCTGGAATCCCGGATCAAAGGCGCGATCCTTGGTGTCGCGGTTGGCGATGCCCTGGGCGGACCGTATGCCACCAACTCTGTAACTACAACCTGCGCTTCCCGGCTAATATAGCTACTGCAGGGTCGAATTCCAAAGACGAGGGACCTTTGAGAAAGTGACCGATTTTGGAGCGAATCTGAATTTCAATCTTCCTCCCGGGTAAGTTTGGAAGTAACCTGATGGCGAGATTACCGTGCATTCCATCCCGTCGCACAGAGATACTCGATCCCAGTAAACTACACCGCAACACATATAAATTTCAATATCAATATCAATATCAATATCAATCGACGATGCTAACATGCTGCAATACAATTGTATTGATACAATCAAAACAGCTACTGGACGGACGACACCTCGATGACCCTCTGCCTCGCCCACTCCTTCACAACCACCCACACCTTCTCCCCCACAACCCAACTCCAAAACTACATCTCCTGGTACAAATCCGGCTTCCTCTCCTCCACCTCCCACTGCTTCGACATCGGCAACCTAACCCGCCAAACCCTCTCCTTCTGGAACTCCGCCAAAATCCCTCCCCGCCTCCCCTCCCCTACCCCATCATCTTACACCGAAATCCCCCTCCCCTCCCTCCGATCCCTCCAATCCACCCTCAACAAATCCTACAAATCCCCCCGCTTCTGCGGCAACGGATCGTTAATGCGAACCGTCCCCGTCGGATTATTCTACCACTCCTCCCCTGACACCGAAATATCCCAATACGCCCACGCAGCCAGCGAACTAACCCATCCGTATCCCACGAACGGTGAAGCGTGCGCGGTATATTGCATCCTAACCGCACACATCCTCTCCTCCCCGACCCACCCCACGAAATCGCAATTATTCCAAAAGTTTAAATCTTTCGTATTCGAAGACCAGGCTTTGAGGGATCGGTTCGCGGTGTATTCTTCGTTGGACGATTTCGTCACCAGAGATGAAGATTTGATATCTAGTTCCGGATACGTGGTTCACTCTCTCGAAGCTGCCTTGTGGGCGTTTTTCACGACTGATGGGTATGAGGAAGGGTGTATCCGAGTCGTTAATCTCGGTGAGTTATTTAACTATTTATCTATCGTCTACTTTTACTCCCCTCTTATAATAATATTGTGATTTGGGGGAGATGTGTGGGTGTATGTTTTATTAATATTAACGGTGGTGAGGGGGATTAGGTGACGATGCGGATACCGTGGGTGCTATATACGGCGGTCTCGCGGGCGCGTATTACGGACTGGAAGGTATCCCCGCGAGATGGAAGGATAATCTAGCTCAAAGCGAAGTCGTTTCCAAGATCGCGGATGATCTGTACACCGTCATCTCTCAGAAATGATACCAGAAATGATACCGATTGCTTTGTATGAAGCTGTAATAACTTTGGATAAAATCTAAACTCGCGATCGAGATGAATAAACCGAAGAAAGAAAATATCAAAAAAACACACACGTGTAACCTATACTTTTGCAACATTTTCTTTACCTCTTCCAAAAAACAGTTCACGGTATCAATCCCCCTTTTAAAAAAATTTACAAATCAGCGAGTCGCGCCGATATCAATCCCGATCCCGTGACAAAAAGGACTACTAGCTAATGAGAAAACAATAAACCCAAAGTAGCATGAGTGAGCGACCATATTGAGATATTATAGGATATAGGATAGTAGTAATAAACGGAGGGCGTGCGCACAAGACGTCAGGAGTATATCAAGGAAAGAAAAAAAAGAAAGGGTGTGTAACATAAATCCAAACAATAAAAAAAAAAGAAAACCTAGCAAAAAAGAAGCAAGACGTAGCTGTCAAGTCCGTTTTGCCATAAAGGGAAGCACGTCACATCCATCCATCATAACCCCTCCTCCATCCCCACTTCTCTACAATCGTGACCGACATAAAGTAGACACAGATCCCACCGCAGCCTCTCCAATCATACCACCCCAGTTTTTGATTCCCACCGAGCATTCGTTTCTTTTCTTTTTTTTCTTTCATCCTTTCTTTCCATTAATCCTCATCTTCGTCCCCTTCTGGCCCGAAGAACCGTTTTAACCACAATCGCGCCTCGACGTAATCCTTCTTCATCTTGGGCATGATATCCGTAATGTATTCCAGAGCTTCGTCCTCGGAAATCTCGTTGTGATCGTTATCCTTGCATACCCCCCAATTCTGAATCTTTTCACAGCTGTCTCTGAGTCGATATATCCCCAGGGTAGCCGACGAACCCTTCAGGAAATGTCCGAGAGCGGAGAGGTTATCCAGATCCTTGAGTTTTCTTCACAAAACGATCGAAGATCATTATTTTTTTCAAAACGTCAGCAACGTCTCCTTTCCATTGAAATTTGAGCGAAAAAGAGGTTTACGGAGGGAGGGAGGAGGAGGGCATATTTACAGTGCTTCATCCATCTGGTTGAATGTAGATTCCGCCTGTTCGAAGAAACCCCAAACCAGAGCCTTGCTGAACTCTCTCTCCTCGTCTTCGTCGTCCATTTCTAGGATTTGTTCAAAGGTATCCGCGTCGACAAAGTCCGTCGCATCCGGCGGGAGTAGTGCGCCCTGTTGAACAAAAAAGACGGAAACAATTTCAGTTGGGTTTGATCATCTCCTAACGGGATCTCAAAAGAGGCTTGTAATCCTTACGTCGTCCGACATGTTGTGCGGGGGTGGGACTTGGTTTTTTTTTTTTTTTCCAGCGGGGTGGGTTTGTTGCGAAGGGAAGAAGAAGCGAGCGGTTGCGTTTCGGCTGTTTGATTTTCGCAAATCTCGGGATTCGGATAGGTTGATGACGGAGGGGTGAGCTTTGAGCGCTAGGTGACGAATGGGAGGGAGGAAGAAGGAAAGAGAACGGACGGGGGAGGGAGGAAAGGAGGGATGGAAGGATGGAAGGACGGAAGATCTATAAGAGAGCGGGAGAGCGTGTTAGATTATTCTGGACGAAACGTCTTTGTCCGTCGGCGGGGTGTCTGGGATCGAAATGATGATGGAATGGGCTGCGTGTTTCGGGGTCGCCAGAGCACGAAAATCCTAGCGAGCAAGATATGACATATAGGTCGCCCGAGAATCACACCAAAAGTGTTTTTCTAGGGGGGCAGCCGGGGCAGCAACAATGGGCACACGACGAACGGAGGCGTCCGAGTGGATGTGGGCAGAGAGGTGGACGTGAGCGATGGGCTGGTGACTTACGAGCGAGCAGTGGTATGACCTGGGAGTGGTAGGTAGTAGGTGGAGAGTGATGGGATGCGGTGGAAGCAGTAGTGGTAGTAGTAGCAGCAGTAGTAGCAGCGGTAGTAGTAGCGGTAGTCGTAACAGCGGTGGTGGTGTTTGACGAAGCCAAGTCGGACTGCCTCAGTCGATTAGTCCCAGTCCCCGGGATACTTATAGCATATATCGTCTACTCGACCGAAAGAGAGAGAGGAGAAGGCGAGAGAGGTGGAAGGGAGACAGGGTGAGATGCAGCAATAACAATATCACACTCGGCGAAGCTTGCTTACACATATACTAATACAACCTACAGCTGCTGCCTCCGTTCGAATTGGAGCAAATGCGGAAGAATCAATCACAAAAAAAAAAAAAAAAAAAAAGTTGGCAGCAGACGAGCATGCAAGGGAGCTGGACCTAGCAGAAACGGCACAGTCAGAGGGAAACCTACCCTGCTGCACTGGCTGCGGTCGAGTCAAAATGCAAATAGCGATTTTCTGCGGGAGAAAAAGTGGGGCCGCTGCTGGAACGAGATATCTCGTCGAATGGAGATTTCCTGGCCGATTGGGACTGGCCGGGTCTCGTAAACCAGACATCACACGAAGCACTTTCGTGCGGGGACTGGCTGGCTGGCTGGCTGGCTAGGCGGGGGCGGCTAATATTAGTCTGAACTCGACGGTCGTCGATATCCGCAGAGCTTCAGCAGATCGAGATATCCTCACATATACGGCCTATCCAGCTGGCATTCCCCGAACAGACGCAGCGAGCACTCTCCGCGCAGGGATATACACCTCCTTCCATCTTCAAACAACGGCCACAACAGCTGAGGCCGTGATTGCTCTCCCATGCGAGGGACCCCCTTTCGGATTCCCGTGCCGTCGAATGGACTTCTTCCTCCAGTGACGTTCTGGGCCCTGACAGAACCGCCCCCGTCCTGCGCGGTGATGTCATCTCCAGTGCTGTGGAGCTCTCTCTCTCTCTCTCTCTCTCTCTCACAAATAAAACACGCCCCAACGCGCCCCACCATCATCGCCAGTTCGCGTGAAAGAAAAAAAAAAAGAAGACCTATCGATTCTATTGTATTCCGGGTAGTCCCAGCCGGAAATCCCACCCGACCGAATCCCAGTTTCACGATGCTTCTGCTCCTTGGCGGGGTGGTTGACCATGTGTGTAGACTACTTAAGTAGAGTAAGTACTTTCACACATGCACACCACCGTTGACTTTGCAAACGCCGTGGCGTATAAAATGATCGAGCCACCGTTTTAAAGAAACCACATCCGAGTTATACAATTAGATAGACCGGCTGCCAACTGACCGATTCAACTAGCACTCGTCGACACCAAGGAATAGGTTTCATGTATACATTGTCATGTTGGTTCCAGGCCAAGTTGGACCCAACATGAGATCCGCAAACGACTCCCGTCTGATCGATTCCTCTTCCCTCCGAGAACTCGGAAACTCCAATGCGTTCTAGACCCGCCTAATTCGTCATAGCCCACAAACTCAAAATTCCGAGAATTAAAAACCAAAAAAATAAGAATCAAAGACAAAAGAGAAGATAAGGGTCGAGGATCTGACTTCTCAACCGCCTGAGCTGGTCCCAACGAGGGTCGAACTCGCGACTTTGGCGTTATTAGCACCACACTCTAACCAACTGAGTTATGGGACCTTGGAGTCTCGTGATCTGGTTTTGCCGTATACCATTCCGCTGGCGTCGTCGGGGTGTTGTGTGGTAAAAGTGCACTCGACAACGCGTTTTCCGTGTGTCACAAAATGCACCACGCCTGGTTTGCGCGCGAGGCTTTATATTTTGATATACCTGCATAAGCGCAGCGAATTGAAAATGAGAACGGCTGATGGCGGAAGAATAAAGGGGAGGGTGAACAAAGGAGGAGGAGATCGGGGGAGCTTCCTAATCATTGATCGTCTTTACATGATCTGCCCGGTATACCGTATACGATCCGTCTCGATATAACCTCCACGCTCCTGGACCAGGGCGCAAGTACTTGTATTCCGTGGGACGAAGCTTGAAGCTGCTCGCCAGGCTGAGCGATTCGTTCGAAAGCGGGGGTGATGGCATACCGAACAATCACCGACGACAATGATCCGAATTATGAATACATAGGACACATCGGACAAGGAGGGTTCGGCAAGGTCGCAAAAGTCCGTCGTCTTCAAAATCCCAAGGTATGTCTCGACACTGCCACTGATATTGATTTACTCTTGATTCTCGAAAAAGTAAAACAAAGAACAGGCAAGGAAGAAAAGGAAGAGAAAAGAAAAGAAATCACTCGTCTTCATAATCCAAATTTTAACCCGAGAGCGAATCAAATCAGATCATGGCATGCAAATCGATCGATTGCCGCGCCAATCCACACCTAATAACCTTCGCCACCCGCGAAATCGAGACCTGGTCCAGATTTGCGCGCTCCGAAAAATACATCGCGAAATTCAGCAAAGACGTAGCATGGACCGAGCGAACCCGTACGATCAGGTTATACATGGATTATTACGAAGGCGGGGATTTGCAAAGGGTTATCGATAAGTGTAGGCACGAAGGAGCGTTGGTGCATCCGTTTATGGCCACCTATTGGGCGACGGAGGTCGCGAGAGGGCTAAAGGCTTGTCATGACCATAAAATCCTCCATCGGGACATGAAGCCTGCCAACAGTGAGTATTGAGAATATCCGACTTGATTCGGTAAAGTGTCGCTGATTTAAAAAAAGTTCTTTTATCGATGGCTTATCCTTACAACGAGATGCTTTGGGCAGTAAGCCGGGGTCAAAAGCTAAGAGGTAAGAATCCAGAATACCGGATGGTTCCAAACTCGAAAAAGTCGATACTTACCCGAACCTCAGACAACCAGAAATTTCTCGCTCAAGATTTCCTGGCCTGGCTCGAAGACCGCCCGCCCTGGTGCCACATCACAGACTTCGGACTCGGCAAGTTCTCAACCGCAGCTCTGGTATCGAATAAAGTCACTAAAGCATCATTCATGGGGAACATCGGCACTCCAGGATATATGCCTCCGGAAACCCTTGGCAGTTCTTCAGAATTTTCGGTGAAATCAGATGTGTACAGTCTCGGTTGTCTGTTGTACAATCTGTGCACCGGCGATCTACCATCACGAAACGATCGGCTCGAAACGTCTTTCTCGGTCGAATACCCTAAGCGTTTGCGTAAAGTCATCGCGATGTGTCTGCAGACAGACCCAGAGAATCGTCCGGGTAGCCGGGAGGTTGTGAATGATATTAGTGAAGCGTACGCTGATATCCAGAATGACCAAAACTTTGGACACATGCCATCAAAATTATTAAACGCTATAAAGGAAAAAAATAACCCCTGGACACTGTTTAATATAACCCCGCGACCCGCAAAGGACCCTTGCCCCGCTTCATTTCGATCGATCCAGGAGGAACGCGACGACAAGCTCCGCCATGCGTTTTTCTCGAACGATGCCAAAAGGATGGATTTCATGATAGAAAAAGGCGCCAATCCTCGAGCTCAAATGCTCAATAAAGCCATGAAGCAAGACGATTGGTCGGTTACACCGCCTTTCACGCAAAGTAGCATGGGAAGAGCTCATCGATACCAAACCGCTCTGGAGCCCAAAGATGGTATCCCCAGGAATTACGAGCTAGTCTTCGCCACCGTACTAGCACCATCCGGAGCCTGCGCCGACCGCTTGGACACATTACTCTCCCACATCCCCAAACACGAATTGGAAAGCGACCCTTCGTGGACGGATACCTATGACGGTCCCATATATCGCGCCACCAGAAAGGAAGACCAAAAATATCTCGATTTATTCCACGCCCGCGGATATAACCTGAACATACAAGACAAAGAAGGAGACACACCTCTGATCTACGCTGCCGCTAGTATAGCAGCCACGTCCGTTAAGAAACTATTAATATTAGGCGCAGATCCTAAGATGAAAACTTTAGACGGACGCACAGTTCTCCACAGACTTGATGAATATGATTTTAAATCGCCAAAGAAGCCACCGCCGAGGAAAAACGCAATCGAATGCGCCCGCATGTTAATCAACGCCGCGCCGGAGCTGATCAACTCGCCGGATTGCAAGGGAGTAACGCCGGTGATGTGTGCGGTGGGACAATCGTGGGTGAGAGGGGAAACAACAGTTTTGGAATTCCTGATCGAAGAGGGGGCAGATCCGTATATTAAAAATAATGACGGCCAGACGGCATACGGCTATGATTGGTGGACTTACTACAAGGATCGTCTAGTTGATGCCAGTAAGAAACCCGGTGACTGGGTCGTGGGAGTTGATGATAAGCAAATAAAGTTCCGCAAGAAGGTTATCGGGATTCTAGACAAATCGAAATTCAAGCCGAAAGTGAAAGGGAGATTCTTTGATATCATTAGCTAGATGACTTTCTTTTTTTTTCTTTCTTCTTTCGTAAAACTTGAGCTAAGACCTCCGAGTCATATATGAATAAAACGACCATAGATAAAGGCCGCGCATTTTATCTACAAAAAAAAAATTCATTTCTTTTGTTCTTTCGCTGACCACCGGATACATAAATGCAAAAAAATGGTCACTTTCT
This sequence comes from Dactylellina leptospora, assembly GCA_036971365.1. Taxonomy (NCBI): domain Eukaryota; kingdom Fungi; phylum Ascomycota; class Orbiliomycetes; order Orbiliales; family Orbiliaceae; genus Dactylellina; species Dactylellina leptospora. The sequence goes on along the minus strand of JAJTUC010000013.1, from coordinate 669,553 downwards.
ACGAAGAAGTAACTTTGTGAATAGCTTCGGCGAGATATCCAACGTTTCCAGAGGTCATACCAGCAACAGACATCCTTCCATCACGGGTTCCGTAGACAGAGTACTCCTTCGCAAGACGGTCGACTTGTTCCGGTGTAAGGCCGGTATACGTGAACATACCGATCTAGAGAAAAAAAAACATTAGTCTTATTTCAATCCAGAATATAACCAAGCGAGGTATATCAAAGGAGGTGTTTGTGTTATTTTTTCTTTTCTTACCTGGGAAGTGATGTGGGACCAATTCTTCTGAGATCCGAGTTTCTCGAGTTCGGATTTGAGTGATTCTCGCATGACGATGATCCGGTCCGCCATTCCCTTGACCTCGCCGAGCCACTGTTTGTTCAACTGGGCGTCGTTGAGGATCTGGCTGGCGATACGGGCGCCGTTGATAGGTGGGTTGCTATATTTCCACGCAAAACATTAGCACAAAAGCCATACCTTCAAGATGAAACATATATATATATATTTGCGAGTCGTGGTGATTTTAAACACATACCTATACATCGGTCGAATGAGGATCTTGAGCTGCGAATCAACCGCCTTCTTCTCCTCCGCCGAAGCGCAAACCAACGAAAACGCACCGACGCGTTCACCGTAAAGCCCCATATTCTTCGCGAACGACTGACACAACGCGATATTATGTCCCTCGGCGACGAAATGTCGAACCGCGAAAGCGTCTCCGTTGGTATCACCGGACGCGAACCCCTGATACGCCATATCGAAGAACGCGAAATGACCTTTGTCTTTGATCACCTGGGACACCTCCTTCCATTGTTCCTTGGTCGGGTCGATACCCGTCGGGTTATGCGCGCAGGCGTGGAGTAAAATGATCGACCCGTTCGGCGCGGCTTTGATATCTTCGAGCATTCCAGCCTCATCGAGCGCGATCTTAGTCTTATCGTAATATCTGTACTGTTTAACGTTCAACCCGGAATCGGTGAAGATGGCTTTATGGTTCGCCCAGGAAGGGGTGGGGATGTAAATCGTCTTCTCGCCGGGGAAGAATCTGGCGAGGAAGTCGCCGCCGATTCTTAGAGCGCCGGTGCCGGATATCGATTGGGTGATGGAGACGCGGTCGTCTTTGATCGGGGCGGAATCGGTGCCGTAGGCGAGAACGGCGGCGGCTTTGACGAAGCTGGGGACGCCGGTGATGCCGGCGTATTCTTTGTCGACGGCTTGGTCGAAGATTTGCTTCTCGGCTGCTCGGACGGATGGGAGGACGTATGGCTTGCCGTGGTCGTCGCGGTATGCGCCGACACCTGGCTTGATATATCAGCGTCTGATTATACTCTGAGTGATATATATATATAAGAACGTACCGACGTTGACCTTGTTGGGGTTCTTGTCAGCCTTGAAGGCCTCGGTGATACCTGCGCGCAAAAGTCAGTAAACGACATCAATTGATAAAACACCGTTGAAGACGTTAAATATCTCAGAACCCACCTAGAATCGCCTATAAATCCGAACCGCGACGAAAACATCGTTAACAAAAAAGAATCCCAAAAGCTTGTTTCGAATCAATCGGTGTGAGCCTTACATCCTACACCACCCAGTTTGATAAAGTTAGCCCCGCCATCAAGATATATTGTGGAGAAATAATTTTCCGCCGTCAATTAGCCCCCCCTTCCCCCCCGCATTTCCAGCGAAGGAAGGGGGTGGAGGGGGGTCCAACAGGATAATCTGCACGAAAGATGTCTCTTAACTTACTGGGGGGCCTTCCGGGACATTGGACCAAGCGGATACGGACCGAACGGCCTGAGCTCCGGCTCGGGAGGAAAAGACACTTCGTCGGGCCGAGGCGCGCACGGCACTCAGCGACGAACGAGAAACAGCCTGCATCCTTTATATTTTCTAACGCACGCACGCACACACAAAAGGAAATAAGACAATCGAATGGGAAAGATTGTGAGAGGGTAGGAAATGGAGTTTAATGAGATGGGGATCCAGGAGGAGAAAGAGAGGGAAATAGCCCTGTGAGAAGAGACGAGCGAGAACCGGAGCTCGCTTGTTTTTTTTTTCTAGCACCCACGGTTGCTGTCAAAAAAAAAATTTATGACGCCGTTCAGTCTGCGTGATGGGAAAGAAAACGAGCAGGAGCTTCGGCCAATCGGCGGGGTGCTCTGAACAGCTAATTCAATTAGCCGGCCAACTATCAGGCGATCAGCCGGCATTATCTGATCGTTGTCCTCTCACATGCCTGACCAGCTCACTCTCGCTATACCGCTAAGAGTCGACTGTGAAGCTGGACGGAGCGGCGGGGAATGCCATTTGGTGCTGCCGCATCAAATATTGTGAGGCATAAGAGCTAGTTGGGTGTGTGTCACCTCCCACAGCTTCACATATCAGACCTCACGCTTCGACATCATATCTCGACATCCAGTCAAGAAGTACGCAAAGATGATCCGCCTCGACCTCCCACCAAACTTCCTCCTCGCGCTGATTGTCACCGCTCTCGCCAGCGGACTCGGCGGGTACTACATCGGCGCCAACACTCCCAAAATCCGCGATCTCCCCGCCGCTCCCACCTCTCCATCCAAACCCAAATCCTCATCCACCTCCTCACCCCTCAAAGACTCCTTCGAAAACATCAGCGCCGGCGAGGCAGAAGAAGGAGACGAAGATGAAGATGAAGACAGCGACGCCGACGCCATGATTCAATCAGACTACAGCCATTTCGGCGCCAGCGCTCTAACCGAAGAATGCAAACTCGTGCGTCCGATCATCCATCTCTTTATTTTAAAAAAATTATACTGATCCGTATCTTCCCAACAGATCCTCTGCGTGCGCACCGATCTCGGTATGACGAAAGGCAAGATCGCAGCACAATGCGGCCACGCCACCCTCGCCTGCTACAAAGCCGTCTCCCGCCACGCACCCCTCGTCTTAAAACGCTGGGAATACATGGGTCAAGCCAAAATCGCTCTCAAAGTCGATTCCGAAGAAGAGCTTCTCACGTTACAAGCGCAGGCCATGAGTATGGGACTGGTCGCGAAAGTCGTCCACGACGCCGGTAGGACGCAAATCGCGGCTGGGTCAGCCACGGTTTTAGGTATCGGACCGGGTCCGAAAAGCGTCATCAATCAGATCACTGGCCATTTGAAGTTATTATAGAAGATATATCATCACGAAGTGAATTGTAGGATAGAAAGATCGATAGATAGACCAAACCAAACATACAGCCTCCGAACTCCATCCCGATACATACATTCTAGAATCAATAAAAGATCACATGAGACGAACACCCGCGGTCCGTGACTTCTTCGCGGTATCCGCGATCGTCCCCACCAATCCCTCAGGATTAAGACTACTCGCAGCCATCCTCTTCTTCTCATCATCGATCTTCTTGAGCTTCTTCTCCGTCTTTTGCTTACCGGAACCTTTCCCGTGAAATTGATGCGAGAGGTATTTGAACGCCTCCTTCTGGTTCATGGCTCTCCCGTGCTCGTCTTTGTATTCGATCTTGACATCCGGCTTGTAATCTCTAAACCGACCCGCCGCCTCTCTCGCTTCCTGAGTATCTCGCTGCTTGTTCTCGTAACGTGCGTACTCCTCCTTCTCGCGCGCGGACATCTTTTCAAACTTCCCGCTCTTTCGGTCCCTCTCTCTAGCCGCCTTGGCTTTACGATCAGCCTCAGCTTGCGCGACGCGCTGACGAGCCAAGAACGCTTCCTTTTCCTGCATCTTCCTATGCGTTTCAGGATCAACAGCAGCGTCAACCAATTGTCGCTGTCGCAACATGGACAACATGGCTCCAACTCCAACTCCGATAGTCGTCTCCTCCTCCAACCCCGTGGACGTTATCTCGGGCACGGGAGTAGTCTCCTTTTTCAAACGAGTCGGCTCAGGTGACTGGCTTCTATCAAAGTCCGCTCCATCCATAGCAACATCGCCATCGGCATCCGGTGAACTAGGCTCGGATTTGACCTGAGAACTAGGCTTCGCGGCCCTCGGCCGACGTTCACTCGCGATGGGGGCTTGAAGACTGCCGACGAACTCCGTAGTATCATCAACAATCAACCCGGGCGCCTCTTCCTCATCATATTTCATAACGTCAGCAGCTTCTTCCTTCAGTTTCCTCGCCAATTCCTCCGGCTTCAAAGCCTTCTGTTTCTTCAAGGCTGCGCGTCGCTGGATTGTCAGAGCCGCCGATAAATCCTCGTCATCGACAAAGGATTCTTCGATGATCTTCCTCGGTTTACTTTCCGCTGGCGAATCCAGATTCATCGCACCGCCAGCATTATTGTTGTTTCCGTTGATAGCGACAGCTTCAGGTAGGAATATATCATCATCCTCTTCAGCAACACGTCTTTGAGTTCGGACTTTTTTCTTTTTTGGCTTCTTTACCTTGATTGTAGACGGATCAACGTAATCAGACTGCTCTTCCGTTGATTTGAGAATGTCGAGGGATATGGGTATCTTCTTGAGTTTTCCTGAAATCTGCTGCTGGCGTTGGATGCTCTTGGGGAGGACGGCGGAGGTAGAACCGCTATCGTCGAGCACGAAGAACTTTCGCTTCTTGTTCGGGTCGATATCGTCATCGTATTTCGAGAGAATTTCTCCTTCGGCGTCGTCATCGTCACCGTATGGGTTGTAGTCCGGCTTTCGCTTCTTCGAGTCTATGCGTTCCTTGAGTTTCTGTCGCTCCACCAATCCCGCGTTCTCAAGTTCGTCCCCTGTAAAGTAATCAGTCTTCGAGCCACGGCGAATTACGATTGATGGGTTCATACCTTCTTCCTCACCCCCCAGAATCTCGGAATCCTTCAACGTCAAAACCGCGCCATCGACGACCTCCCCTAGATCATCGAGATCGTGACCGACTTTCAACCCAGCAAGATCCTTAGTCGTGTAATCTTTCCTCAACCGCGCTTCCTCCTCCTCCCTCTCCCTCAAATCCTTCTCAATCTGCGCCGCCGCCTTCTTCTGCCTCCTCTTAGCCTGCTTAATCCACGTCTTCGCATCCTCCTCATCACTATCATCCGCCAATCCCTTGCCGTCCAACAACCTCTCCCTATCAGCTTTATCCTTCGCTTTCCGAATCTGCTCTTTAGCTTCATCCCGTCGCTTCTTCCGCTGTAACTCCTCCTCGTGCTTCTTCCAATTCACGGCCGCACGGCGGTCCTGCGCGTCGACGCTATTGTCGTCGGGATCGGGTAGTGCGCCGGGCGCGGGATCCGTTCGCAGGGGCTTCAATCCCATCGCGATCCGTAACCGGTTCGTCTCCTCGATCGAGATTTCGCCATCGCCGGAGTCTTGTTTGGGGGGTGCCCTTTCCTTCGCTGATGGCGGTGGTGGTGGTGGTGCGTCGGGAACTCGTAAGGGTTTCAGACCTAGGGAGATACGGAGACGGTTCGTCTCGTCGACGGAGAGTTCGACGGTATCGCCGTTTGCCATGGTGGTGAGCTTCGTGGTGGATTGAATATGTTCGAATGTGCGCGATGAGTCGAGAAGGAAGAGCCGCAGTTCAGCCAGTCTTTACACAAAATCTCTTGGCGCGGCGCAACCCAACACGACGGCGCCAACTCTGCGACGAATCCTCGCCCTGCTGTTTCCCACAACCGCTCAACGTCGAGTGACTGGCGAAGCAATGATACCCATATTCCCCGACGATGTCCTCGTGAAGAATCCGCAGTTCAAGACGGTGTTTCAAGACCTTACCACGCACAAGTTGAACCCGGACGCGTCCTCGAAACTCTCGCCCCAGGGCGTCAAAGAAACCCAGGATGTGGATAAAGTGAGCTACGCAGAATATAACTATATCGGAACATCCAAGCTAAATCCCATGATAGAAACTCACCGCTCTACGAGAGGATCTCGTAAAGATGAAAATCATCCGGCAGAGACTAGTCAATACGCTCAATGAGCTACCCGCAGATGTCAGTCGATTCACCAATCCTTGAATATCGATATAACTAATCGATTGATATGTTGGTATAGTTACGAGAAGTCGTGGATTTATACCTCTCAAGTCAGAACTCCGGCGCCGTTCTTAGAAAAGACGACGAAGCGTTCTTCTTAGTATGACTTTATCAAACGCTATGATTTAAATACTTTATAACTCACGATTCGAAACAGGAGGGTCTCCCACTCATCTGCAAATCGATAAATAAAGTCCTCCTCGAAGACGCCACCGACCTCTCCAACATGTGCGATGAAAAAGGTACCCAATATATACACAATCCTCATTTCTTCCCACTCTCTCTTCTCACATTAACATAAACACATATCTAGACTCAAACATCTTCAATCTCCCCTCAACGATCCAATCCCGCCTCACAACCCTCCAAAACTCCCACCAACTCCTCCACCAAACCCGCACAACCTCCCTCCAAAAATCCCTCCACCTAACCTCCCTCCTCCGCCTCCAAATCTCCACCACCGTAAAACTAATCGAACAAACAAAACACGGCCTAACCTCCCGTTCCCAAAAAACCCAAGCCAAACACCTCTCCCTGGTCTCCGACTCCCTCGAAGGGAAACTAAAAATCATGTATTTCGAAACGATCGATAGATTGTACGATCAAGACACCGTCGACGCTTTACATTTCTATAAAGAACATCTCGAAGATACCAAAGTGCGGTATAAAAAAGCTGTGAGGAAAGCGGAGGGTGAGTTGGAGGAATACGAAGGGTTCGGGGAACAGGTTAAACGGGACGTGCTCAGATACGCGAAGGTGTTGGAGGAAATCGAGACAGCGAAAGCTGATATCAGGAGGTTAAAAGGGGATGTCTAGTTTTACACATCACACGAGAGTCGGAATATTACTGAGAATAGAATTGATCGATATCTCCGTCACTGCTTACAGGATTCAATCTGCGTAGAGTAAAGAATCATAGAATTGTAAAAATCTGAAATTCGAATCGATATTTCAAGATAACTAAAGAAAAGAACTCCACTTTTGGTTGAAACATACTTCGTACAGATCTCCCCGCCCTATTGAAACGAAGAAAAGAAAGAAAGAAAATATATAGCCAACAAAGCAAGAAATCCATGCACGCACATTGCCCAGAAACCAGATAAGAAAAAAAAAGTGAAAATAATTCCCAGCACAAAAGAAACGAAAAGAAAGAACGTTGCCAATTCCCGCCGGTGACGTTACCCGAACATATGAGAGCGAAAGAAAAGGAAAAGAAAGCACCGTAGGTATCATAAGTGTAATATACATTTGTTGTTGGTTATATATAATATAATATAATTGTTGTTCGTCGTACGAAAGACTGTCCCACCCATAGATAAAAAAAAAGATAAAAGAAATCCGAGATTCGAAGTGACGTCGAAGGAGATTAGGAAATATAGAAAAGGGGACGCTCGTTAAAATTTCGTAAAAGCTTGGTCGTAAGCCGGTGACCAATATGGTGATTCGTGGTCAAGAAAAATAAAATGGAATCGAAGATAGAGTACTATATAGCGGCGCGGGTATGATAGGGTGTTGATAACTCAGGGTGTGGGTAGTGCTTAGTTGAGAGGCTCAGATGAGGTGCTCAGACGATTGAGATGGAGGTAGACATCGGTACCGTATCTATATGATTTGTTAGTCACTACCTTTGTTATGATCCAAATTTGAAGGTGAGTGAACTTACCCTTCCATACTGATCAATTTGAGATCACCGCCAAAGTACCTCGCGTAGAGTCTCGAGATGGGTAAACCGTAACCGAAACCAGCCATCGGGGCTTGGAAGTCATTCTTCTCAAAGCCCGGCTCGATGTCCGGTGTTTTATCGACAGTGGTGTACATATAAGTCCACACCAACGGAATCGCACTTCGGGGAATACCACCACCCTCATCCGAAATCTTGATGGTGATGTCTTCCTTGCCCTCGGCGACGATGACCTTAACCGGCGGGAAGCGGTCCTCATTCTCGACTCCGTGAGTCTCAACAACAGCACGTAAACTGTTCTTGAGAGTCTCGAAGAGCATGTGAGACAGATGACCCGGAACGTACATAAAGTTCAAGTCACTCTCACAGACGAGTTGAACTGGCGGAGGTCTGAAGAGACCGTAGTAAGACTCGCAAACGAATCCAGCGTTCGTGATAGCTTCCTCAGCTAGCTCCTTGACATTTGTCTTTGTGCAAATAATGCCCACGTGATCTTTCTCGTGGGGTTGTTCGTTGAGAGCGACATGTTGACCGATCAGCATACGGATGCCGATACGGGACATGTAGAATCTATCCAAGAAGGATTGGATGGACTCATCAATGCCCGTCCTCTGACGCTCCTTCTTGTATTCATTGATACCCAAGGCTAGGATAGTTAAAAACGGTCAGCTCTCACCCATGGTGACAAATATACAGGGTAGAAATATGCTACATACCAACAGTTGTGAGGACAGGGTCGTGCCTCCTCTTGATGGTCTTGAGGGTATCGGTGAAATGTTTGTTGTAGGAAACGATCTCGGACGGCCATCTGACGCCCTCGTCGATGGTAGCATAATAGCGGCTGTGTTCAAATTCATCGTCGTCAACATCCTGCGGACGCTGCCTACTGCCTCGCAACAACCCCTGTGATAGTGATTTTGTGTTATCGGGAACATACCGGCCGGCGGCGGCCACCTTCCTAGCGCCGTTGTTTCCGTTCCCATACACTGGAGAACTCGTATACATCCCCTTCGTTATCGAGGGATTTTCTGTCGTCATGGACAGCTGCATGGGAGCCCCTCGGGTCCCTCGGATCAAAGCATTTTTTATGTCTGCCGACAGAGCAGGCTTTGGAAGATTGATGATTTCCTGCGGGTTGCAGCCGGTGGGCCGAGGCAATTTCGCCCGACCCATGTCCAGCCGATAAAGTTAGCTTTTTCTTCCATCCCATCGAGAGAGAATTAAATTCCACAGATCGGGAGACCATGGGGTAGGGCAGCCAGGCTTGTCTCGAAAACGAAAACTAAGCGAAGAAAGGTTCCGATGGAGCGAATGTGTTGCCAGTGACGTCCAACCAAAACCGCCCGACGCCGGCCGCAACGCAACGCAGAAAACAGCCGGCCAGCCGAAGATGAGTTGAGTCACTTTCACATGGCCGCCGCCCACGCCCATCTTGACGGTGACGCAGGTGTGCGGAAGAAGAGACGAAGATATGCAGAGAAGAAGAAAAAGAAGAACAAGAAGAAGCTTACCTCGAACGACTGCGCGTACCAATTCGCTACTTTCTGGATCGAGGGCATCTCACCCAACCCGTCCGGCAGGTTGTTCAGCTCCTTCACTCGGTGTGCCAGTCTTATCGGCAGCTCCTCGCTCAAGAACTGAGATGCTCTGAACAATGTACCTGTGTCCCCATTGATAAGCATTCCACTCCCCAGAAAATCACCCGTGAGTATCAAAAAATAAACATACCCGGTGATGGGTTTTCGCCGAATTGAACCATCTGCCGCAGGCTCACCGGCGTCGCAGGGAATCTGCTGTAGTGTGAGATTTGGTCGAGGAGCGACCGCGACATCTTCCACGACATCGTGGGCGGTATTGTTGCGTTGACGGAGACAAGATAGGCGGATGAGATACGGTGTGTGAGTGTCGGAAAGAATATCCAATGCTATCGCCCAGGTCGAAATATACAATAATCTCCAATACTCTGTCGGAACTGTTGCGATACGCAGGTCGGTTTATATTATGATTTGTAGTTGTGAAGATAGAGAGAGGTGGCTGCGAATGGGATGGATGGAGGTTATATTTTATAAATGTTACGGCCCAAAGGTAATTCTGGTGGTGGTGGAGTTTATCGAGGTTAAGCTCCCTCCAGCTCCTCCGCATGGGCCTGGAAATGATTCGTTCCGAGGGGTAAACAGCACCAGAAGCATTTCACGTGCCCCTCATTCCAAGGTGGAGTTTCGAGTCTGGGGATTCTTGCAGGGGGTCGTTAAGCTTGTTTGCCGGTGTCAAAGGACCCTAACTACTCCCCTCACTCTTCTTTGGAAATCGAAATCGACGATTGGGGACATAGGAAGAGGCGGCAGTGCTTCACCCTTCGCCAAGTGCGTTCGCCGTGCATAACATCTGCAGAAACGCACGTAAGTCTGTTTCCCTCTGGATCAGTGGGGGGGTTTGAAAGATAACGAAGCTGAAGGAGGTTTGACAATGGGCACTTGGACTCGAAAAAGCTTAGGCAAGCCCTATCTTTTCGAAAGGAAGCGGAGGAGTTGAAGAGCTCAGGCGGCGGTGCACACACACACCCAATCCACCAACTTGAACGCAAAGTAGCGTCAAAACCTCATGATGATCGTTCGTTGCTTTGAAACTCGAGGAAAGTGTGGTATACGTATGCAGCAACGGCCAGGGTTATCAGAGAGAGAGATCTCAGATACTCCGAATAGCTGACCCTGGAGAAATGCTTGTGAAAACATGTCGCCAATGGGTGGTCTTCATGTCACCCCACTGCATGCAGTTATCTGCAGAAAGGTCATACGGATAAAGTTAATCTTATGTGGATTTCGCAGCCATCGTTCAAAACAGAAGGAACCGTCCACCCAAAAGTCTTGACCTGCTGGCGATCAATCTGCCTTCGAATTGCGTTCGCATGTAGCGTCTACAGGCAAATATGTAATGTCATGGAAGGGTGGCCGGGTGTGGTACCTTTAGGGTCCCTTCACCCGGGCTCCAGCACCAGCCGGTTTCCCTTGTGCCGCTTGTTTCCAGAAACTCTCGTCTAGATTGACCCGCAGCACCACGTTGTGGGTAGTTTCTCCCGACCGTCGTTTCGGTCAAGGTTTCTCGGATATTACGCTACCTCGCGGGAAAGGAAGACATCATCGAATCAACCAATATTTGCATATTCGAAATCGATCTGAAATTCTTGGTATCGCCGAGTCAAACTCGAAATTCTTGGTATCGCCGTGTCAAAAAACTATGATGTGCTCCGCCCATTACTAACGGCTCTCTTTTCGTGCTAGAGCACAAAATTGTGATACGTCGGTTAGCTTCGCCAATGCGGACACTTGCGTATTTTGTACCTGTACCATTGTACCAGATGCTCTTTTGCCCCGCACCTTTCATGCATTATGCACGGTTTGACAATACAAAAATGATGGACATTCCTCTCCTCGAGGTTCCCCAATCAAATGGTTAGACAAGAAAAGAAGCTTAAAAGACACCCTTCCCTTGCTTTCCCCCCGCACAAGCCAGTAGGGACGCTTGGCTGTTGCATGCGGGAGGAGACCTTAATAGCTTAACCGTAAATTCTGCGCGGGCTTGACCGGGAATCAATAGATCCGATGATGTCAGGATTGGAAAGCTTGACACAGATCGTGTAATGAAAATATCGGTGTTTGCAGCAGTGATTCCTAAGGGCCGGGCTTGTCGAACTTGGTCGCCGCATCCAGTTTCCTTTACATATTTCGATTTTCCCACGCGTGTTGGCCTGGGGAGAGGGGATTCGAGGGTCCGCCACGATGGGGCTGACCGTGAAGACCTCATCGGCTTAAGCCGTTCTAGGCGGTATTTTGTTTCCGAGGGTTGCACCGAAGCCTTTCAAAGGGGGGTAGGAATGCTTTCGTGAAGCCTTAAGATTCCGGTCAGCACTTAGCAGGATCCGGTTGCATCGCTGCAGCTGTGGTGTCGCTACTGATGAAATGTATCTCTGATTACCAACACCGTTATACGAAGGTCCAACGCAACACGCCGAATCTCGCGCCACCCCACTATTCAGAGCGTAAGAAAGATATGATACCTTGAAAGGCTGGCCCTGCCACGTCTATTTTCTTCTCTCCAGTTGTTAAGGCACAAGGCGTAGCAAGCATGGTATCAAAGAAACCAAAGGATTCATCATGCGCTCCACTCAACTCCTGCCTCAGAAGTGACAGACCCTGCCAGTTCCCCACCCTACGTGTTGCCCAGCTCCTCACTGCATATCGAATGCTTTCACAAGGGAATAAGCCCGGAATATCTGAGTTTTGGTTCAATAAGCTGAAGAAAGTCGTTCGTTTACGGCAATCTTATCCAGTCAACACTACAGCGCGGCTGCAGAGTTATCCATGTGACGGCGAACAAATATAGAATTATGCGCTGGATTGATATCCGATTATGCAACTTCAAACCCCAATATTACAAACCCGAGACAACGTCGACCGTGCCTTCTAGCCCTACCTCGCGTAGAGGCACTCAGGCAGTTTCCAGAAATCAAAAGCCAAGCAGAGAGCGGCACGGGCTATCAGGGAACAACTTTCGTTGCTTACCCTGTCACTTTTATTTACTTAGAATATGAGTGCCATTCCACATAATATGGCCTTGAAAAAGTTAAGTTAAGACTTAGGCTAAGTTGAACGTCTGGCGCTCTGGATGCCACCGCGATATTAGCCTCGTTTCCATGCATATGCACAATATATGCTCCGAGAGCCAAACGTTATGACAAATCCCTTTGTGTTGAAACTCTCAAAATGCAACATCTTCTGCGACGAATCATTCGATTTTGCATTCGTTATCGCCCCTTAAACATCATCGAAGAATCCACGGCGCGTGAGTACACCGGACCGTATTGCGGGTCTTGATGGCGAAAGCATCCGACGCCAAATCGAAGCGCGTGATACTACATTTCGTAAGCCCGTTAACCTCTCGCTTTGAGATGAGAGTTCATGATCTTTGCTGATATCAGGCCCATCTCCCATGCCCAGGACTATGGTATTCATTCCCACATGATTCTATATTCTGCCATTTGAGATTATGCCTCCTAACCAGGAGTTTTAAAGATTGTTTCTACGCGTCGTGTCATGAGAAACTCAATCCAGCATTGAAGAATCTTCCTCGTGAGTCCCAACTCTCATTGTGGTTATCATGTAGTTATGGGAACTAACATGCGATCTATCCAGTGGCAATACAGCAAAAGCAGATAATAGTTACGTGTAATTATGTAGCTCGTAAGAAGGGGTTACACAAGCTTCAGCTTTTAAGTGAAGCAAAACGCGCATGTCCCGAGCTCGTTATCGTTAATGGCGAGAATCTGTAAGTTGATCTAACATTGATCATATACCAATCCATAAATTGCAAAAATAACACGGGATTGTCGCAGAGATCTTTTCCGGGATTGCTCTAAAGAGAACTTCTTATTCCTCAAAGAGTATATTTGGAGCGGTCGTATTGAGCGATTGGGCCTTGACGAAGTATTCATGGATGTGACAGACCAGGTGGGCACCAATACATCCCAAAATGATAATTGTTCTTCCTTGTAGTAAAAGTGGCTAGGCTAATCTCTCAAACTCTAGATTGACTATAATCTCACCCTCGCTGAAAAAGAAGGGTTTAATACTGGATTCTACCAATTAAAACCTGACCAGCCAAATTTTGGGTTCAAATTCGAATGGGATGTTTTGCCAGGCCATTTATACCCGCCTCTCGTAAAACAGAACAGTAGACTAAAGGGGGAGATACTGGAACAAATACCCAAGCGGCTTTTACTCGCTGCCCATTTAGCACAATACCTTCGCCTACTTTTACTGGACCAACAAGGCTTCACTTGCTCTGCTGGAGTGTGCATATCAAAACTGACCGCAAAGCTAGCGGGAACGATCAATAAGCCATGCGCTCAAACTTTGATGCTCCCGGATCATATTCAAGACTTTTTAGACGATCTCGCAGTATTACAAATCCCGGGAATCGGAAGCAAAACCGGGCGGATCCTCCGAGACCTCGTCGCTGATCAAAAACGAATATCCGAATCCAAAACCCAGACCGAAACAAACGTCGAAACTCAACAGGATGCCACACAGACTTTTGATCTCGACGGTGCGGAAGATCTTCAGAGAGATGAGAGCTATACCCTCGAACAGGCCGGAAAAGATGATTTCTTGACAGCATACTACCCAGAAGCCGAAGTGAAAACAAAAGTTTCGGACGCCCGAACTCTGCTCACCAGGCAGAGATTAGATGCTAGTATCGGGAATATACCTCCTGGAGCCGGCAGAATATGGGAACTACTCCACGGAATAGATCACACCGAAGTCGCGAAAGCAAGTTTAGTACCCACGCAAGTATCAATCGAAGATACCTTCCGGTATGCACGTGCATATGCACTAAAGCTCCTCTCCCGACATTTACAATGCAAAATGCTAAAAAATATGATCCGTAGAGCTGGCCTGATAACACAGGATACTCCTATCGAACAATTAGAAGGAATATTAACCCGTCTTTCGATCACACTTATCCGTCGCCTTAAAACCGACTTGCTTACGGTGGCACCTCCTCCATCGCAAGACGATGCGACGGTGGATATTACACAACTCGGCCAACCCTCAAAAAAATGGCAAGCTTTCCCAAAAACATTACGGATATCAACGAGAGATAGGAATACCATGAAATACGGGACGCGGAATTCAAAGTCGGGTCCGATGCCGAACTTTGTATTTTCATTAAATAATAGAATCGAAGAAACCGCTAGAAGGCTAGCTAAGGAAGCGTTGGTGCCTTTGTTTAAAAGGTTACATGGGCCAGATATACCTGGAGGGGGGAAATATGATCTCTCGTTGATAAATATCGCTGCGACGAATATGGGTGGCGGAGAAACAGGGAGTGAAGGCGGTAATGTGGCGGCGATGTTTAAACGGTATAATGAAGTCTTCCCGGAAGGAGATTGGGAGAAGAAACGGCCATTGTCGGAAACCCAAACAGAAGAGTTGTCGGTAGAAGAGGGTCAAGGAAGTGAGGAAAGTGCTGAAGCTGTGGTTGAGACAGAAGACGAGGAGGAGGAGGCTGAGATGGAGGAAGGGTTTCTTTCTGAGGACGATGGATTTTCCGATGGTGCCGGATCAGATGAAGGGAGCCAGGAAGTTGTATGTAAAAACTGTCATATCCGACTGCCAATATTTGCTATCGGAGCACATGAGCGCTTCCATAAGAATATGGACGGTGGATAGCTCTCTCTTCATCTCTTGATGACCACCTAACCAACGGACAATTAAATCCCACCGTCACCGATCTGATATATAAGGCCGAAATAAATATATGTATTGAATGCTGGACCCAATTTTAGAAGAATCATCTCCGCGAGCCCCTCGAGCTTCGAAAACTTGTCTCTCCGAACCCTTCATCATCCGGGTTCTCGACCCCTCTGCTGTCACTCTCACGCTCATCACCAGCAGCTCGTCTCGGACTCGCAGGATTGTTGTTCACTGGCAGGCCAATGAGACGTTTGAGCAGTTGATGACGGGTTCTCGCCAGCGACTGGTCGTTCGTGAAGGATAATATCGCCTGCATCTCGAAGGATTCGAGGGCGGTGACAGCGAACTCTCGGAGTTCGAGTGTTTTTGGGTCATCGGTGGGGGACTCGAGCGTGGACGAAGCGCTGCTGCTCACAGCCTTCTCGCCGGCGCTGGACGTCGACGTTAGAGACGGGCGAGGTGGCATTTTCCGGGTAGATTGGTATTTGAATCTTTGAAGATTTCGCGAAGCCCAAGTGACGAGGTATATGGCCTAGGACTATGGAACTAAGACCGGGGTCTCGACGAGGTTCTTGGTGATGTTGGATGGTGGAAGGGCCCGTGTTGGGATGTTTGACAGATGTGTTGTCGATGCCGTCCACCTGAACTTGTTTTTTTTTTCCCTTTGCTTCCACCGTCGTACAGCTCTGACTGCCTGTTCAACATGACGACACTGCTAAACACCCGTCTTCTCGCATCCCGCATATCTTCCAAAGGAATCCATCAATCAGGCAATCTCCTGACTTCATCTCGAAACATCGGTCCGGAAAATTTTGGCAGCTTCCAATTGGTCACGCGGAGGTTCTTGGCTTCATCTCATCTTATCAGAACCGCTCGGACCCTCTCATATCGTCAATTTTATTACCCTCCCGGTCCACCAGGTCGGGATATCGCTTCTGCCAGGCAATTCGATACAAACCTCGCATTCCTACCAACTTTAATTACACGTCATTTCTCGCTCTCGCGATCTCTCAAAATGTCGGACGAGGACTATTCTGCCTTTTTGAATAAGGCCAACAAAGATTATTCAGGACCTTCTACGAAACCTGCGGCTGCCGAGGAAGGTATATCTGCTCGTGCCCACCCAGCGATAAAGGCTTTGGGGGAAGTGTACTACGCCTCAGACTCGGATGAGCCTTTTATTGATGTAACATTAAAATGGGAAGGGGGCGGCTTGCCAGATGAAGGTAAGCAAGATATGGTTTGGAGGTGACATCCCGTAAGAAATTACTAATGATCCCACTCTCGTAAATTACAGCTCAGTTCGGAACTCTTGTTGATGCTGAGGAATCCGACATCGAAAAACTGGCGGTAAATGATTGGGACTTGACAGGTGCATACACCGAAGTGACATCCGCGGTCGAGAAGGCCGCCGGTGGGGCCGAGGTTGCTGTATATAGATACACCGTTGACCACGCTCGAAAATGGTACTATGTCCTAGCTGTTGCGAAGTCGCAGAAACAGCTAGTCGGGGTCAAGGCGCTGGCAATTGAGAGCTGAGCCCCATAGGGTGAAGGACCTTCCAGCTCATGGCTATGATCACAATCACACCGCATCTGCTTCTGTCTTTTGTTTGCGCCGCTAGCCAACCAGATCTCGCGGCTTGTACTTTGCAAAAAATCCATCCAATCCCTAAAAGGAGACGCTCCAACCCATTTTCGTTAGCGAAATCTATCTCAAGACACGGAAAACTTTTCTGGCACAAACATGAGCGGTCCTCATACTTTTCAAGCTTCCCTGAAGAACAAACTACACCCTTCGATTAGAAAAACATGATTCAAAATACCATCCGTCAGGGATGAGCGCGCTCGCTGCGCTGCTACACAGAACGTGGGGTGGAAAATTCGAAACTCGCCGCTTTGCCTATTTCCGGTGTTCCAGCCGATGCACAGAAGTTGACGAACAGGAAGTCCAGCAAATCGCAACAGTGGCTGTACCGTTTTCACGCTAACTTAGTCGCCGGACCCAGCTTGAGACTGGCTCTTCACACACACACACACACACACGCTGTGCGCGCGGTGGGCAAAAAAAATTGAACTACGACCAGTCCCGCCAATCTGCTTGACAGCCTGCCTTATGAGATTCGCACCAGGGGCGGGAAACGCATGGCATAGGATATGAATCCCTGACCCAGGAGAGGAAAGGGAAAGGGAACATTCACATCGCTGCTTCTAATCTTAACTGGCTGCTGGCTAGCCCCTTCCACAGCCAAACCTCACCCACGCCATGCAGGAAAAAGGTCTTTCCCTTTTCTCCTAATTAAAACCGATACAGACTGTATCTTGGCATTGTTCTTCCTGCTCTCGCTTCGCTCGCAATCGTGTCGTCAAAGCCTGGTTTCTCTCTCTCCGACCTTTAATTCTAGCGACAACCGTTTCCTTTACTTGTTTATTTTGCTTCTCTACATTCTTTAGATCCATCTCTCATTCGTTCTTTTTCCAACTAGCCAGCGAGCTTGTCCGCTGTTGCGTGTTCTCTTTTTGTCCTTGTGCCCAGATTCCAACTACAGACACTCGCTTTTCTTCTGGACATTCTCGACTTAAAAGAAAATACCATACAGCTACGGACCAGAACAACGGAATTTAAGATACAATTGGAATTTGGATCCCATAGTCAAGTCACACAAGATTGAATTCCCCGCTACATGATAGCGACATAATCTTCAAAATGCCACAGAGAAAGCAACCGCCACCATTGCCACCAGCAAGGAGATCTATGCTCAACCCGAGCAATCTTGCTATCCCTCCTCCTTTTCCAACATCACAGGACCGACGACCTTCTTCCCCCCGTATCACATTGAATGCAAGCTCAGAAGACTTATTACATACCGATCGAGCACAATATACCGGTCCGATTCGAAACTTAACACCCGGCTCCACTACGCCCAATTCTCCAATCCTCCCGGCCCACGAACGACCTTTCTACCCTTCTAGCGAGTTCGCCTTTTCCTCGGAAAAGCTATTACCTCCTAGCCAAGGGTTTGCGGGGCATAGATACAAAACGGATTCGATAGATTCGAATTTCATTCCTGAGTACTATGTCCGACACGAAAGCAGTCGAGATTCATTCGATCACTACGACTACCATGACACACCTCGAGATCCGTTTTCCACCCCCTTGGGGAGTCCTAAGCCGTGGGATATGGAACAAGAGGGTGGTTTGCGACCCCCGACGAGAGGAGATAACGACGATTCCAGTATTTATGCGATAACTGAAAAGTTCACCATATTTCCGGACGATAGTTTGTTAATGTACCCGAAAGACGTGGAGCCGGACGACGAGTTACATGCCCCGGATGGCAAGAAAATCGATCGAGATTTCAACTTTTGGACAAGGAGGGGTATTATTAATTTGGGTGGATTGATATGCCTCGTTGGCGGTATCATGTTCTTGTTCATTGGATATCCGGTCATGTACGTCGCCCTGTTAGCTTGGGGGATATTTCTTGAGACTAACATATTTCTTTCTAGCTTTTTCGTTCAAACGTACATTGTCGAAGAACCTCCAGCGAGGGGTCCAGCTTGCACGGGGAATGAATGCCTGCCGCCACATATCCAAAACCAACCGCTGTTAAAAAATGCGCGGCGAGGCTTAATAGATCCGGACACACCGCAAAGCGCTATGACGAGAACGGCATCGGATGGCAAGAAGTGGAACTTGGTTTTCTCTGACGAGTTCAACACTCCCAATCGGACATTTTATCCTGGCGAGGACCCGTTCTGGGAAGCTGTCGACATTTGGTACGGAGCAACGCAAGATCTCGAGGTAGGTGCCCTCCTTTTTTCAACCCGTATTCTCTTTTTACGAGGAAAGCACAAATTTTATAGGATTCAAGGGTGGGGGTATTAACTACGATGTTACTTCCTAGTGGTACGATCCCGGTCAAGTTACCACAAAGGACGGAGTTCTCGAAATCACATTCGACGCCTGGCGGACGCACGATCTCCCCTATCGATCCGGTATGCTTCAAAGCTGGAATAAAATGTGTTTCACGGGTGGGATCATAGAAGCGAGCGTA
Source organism: Dactylellina leptospora (assembly GCA_036971365.1). Taxonomy (NCBI): domain Eukaryota; kingdom Fungi; phylum Ascomycota; class Orbiliomycetes; order Orbiliales; family Orbiliaceae; genus Dactylellina; species Dactylellina leptospora. The sequence continues at coordinate 650,608 of JAJTUC010000013.1, read as the reverse complement.
TCGCTACCTGGGCGGGGAGATATATCTGGATTCTGGCCCGGTTTCTGGACGATGGGTAATCTTGGCCGACCTGGGTATTTGGCTTCGACGGAGGGAATGTGGCCATACTCGTACCACGACGAATGCGATGCTGGTATCACGGCAAATCAATCCTCGACTGATGGGATTAGTGCGTTGCCTGGGATGAGATTACCGGCTTGCACTTGCAAGGTACGCATCCTTTTTTTTTTTTTTTTTTCTTTCGATATGCGCCTTCCTAAATTTGATGATGTTGCTATCGGAGTGCTAATTTACCGAACGAAAAAATAATTAGGGCGAGGACCATCCAACACCTGGTAAATCGCGCTCGGCGCCTGAAATCGATGTCTTCGAAGCTACTGTCAGCGTCATAAATCAGCAAGGGTCGAAAGTTGGCGCTGTGTCGCAATCCGCGCAGTTTGCACCTTTCGATCTCTGGTACCAGCCGGATTATGAATACATGGCCGTCTACAACTCGTCTATAACAACGATGAATGCGTATCGTGGTGGTATTTATCAACAGGCCATCTCTGGATTCTCAAGCTTGAACAATGAATGGTACAATGGAAAGAAGTACCAAACATATGCCTATGAGTATAAAGGTGGCTCGGATGGGTACATCGAGTGGGATATTGGTCGACAACCAACATGGAGGATGGAGGGACCAGCTGTCAGGGCGAATGGAAACATCGGTCAGAGGGTTATTCCCATGGAGCCGATGACAATCATTCTGAATCTCGGTATGGGTACTAGTTTCGCACATGTCGAATTCGCCGAGATCGCTAGTAAGTTTTTTTGTCTCGTCTACTACTCGAGTGATGGGCAACCTTGCTAACACCAACAATTAGAACTGTTACCTGCTAAAATGCGTGTCGATTGGGTCCGCATCTACCAACCTCCAGGCAAGGAATCGATCACTTGCGATCCTCCAGGCTATGAAACGACACAATACATCAAGGATCATCCTATCGCGTTCTTAAACCCCAACGTAACCACATGGTACGCAACATGTTATACTTGAATCTTCGAACAACATACATCTAACATACGTTTCAACAGGGATGCCGCCAACTATACGCGACCGAAGAACAGCTTCGAGAACAAGTGCTAAAACCCCCACTACGATCAAACGCCTCGACAAATTTTTCCCGAATCGTAACGTCTTCCATTTAATTTCACGGATCACAATTTTCCTTTTATTTTCCTTTATACCCGGCGTCTCTTTCTTCAACTGAATTGAAACGAATCTTCACGTCCTCTTCTCGACATACTCCTTCGACTTCCATTTCCTCTTTCGAAAAGCATTTTCCGACAATCGCGAGCGATTTTTTTTTTCGATATTATAGAGCATCGACCACAGATTACCATTGCGCATCTCGCTTAGATCGGCATTTTTAATCATTCTGATAGAATTGCATTGACCGCATTTCCATATCGTCATATAGAACCCGCATTCCGTCCCGGCATGGACAGTTCGATAACGGCAGCATTTTTAGATCATCCGCACCGCATCACGCTACTTTATTTTATCCTACCCCCCATCGGTGGCATGTATTATTGCATAATACAACAAAGCAAAAAAAAACCTAGATGTCAACTTGTCTTTACTTTGCTTTCTGTTCATATTTTTTTCCTCGATGCTTATGATTTTTTTTTGGATCGAAATCTCAATATTCGAGATATATTTAGGTGAACACGGGAGTCTTCATTAGCGTTGGTTTTAATTCTTGACCTTGGATATATATTTGTATATTTTTCCTATTTCACTTCCCTTGTATATACCTCTTACCTTTTTACCCCTTGTTACACCTTCCTACGATCAATAAGCATAGATCTGCTACGATCTTCGGCTACAAATTTCAACACCCGATCGGGACCATTCTTGGACAAATGAACAAAAAAAATATTGAAACCACGTAACAGTTCCATGGATGTATGGGATACCTCTTCGAATATCTTTTTCTTCTTTGGCGGGGTTCCCTCCTTTTCGTCCCTGGCGATGGATGGCATGGCATTTACTTGCTTTTGGGAGCTCCGCTAGCGATTACCATCGCTCTGGAATAAATGAAAGGGAGGCGTAAGGCTTATCCTAAAAAATCCTAAATTTAGATAATGTCATGATTCCGGATCTCGAGAGACCGATATCATGTGATATACATATATATTTTTTCTTTCTTGCTTGAGAGCATGGATTTTGGAATGTTAGATATAACATGCACGTCGGGTTCGTGAGTCGTTGGTCACTACGATACGGTAAAGGGAATAAAAGAGGAGAGATTCCCTCTTTTTTCATCCTCTTACCGTTCTTCGATATTTGGTGCATCTGGGGAACATGAGTTCGTCTACAAATCGTCTCGCGAACCAACAAGTATACCAACATCCAACAACGGTCGACCGAAAACAAAAATAAATAAATAAATAAATAATATAAATAAATAAATGAAAAGAAATCGCAAGGATGACGAAAAATCCCGACTAGTCGATTGTTCGTATTCCAACCTGTTTCAACGAGGCGAAGCATCCTGTTACGACATTCCAGAAAGATCAAAGACATAAAAAGAAACAGAAAAAAAAAAAAAAGGATCGAGTTAATAAAGACACGAATGTCTATTAAAAACAAATCGTTATAAAATTTCCAACCAGGTGGTAAAACATATCCTCTTTCCGAGAATTGCTTACCGTGGGCGGTGCAAAAAAGGTAAATGTTTCAAGGTCCCACGTTCCGCGTTTTTGATGGTCAGACCCGAGAGAAAGAAAGAACATTTCAATCTAAAACTTTCTCGAAGGTAAATAAAAAAAAGGTAGGTCAGGGTCTCACAGGGCACGAAAGGAAAAAGCATAGCAGAAGCATTATCCTAAAGAAGGACAGAGGTGACTCGTGCATCCGTCTTCGCGTTTCCCGACAGCGCACACTTAAAACAAAAATAAAATAAAAATGAACCCGATGGTTCGATAATAAAACCTTTGATATAGCCAAAAAAGATCAATCCGTCAATGCATATTAGCTAGGTAGCTAATAGCTAAAAACCACTACCGCAGTCAGCGCCCGTCCTAAAAGAAAAGAAAAATTAAATACCCACATTTATTCCGACCACGCAAGGTCTTCCATCTTTCCTTTTTGCCTAAAAGCAAGCAAGTACAAAAGTAAGCAAAAGAACAAGAAGGAAAAAAAACAGCCATCCATCTCCTCCAACGTCACCCCCAACACATCAACGCATAACTGTGGCTTGCATCGCGGCTGCATATCAACGGCTTGACTTCGTTCTTTTTCCAGTGGCGAATCCAAAAGTGGAGCAAGATAACTTCTACCGAAGGAAAAGTAAAAGTAAACCTACGGATACGGCCCGCATTTATAAAAAAATAAAACTCCTCGGCGTTTATGCACACAGTTACACTAAAAGGCGCACGAAGGCGTACTTATATGTGGATGGTATAATTGATTTTTTGAACTGCTGCTTTGCTATTCTGTTTTTCTCTCTTCGGCTTGAAAATTTGTCGTACATCGAGCCCCCCCAACATTTAGGAAACTATCATCTACACCGCAACTGACACCCCAGATGACACTTTTGGAAGAAACAAAAGAAAACGTTTCCATGGCTTCAACATCGCCAGCCCGAATAACTCTTTGATAGATTGGAAAAATATAAAGAAATGAAAAAGAAATAAAACATTAACAAAAGGATACTCTGGTAGTAGAGATAAAAAGTCACATGAAACTACGCAAGACGCGATCAGTGATGGAAAAAAAGCACAAAAAGTTACGCAAGGAAACTAAAATCCGGATCAAGTCAAAAAAAAAGGTAGGTCAAAAATAGAACCAAAGGAAATGAAATTGAAAAGAGGAAGAAAAAAAATTGGTATCGTAAGTAAAATAATAACGAATGTCCCCCTTTTGGAATCCAAACCCACAAATACCCTGAAGAAAGGAAAAGAAATGAAAAGGGAAAAAAAGTGGGGCGAAAAAAGAGGCCACCATTTAGATATATGATATAAGCGGTATGTTTAGAAAAGAAAAAACCACGGGACCGTTTTCGGTAGGAAGGGTATAGGAGCGGTAGAGACCGAACAGCGCGACCAAGTAGAGTGGGATGATGAGTAAAGACCCGGATGAAGGAAAAGAAATCGTGTCAGCATCAAGCATTACTCAAAGCGCAACAAAAAAGAAGGGATAGAGAGTTATTATGTAGCACCAACCGCCCCAACCATGTTCAAGAGGAAGGAATAAGAGAATCATTTATCACCGTTGACAACTGGCTTTGGTGCACCCTCGGTCTTCACGGGGGCAGAGGCAGACGAGGGGCGTCTGTCATCACCTTCCGGTTCATCGTCGTAATTCTCGTCAACATCCATTTGGCGAGCCGGTGGTTCAATGATCTCCGCTCTTTCCTCTCGCTTCGGTTGTTGTTGCATAGCTGGAGACTCGCTCATAGGAGGGAATTGATGCATGGGTCTCGGGCCAGGGGTGCTATGATGGGACGGTGGTGGAGGTGGACCTCGGAAATCCTCCCGTGGGCGCTCCGAGGAACTTCGTCTTCCCTGGACATCTGGAGAAATCGTGGTATTCCTCCGTGGTGGAGACGAGCGGTGCTGCATATGGCTCTCTAACCTCTCGCGAGTAATTTCTGATGCTTGCTTCTTTGGGTGCGGGTCGGAAGCTTCGTCATCCCATTCTCTTGGTCGTTTCATCGGATCTCGATCTCTGTTTTCAATACGTGCAGCATTTTCAGCGGCTTGATGCGCTGCAGACGGGGGCGGAGCGCCACTAGCGATTCCTGACTGTGGATGTTGAAGATGAGCTTGACCATGCACACTATGTGAATGAAATCCGGAGCTTGGAGATGGCATACGGTCGCCCACTGGTTTTATTTCGGGGATAGGACTTGCGCGAGTCCCATGAAACGTCATCCCCATTGCACTATTCCCATTTGCCGATGGTGGGTTCAGCTGGCTGTGCGGTGGTGGTGGTGGCGGCGGCGGCGGTCCCTGGCTGTGATGAGCTGGGTTGAGCATTCGGTTCGGTGGTGGTGGGCCGTTCATCGACTGGGGCATCTGCGGGTGGTGCATCGGTGGCGGGGGTGGGCCTTGACTCGGTCCAGGTGGCCCATAGGACGACATTGAAGAATTACCGATCTTAGGCGATGGAGAATAACGATGCATAGATTGTGGTGGATGAGGACGAGATGGATCTGCAGCACCAATGTCAGGACTACGCAAACTTGGTGGACGAGGTCCCATCGAATCGGGACCTCGATATGGCGACGGCGCTGGGCCTGGTCCACCAGGTGGCAACTGCGCCAGGCTGGGCCCAGGCGGTCCGGGTGGTGGAGGACCGGAGTGCTGTGGCGGTTGGCTTCGTTGCGTGCCTTGAGGAAGCCAGCTATGGCTTGGGGGAGCTGCAGGCTGGTATTGCTGAACATCTTGCGGTAAGGGAGCTGGCGGTGGGGCGTTATTGTTGTGTGGAACTCCAGATGCTTGTCCGTTTCTGAGGAGATTAAGTCTCGCCTTGATGTGGACGTTGGTTGGGTCAAGATCAGCCGCTCTCTGATAAGCATCGAGAGCATCGTTGATTTGGTTATTGCACGACTCATACTGCTTTAATTAGTCATCAACCTTTCTCGAATATATGAAAAATGAAAAATCCACTTACAAGTGTACCAAGATCATACCAGACCTCGGAAATGTATGGATTGAGCCTGATGGCTCTGCTGTATGCATCCAAGGCGTCTCTATATTGATTGATCTGGTAGTACAAAACACCAATAGAACACCAGAAAGTCGGGTTTCTTCCGTCTCTGTAGACTGCTTGTTGATAGGCTTCGTAAGCCTTTGGATACTTCTGCTGTGACATGTAGCAGCGACCCAAAAGGTACCAACTCTGAGCGTCCGTGTTGTCTACATCATATTATTAGATTGTCTTTCACTATTAATGTAGCTTTCTATGTCGTCTAAGATCACTCACCGGCTCTAACAGACTTCTCGAGGTGCTCAATGGCGATCTCCTGGCTCTCATAGCTGCCGCTGCGTTGATGGTACAACCACCCAAGCTGCTGCAAAACTTTGGCGTGATTTGGATCCCTATCCAATACTCTCAAGTACGCCTTCTTGGCATTCTCAAACTGCATTGCGGTTTATCGTGAGCAACTATGTCCACTAAGACCCAGCTGTAATTTCTACTTACGTCTTTTTGCTGTTCATGGACGTGGCCAATCTGGAACCAGATGTCCTCCTCGGTAAGCGGGCGTGGAGGATCCTGAACGATGAACTTGAAGCAGTCCAAACTTTGCTGGAATTTCTGCTGTTGTTTGTAGATTATCCCGAGACGGAAATAGATCTCGTTGGCCTTCTCGAAATGAGGATCCATTCTCATCACTTGAGAGAATGCTTCTTCGGCGTGTTCTAACGATCCGTATCGATCGTAGAGGATACCAATACCGTACCACAGCTTCGGCTCCTTGGGGTCTCGAAGGTGGTAGAGTGCTTGCTGGTATGCCTGATACGCCTTTTGAAGATCATCCATCATCAAGTAGCAGTGGCCTATTTGAAGCCTGTTAGTTTGGGGGTTTTGGACAAGATCACGCGATTTGCAAATACATACCGAGAGAGCCCCAGACATCGCCATTATTGGCGTCAATGTTCAGGATGGCTTGAAGATACTCGACAGCTTTGGGAAACTGTTCACGAGTTCGGAGGATGTGGGAGATGTTCTCCATGGCGGGTATCGAATAGCTGTTTTGCCTCAAAGCGGCTTCGTACGCATCCATAGCACCATCCATATTTCCCATCATCTCAGCGATCGAGCCTGAAGTTAAGACACGATGGGTCAGCAAAATACGTTTCTAGAAATGTTTTTGGCGACTTTTGAGTAGCGCCGATTGAGAACATTACGTTGCGCGTATGACATACCGATTTTCAGCCAGACAGCTTCGTTGAGCTGGCTAAGTTGATGGGAGGCGCTGGGCTTCCCCCCAGGCCCCATTGGGGGTCCGTGGCCGTTAGGGAGTGGTCCCGACGGCGCATTATGAGGATGATGGGGGGAGGTTTGTGGAGGACCAGACATCTCGACGGCGGCGCGACCCACGCGCGTAACAATAGGTGATCGTTGCAGGGTCGCGGTTGGAAGGGGGAAAGAGGGGGTGAGGTTTTGTAGTTTGTCGGATGTGGGAGGTTAAGGGATCTCGTGTACCCGGCACGAAGGTAACCGATGAGTAGACGATTTGGTCGCGATCAAACCGGACAGAATTGTCGCTTCCTGTTCCTCGTGGACGAAAGGAGAGAGTAAAGCGCCGAGCGAAGCAGATATATCGGGTGAATGGTTCGCACAGGCGAAAAACGTGTCGATGGGCGAGAGAACGGGGATCGAAAGCGAGAGATCGGGTCAACAGACGATCAAATCGTGTCGGCTGCTGGAGGGACAGTGTGTATACGAATATACCACTCGACGGGCAGGACAACGTGGTGAGTCGGATTGCGGCGATGGGGAGGAATGACGCAAAACTGGGTATACGGCCTCGGAACGGGGACGAAGGGCCTTTTGAAGAACCAAGGAAAAGAGATGCGGAGTGGACGGGCCAGGAGGGAGAACAAGGAAGAAGGAAAAGGCGAGGTCTTTTTTTTTTTCTTTTAAATTGTTCAGATGGCGGGAGGGAAGGAATCGAATTGAGTGGACAGGGAAGCGAGTCGGCTCAAACAAACAAGTGCGCAAGGACCCGGCCCCAATGATACTGCAATCTAAGGCTGTAGTTTAAAATAAATGAAACGCGAGCAGGAAGAATATGGGAGGGAGGGAAGAATAGAGTGGCGAGGCGGGCGAGGGATGAGGAACAACGTTCGCAAGCCAGTTGGGTATTCTTGGAAACGGTTGTCGGATTGCAGTTAGACAGGAGCAGGTTTAAGATAATAGGGCTGAGTTGGTATCTGTTAGAGGAATAACAGAATCGTCAAACAGAAGGAGAACAGCAAGCAGAGAGAGAGATCGCGGCGACAAGGCGAAGCGGGTTGGAGGTTGGAGACTGAGGGTCGGAGAAGAGACAATTAGGTAGCGGATTGGGTTCAGACAGGAGATGGATGATACACGCCCGTGGGAGAAAGTAAACGCTATCAACCGAAACTCTCTTTTTTTTTTAAATCTGTGCGGGAGACGACACTCGCGATGGGAAGACGCGAGGGACGGTGGACAGGTGGGAGGGGAGAGGGAGTGGAGGAGGACCGAGTCTACGAACACGAGTCGGTGTACAAAGGGAAGTGATGATGGTGATGGTGATGATGATGATGACGATGGGGGAGAAGAGTGCAAAGAAGAAAGAAAGAAGAAGAAGAGAAGAGAGAAGAGAGAATGCAGCGGAGAGAAAAAAGAACGAGAAGAGAGGGACCGTGAGCAGGTAGTTAGTTAGATCCCGACAGAGCAGAAGGAAAAAGCAGCCATGGACGGGTAATAATCACAGCCTAGCGTTTATACAACCGATATTTACTTCTTCCCATTCTCCTTCTTCTCCTTCTTCTTCTTCTTCAGTATCAGACCGCACATTATCAGCGAGTCAGATTTCACAAATGGCAGAACCAGCCAGCCAGCCAGCCAGCAATAGTTTATTTGACCCCAGACATCCATCCGTTTTGCTTTTTATATCTTAGTTCGAAGCACTATTCCAGGGCGAAAAAGCAATTCGGACACGCGGTGTCAGAAAAAGCAATCATTCCGAGCCTATTTCTCTGTCACTCGACTAGGCCCAGCACGGTATCACTCAATAGAAATAATAATAATCGCTGGAGAGAGATCATATTTGCGGACCGAACCTCGCCCTCACTCGCTCACTCACTCAGGGTGTCACGATCTCTCTCTCTCTTCACATATGTCCTCCGACTCCCGCCAATGTCCTCCAGGACGCGCTCCCTCTTACCCGTCTGCTGCTACGACATCTCCCAAGTGATAAACGGTGGGTATCCGTCCCTGCGAGCAACTATCACTATCGCCACTTGCCGAGAATGAGCACCGGCCAGATCTGCTTCTCAAAATAAAATAAAAAAACGCTGTTCCCAGAGACATGGGGACGGAGCTATTCTTCCTCCTCTCCTCCCCGAGAAAACCAGTCTCTCGACTCGACACTAAGGATCTTTCCTGCATGTTGCTGGGAAGGCTTAGAATGCAAAGAAAACAGAGGACAGCAGAAAAAGAAATATACCTCGCTGCTTTATTATTTCAGTTGGGGGTGTGCTGGAAGAACACCAAGACCCTCGCTATTACGCACATCTGGCGGTGGATTAAAATGTTGTTTTCTTTTCCTTCTCTCGCCCTTGTTCGAACATCGGCTCCCTCGCACCCCAAGCCAAAGAGGGCATCATGGAATGCTCCACTGCACCGACCAGGCTAACGATGCGGACCCACTCAGATTAAACTGCGTGCTGGACGTAATGGACCGGACTCCCCCTTCCCTGGCACCCCATCCTCTTGCTTTTTCCGCAGATTTTCTTTTTCTATCCGTTTTGCTTTTGCTTTCGGCTGCTCGCCAACCAATTGATCGTGTCATTGACTGACAGAGGGGGCACAGGTCCAATCTACGGCGTGATATTTGCTTCTGCTGGGTTTTATTTTTTCCTTGCTTCTCCCCAGGCGGAACTTCGGTCATTCTTTCGCGCTCAACCGATCGCTTTTTTTTGGGGGTCCCTCCTTCCCAATTGTCTCGAGAGGGGCTTGCTGCGTGCTTGCGGGTGCTCTTGCAGCGCTTTTTGTTGCTTGCTTTGCTTGTGCTTTGTGCTCTGGCGGTCGAATAATACGACGTCCAGCGATAAACTCCGCGAGACTCTCCCTTTTCTTCTTTCTCGCTATTCTAACTTTCTGCTCACAATTTCAGCCCTCATGTGTAAAAGAGAACAGAAAGTGCGAAGTCTCATTTCACGAAAAGAAAAAAAAACACCACCAACATTTCGGCGTAATATCATGCATAACTTATGCCTCCACACGTTAACGGCCGCCATCTCAGACAAGCTCATCGACAGTGGATGGTAATTTTTTTCGGTCCTTCGCATCAGTTAACCAGGAAGGAGACCAAGACACCCAGCAGATTACTCCACCAAACTATTTCCTGGAGCGTCTAGTGCGGTGAATTATTTTTATTTTTTTTACTTCTTTGCTTTCCACAATAAGTTTGATTAGAGCCACTTTTATCTCCATTTTTAAGCCTCCTGATGGCCCATCCCACACACTCACACACCGCCAGATGGCGAGGGGGGGAGTGCTCCCGCAACTTTACTTTACCTGCCTTGGTAACCCTCTTTTTTTTCCCTTCGCCAGAAAAAGCAACCATCTAAAACGTCTCAGGGTAAAGAAGCACACAAAGAAGAAGCAAGGAAACTTCACTCCCCCATATCCAAGCGTGGGTCAAGGTTGCCAGCCAATATTTGGAGAATGCCGCTAACACATTGCTTCTTCCCATATTTCCTCTGTCTGTCTTCTTTTCTCGTGTCCGCTGCCGGGTGGGTAAAGCCTATGTATCCCAGATCACGTTAGTTCCAGACAGGCTACGCGAAAAAAAAGAACGTATCCTCATGTTACCTTTCTGGCTGACTGGCGACCTTTTGCTTTTGCTTCGTTATACTTTTTTTTTGCCCTTCCTTCTTCTTCCTTCTCCTTACCCATTTGCTGGACTTCGTTTTAACCCCGGCCCAGTTACTTTTTTTCTCCCGCATGCGCATGCACCGATGACAAATGGATCATCGAATGGGAAGATGGGGTTCGGTCGGTCATCGTGGGGACGACGAACACCGGATTAAAAAAGACATGTACATGTATTTTCATGTTTGTCCTGCGAGCTGGGTGCTGCGGGACCTTTTTCTTATTTCTACGGTGAGGTGTCATCAGGAAAAAGTGAGTAAGCTATTATAAGATCCGAACCCGTCGATAGGTACCGACCTCGTACCCGATCATGCAGGTATCGAACACCGCACACACACGCGCGTTCCCCCGTTCGAGGCATTTTAACGTCATCATTCCCCCTCCTCCATCCTCCCTGCGATTTCTAATCGTTCGAGCATATCCCTCGTTCTTTTTTTCTGGCACAAAAATCCTTATGTCTCATGTATCGTGCGTTCAAAACACGATCTGAAGGTATTGATATGCCAAGCTCCGGACTCCTCGGCCCCCACCCCCTTCCCATAACCTCAAGAATGTGAACAAACAAAGTTTTCAATATCATACAGAGGTAAACCGAAACACCATCGCATGATACAACAAGATCCGAAATCTAGCAAGTGAATGCGACAGAGAAATCATATCATATATTATTGCGGCGTTGCATCTCCGAGAGGTATGTGTGCACGCACGAGTTTGACGGGCTCGGTATGTCAAAACCCTTCGAAGCGCCGCACGGCTTACTCAACGTTTAGCGGTGTATGTACCATGTCCGTACATACACCGGCGTCCGCTTCGCTTTATATTTCTCTTGTTATTCTTTCCCCCCCTTTGTTTATCTGCATGATGTTTATGCAGGTCTTATCGATCCGTGTATAAGAACCAAAAAAACTCTCCTTAGTCGGCATCAACCGGCCCATCTCGATGACGGAATAAGAACGTCCATTCATGCGGTAAGGGGGAGGAAATTCCAGATCAGAATGTCATTTTTTGTCTTTGCCTACCTTCACCGTTCATTCCTCGTTCGTCCAAAAACGTGACATGGCTTTTTGTGTCCTTCTAGTCCTCTTGTGGAAATACCATTCTCACATTTCCGGCACGGGACGGTTCCTGCAACAAGAGGTAATATCAAATTTGGACCGCTGGAGGAAAGGCTTCCTAAATCGTACAAGAAAGAAGCATCTGCCCTTACTCCGAAGTCCACTCCTGAAATCTAGCGAGATCCATTTTCCTATCCTAATTTGCTTTTTCTTTGGATGATCTCAGTGTTTGATTGCCTTGTGCTTCTGTCTACCTTTTTAGCGGGGTGGTGCTTGATGAAACTCGGCTTTTTTTGGGCTTGGTTCGTTTCTCTTCAGCCCGAGGAACGAACGACCTCGTAAATTGAAATCGTTTCCGCTTTCTCTCGTGATTAAGGAAGGATACTTATTTTTCTTGGGTGATTTCTTATCCACCGCGCCCCCCCCTTCCCCCAAAGAGCCAGTAGTTGCGTATCCAAACGCCCTGCCGCAGGACCCGTTCCCCAGATTTAGCCTGCCCGTGAAGCCGGACTACGATCGATACGATCAACGTTAACATATTAACCCAGGAATAGGTGTTTCCATGCGTTCTTTATATTACGAGAGCAAAATCGTCGCATCGGATAACAGTTGCACAAGAGAGAGTAGGAGGATTCAAAACAACGTTACGGAAGGTGATACGACACCTTGTTTCTCCTCCTATCGCAGAGGTCATGATACGATTTTCAGCCCTTGCGATAGTATATTACTTTTTTTCCTGCCTTGGGATTACTATCAAGCTTTTTTCCTCTTGAATTCGCGTGTTGGAAGGAAAGGCGAAGGGGAAGACAACGGTTCTGTAGCAAGCCGCATGCGAACAACCGTTCTTGGTCGTGTGTGATGTCTTTCTGGCCTGCAAGGCCTTGCCAGCCATTTTGATTCGCCCTTTGGCATATTTGACTGGTCCGAACGCCTTCCATCCCAAAACCCATCACTCGTGCTACAGGACCGGGGGCGAGATGATGCGAAATCTGAACCATTTGATACCCTGAATCCTTCTTTTTATTTTGTTTTTTTTCTTCTTTCTTTTCTACTAGGCTTTCCCGTTGTCAGGATCTGTGCGTTCGTGTCGAAACACCTCGATTTGACTTTGCCTTCCTGCCGCCACTGGCGGACTGCGTTGATGATCATGTACCTGAATGTACATCTAACGCACTTACATACGCCTCAGAATACACCCAATACACGGTTACGAGCCAGCGATGACTACATGTCTTTGCGGGTGTACGTACCCATATGACCCTAAATTCGAGACCAAAAAAAACTATTCCCTCTTTATAATATCGTTATTATCGATATGCGATCCTAACCCGGCGCCAGGTTGCTTTCGGAATGAACTATTACCTGGAGGCAAAAAATATATTATTGTTCTATCTCGGTATTGGTTCCATGTAGCTAAACAGCCAAGCGAATCACTTACCTATTCATCCGTTTCTTTCGACCATCTAACCTCTTTTCTTTTCCCTTACATATATTTAACACCACCACCCATCGCGTATTCCGGGATGATTATGCGTTCTACCCGGGGCTGGGACCGTATCCGACGCTGATAGGAAGATTGCACGGATGGTGTGAGTGGGGCCGTTCATTTTTTTTATTATTTTTCTTCCTTCATCAAATTCTTATTGAAGGGAAAATAAAGTAAAAATATGATACGAGATGCTATTCCTAACCGACATCGATCGTGAACTTTTTTTTTTGTTTTTTTTAATCGAATACACCAGGTTCTGCGAGGTTAATATGGTATCGTCGCAGGTCCGGGCGGCTGCCGGAACCGGTTACATGATCGAGATTTGGGGGCTCAGATAGGTAGTGATAGCCTGTGGCGTTTACCGGTGTTCCTTTTCGACTAAAATATCTGCCATCGTGTGAAGATATATATTTGTATATTATTATATATACACACGATGGCTAGATGGGCTGACCTGAAACCGGTAACCAGACCGATGGATGAGGGTGTGGGTATGTGTATAAAAGCCCGCGATCCACCATGGACAGTTTTATCCATACGATTTGAGAAAAGAAATAAATATCCGAGGACGAACTTTTTTTTACCTCGCCAGCCGCCACGCAAAAATAACGAGAACCGGTGTGGTAAATGCGCGGAATATGTGGGCGGGTGCTGGCCTGGCTCGCTCGCTGGCTGACGGACATGAGACAAAAAACCGACGGATCACAGACGTCTTGTTTTCTGCTGGTTCGGTTTCCGATCTATTTTTCCCCATGCCAGTTCTTTCATTCCTTCCCTTTCCCCCCCATCCCGGCTGGCAACACCTCGACCCGCATCTGCACCGAACAGTGGTTTTTTGCGCCCCGAGAAAAAGCAAAGGGGAGGAGAGGGGGAAAAGGTCCTTGCCTTACCCACCGGCTCTTTTTCTCTTTCGCTTGAGAGTTCAAATCATGAAACAAGGCGCTTGTTTGCTTCTTCCCTCTTGGCAGTCGAACCTTTTTGCTGGTATGCTTTCTTTTTCACAATGCGTATTTCTTTTTCCTCCCACACGTTGGGTTTGGTTTTAGGCTTGGGGCGTTGTCCGTGACCTTCTTCTTGTTCCTCTTGCCATTTCTCATATTCGTTTTGCTTCTTCCCATGGATGATGGGCATGGGAAAGGGAAGGGGACCCACTCAGGCCTGGGCTTAACTGGTTGGTTGGCTCGTGAAGCACAAAAGAAAAAAAAACAAAACCCCGAGTTTTCTAATAACCTCTCAGCAAAAAGTGGTTTCTTTGGTTGCTTTCGTTCTCAGGTTTTCCCTCTTGTTCTTCGGATATGCTAAAATTACACACAGCCTTTCCCTCCTCCTCTCCACACACACGCACCACGCATTTCCCAGGTTCGGGATTTTTATATTTTATTTTATTTTGTTGCACCCCTCTTTTCATCATGCCCATTTCTCTGCCCCCTTCCTATTCGATTGGATTTACCAATCATCGAAAAGGAATACGCCGAAACGCTGGCGTCTGAGGAAGAACAAGCTAAATGTTGGTGATTCGAAGTTTTGAAGCAGGAGGAAAAGTGGTTTCTGGCTCTCTACTTATTATTTCCTCCGCCGCCACCACGCGAGTTACATATATATAGCACCGGACGTATTATAGGATAGAAAGCGGAGCCTTGTCAAGTGATCGGCTCTGGAGGGGGAAACTTTTATGATTTGCACATGTTTACTTTTCCCTCTTGATTCTGCCTTTTGTTATTTGCCTTTTGCTGGCGGTGGTGGTGTACCTGGAATGCATAAGAACAATATGCTGATAGGTAAGACCGCATATTAATAACATGTTGGCTGTCAACCTAAAAAAAAAAAAAGCATCGAATAGCAAAAAGGAAAGCGAGAGGCTATCGGGGAAAGAAAAGAGGACTTGCGTACCCGATCGCGGAGCTCTCGCTTACAACAATAATGGGGTGGAGGAAAAGGAAAGGGAAAAAAAGGGAAAAAGTTGTCCGCGTGAGGGAATGGTGGTTTTGATTCGATGCCACCTATCGTGGAATTGATTGCTACATGCAATGTCATGCGACGATGTTGCAGTAGGAAGCGTAATTGCCGGGACGAGCCAGAGATTTTAATCCGGGTCGGAAGAACCGGTGAGCGCGACGGGTATCCGTATCGATAGATATCCCATATCGACTTTGCGTCTATAACAGTCTACGTAACATGTCGGTTCCGGATGAAAGAAAGCAACACGCGACCTCATCATCTAATCTAATCGGATCTTATCGGCGGAGATAATCTGGGCGTCGTTCCACGCAAACACCACAGATCCTCCCGTCCGCCTTCAGCCCTGCGTTGATTACCGCGATGTGTTGCCGTGTTGGTCCCACGTGATGTTTGATCTGTTTGCCAGCCCTGACTGCTCATTCTAAAAGAGGAATGGCGCTGCTCTCAGCAACAAGCCCTCAAAAATCGCTGTGTTGGGCGACAACCCGCCCATCCAAAAATTTGTATGGGTCGTGATATAGCGCCGACGATTCAAGAACTTCAACCTACCAAACCACCGACACTAACATCACAGGAATCGACATCCGACACCAGTCACCATGTCTCACGTACGTCCGAATACCCTTCTTCGAGATTCTCCTTGCAATTGAAATGCTGGGAGACATGTCTATCAGCCGGAATTGAAGCTAACGTCTTGTGTGATGATGTAGAGAAAATACGTATGTTCTCCCCACAAATCAGTATACCTCAACGTCTACACCCGGACTGTAGCTAAATGATGGATTTTACGATAAACAGGAAGCTCCCCGTCACGGTTCGCTCGGTTTCCTTCCCAGGAAGCGTGCTGCCAGACACAGAGGACGATGCAAGGCCTTCCCTAAGGATAATGCGAAGAAGCCAGTCCATCTTACCGCTGCTCTTGGTTACAAGGCCGGTATGACCACCATCGTCAGAGATTTGGACCGACCTGGTGCCAAGATGCACAAGAAGGAAATCGTCGAGGCCGTCACCATCATCGAAACCCCACCAGTACGTAGTTATCTTCCGAATCGCGGAAAAAAAATTATATGGATAGGAATTGGAGGCTTATATGTTGTATAGATGATCGCTGTCGGTGTAGTTGGCTACATTGAGACCCCACGCGGTCTCCGATCCCTCACCACCGTCTGGGCCGAGCACTTGAACGAGGAAATCCGACGAAGATTCTACAAGAACTGGTACAAGTCCAAGAAGAAGGCCTTCACCAGATACGCCAAGAAGCACTCCGAGAACAACGGTGCCGCCATCACCCGCGACCTCGAGCGTATCAAGAAGTACTGCACCATCGTCCGTCTCATCGCCCACACCCAGGTCCGCTTGACCCCTCTCAAGCAGAAGAAGGCCCATATGATGGAAATCCAGATCAACGGTGGCTCCATCGCCGACAAGGTTGACTTTGCCAAGAACCTCTTCGAGAAGCCAATCGAGATCTCCTCGATCTTTGAGAAGGATGAGATTGTCGATGTTATCGGTGTTACCAAGGGTCACGGATTCAACGGTGTCACCTCCCGTTGGGGAACCAAGAAGCTGCCGAGAAAGACTCACAAGGGTCTCAGAAAGGTTGCTTGTATCGGTGCATGGCATCCTGCCCACGGTACGTACAATGCTCCTTCATAAGATTTTATCAGACGTGCCTCTAACATGTGTTTATCTAGTTCAATGGACTGTTGCCCGTGCTGGTCAATACGGTTACCATCACAGAACCTCGCTGAACCACAAGGTTTACCGTGTTGGTTCGGGCACTGATTCCAGCAACGCTTCTACCGAGTACGATGTTTCCAACAAGACCATCACTCCAATGGGTGGTTTCGTCAGATACGGTGCTGTTAAGAACGACTTTGTCATGCTCAAGGGATCGTGCCCTGGTGTCAAGAAGAGAGTGTTGACCCTCAGAAAAACCCTCATCAACCACACCAGCAGGAAGGCGTTGGAGAAGGTCGATCTCAGTAAGTTCATATTCCTTCTATTCTGCTTGTTTTAAAAATACGCATCTAACGATATCTTAGAATGGATCGATACCTCTTCGAAATTCGGCCGTGGTGGCTTCCAGACAAGCGAGGAAAAGTCCAAGTTCCTTGGAACCCTCAAGAAGGATGTTGCCGCTTAATTCTTCTCGTCTTGTCGTTCGCCTACCTAGTATTAATGCCTTCATGTTCCACCCCCTCTTTATATACCGTAGTGGCCTCCGTTTTTTCCTTTGGTATGTTCATGCTATGGGAGTTTTTCTTTTACTGCATTTTATTCCCTCTGTATATTTTTTTTTCTCTTATTATCACCGGCGCCGCCACGTCGTTGGGCGACAACGACACCTCTCACGACCTCCATCACCATATAAAGCCTTATCAAGCTGTCTTTATCAGCTTTTCTCCATCTCTCCGTTTCCTGTATATTCACCAGCAATCATCGTAGCCTCGAATGGATGGTGATAATGTGAACACATCTGAATTCCCATCTCGCCGTGATACATCGAGTAACACAAACATGAAAGAAAAGAAAAAAACGCCATCTCGTTAGCCGTGTTGGTGCCCATTCCCCACCAGCTCAGCGCTAAAAAGGTTGTTTGCAGCTCTCTCAACATCTAAAGCACGCTGCAGAAGAATTAGAATTAGAACCAGACCACATGGGCTGGCGCCTTTTTTCCTTTTTTCCTTTTTTCCCCTTTTACTTGAATTTGTTTCAACTCGTACGTCATAAGATCATTCATCGTTCCAACAAACGCATCTTCCCTCATCATTCTTTTTGAGTTGGGTGGGCTTTTACGGTTACATGTAATAACACAACTGGCACACCCGCATACATACATACACGCCCGCGATATTTACTCGCCCCGGTTGGTTGGTGGTTTCCGTGGTTGTATCCGTTTTAAGTCTGCGCCGCTAAAGTACCGTTCAGGGTTGACTCGAAAAAATGGCGCCGCCGTTGTCCATTTGTATCGCGATATCAGGTCTGTTCTGTCCCACCTCCCACCCTCCACGTGACAATATCCCCCCCCCTCGATATCAAAATATATATCTCCAACCACAAAATACAATATATCCCAAAATTTAACACCATCTTGAAATGTCTTTTATGTATAATATTATAATCTAACAATGTGAAATATTATATCCCACAGGCCCCTCATCATCCGGTAAAACCTCCCTCTCCCGCCTCCTCCGCGCCGCGTTCTCACGAACGATCAACGATCGCGTCCCACCCAACTGCGTAATCCTCCATGGCGACGACTTTTACATCCCGGATTCCGAATTACCGATCGTATCACTCGGCGACGCCACCGACTCAAAAGTCCAGGATTGGGATTGTCCGGAAGCGTTGGACTTCCCGCTGTTCACATCCAGCGTGAGATATGCGAAGTCGCACGGACGGTTACCGGATAGTCATCGGAGTTTTGAGGTGACGCATGCTGTTGGGGTTGAGGAGAGTTTGGGGAGGATTACGGAAGGCGTAGACGGAAAGGAGAAGATATTAGGGTTAGAAGGGAGGGTCGTGGAGTGGTTGAATAATGTAGAAGAGAAATTGGGAGGGAAGGTTGAGAATGTAGTCATCGTCGACGGATTCTTGTTGTTCGGAGAGGGTGTTCCGGCGGATTTGAAGAAGGAATTCGATATCAAATTCATAATCAGGACACCGTATGAGAAGGTATCATCACCCCCCTTGACATTGCTTCATATCTTCTTTCAGATATGACGGTTCGCTGACTAAATTCGTGTATGTATAGGCGAAGAAGAGAAGAGAGGATAGGGAAGGGTATACCACAATGGAAGGCTTCTGGCACGATCCGCCAGGCTATTTCGAATTATTGGTCTGGCCGGCATATGTTAAACAGCACGCGTACTTGTTTAAATATGGGGATATGGATACTGGAATTTTAACGCAAGAGGCTATAGATAACGGGATGCGAACACCGAAAGAGACAGATCAGACGTTGATGCAGACGTTAGAATGGGCTGTCGATACCTTGGAAGCGACGACCGCTGAAGATATTTTGAAGAAATAGAAGCTTAAACATAGACGACTTGGCTTTAGATAGTGTGTTTTTGTCTCTTATCTGGACATTGTAGATGATGAATTTACGAATGGTTATGATAACATATCATTGAATCGTCGGAAGCTGGAATCCTTCATATATACCAGATACAGCAGAATACTTTTTTATTGATATCGGGTTTTTTTCCTAAGACCTGCAAAGTTATTTTCTCTGGGATGGGGATAGGTTGGTATCGATAAAACCATCCCGCACCTATTGATCGGTAAAAAAAAAAGAATAATGATAAAAGAAATGAAAAGGGTTCACCATGGTTGAGGTGGTTGTGGGTTAACAGGTGGATCTTCCCACCATCTATCTTCAACTTCTTCTGTTTTCGTTACTTCTTCTTCCTCCTTAGACTCGGTTTCCCCCTCCTTCGAATCCTCTATTTTGATCCCACCCCTTCCGTTAAAATCGCCGTAATCCTCTTCGTTTTCTGGCTTCTTTGTTTGCGCTGATAAGGCCTTCTGTGCTGCCTCTGCCTTGTCCAACTGTTTTTGTTCGTTTTCCGTCATCCAGACTCTCTTACTCCGTCTTGAGAACCAGACATTCGATGAATGAAAGCTCGGCTCCTCCTCTTCTTTGACTGGTTCTTGTTGAGGGACTGCAACTCCCTCTCCTTCGTTTTCTGTAGTCCCCCCCTCTTTCTGTTTATCATTTGCGTCTTCTTCGTCCTCCGGTTCGGTTACTTCAACTACAACCGAAAGCATACTCGAAATATCAGTCCCTTCCTCCGGTTCTTGTCGAATGATCTGCCTCCGCCCTTTCCATTGTATAATAATCTCCCCATCACTACCTTCTTCCGTACCGGATGTCCCAACATCCGGCACCACCGTTTCATCTACCGCCGCCTTCGCCCCGGCACGTTCTTGAACCACTTCAGCTTTCACAACCTTTTTCTTAACCGCAGCTCTCGGATTCGCGAGGTTTCGGTAAACCTCAAGCGGCTTGGACTCGTCGACTCCATTCTACAGAATCAACTCATTCTCCGCTTCGAACCCGAGACTGTGAAGTTTCCTCGCCTTTTTCTTCTCCCGCTGTTTCTTGTGCGCGTTCTCCGCACGTTGCGCGTCGTATATTTCGTCAACGGTGGCTTGCTGTAACGGGATATCGTCTTCCTTGTCGAGGTCCTATATCACCCACAAAAAAAAATAGAACTATCAGAACATTTGAACTGTGAAAATAATATGGGGATTAGGCAGTGAAAGGGATGTGAACGTACAATCTCGCCTAATAAAAGGACGTTCTCGCCGCGGACTATATAAACCCCTCGTGGCACATCGGCGTATAAATTTTGCGAATATAATCGCTCAACGGTATCCTGTAACACAAGATTTGCTATGCGAAAAGGAAAAAAAGGTTATCGTCAGCATTTTAAATGCTCAGCATGTCATCAACGGTATACGAAGCTCCAACGAAGCTCCAAAAAAGCTGATGGTGAGGCCGGTGATGTAGAAGGTGGGATGTACCGTATTGATCGTAGCTCCGCAGAACACCAATAAGCTTCCTACCGTCTCGTAGAACGATAACGAGTTTCTCTGCGAAATTGGCGTGAAAGGTGAAACGGTTAGCTTGAGAAGTGGAGTTCCGCGATAGTAAACGTCGGGACGAATGGGTGGGTATTCTCTCTGTGGCTGGGTTAACTTGATACTTACTATCGGTGAGATCAAGCAACTGCGCTCCAGTGGTGAAGACTTGCGGAGGCAGAGGCTCTGGGAGGATGCCTACATCCATTGCCGGCGAAAAAGAGATAACCCGGGGGGGCGTTCAGAGCCGGGTCGCGGGGGGGCTGTGATGAGAGGAAAGGAGGATGAAAAGGAGGAAGGAAAGGAGGGAAAAAAGGAAAAGGATGGAGAGGCGGTGCCGGAGCTTTGGAGGCTGGCGCAGTGGACGGGGAGCTGTTGCGGTTGGGAGAGGTTTTGGGTCGGTTTCGAAGCTGCTGCCCAGTTTTTTGTGAGCGTTTGTTGCATTTTGGCTGCGGAACAACGCAACGAACGGCCCTCGATGACGACACGGATACGGGCCATGTTGCTGTTTTCTTTTAGACCGTGGACTCTCTTTGGAATCTGTGCTTTTTGATCTCACTGGCGAGAGGGATGGCATTTTGGCAGTATTTTGTTATATAACTGTTGCATACCAATTCGTAGAGGATAATAGTATACCCGCCAAAAGCGCATGCTTTGCATATTTTGCCTACCAATTTACTCTAATATACCCCTACTACTAGAATATGCTATTTTGACGAGGCTGTTTCCTATATATACCTATGATACATACAAGCCATTCGTAGTCACGCAGATGTGGAATTGTTTGAGTGCCAATATTGAGTACAACTCCCGCGCCACTGACCCTTGCCTAGCGATGGGTAATGAGAAGTCTGGTCTGCATGGCTGGAGGATCTTAAACATGTATTATTCGTTAGAAACATGGTGTATTGCCCTTATCCCGATAGCGAAGAACGATAAATGTTGTTCTACACACCAAAACAGCTGGTTATGCAATGGCCTTATCGAACCAGAGATCCGAACTACACACGTAGAATGAGCTACTGCAGATCAACTCTAATAAATTCAGAATCAATCACAAAAAGAGAGTAACACGATATATCTTGCTACAAAGTTCTGTGATACCTTTGAGCTGTGCCGTTCAGCCCCGCCGTCTCGTGCTATCGGCAAGGATAAATCTCATCGCCGCAAAGAGGTTTTGTCAAACCGTAACGTTGAGCAAACTCTCCCGAAATCCAATACATGTAACACACCGACTTGTTCCTACTGGATCATGCCGACATGGTTACCATTTCGGAAAAAGGAAAGTCGATTTATTCGTATCGACAGGCGCGTAATCCTCCGGGCTCTGATCATTTGGTGAAATCAGCCAAGGGTTGTTATTTTCCATGAGGTCCTCGTGTACCGTGCCAAAATCGGCCCTGCTAGTGCACGGCATACGCAAAAGTATGGTAAACTATCCAATGACGGGACAGCTTGAGTAACCGCCCTTATATCGTCGTGGGCATATCACAACTGTAAGCTGGACGGTGAGGGCCCTGGAGTGGGGGAAATATGGTTATTCGGAAGAACTGGACGATGCCGAAGACTATTCAGCCACCGTCAAATCTCCAAATCCATGGTTCGAGCCGATCGAGCTCGCACTCCCCAACGCACGAGTTTTGGTTCCGACGAACCCGAGTCGGTTCCTACCCGTTCTCCCACGACTCAGCCAATTGTGTTTCATCGTTTTCGCTAGCTCATCCATCTTTGCTTGCTTATCATCGTTGGACAAGAGAGACGCTAGTACGCTAACGCATTGCAGCACACGACCGACTGTTTCCGTGACATTCGGCAAAGCGTCAAAATCGAGCTGCAGCTTAGAAAATATAGCTTCGCGAATAAAATTAGCTTAAAAAACTCGTTAAACTTCTTTTAAATGTCAACATACTGTGTAGACGGCTGTACAGCGGTAGAATTATGGTGTCTCGGTAGCTTATGAGAGCCATCCGTCGCAAATCAAGCCTCTGATCCGAGGAGCCCCAAACTTCTCGAGCTTCCCGAGCACTCATAACGCTTCCGCATCCTTTAAATTCCTGCTGTAAAGGTAAGAATGCGGCCTCAAAATACGGGAGAACGGTACTGAAGACGAAATTCCAGATTTCGACCAGTCGAGGGATGAGCCGGACATCTGTGAGTTTCGACAGGGAGGACGACGAGTTATCAAGCAGAGCCATCCCGTGATCCAATAACGTTTGAACATCGTCTATCAATAGTATCGCGGACTTCTTTTCGACTTGCCGTTTGATATGAACACTATAAAAGGTATTAGAGAAGATTTACGTCGGCGACTTTGATATATAAGAAATACTGACACGACGAGTTTGTTGAGATCCTCAACAGGAGTTCGAAGCCCTTCGCCAGCGAAGAGAGGCAGAACTCTAGATTTCAACAACGGCCAAACTTCCTCGAGAACCTGTTCCCCAGCGGCGTCTCTATCTTTGCCGGAGACGACTCCCACCACATGCTTGATATCGGCGTTTGTAACTAGAGTTTTCTGGCTGGGATTCACGCTAATCGACACTGGAAAGTTGGCGGTAGATGGACTGTTTGGGTTGAAGTTGTATATGCTAGATCCTTCGGAAACCAATTTCGAGTTTGAGTTTGCACTAGAGAGTGGTTGATCTTTTCTCCCTCGCAGTAACAGGTGGTGTTTATGAGTGTGTGAGGATGTAGGTGGTGAACTTGAGTAGAGGGTATCGGATATCGTAGATGTGAAGGACGGTCGACGGCTGCCATCGGAGGATACGTTTGAGGGTACCCGCGGTAAGGGAGCGGACAGTTTCGCAGGTGATGGCATCGGTTTCGGATCAGCATTCTTGATAGCCTGCGCCGACTGGGCTGCACGGAGTGGTTTCGAGAATATCTTCATTTTGGATTCCTTCTTCTCTTTCTCTTTTTCCTTCTCGTGGCCACTCGAATGACCACGGTCTAGCTTTGGCATAGCAGCTAGAGCAGCTGCTCCAGCAGCACTCATAGGAGTATTAGAATGAACCATTGCTGTGGTAGGTGGAGATGGATCGGACTGCGAATGCTTCCTGGCTGATTCCCGCGCGACAGCTGCTGCGGCCGCCACTTGAGAAGTTGTAGTCAGAGACGGTTCAAAATATCCAGCACCCTGCTCATTATGTCGACTCTGGCGGATCAGTCCCCGTGAAGAAACGACGGTGTTCGTGGTGGAGGTGGACGAGTCGGAGGAGGAATCGGCGGATGGAGAACGAGTCAGCGCCGGAGTCCGCTGATGGGTCCTCCGGTGAGGCCCTACGGGAGGCATCGCGTGCGGCTTTCGGATAGACACGCTGATTGTGTGGATCGCGCGAGTGGAATGTAACTAAATCATGTTGGAGCAGCGAGATACGCGGGGGCGTTCCAGAAGGATGAGGTTGATGTTCTGAGATGCCATGTGCGCCGATTGGTATGCGGGCTCCACAACACCATCCTCGTTGCGGCGGCGTGGCTGGTCCGAACGCAGTTGCTCCAGGCTTCGAGCTCCCAAACCGCATTTTGACCGCTACCTATCCATCTTGGCAAAGGGTATAACCCATTCTTTTAACGATGGCCGTGGCAAGGCTTGCCTTTGATAATCTATTCTACTTATGATATTGGCTGATATCATAAGTATAATAGATTATTAGAGGTAAGTCCACGTGGAAACAGGAAGAGATATCGAAACCAAGTGTTTTTATAACTATAGAGCTAAAACTAAAGACCAGATGGTATTTACGTTGAGTAATAGTATAGCATCTATCGCGCTACCTGATAGATGTCTAAGAAACCGCAATAACCCTAGCGCCGCCGATAAAGATCTGTTTATGAAATACAATGAATAATACCCAACCAACCTTTTGATATCAGACCCTTTATGGATGTTTACCTCACGTCGATAACCATATCTAGACCCCGAATGGACATACGGGTGCTCGTGAAGTTATTGGACTAGCATATAAGCATCTGGAGAGTTCGTTTGATATTGATACGGTTATTGAACCTGGCTATTAGTGCTCGGACCATGGTGGTGCAAAAACGAGTGGATGCGGGAACTTTTCCGGGCATGTAGCACTCCGACTATGGCAATTAGAACTGAGAGGCTGCCGAAAACTACACCCGTTATCTCTCCAATCGATAATCCAGCTTTTGACTGTGCAGATACATTCACAACCGGGTTGGTGATCAAGGGTGTCGCGGATGTTGTAATAGAGGTAGTAAATGAACTGAAGACGGTGAAGAAACTGAAGAGGAAACCGAAGGAGCTCCTGAAGTAGAATGTACATTCTTCACGTTATTACAGAGAAACTGAGTCTAAAGAGGAAGAAAAGAACCAACGAACCCGTCCTTTGCACGCAGGAAGAGGAATTGGAGCTTGCACGTCGACATGCCAAGATTTGTGGCTCCTTTTTCGTCAACCGCTCGCGGCGGGGTTGTGGGACTTCGAAATTTTACAGCCTTTGAATTGCATATTGCAAAATTAAAGTCCACAATCTGAATCTATGATTCCACACGATGCTTTTTCTTCTCTGAAAATCCAGGTGATATCACCTATTTAACCATACTTGTAATAATACGGATAGGGACATGTTGTTTAAACGTTCCATGCCCCAAGAGTCAACCAGTCACTGCGGTGGGAGATATTCATTTCCGTGCTTTACTTATTTTGCTTCTTCTTCCTCTTCGCGAATTCTCGCTCTGACATCCATCAGCGCCTTTCCTAGCAGATTTAGGCCCCATCTCGTTCTATTCTTTGGTGCATTTTGAGCACCGAATCCTACACCCCAGATTCTATCCCTCGGAGAAGCTTCCACCTGATAAATGATGTTGCGCGTTAACCTTGGTACGATCCGGTTTAGGATCGCCGCAGAATTCATATTTACAAAGTCGGATAATGCTGACGTGCCGTTAATACAAAAACATAGTAAACTTCAAACTTACCAGCTCTCTATTCCCTGTCTCCAACAGCTGTTTCTTCAGATTTTCATCCTGCGTGAACTTGAAATAATTTCCGTCCACAACGATCTGGTACCGGTGCTTCACCCAAGTATCCTCGTCAAAATTCGGGACCTGGCGGCCCAGAGCCTTGATCGTGGACGGATGTAGTTCTGCCGTTAGAATCTCGGCCGTAACAGGGTCATCGGGTGCGAAAAGGACTCCTGCAAGAAGGTTTGATAGTTAGAACTGGGGGACCATTCCCCAGCATTTAGGTATATAAGACATCATTATATGCATTGAGCGAACAGGGGTAAAGCACGTGGGTTACAGCAGTAATCTGCACCCCATTCGCTACCTAATGTCTTTCAAATACGCCAGATGGCGCCATCTGCATAAGAGTACCCCAAAAGGAATATACAGGAGGATTCTCGCCGACGTGATGATAGGCATTTTACCTTTCTGGTGCATCATGTACCTGTCAATCGGGGTGTTAGTGTTTGCTTTCTCCTCAACAGTATCGCGATTTGCGAAAGGTTCAGAATAGATTCCAGATTTGAGATATAAATTGAGAAAAAGTATACTTTTTCTCCTAGATTGCTTTGCAATCTAGGTCCATGCCGCGAAATCAACCCTTTAAGGGCAAAAGAACAGTTCTGCAGCTGCAGGAGAACTCACTGTTCGCAATTCTTATACTCCAGCCGCGTGCCATCAGCGGTTGTAACCGTGAAGATAGACGGATACCATTGTCCTAGATATCCAAACACCTGATCGGGCTTCCAGAAGTAAACGCCGTTGTCTGTGTCAATTTTTGTGTTGTTTGAGCTTGAGGAAGCAGCCATCTTGATTCGAACCAATACGACGTCTCTGTTGCAGGGTCTACAGCGATTTGAGAGAATTGTAGGTCGAATAGACAGAAAGGAATCTTTACTCAGCAGAGAGGCTCGCTGTCTAAGCATATAGAAGGCGTTTCTTTATATGCCTCTGAACGCGAAAGGTACGCGATATATTGAAGAGTCACGCCAACAGCGTCGACTCATCTGGCCGAGCTGAAGGATTTCTGACTAATCGGCTAGTCTCGAGCAAAGGGCTGAAGCTAATCAGCCGGGGTCACTCTACATGCAACACAAAGCTCATGACCTGTTGGATTTTTTGGTATCTCTACGTCTAGATGTCTCTTTCAATGCCTCGATACTATAGCTACCAGTCTCGGTATAACTCAGGGAGTCACGGCATACTCACCAATTGGGTTTAGTTCATTATTTCCTAAGCCGGAAACATAAGTCAAACAAATTCATCATCAGTGGGAATCAGTAACACCCCAGCTGCCCGCATGATATATCAATTGATAGATTGTATGCCGCGGTCTTGTCGTGTGACGGAACATACGACCTCTTTCGAAACGGAGTTTGTGATTTTGATGACATCGGGACCTGTGTATGCTGGCGCTTGGGTCGGGGTAGGAGAAAAGATACTTAATCCGAGATCACTGAATAACCCTGAAAACTTCAACTTGGTCGCTATTACGAATATATTGTCACATTTGGTCGTTGTACATGGTGAATTATCTTTGGATTGCTGGGATTCCCGTTCCCGATCAGGGTCAGCTTAGCCTTTATCCCTTTATAACGACTAGAACTCATTCCATAGTGGTCTCGTAAACCAGACACCACACGAGAAGCACTTCGTGTGGTTCCATAGTAAGTTGGATAAGATTTGTTTTCGAAAGTCACAAACTAACGACATGTGGCTACCCTGCTTCCTGTTAGTGTAAGCTGAAAAAAACTAGGTTTTGTAGCGGAATAATCGGCCGCCGATTATTAATACCGACAGAACGGAACCAAGAGATAGCTGACCCAAAGGATGTCATAAAATATTATTTGATTGGTGGACGCATGCGCGCATATACCCCCGCTTATAATAATCAATAGTAACTTAGTGGAAGGCCAAAAACATACAAGTAACCACTGATAGAGAATAATCTGGATCACTTTTTCTGGAAGAAACTGGCGATATCTCTCTTCGGTGGGCCGTCCCCTGTCGCCTTTTTACCCTTCTGCGAACTCGGGGCCTGCTTCATTGCGGAGAATGCATTCGGCTTTGGCGCCGGTTTCGCCGGAGCGGGCACGTCGTCTTCTGAATATTCTTCCCACTCTGTAACTTCCTTGGTTACTATGTACCCGTTTTCGTCTTTTGTGCGAACCTTTTTGGTGACTTTGCGTTTCGCTTTCCGACGGCCGGGGGCAGGGGCTGGTGCTGAAGTTGACGGTGCAGGTTCCTCCTCTGTTGGTGATTCGGGGATGACCTCTGGAGACCCCGAGGCGGCAGGGGATTTCTTTTGAGGTTTGGTTGGAATAGGTTCTAGGAGAATGTCAGCCTGGTAGTTCAATAGATAGTTGCGAGGCGACTTTGGTACCGTCGTCGTCGTCGTCCATCATTTGCCGTAACATCTCTTCATCTTGCTCGCGCTTCTTTCGTGCCTCTTCCTGCTTAGCTGCTTCTGCCGCTTGAGCTTCCTCATCGATCGGTTCATCGTCAATATCATCGTCAACATCCATAGCATCTAATCTACGTTAGTCATATCTAGAGCCTTACGCAGAAGTATCGGAACCCTATACCTGGAGGCGGAGTCTTCTTCTTCTCCGGTTGTTTCGCCTTCTTCGGTTGGGCATTTGAGAAGGATGCCATGAGATCGCTCTGGCCACGCTTTAGCGGTGGTTTAGGTTTTGCTGATGAGCTTGATTGTGACGATTGTGTTTGCTTGGAAGTATCTTTCGACTTTAGACTACCGAAGAAGTCCTTCTTCACCTCCTTTTTCACATCCTTCACGCTGGAAGATGTAGCAGCAGGTTTAGCAGCAGGTGTCGGAGTAGGTGTCGCAGCGGGTGTAGCTACTGGTTCCTTTTTGACGGGTACGACGTATGTACTGCTCTTTGGAGCTGGAGGTGGTGGAGGGGGCGGGGCTCCTTCTCGTCTCTGATCCGTAGCATTTTAGTATCCCCATCGACGGCATCAGAACCCAAGGGAATGCCATATACCTTAACGTATTTATTTAATGTCGAACCGTAGATTTTGGATCGTTCAGCCGAGTCAACAGAAGGAAATCTAGAATATAGCTCCGTGCTCGCATCTGCCACCGCTAGTATGTCCTACGTTTTGATCGTTCAACATACTTTTCATAGTAACTTTTCTAAGGAGATCTATACCTTTAGAGGGCCCGGCTCTATGCTATATATGTGCATCGATGTGACCTCTTGTAATGAATCCTTGACAACTGTTTTTGTCAGCATCGTTAAATGATGACTCCGCCATCAAAAGAGCGAACCTTCTAGCTGTTCCTCTGCGACCAGGATCACACTCGTCGATTTTACCGCCTCCCCAAAATCATTCTGTACCGGCTCCGGAACAGGACTACTCTCCATGTACGTATCTTGATCGTTATCTAGCTTCGGCCGGGTAGAAGTCTGAGGTTTTGGGACACCGGTAACGACGAATGTAGCGTGGCATGATCCTTTTTGTTTCTTATTCTCGGATTCATAAAATTCGGCGAGGTATCTAGCGGGAAGAAAGCGGACACCAGTATGAGCTGTCGCTGAAGAGAGCCTGGAGATAGATAGGGAAAGTAGCTACTCTTTGGCCTTGTTGACGTGGATTTTAAGCTCGCGACTTAGTAGGCGGTATGTAATCTGTCGCAATAGTGTCATTGAGAGCTCTTTAGCTATGTGAGGGGAGTGAAGAAACCTACGAGCTTGTTGTCGTTAAGGACCCTGGCTGCCAGGAAGGAGGTATAGTCGGCGGACATTGCGATCAGATACGGTGTTCAAGTCAATGGGTCTTTGTAGGCGGTCTTCTAGGGGGATGTATGGTTCGTCGCGGTCAGCATGTTTTGGAGGTTGAAGTCATTGAGGAAGACGCGTTAAGAACATCCACACAATTCCTGAACGGGCGAGCTCAAAATACCACACAACGCACCTGGAAAATAGGCATTGCAGAAAGCTATGGTGGGCTATTTACGGACTACATTTTAAGGCAGTTGTTTGCTGACGAGGTGGTTCAAATTGAGAAGGGTTATTTTCGCTTCTCCCTTGAAATCTTCGAGCTCATGTAGAATACGATCAAAACCATGACTAGTGTCGTGCACAAGTGTCACGCTTAGGCTAGGAAGTTTGAAATGAAATCAGCAGGAGGGTGTTTCCGGGCATGGATAAAGCGTAGCCCATATAAGGAATCGAGAAAGCTTTGCCGCGTCTTTCAAAATTATATCAGTTTATTATCTTGCCGCAAGGCTTCAAGATTAGATGACTCCTAAGATGCTAGTCATTGGCTCCCTCCCATGCTTCATTCAAGTGCTCGAATCAAACTTCCGAAACTACCGGGCTATGGTCGACGCTGAGCGCTACATATGAGCACGAGCCGTAAGCCTTTTCAAAAATAATGTTCTCTGCAATCTTGGAAGGAGGGTATTAATTTTCATATAATATTTCGAGGCGATACAAGTAGAAAGATTATCATTGATGGCAATAGCATTCTTCTGTACGGCCGGCCTCTCATGATCTTAATAGGTATCAAACAGATGTCGGCATCTCTAGTTGCAAGAGCGGGCAATATGATACAGCGGTGTTTTGTCGGAGGAAAATGTTTGTTAAGGGCTGCGGGGAAAAAAATTGCAAAAAAGATGTTTTGCCAGCGGGAGGATTCGAACCACCTACTCTAACCCAACACCCAGCGATCAAACCCGTAGGCGATTCAGCGATAGTAGCTGAGCAGCGTGTTACCATTACACCACGCCGGCTTTATTTGATGTCTACTATCCCATCAATACTTTATATATACCCAAATATTTAACAATCACAAAGAAAATAAAAGAGAAAAAAAAAAGAGCAAAAGATAATACCCGCGGGAGGACTCGAACCACCTACTCTAACCCAACATCTAGCGATCAAACCCGTAGGCGATTCAGCGATAGTAGTTGAGTAGCGTGTTACCATTACACCACGCAGGCTTTTATTTGATATCTACCATCTTATCGATGGGCTCTATATCCTGCAACGTTACCCAATTACACAACATCCTAGTTGGTGAGGAGAAGCCTTTCTGGGCTTTTATTTAGCCATCAACTTTGATGTAGCATTATCGACGACATCAATACAATGCCCGATGGACGTACTTTGAACGGGAATGTTGAACGCAACCAACTCGGATGGTCTCACAAACTCAAGCTCCCCAAAGTATCGATATATATTTGAGTATACTTTCAAAGCTAGAGGCATCTGACTCTGCGTATACCTGTGCAGGCAAATGAGATACCTGGCGCTGGTACAGATAGGTATCTGTAATTTAGTACCACGATATTTCCAATGTATCAACCATCCGTTGCGAAGATAGATATGGTCTGCTTAGTCAACCACGAGCTGCGGGAAAGTGGACCTCAAGCCAAGAGAACGAGAGGTCGACTATGGCAAACGAGTACCTACTCGTGCATACGAACAAGCGAACCGAGGGTTAGATGGCCGATGGGACCACTAAAATTCGCAGATATGCGATGTGGCTGAACACCATTAGAGAGGACACGCCGATAGCGACAGCAAAAGTGGGGGTGTTATTAGCGAGCCATCAGATATGGATATCGATAACAGTTTCTAGATACTGATGACCTAGATGAATTCCGTGACCGCCGACGACATTTTATCCCCCGCTTCTCTCCCACAACCTTCAAAAATTTTCATCCGTATCCAATAGAAAGATATTCTGTCGCGGTGTTGTTGCTGTTGTGCGCCCGAATTGGGGAAAGCGGAGTCTGCGTCGCCCAATGACGTAGGAAACGAACCTCAAACACCCGCGTAGTGCTCCAATCTTCAAACATCTCCAGTTCTCTCGCCATCAACCTCTCAATTGACTCGATTCCACCGAGTCCCTCTTTCTCTTTCGCTCGTTCAGCAGCTCACGGGGAGGCCTTCGCTCATGTCGGCTTGGATGAAGCCATAAACTTGATCCCTAGGTTGACCCCTCACCCTGCCCCACACCCCTCCCCGGCCAACCCCTATCAACCATGTTTGCACCTCGCCTCATCTCGCACGCGACATCGCGATGTCTACGAGGTGCGGCACTTCGGAGCCATCAGTCTCCGATTCTCTCGCAGTTGGAAACCCCGAAATTCAAAAGCTCGCCAGTTTTCAACGTTATTCGTTCGATCCGGACCTCCCGCCCCGCAACCGCTGCTACCCGTGCTCCCTCAGCTCTCCTCGTTCGTAATGCAAACCTATCTTCGCGATACCAATCACCGATTATCCTCCAAATCCGAAGATATGCGGATGAAGCTGCTGCCAAAGGTGTCCCTCCCACGAAGGTTAAGAAACCTCGTGGTGCGATATTAAAGGCCTGCATCAGGGCTCTCACTATGTTTGGTTTCGTCGGCGCGGTATTTGGTGGTGCGATCATTGCATTCTTTATCTACGATGCTACCACGTATAGCGAAGACCCAGCAGTCGTCGATGTACCTGTCTCCGAATTGGCGTTGAATCCAGAAATTGGTGGGCCGAAAAAGTTGCCTATCGCGAGGGTCTTGGTCGATGATGATGAATCCGAAGGCCGAGCTACTTGCAAGCATAAGCCAAAGCTAGTGGTATGTTATAATCGCAGTGGTAAATAATATTTAATGGATAAAGTACTAAGTTATGTTGCAAATAGATTCTAGGATGCGGCTGGGGCTCTGTTGCAATCCTCAAGACGCTTGCTGCTGACCAGTATCACGTTACCGTTGTCTCTCCGTCAAACTACTTTCTGTTCACTCCTTTCTTGCCCAGTGCTACTGTAGGTTGAACCAAAACTCCTCCCAAATAAACAAAGCTAACCCTTCTCAAGGTTGGAACTCTCGAACTTCGTTCTCTTGTTGAACCCATTCGCACCATTCTCGCACGTATCAGAGGTCATTTCCTCCAAGCCACAGCCGAAAGCGTCGAATTTAGTGAAAAGCTAGTTGAAGTATCACAGATAATCGATGGCGAAAAACGTCACTTTTATCTCCCGTACGACAAGCTTATTATTGGCGTTGGCTCTCAAACGAATACGCACGGTGTCACTGGACTAGAACATTGTCAATTCCTCAAGACTATCGAGGATGCACGCAAGATCCGAAGGAGGGCGATTGGAAACTTTGAAAAGGCTGTTCTACCCACCACGAGTGACGAAGAGAGGAAGAGACTCCTCTCGTTCGTAATCTGTGGTGGTGGTCCGACTGGTATCGAATTTGCCGCCGAAATCTACGATATGCTGAATGAAGACTTGATCAGACACGTGAGTTTCTCAATCTTGGAAGTCGAAAGAACTTGATCTGACTATGGATAGTACCCTCGAATTTTGCGAAATGAGGTCTCTGTACATGTCATTCAATCGCGGAGCCACATTCTCAACACCTACGACGAAGCTCTGTCTATGTACGCTGAAGACCGATTCGCCCGTGATCACGTCGAAGTCTACACAAACGCTCGAGTCCAGGAAGTCAAGCAAGATAAAATTGTTTTCTCTGAAAAGACCGAAGACGGCAAAGTAGTCACCAAAGAAATACCCTACGGATTATGCCTGTGGTCAACTGGCGTTTGTAAGCTTCACACCCGACTCCGAATATTAACGCTTCGTGCTAACCATCATATCCTAGCGCAAACCGAGTTCGCTAAAGATCTCGCCACCAAACTCGACAAGCAAACGAACAAACATGCCTTAGAAACTGACACTCACCTCCGTCTCATTGGTGCCCCTCTAGGCGATGTTTACGCTATTGGTGATTGCTCCACAGTTCAATACAATTTAACCCAAAACATCATGACCTTCCTCCGCGATATTGCTTGGGAAAAAGGTAAGGACCCTAAGGAGGTCCACCTGACTTTCAAAGACTGGCAAACTGTCGCCCTTCGAGTGAAGAAACGTTTCCCACAAGCTGGCGCTCACCTCCGCCGTCTCGACAAACTCTTTCAACAATATGATGTCGATCATTCCGGTACCCTTGATTTTAACGAGTTTTCCGAGTTACTTTCAAAAATCGACGATAGCTTGACTAGTTTGCCTGCCACGGCGCAGAGGGCACATCAACAGGGACAGTATTTGGGTAGAAAATTGAATAAACTCGCACAGGTCGCTCCTGGCATGAGAGCCAATGGGCTGTTGGATGGTGATTTGGATGAGGCTTATTACAAGGCTTTCGAATACAAGCACCTGGGCAGTTTGGCGTATGTTGGAAATGCTGCTGTGTTTGATATTCAAGGTTACAACTTTGCAGGTGGCATTGCGGCGGTTTACCTTTGGAGGTTAGTTCGTTCGGAAGGATAAATGTTGGGGATTCCATGAGTTAGTTATGCTGATTTTTGGGTTTTTACAGATCTGCATACTTTGCACAAAGCGTGAGCTTGAGGACACGATTCCTGCTGTTCATGGATTGGGCGAAGAGAGCACTGTTCGGCAGAGGTATGCATCATTCACCGTCCTCAAAAGCTAAAAGGCTTTCTAACTAATCTGCGTTTGTTTAGATATGATGGACCTTTAAACTATTCACTAGGTCTGTCAACTGCTCCATATATTCCCGCGAGAGAACTTGTGAGCTCAGAACCCTCCCAGACTCTTTCCTTAATGCGCCTCCAGTAATTCCTTCGTGTTTTTTTGTCTTTCTAAGTACTGCCTTCTCTTGTTTTTGATTAAGCAAGCGAATTGATTCTTCTTCTAAATGTTGATAAATTTATACTTTTCTGCGATACATATTTATAAATTATGTCTAAAGCTTTCTCTACGCTTTGTTATTTTTTTTTTTTTTTAGTTTATGACTTCGTTTTTTAAACCTTTGATTTTGGTTAGATTTTCTCCTCTGAATTCTTAATCGTTCTTCCTTTAAGACAATATAACGGCATTACGGATAGTAATACCGTAATGTCGAATCGTGGGCTTGGGTTGCACAATATTCAACCTCATTTGGCCAACCTCGTTCCAGCGTGGCAGTATAAATTGTGGTCTAAGCAGTAAAGACATACTCGAACCAGGTTTAAATTAGACGAGGCGACTGTAGTTAAACTACGGGTGAACCCGAATTGAACTACTGTTAAACCGCAGTTGAACTACAGTTCTACCGTGCCCTAGCTGTGGTGTTGGGTCCATCCAACGAATATGCGTTTGTGTAACAGGTCCATTGAAACGAAGCACGCTTTGAAGTTAGGATGAGTTGCGAAACACCCAACTTTTTCCGCCATCTCCAGGTACTTAGTTGATGTATAGATAGACGTATTGGGCGACACAAAACATCATTTACAGAATGATAGAATTCACGGAATTCGAAGATTTGGTCTCAGGGTTATTTTGAAGCAACTTTAGTCTTCACTCACCCGAATCCAAATCCAATTATTCGGTGTAACAGTGGGGGGGGAACGAACACGAAAAAGAGACCGGGGTTTCAGAATCGAGTAAGTTTGGAGGGCAAGAGAGGAGAGAAAAAAAAAAACGCCATGGTCGCTTTTTCCTTTTCTTCGTTATGCACGATTGAACGGGAGGGTGCAACACCGGAAATTTCGGTCGTTCTGTCATGTTTGAGGCAGGGGGATGGGTTAGTTTGAACTAACGAACGAATCGTAATTCAAAAAAAAAAGGGTGAGTAAGGGGTCGCAGAACACGGTATGTGTGGCTGGGCTTGCGTCAATTCGATGATAATTTACACCATAATGCTTATTCTCGAAGACTTCTATTTGAGTAAATTTCACGGTGGAAGAATTGCGGAAGAACGGTATCGGGATTACGATGTCCGATCTTGAAACTGGGTTCTTTTCACGAGGCTTTTTCCCTTTCGAGATTGAGAATCTTAGGTTAAATCCACAAACATATGTTTTGTTAAAGTGGCTTCGAAACCAGGCAATTGCGAGTTTAAACAGCTTTTCTACGAAAGAAAGGGTTTGGGGAAAGAAAAATTGGCGTATATGCAATATAGCGCAGTAATATACCTGCAGAAGCAAAGCAGAGGCTAGGTTCACGACTTTGTGGTTCCCGAACCCTTTTTCGTGCGCGCATGTGCTCCTCATTCGTGTTCTTTTCTTCCACAAGACGTTCCACTGCTTGTTTGTTCAGGTGGGCTGTGTTCCCCTTCTTAATCTCGTTTCAATTAATAAAGAAAAAATACCGAGTGGATAAAGAAAAAAAAGATGGAAAAGAAAGCGAGAGAAAGAGAGGGAGACGACGCGGTTCTTTCATTAAAATTATCTTTGATGATGCATCACTTTCTTGAAACCCGACGAGAATGATTTGCAGCACGCGGCAGCAAGTTTTAGCAGCCGTTGCGTTACGAAACCCCGAGAAAAAAGTTAATCTCAAAGACCCACACGTATAGACTTTTTTCCTGCTCGCGTGCCAAGTCGATAAAGCTTGCCGTTGCTGTCCCCCCACGGATATCGCGGACACGGAGCCTATCGCATAAAACTGTATATTGGCCCAGCAATCATTCTTTGCTCCAAGAGTTGGGATTGAAGATCCAAGATGAATTGGAGATAATCGGTCACGAGGGGATTTATGAGGGGGCGCGGTGGTCTACGGTAGGCAGGAGGGAGAAGCCGAAGCCGACCGCAATGTCATTATGACTTAGTCTCCGTACCAAGAGATTTGGTCTATGCCAGTGATTCCAACCAAAGATTTCTTTCGCTGGGAAACTGGAATAATACTTGAACTAGGTAGTTCAAATCATTGAAAGGGACTGGCTGGGGAACGAAGAGTTCCGTCGTCGCCCATTCGCTGATATTCTGAAAGGAAAAAAGGTACGGGGTCAAATATAGAACGCTTACGCGGTGTTCGATTCCCAAAGAGATTGCGATTCGCGCTGGCCTTAATCTCAGGCGGCTGTCAATCCCTAGTTTGACTACTTTTTTCTCTTCTTCGACGGCTTGCCAGGAGAATTTTCCGGACCAATATCCTATTCCTATTTCTATGCAATGGGGTTCTGTTCCCCTTACTCGCAATTCGCGAGGGCAAATTGAGATGGAAAAACAAAAACTAGATGAAAGATGGCCATTTCGTGCTCGCTTTTTGTTTGACAGGTGATGCAGCAGTGCGGAAGTTGGAGCATCTGGGTAATGGTTGACTCGCGACGGGCTTGATCGATTGGTGGTTTCGTCGACGGGCCCACCCACACCTGCAAAACAAGTTCGCTGGTGGTCGCTTGGCGAAGTTTCATGGTGTCTCTGCTCCGGATGCTGGTTACGCCATGCGCTAAGTTGGACATCAATCATCCCAGGGTGCAGTGCCTGTTGCTTGCTTGGTTAGCGAAGAGATGGGAACTTCTTTTTTGGCTCCGTCGTTACTCGTTGGTCCGTTGCCCTTTTCTTACGTAGTAAAGGGCTATTCTCTGGATTCCGAGAGAGGCTTGACGAAAAGTGGGCGGTACTTTAATGGTGCTCCGTCAAGCTGCGTAACCTTTGCAAGTTCCCATAGGCACCACAGTCGCTCGTTTGCCGACTCCCGGCTTGTCCTGTGTCTGGTCAGTTCCTTTTATTGCTTCCGGTTTCCTTTGAGAGCGTCGATGCATGTACCTTCGCTGTCGGGCACGTCTAAAGGTCATCATCAGCATCATCCTCCTGCTTCGTCGTTGTCGTCGCTGTCTGGATAGCTTCGCGGCCAGGGTAGTCCGGCTTCCTTGTTTCAGTCCGGCCCATCTCACCGCACCGTCCTCTTTGGAAGAAGGTCCAACTGCAGGGTCGCTGTCTCTCATTTTCTTCATATAGCCGACAAGCAATATCTGCCGTTTACCTGATCATTGACCGAGATAATAACAGCTTGTCGAGATATCACATTCTGCAGAAATCTTTGGTCCAGCAGCAGTTCCCGTCACTCGTTGCTTTTCGTCACTGTTCAACAAGAGGACTGCACTTCTGGACCTCCCTTCGCCAGATTCGATCTCGAGGCACGATCTGGACAGCATATCCGAGCTCTGTTCCTGAAGCACTAGCGACATTCCGGCCCCAAGCGAATGCCCCCCAGGTACAGTGCGGTGTACCGAGCCTGATCGTTGGTACATAATACCAAGAGCAATTGGCGGCGTGGTTTGGGAAGGAAGAAAGGCACCTGTGCCTTCTTGATTCTGCAGCGGACTCCTGAAGGGATCCATAGCTGGTGCTGGGTTTAATGATATTGGTTGATTGAGGGCGAGAGAGATTGCAGTGCGTGGGAGAGTTATTAAGGGAGGAACCCCAAAAACAACACTTCATCAAAAACCGAAGGCCCTCCACCGCTGCACCCCGTCCAAAGGAAAAATAACCAACCATCTCGATACAACCTTCCCTCTCGAATACGATCTGAACTTCGCGACGGCGCCCTCCTGCAGAAGTGTGTGCCAGCGGGCCAAAAGCGAAAAAAGGCTGCCCCCCGTCGCTTTTCTAGATCTTCGCGATCTAGCTCCCTACCCTTCTCGACCGCCTCCCTCCTGACATTCTCTTCCGACCCATTTGCTTGGCAATGATGCTGCCTCGACAGTTTTCGATTAACCGGTCGACGGTGCTGTTACCTACCGTTGCAGTTCTCGTAATACTGTTTCTGCTATTGAGAATAACAGGTTGGCGCCAATTTCCATATGGGGACTCCCTTTTACGCGGTGATGTCTGGTTTGCTAACCCTTACCACCTCTTCTTCGCAGACGACGGCGATACAAGACCCTGGGAATCTCGGCGGAAATACCCTCTAAGAACAAAACCGACCGGTCCACGAAGGAGTCAGAGTGGTCTATACACAAAACAGGAGCAGGCGCTGATACGGCGGAAACCGCGATATGCAATCACATCTACAATTCAAACGGGTTCTTACACCCCGCTCGGCTTGATGCTCGGGTACTCGATACAAAAACATAATGATCTAGCAGCTATGGACGCGGAGCTGGTGATGCTGGTGCGGTCGACTGGTACGGATGGTGTCTCGGCGGAAAACATCACACGGCTGGAAAGGGCTGGTTGGAGAGTCAAGGAAGCTGAGGAGTTGGAGTTCGAAAACGTGGATACCTCGCAGATCAGAAGCCACCACCGACACAATCTCAACAAACTCCACGTGTGGAGCTGGACCGAGTACGAACGAATCATATTCCTGGATGCCGACACCATCTGCAAGGGGTCTTTGGCCGAACTATGGCAGATGCCTGGTGACTTTGCTGCCGCGCCTGATGTTTGGTGGGACGTGATCACCGACAACAGATTCAATTCCGGGTTGATGGTACTGCGCCCTTCGACGGAGGAGTTCCACTCGCTAGTCAAGCACGTATCAGACCCGAATTATCACTCGCCAAATGATGCCGATCAGGCGTTCCTAAACACCTACTATCGGTTCCGGTATTACGGGTTACCTTACAAGTACAACTTTAACCTGATTATGGTGGGTAGTAACTTCTGTTTTATGCGGGGTATTCGGAAATTGCTAACGGGCGTCGCTATAGTACCAATTCCACCGATATTACTGGGACCTATTATGGGAGGAGGCTGTGATCGTGCACTTTACCGTTCGAAAACCCAAACCTGATCCGAAAGAGCACTGCCACAAGGGCTGTAATGAATGGGAACCGATGGAGGTACGCATAGGATATATCCGTCTTAGCCCTTGAGGATATCGAGAAGCTAATAATTCATTACAGTGGTACGGAATGATGTTCCGCGAAATGCTGGCGTTTTATGGTTGGGAAAACGAGATCCCGCTACACGCTTGACGCAAAACATCCCTAAATGTCGATTCCTTTCGCCTTTTTATCTCTCCGCCAACCGGTGTCGGAACCTACGAAACGATTTTCCCTCGCCCCATCATTGTCCACACACGACACGAGTACAGCGGCGGAACCTCTTGCTTTGAGTCAGCGACCACGACGTTTTTATTTATTTTCGCACACTCTGAATTCGACGATGAACAGCGATTTCTTTGGTTTAATACTTAATACAGCGGGGCTCTTTGTTGTTTCCTGCTTACGACTCTAGAGTTTCTTTTTTCACTTTCTGCTGGCCGTTTATTTCCCGAGAGATGTGCTCCAGTGCGGTACCATATATCTCCGTCTTGTCCGATTCTTAACCTCATTTTATTTTCGCCACTTTTTGGAAGACCTACCACCTTGATTTCAGGTGTATATACTTAAGTACCCTTTCTCCTCTTTATTTTGGATCCGTATTCGACTGTACAATATTCCACTATTTCTTCTTCTTTTGGATCTTTCTTCTTCCAGATTGATTATCTTTTTTTTTTTGAAATGTTGTTTGGTGTCTTGTTTTGTTTCTTTTTCTTACAAAAAAAATTTCCTTCTGAACTGGCGTCTGCTTTGGATTTAAAGGACAGCTTGTAGCTCATGGGTTTTTTTAATTGGAGCCAAAGCTGAATTGGTTTTATCTTAGCTATGTGGATTAGCAAATCCCAATACCCCAAGACTAATGGTACCAAGTTACTATGCAAACAAGCCCTCCATACAGAACAATATCAACCGTGAAATACAATTCGTTCTGAGACTGAGATATCATTTGCGCGTGAATGAGAGAAATGCGAGATCCTGATGTCACATGACCGCAGTTCTGTTCGCCTGCCTGACAAACAACAAAAAAGGCGCCTCGCTGTCCTCACAAACTCGAGGAGAGAAAGTCTGCTCCATACAAACCGCATCACCTCCGAAGACGACGCGAAATTATAACAAAACCCACATCCCGGATATTCCATCTCCAGATCTCCCCAGAACACGCATTTACATTTAAACGATGGTAACCCGCGATGGGTCGCAGGAACCCGCTGCCGAAAAAGAAGTTATCACAGGCTATGCTACCATCGCTACGCTTGCGTGAGTTCCTTGCCTTGCCCCCTAACCCCCGAGAGGATCTTTTTGGCGTGTGATGGGTGTTTGTCGCGTCACGTGATGGCACTTTCCAACACCACGCGCAACACATCAACACATTAGACAACACAACCGCTAATAACTTTTGGCTGTTTAGGATTGGTGTCAAGGCCTGGGTCGAGAAGGATGGTGAGCATAGGAAGGCAGAGATATTGTCGAAGACCATAAGGAAGGGCGAGCCGGTCTTCTACGTCCATTACCAAGATTTCAACAAGGTTCGCACGTGCTTTCATATAATATATCTTCGAACCACTTGCTAACTTGTATTTATATGTAGCGTCTCGACGAATGGGTAGACGCATCAAGATTCGATCTCAGCAGAGAAGTCGAGTTCCCTGTTCCAGAGAAACCCGCACCGCCGAAGAAGGAACAGTCCTATCCCAATCTTAAAAACCAGAAGAAGGATAAGAAGCTACCGAGGGATAGTATCGCCTCGACGCCTGATCCGTCCGCTGCTACACCCGCCACACCATCCGCATCTACACCCTCACGCCCTCTAAAACGCAATCGAGTAGCCTTCGAAGCCGACCTTGGATCTCCGGGGTCGATTGCTACCCCTGGCCCCGGCGACGACGATGGTATCGACGTCGTTGAAACCCCGGCGGGCAATGTGGTAGCTCCCTCGACAGATCCCTCCGGTGGACGCGGCGAGGTCGAAGGTTTCTCTAAAGAAAAAGAAATCGAAAAACTCCGAACTTCTGGTTCCATGACACAATCCGCACACGAAGTCGCGCGAGTTCGGAATTTATCGAAACTTCAAATGGGGAAATTCGAAGTCGAAACTTGGTATTTCTCACCTTACCCCTCAGAGCTCACGGAATGCGATGTGGTCTACATTTGCGAGTTCTGTTTGAGCTACTTTGGTGAGGAGAGGAGGTTCCAACGACACAGGATGAAGTGTGAATTGTTCCATCCACCAGGGAACGAGATTTATCGCGACGATCACGTAAGCTTCTACGAGATTGATGGGCGACGGCAGAGAACTTGGTGTAGGAATCTGTGTCTGTTGAGCAAATGTTTTCTCGACCACAAGACATTGTACTACGATGTCGATCCCTTCTTGTTCTACTGCATGACTTCCCGAGACGAGTATGGCTGTCACCTGTTGGGATACTTTTCGAAAGAAAAGGAAAGTGCGGAAAATTATAATTTGGCCTGTATTTTGACCTTGCCGCAATACCAACGGTTGGGATACGGAAGGCTATTGATCGCGTTCAGTTACGAGTTGTCGAAACGCGAGGGCAAGTTGGGCAGTCCTGAAAAGCCTTTGAGTGATTTGGGACTGTTGAGTTACAGAGCGTTTTGGCAGGAAGTTATCGTCGACTTGTTGGTTGAGGTGAAGGAGAATAAAGGTGAAATCAGTGTCGATGAGATTGCGACGAGATTGGCAATGATGGCGAATGATGTGGTTCACACGCTACAGAATTTAAATATGATAAAATATTACGTGAGTAGTCACCCTTCTCCAGGTCTTCGGGTCGTCGTGTCTTCAATTCGAGTAGATGCTAACATCAGACTACAGAAAGGGCAACATGTCATCTGTCTCACAGCGGGTGTCATCACACAGCGAGAGGCGCTGTTGGAGAAACAGAAGGTCAAAGGGAGGCGAACCATCGACGCTAGTTTGCTCAAGTGGAAGCCACCGGTATTCTTGCCAGCGGCTAAGACCTGGAATTGGTAGTCCTGATGATCAGGTCTTATATCTCCCTCTCTCCTTTAATCTCGTTTCGTTTGTGTTTTTATTTTTTTAAGCTGGTACTCTAGATCATAATAGCATCGCGATCGGTTCTGCTTTTCTCGGGGCGGAGTTATGTTTTGAACAACGGTGGTGGGACTGCTCTTTTTGGGAGTTTTTGACTCTTTTATCCCTTTTCACGGTTGTATACTATCTGAATCTTGGTGACGCCTCATTTACGTCGCATTGATTTTACAAAATTTTAATTATACTATGTAGCAATACTATACGCGGGAAGAGCGTTTTATTTTAACAGCGATATAATGTGGGCTTTAGTAGTTCCAGGTGTTCAGAGACACAATATGTCTGGGTTTCGAGGCTGTGTTACATTCTCGTTGGTTCGAGGAAGTCGAATTTACCAACATCGGTCTATTAAGACTTACAACTGTTAACACGGGCTTAGCCACCTGATATAGGGAGAGGTCGCAGCAGTAGCTTCGTTTCGACTCCCAGCAAATCCGGCTGTCAGTTTCAGATTTTGTGACCTTTCGATGATGCGGAACCTCGGGAACCACTATAAAGTATCAGCCCAATCCCAGTCGAATAGTCTAATAATCATTATATCACGCTGAAATTGGTATCGCGGTGGCGGTGCGGATACGCAACTACACAACGTTCATGCATGCTGCCACACAGATCTCGTTGAAACAATCCCCCGTTACACGCAACATTACAACAACCACATTTGTTTGCGAGAGAGGACATTTGGACAATATAAAATCTACCAATTCATTGATATTTGAAAGTGTTCCCCCTTGGAAAGACGTACCAACCAATATGGCACAAGGTTTTGCAGCAGTCTCAGCGTACCCATTGGTAACCTTGCCTTCGAATGTACCAAACACCGAACCTATCAACGGTTAATAAACACGTGCCATTATTATTTTCTAAAAGAATGATGGTTAAATGCCTCCGAGCTTCCCAAATGTATTATATGCTTTATCAATAAATCGTACGTTTTATTTCCTTTTTTGTTAGCTCGGTGCTTTCGTATGCCCAGAAAACCGGCAACGGGTAAAGGGTCAAGAATGGCTCCGGACACGATAACCTCCATCTTGATTCTCCTCATTTTAGGCATATTCGGAACTCTAACGACTGTCAGGCTCCTTTATACACGTCACGGAGTAGGTATTAGTTTAGAAGATTTCTTCAAAGGAATACCGGCACCTGGCGCTCAGGTCATTTTACCCACGGATATTATAAGCACCAGCTTCACAAATACGGCTACTTCAGACCCCCTTGATGTAGAACGAGATTTAGATATCGTTATCTCGCATTATAAAGAAGATTTAGAAGATGTTCAGAAGATTATAAGTCGGATAGAAGCTCTGTCTAATATTAAGAAGCTGAATCGAAGGGTATACTTGTATACTAAAGATGAGCTCGCTGTCAATCACACGGAGGAAATAAATCAGATTCTGCGTATAAATAACACTGTAAATCTACCCAACGAAGGGAGAGAAGGAGGTAAATAATCACAGATCCTTGGTTACATATTTTTTTCATACCTATTTTCTCGTGCTTACAAGACCGCTTGAGTTTTTTCTAGGAACGTATTTACGACATATCATCGATAATTACGATAATCTCCCTCGTCACACTCTCTTCATGCAAGCCGGACCCCACAGGCCGAACAAATTTCTGCAAAAAATAGAAAAGTACTTCCATAACGAAACCGGGGTTTTATCACTCGGCCCGTACGCGACCTGCCCCTGCGGCAAATGTATATCCAGATTGAACCCCGGCGTCGAATTCCCCCACGTCCCCGAAATATACACCCAAACCCACCCAACTTCCTGTCAACCAGAAGATAAACTCCTGTTAACTTTCCAAGGCCAAATCATCGTGAATAGGCAAAATATACTGAAGAATAAAAAGGAAATATACGAAGATATAT
This sequence comes from Dactylellina leptospora, assembly GCA_036971365.1. NCBI lineage: Eukaryota > Fungi > Ascomycota > Orbiliomycetes > Orbiliales > Orbiliaceae > Dactylellina > Dactylellina leptospora. The sequence continues at coordinate 606,462 of JAJTUC010000013.1, read as the reverse complement.
CTTATAAACTCCTTCATTCGGTCGGGAGGGATCGGATACCTGAGGTATTAGCGCTTTATGGGGATGGGATGCCTGATGAGAGTATTTCGAATCCGTATTATGGACATACGTTGGAGAGGAGTTGGATGATTCTTTTTCATTGTGATCGGCCGGGGTTGGTGAGGAGTTGCGCGCCGGAGAAGTCGCGGCAGAGGCTTGATTCGTGTCAGTGTTTGGTAGATACTGAAAGTGGACTAGATGGTATGAAAAGATGATTGGGCAGGTTTTTCTGGAAGGTAGCAGGCGTTATTGTATTGATAGTATATTTTAGATATTTTTATCTCATCTCAGTTCATTTAATGTATATGCTGATGTATATGCTAATTTACATGCGGATACCAAAAATCATTCCTATAAACAGTTATAAAACTGCGGACGTGTAAACCATATTCAATCAACATCCTCCTTATCTATCCGAAACATAACTCTTCTAAAAATATTGCTCACCTGTATACAGGAAACCACTATAATTCACCAACTAAACTCCTATAATGTTTTCGCCTACATTTAATGTGTTCAAAACCAAAACATCCCACTGGGTGAAGGAAACCCCTCTGAACGTCTCGGAATTCACCGGGCACAAGTGTTAGCCTCAACTCCCCCAGCCCCGGCGGTTTCCAAAAGTCAGAGCGAGTACATTTACCTGTGGCTACCACCAAGTCTCGTAACTCGCTCACAAAGCTAGACGATATGTATCCATCGGCACACGCACGCAACTAAAAAAGAACCAGATGATACATTCTTTACATACGTCAATAGCCAAGAGAAAAAACCCTTGAAATTTAACTAATTTAGCCCGTCTTTTAGATCTCTTTAAAGCAGGAAATAGTTTTTTAATCTGTTACGGATTAGTCCTTGTAGAGTACCCATCGGGTTAAGACTGGCGGGATATAGATGTCCCGTCAGACTAAAAGTCACGGATACGCAACGTCTAAGATAAATGGGCTTGTGGATTAACCTAGTCACATATAGGCTCTAATCCTTTTTTCCCTTATTCCGTAGGTTACGTTCCGGATTAGGGATGTGTAGCCACTAATACCGTTAAAGGGTCCAATAAGGCGAAGGTTATATCTTCATATCGTCTCGGGGAAGGCAACCGATACAGTCCGTCAGATTCTGGAAGATTTCGCGCAGATGACAAAAAGTAAAGGTTGCGAATTGTAAAAGATCATCGGTGCACGCCACGACTCGATGCGGGAAATTCGCTGTTGGAAAGAGGGGAAGATCGCACGTGGTTGGATTAGTTATCTCAGTCCATTCTAATCTTCAATCTTAATCAAATCCCATTCCCAGGATTCTGTTTGAACGGAGGGAAGAGTTTATTTGAGAAATTCAAATTCATTGGGGATATCGTGCGCCAGTCCGAAATACAAGAAAGTGAAACATATAAGTGAATGAGACAAAGTGAAATAAACAAGATGAGAAGAAAAAGCATAGAAGAGAGACAAGCGAAGGCTAGGCGAAGAATGTGTTAAAGTACAGTACCGATAAGGATGATAGTGACCGACGCTAGCTAGAATGGAAAGAAAGACCCCAAATTATGAACGCCTTGCAGTGATTAAACAACCTTTGTGGCTTTTAAATATGTGAAAAAAAACATATATACGTTTTTTATGTTTCGCAAGTGATCATAACATAGAAACAAGAAATAAACTTACCCAAAAATTTCGGTGAATACAATTGCATTAAAAAAAAAAAACAAAAAATGCATGAGAAAAGCAAGATACCACCAGATGCGTATTCGCCACTTCGTGTATCTACTCCTCTTCATCTTCCCTAATCCTCAAAACAAGAAGTAATAGTCGGATTAGAGGACGGAACCATCCTAATCCCATCTGTCATCGCTCTTTTAATCGGTATAGGCGGGGCGGCATTGTTATTGGTAATATTCGTATTCGTCAGCTCGGAGTACCGTTTCTCCCTAGCCCCGCCCTTCTCCCCCACCACGATATTAACAACCCCACCATCAATAACAATCGAACTAGTGCTATTACTCGCACTACTGGAACTCTTTTGTCTAACGCTTAGCGGTCTTGGCCGCATCTCGTCGCTTTCGTCTTCGGATGTGTAGTACGAATCTCGGTAGATGGTCGTGGATGATGAGAGACTCTTCTGGTGGGCTTGGTAGGATTGTGAGACTGTTCGAACAGGTACTTGGATTGACCTTGAGCGGGCTATCGATACCGGTGGGTTTGATATGGGTTTTTGTGCGGGTGGACCACCATTCGTGGGTATCTGTGAACGTGGGCGGGGTTTGGGGATTATTCGGGGAGAGTTTTCGATCATCATTGTATTTCGAGCGGGTGCTCTTTGCGGATGGGCTTCTACCGGTAGCTCTGCCATCGGTGGGATCTGACGAAGAGGGTTTTTAGGTGGTGGAATCTATGATCATAATGTTAGCATCAGGAATGATATAGAATGTCGATTGAAGAAATGAAGTCTCACATTTTTAGCCCGCCAGATGTGAGCCAACTTGAGAGCACAGTTGCCAATAGTTCTCTTCCCCTCAGCACTACACAGCCACCTTCTCGTGCTCGTGCTGATATCCGATAACCTCTGCCATTCATTCATAGCAAAATCGCAGGTCGACATGTCAACATTCAACCTAAAATAATCATCCCTCTGAACCCCCCACTTTCCCAAACTATCAGGCCCGTTCCCGATCAACTCTTGATGGATCTCCTCACTAAGTTCCGTTTTATAGATCAATCGTTTCTTCGCATCGGTGAAATTATCGAAAGGTGTGTGAATCTTATTCTCCCACCAGAGATGTCCGTTATTTCGTTTCTTGGTGGGAGATTTACCGGTACCAACAGATAACACGCATCCCACAGATCGACCAGGCCACTCATTCCACGTAGCTTCTTCAAGCACCGTAGGACATATGTTGTATTTTCCTGCGCCTTCATCTAAGAAGACCGTTTGGCCGATTTGTATTGGTTTGAAGGCGGTCATCGTGGCGGCCGTGGCACGACCGGCTTCCCAGATCTTACATGAAGGTTCCGGGTTTAAGGTAGTGAGGGATAAGTAGGTTCGTAATAAGCACGGAGGAGTCCCTTCTGTCGAGTGTTGGTACATCGCCGCGACAAATCTGAAAGAGAGAAAACTATCAGCCCGGGGCATTTTAAACACTTCGACCCACTAATGTAACTTACGTTTTGCATCTGTCCTCTCTCGGATCGAATAGTAAGGTCTGCGAGCTTCCCGCTTTTTTATGAAGAGTCCCGCCCTCTTGGTACGTCTTGAGCTTATTGATAACATCAAACATCATACTCTTTTCTCTCTGTATCTGTGGTGCATCCTCGGCCAGTGATCTCAACTCTTCGCTCCGCCTAGTGTAAATTGTGTCTTTACTACTCCCAGAACTCTCTGCTCTCGGTCGTGTCTTAGGGTATATGCTGGACTCTCTCTTCTTTTGAAGTAGTTGTCTCTTAGCCTCCTCTTCTTCACCAGCGGTGTGTTCTCTTGTGATCTCTTTGATGACGGACTCGAGTCGGGAGGCTTTGAAGAATGTTTGTCTGTACGGAATACCGGCGATTGTTTTGTCCGTTTCGAAAACTCGTTTGGTCATCTTGACCCACTGTTCCTTGCATGTCTCGACGTCCATGCGCAGACGTCCCAGCATCAACGCGATTAATCTACGCAATCGAATTGTTAGAATACCACTTAAAAGAATGTTTTTTTCGCCGAAAGAGCGTACCCGCCAGTACCAACACCCGCTATCTAAAAGAGGCATTAGCATCGGGATACGTCTGTGCTAAAAAAACGAGGCTTACCATATCGAAGTGGTCGCATGGTAGTGGGATTTCGTGCATCTGAGGCGGCCGTGAATGAATTTCTATGAAGACTCTGTACACTAAACACCAAATATTAGCATTTAGTATGAGTAGCACACTGTCAGAGGTATACATACTAACTTCCTGCAATAGCAGGAGTGACGAATAACCCTTAACTCCTCCGCCATCTAAATATCAAGAAAGTTATTTTAGTCCAAGTCCACAAGTAGATAGATTATATATGTTACAGATATATATTGCGCATACCGAGTGACAAAAGCCGTAGAGGTGTCGAGTTACCGGGCTGTAGGTAAGATAATCTATTCGAACTGGAGGTATTTTCATTTAGTATTTCGAGCTCATGGGGTGGAACGAGGTTGTATTGGGGAGGGTCTGTGTACGCCATGGCTTCTAGGTCCTTCTTATCCATTTTTAAAGGTTAATATATTGATGATCCTCTCTTAAGACTCTTTTGTCTCTTCCTTTCTTTCTCGATGTAGGGATATACTTTTTATTTGTGATGTTTTCTCTTGGGTGTGGGTTGGCAATGGATGATAAGGATCTGGAATATTCAAACGTGTATTTCAAAAAAATTCCTTTTTTTTATGTATCCAGTGACGAGTTTCAATTAAGAACTCGGAGAGTGTCGACTGAGACGAAATCCGCTAAGAAGTCCCAAGTTTATCGTTTCCTTGTGGGTCAAAACTTTGAGAAAGTTTTACGTGGGAGGATTGTATATTTTATGCAATGTCCTAGCCACACGAGGAACCCAACCTGCGGTGGTCGTAAATAAAGTCACCTCGGACGCAGTTGCCTTTTAGAATAACGATGGCGGGTTCGGACGACTGATGGGACCGGCGGCGTGCGGGGATCACAACTCTCTCAATCGGGTTACGATCCAGACCCTTCAACCCGGCGAAATGCCGTATAGACACGGAAAATGTGGTAACCAAACAGGTTTGTATGGCACAAAAGAGATTCCGAGTTGGAGAAAGAATGGAGGTCGTTTATCTTGCGTGTGAGCTAAACGCTTTCCACTGTAGAGGCTAGTTCTCTTATGAAGAACGACGCAAAATAGTAATTATTCAGGAACAGAGACTTAGACAACGTCTCAATGCGAAAATATACCGGCTCCGTGAGGCTTGAAGCCAATTTAAATCTTCAGTGGTGATAGGCTTTTTTTTGGTGTGGCAACGAATCTTTGGTCAATTAGACCCGCAGCGGACGGTGCAGTTGCTGCAGGAACAATTTTATATTCGCCGCTCGTTTGATCAGCGACGCCCAGCTCGCTGATGCGAATGGGAAGATGAAAGGATATGAAAGGAATTTGCAATGGAAAAACTGACTCAGCAACATGCAAATTTCAGTCCTCGAGATCAAATATCCAGCATGAGGGTAATGGGGACGGATAACAGCGCGAGGCGCGCTGGGCCAGTGGCCTACCGAGTCCCATTATATCCTTCTCCTCCATACTCACCTTCCTCTGTCGAAGCGAGAGATGTCCGAGACAGTAACGAAATACCGTTTGCACATGCACATGAAAATTCGCAAAATTCTGGGGATCTTCTAGTTCACCCCGCATTTTAGTGAATTCCCCTGTCAACTCCCCTGGTCGAATTCGTGATTTCTTGAATACGAACAGGGCCCTTTTTCACCCAAGGTTCAATTCTCCAAGTATCACGATCCTGTTGGGGCCTAAAGCGTGAAGGTATACCTTCCTCTTCCTGCCTCGGCTTTTGGAAAGGCGAGCTAAGGTGGGGAGCACCAAGTTTCCGTAGCCCCGGATTTCTAGCATTTAGCTAAAGGTACCACACCTAACAAGCTTTTTGCTTGCTATTGGAGGCGGTGGGACCAGTTCGAGAGCGGTTCCCGCGAGAAACGAAGATCGAAATCACAAGCTCGTGGAAAGCTGCGACCATGAGTATGAGTTCTCCACATTCAGCCATGTTAGCGCAAGAAGAGCTATGAGGGCCTGGCTTCCCTTAATTTTCTCGTCGCTTGCGATATTTCCTTGTCATGGCCATGCATGCAAGCATATGAGAACACGGTGAACGTGATTGTGACCCTCAAGCGATCGCTCTACGCCCGGCATCGTCCAAACGGGGTTCCTGCTTAATCCAGTTAGCGGCTCGTATTGGTGGGATGAAATCCCCTGTTAGTATCAGCATCCCCTTCGCTCGATAAGCCGGCATTGAGAGGGGTCAAATGCAGAGCCAGTTGCTGTCAAGATGTCGCCACAATGTGTATTCATTCGCTCTCGACGGCCGTCGCAGCGGGGAGGTTCGAGGCGACGCGCAACACACCCGACCTCATCTCAACGCAGTGCCGTTGTTTAGCTCCAGTCAGCTAGCACGCCAAGTCCATCGTGCCTCAGCCTCGTAGACGCGCGCGCTCTTGGAGGCCATGAGCTTCTCCGAGAACTTTATATGAAAAATCGAGTCTCCTAGACGTTCCTCCTATTTCTGCGTCGACATAAGCATATAATTCGGACGCTCGTTCACCCTACAATTCAACATGGGTCTCTTTTCCAAGCTCAAGGGAAAGGACAAGCAGCAGGACTTCTCCCACCTGCAGGGTAGCTCTTCCTCAAACTACCCTCCTCCTCCGACTGAGGATTACTCTCACCTTTCAAGTGAGAATAAAGGGAAAGGAAAGGGTCATGACGACTATCCTCCTCCCTCCGGCGCCCCTCCTGGCTATGACATGCCGCCTCCGGGTCCGCCTCCGCCATCCCAGCACTACTACGATATGTAAGGAAAAGTGATATAGAAACTCACACTTCGACTTGATCAGTTAACACGAAAAACTTCTAGACCTCCACCCGGCATCCCGCCAGGTTTCAACGAAGCTGGTGGTGCTTCTGGCGCACCTGGATACCATGACTATGCCCCTCCGTCCGGCCCTCCCCCAGGATATATCCTCTTCGGAACCGCTCCGCCTCCAGCGCCACCTATCCGCTCCCAGATGAACTCTGAAGGTCTAAACGCTAGCGAGGATGATGCTGAAGCCGGACATCAGTACTGCCGTCAATACGGCGTCTACCCACCAGCCTTCCAGCCTCCGGAAACCCTTGACAGAATCAATAGGGGTGAAGTCGGACTTTATCAGCCCGCGAACTTCTCCGGTCACCTTAAAACCCTGGAACCTTCGAAAACCAGGTTTGAAGTACATACTCATAAAGATACACCGGATACTACACTACTCAGTGGTCTACCGCTCTATTCTTACCAACACCACTTCCCTCGAGAGAAGGGCTACAAGACGGTATACTACGAGATAAAGATTAAAGATTTATCGCACGACTCGTCTGTAGCGATTGGATTCGTCAACGTTCCCACCCCGCCATTCAGACTACCCGGCTGGCACCGTGGCGCGTTGGCGGTACACTCCGACGACGGCAACAGGTACATCAACGACCCTTATGGTGGAAGAAAGTTTACGGACCCGTTTAGAGAAGGTGAGACTATTGGCTTGGGTATGAGGTTTAAAATGGGTATGGCGCAGGCTTTTTTGACCAGAAACGGTCGAGAGGTAAAGGGAAGTTGGATGATCGATGAACCAGTGGATTTCGAAGATAGTAGTCGGCTGAACGGTGAAGGGAGCGTTAAAGGCTTGCTGGGTGATAACGATTTGTACGCTGCGATCGGAGTGTTTGGTAAAGTTGAGTTTGAAGTGGATTTCGGATATAACGAGTGGCAGGACTCGACAATTCAGTTTGATAATTAGTAATCAGTAGGAATAGAGGGGGTGCGAGTAATAATTAATATAGGCAAATTTCGATCTTCCGAGTCAACTGGTCGCAAGCCTTGTTCTCGGATTCCCAACAGCGGAAAGCAAATTTATAGGTGTACAACGTGAAATTACAGCAATTGGCTAGTACAAGAAGAGTATTTGTCCCTTTTGAGGACACAAGGCTGTCATTCGGCTGGGAGGTCCAGAATGTGGTTTCCTCACCAAACAACACGCTCGACTGTAGACTGGTCTCAAAATTCAACAAGGCTATTGAATTCCACGACGTCGACATGAAGAACCCCCCCTGCCTAAAGGAGCACATGAGCCGACGCGGAATAGCCTTTCCGATGCTCGCCTCGTATTCATCGCTCGTTTAAATCAACGCGAGCTCAAACGCGGCATGGCTGGCATGCATCAGCGCGAAAAGCTGATTAGATGTCGGTCTACTCGAGTAGACCCTCAACATCGGTCTGCACGATCGTGCTTGCAGATACATAGTCGTACTTAACAGAGGCATAGTTATGCACACGTAATGCGAGTTATCGACGATTGTCAATACAAAGTACTTGTCGATTATGCTGCAGCCTTCTTTTTAACGGAATTCTGCGGCTGAAACGGAGTCCAAGCTACCCGATCGATCAAAACTCTGGGGCGACCATATTTCGTCCTACTCAGGCTGTCGATGTGATCCTGTGCTATCTCTGTTCATTCCTTACATTAAAGTTCAAACCGTGAGTCCGCGAACGTTATAAAGTCCTCCTGATCTCTCCGCGACACCGCACTTAAAAATATTTCCCTTCTGACATCTATCCCGACTCCCATGCCTTGCACTTGCGCAGATTGTTCCCATCACTCAGCGCAATATTCGCTTTATCGTCCTTCCTCGTATTCTTCCAAAATGTGTATACCTAGATTGTCGCTCCTCGAAGGAGACGACCGAGACGTGGTATTCACGAACACTCGTCCAGTAGTCACCAACGTCCTACGAAACAGCCTGAGTAGTTCGTACGTACCGCGTGGCCCAATGCGTTCTCGACGGTATTTGCGTGCCATGAAGAGTGGGGGTTCGCCTTCATCCATTTCTGATACGCTTTATTACGAATCTGTTAATGACTACGTTCGCCGAAGTGGTTATCGTGGGGTACACCATCATCAACCTCCACACGGGGTTGGCGATAATAAAACTATAGTTGTGGATAATTCCGGGGGTAAAAGGTCCAGTGGTTCTACCGCTGTTGAAATCAGTGATGAAAAGAACGGGACTACCACCACTGTTCTTTCTTCTAACGGGAAGAATGCAGACCGAGCTTTGAAAAAATCGGTTAGTTGGAATAAAGCATACGAGAAGACAATTTCGGATTCATCTTCTTCTGACTCGGATACCGAGTCGTCTTCATCTTCGTCTTCATCGGATTCATATGCCTCACGACGCTCCCATCGCGGTAGAAGCCACCGCCGTAGCTCGAGCCGTAGTCGCAGTCGCAGCCACAGTCGCAGCCGAAGCCGAAGCCGAAGTCGTAGCCGCTCCAGAAGCCGTTCAAGAAGTCGATACGATCATTATAATCCAGCCTACCCACATCCGGGATTCGAATACCCGCTCCCACAACACCCGCACCAGCGAATCATCAGCGTACCGACAACGGTACCTATCCCGATGCCGGTTCCACCAATGAATATGAACATGAACATGAGTCCTCATTACCCCGGTATCCCGAGGCCACAAATCGCACCCGGTCTGATAACAGCTCCGGTTACGAACCCGATTACTCCCGTGGTTGTCCAACCGGCACCGCAACTATTGACTCAAGATCCTATGAGCGGGCATAACCTTCATGGGCAGTTTTATGCTAATCATAGGGGTAACCCGATGATGCCGAATCAAATGATGAATGCGCCGCTTTTTCTCTCGATGCATGATCATGAAGATGACCAGGGGTAGTGAACAGGCTGTGAATTATTATTGATGAGTGATATCTCACTTTTCACAATGTTGAGCAACGATCTTATGATTTGGATTGTATTTATTTCTGCTTTTTCGTTGCGTTTCGTTGCTTGGTTTATTTACACTCTACTCTAATTTCTTATATTCGAGTAGCTGTTTCCTTGTATTCATAGTTTTGGTCGGGGAGTCTTATCTGTGATTACCGATTTATCGCTTCTCAATACCATCAGCTTACATCTCCGCAGAGAGAAATATGGGAAATTATAATTTCCCTTGATATGTACGAGTGAACGAAGAAAACCTACCCAACTTACAGATGAGCAACGCACTCAATCTCAACGTCGGTTCCGAGTGGAAGCTGATGAACAGCGATGCACGATCTCGCCTAACAAATTGTTAACACTAGTTCAAACAGGAATTTCCAAGATTGAAAGATGGAAAGGCTTTATTTGGGATACATACCGGCTTGACGTCGCCAAAGTAGTTTTGGTATACGGAGTTAACCTCCTGGAAATCCTTCATATCGGTCAAGAACACCACGACCTTGAGAACTTTATCCATGGAGGAACCAGCTTCCTCGAGGACAGCGCTGAGATTCTTCAAACATTGTTCCTTAAATCCGTATATCCTGAATTAATTCTCCTTCTTTATACTGTTGCAAAATGTTCTTCTTTTTCAACTTACAGCACGAACAGCGATCGGTCCGGACAAAAGCTCCTTGGATTCCGGGGACATTCCAAGCTGACCAGAGACATATACAGTCTTTTCGTGGACGATTGCCTATTACAGAAAAGCAAAGAGAGAGAAAAAGGTACGATATTTTAGCATTTCTTGTTTCGAAACATTTCAGTGGCTCTCCACAAGATATTCCGACGACCTTCTTAATTCAATCGGAGTGCCCCACCTGGTTGTACACAGGGAATGGCGGGGGCGCCTTATCAGTGCGGACAGCAATCTTAGAAGACATGATGCGGCTGTTTGATGTTTGGAACTGTCTTTGAAAGGTGGATATCGGTAGTCGAAAGAGAGAATGTTGGTTTGGGGTCAATTGGCGGAGAAGAGATGTCGTTCTCAGGATTTGTCGTTTGGGGAGTCGGTGGATTATCATTTTTTTCACGACGAGCTCGGGAGCGTCGATAAATAGGAAAGTTTGCGTTGAGGACTAACTGCGACTTGGTCCCGTAACCGGCGTCTGGATGCCGACACAACCCGCTCCGGAGAATGAAACCTCTAACGTAATATCAATTCGTTCGGGTCGGTTCACGCTGTAGACTCGGAGACGCTATCGGTTGCTGACAATATCAAAATTCGACTGTGACATTCCGGCCAAGTCTTGATGACTAAAAAGAGATGGAACTGTATGTGTTTTCTGCATTTCTAATTTCGGACCGCAGCGATTGTGGAGAAGGTCCAGACGCAGGATCGAAACACGCAGCCTCGCGCTTTGAACTTTTTTTTTGACAAAGCTTTGAACAATGGTTAGATGCAGGATTTCTTAAATGCGGTTTCAGCACATAAAATAAATCTTGCTTCTACATGTATGTCAACCGAAAAAAGTGGGTTTACCCAAGCATTCTCAATTATTCAAGTTTCATTGGGAACGTCCTCGTCAAATGTTACTGTCAATTAATAGAAGGACCGAAATATTGCGTCCTTAGCTTAATGGTAAAAAAGCCTAGTGAAAAGATATCAGAGGTCTAATATGTCGATCATTGTGCTTAGGCAGCTGCACTTAAAGGGAAAAAACGGAAACCACTCTATCGCAAACAGGTGTGCGAACACCAATAATATGAAGGGAACGGGAGAGGGACCCAAAATGTGGGTCAATCAAAAAGATCTCAATCGCTTACAATAGAGTGCTATTATATCAACCGCTGCTATTGCGTTGTTGCACGCCAACATCACGAAGGATAGAATGAAATTTAGAGAGTGAGAAAGAGGGCTAGAACTCTGAGACTTTTCGCATTGCGCATGGATGGAATACGAGCGGTCACGCCAGTGTTCGTTGGATTGTAATATCAGAAAATACCATATAGTTTTTCCGGTGACGGTGGGTTCACATGACTTCTTGTCTTTCCGTTTCGAGCAATTTATCGTTACCGCTGTAATATTGAGAGATATCCGGACGAGGTTTATATGGTATTTCGCTTGGATCATTCCATTCCCTTCAGCATTAGCACATGATATCGCGAAACATCTCTCACCGTGCTGACAGATTTTGCTCATTTGAAATTGGCGATAATTTACCAGTATTCCGGGACGATGTTTGCCTAGCTAGGCAGTTCTCTCTCTCGACATAGATGTTGAATTACAGAGGTTGAGGTTGAAGGGTCCCGCCAGGGAATGCATCCGTTATATCATAGCAACTGCAGATCTGATGCGGAGAGATCGGAAACTTCGGTCTAATCTCTAGGTTATCTCGCCTAGAAGTTCCATCCCGGCCTATCTGTGAAATGAAACTGGAAAACCGGTCGGGAACTCGTGACCAAGATTGCCCACATAAGAAAGAGAGAGGAAAAAAATAGGAACTCTGCGACTTCAGATTAATTACAATTGCTCACACGGAAAGTTAAATTATACGAGGCGATTCCAATTTTGGAGGAAGCGGGGCCAGGTTGTGATACGCAATTTAATTGTATCAGGTTTTGTAGCCGAGATTCACATCATTTTTTGGTGGGATGCTTCAAATAATCAGATTCGTTTCATGATGACCACAACATCAACACGACGAGGTCATAGCTATATGCATAATATCAGTGAGTAAGCGTTGACATATCGAGGACTGAGATATGACAAAGTTCGGTGGTAGAATTCCAGCCAATTGACAGATGCGAGAGGTGGTTGGTAAAGGCCTGATTCGAGAGGGAATCAGGAGACAGTGGAATGTGCAAAAGCTAGCGTGCTTTTCGAATGGTATCATCAGCAGAGACATCAGTGCGACAAGGGAACCTTCATCACATCTGACTGGGATATTCTCTGCAACCGCCTCGTCTAGTCTTTCCCGTGCTCCGTCGGCCGGCCGCAGTTCTGCATGAATTCTGCATACCGGGAGGTTGCAGAGAGGATAACTGCAGCACTTGGGGGGGAGGGCTGCCTTGCTAGTGGAAAGCGACGGTGTCTTGCATGCATTACATACCGACATCGACGGTAGCAACAGCAGGTTCACCCGAGGCGGGGTTGCTTGAGCGGACCCAAACGGGCCATAGACCCCCAACCATCGGTGGCCCTGTCTCATAGGCTCGCTTTGCACCCAGACGCGAGGTGAAATTAAGATAAGGCTTCATGCGCTCGCCTTTTTTTTTTTTTCCCCAGTAGACTACCTTAACCCTAATGGATATTCCGGTTGAATTCCTAGCCAGTCATTCGCAATAGTGTCAAAAGTGGTCGAGGTAGCCTAAGTGCTTATTATATTGAACGATGGCGATCGCAAGGAGCATCCCTGGTCTAACAGGCGAAATGCAAAGAGTTCCAAGGTCTACGATGGTGTTCAACCTGCAGCTTCCCTCGAAGAAATTCATTAAATTGAGCCGGGAAACCAGGACAGGGTTCTTTGCGCTCTCTCTCATTATGTTCCGAGAGCTTTAAGCTAATGCCCGCTGTGATGTCGCTAAAGTCTTGTATAAATATTACAACGGACCTCTCTCTCTCTCTCTCGCTCTTTTTCTCCCTCTCGTTCTGATCACTCTTTTTTTGTCTTGCGTCCCCTGAATGATACCCACCGAAAATATGGAGCATCGCCAACTTGCTTTCGGAAATACGAGAAATGATGGAGGAGAGGCGTTTTGGAGGCTTGGTGATGTTCACCTATTCCAGGAGACAGGATTTAGTCTTATCACGAATTCGCAAACTCTTTGTCATGGTTTTATTTCCCAATTTCCCACGGCGCACACATTCCACAGCCCACCACGGACATAGCACCAAAAACTACGAAATAGGTGTTGGAGTTTTTGTTTTTTCCCTCCACTCTTTCACACTTGTGCTGTCGCCCTTGCTTTTCGGAGAATAAATTGGGTGGGCGGGGAGAAAATTTGGCTAGCTGGAAGTGGCCTCCATCAGCCAATCACTTTGCATGAACCACCTCCAGCGCACAAGAAAAAAGTGTGTGGCCCGACACTCGACGCACGACGCAGACAATCTTGCAGTGCAATCCGGCCCTTTTTTCCCTCTTCCCCCTTCAAGTTCCCATGGGCGGGAGTCGCAAAATTTAGGTGCCTTTTTGGTTAATCCATATCGATATGTCTTGCGAGCGCCGCCCACGGGTTCCTTGCATGGGACCCATCCGAACCCAATGGGCTCTGATATTGACCTCTCTTCCCCCTAACAAGGTTAATAAGGAATTACTGAGATAGTGGAAATTATAAAATCGACGGCGTCTCCCTCATTCAATCCGGACGTTAATGTTTTATTTCTCACAAATGGTGTTTATTTTATCTCGTTCTGCGTTACATTTCATCGATGTTTTATATCCTTCCCGTCCCCCAAGCTCGCACCGACGAAACTTTGCAACACACCGCCCTTTCCACCCGGCTGGACCACAGCCACAACGCATCAATCTGAGTCGCAGTCGGAGCATCGCGACACGCCCTCGGTCTCAGATCCCACACTCTATCGTCTCAGCAATTCCTCCGACTGGTTCTGCCTAACTAACGGAGGTGGCTGAGTCGTGTATCTTCAGCGACGTATAAGAGTCTACAATCGTGCAGTCTGCTATATAAAATTTCTCGATTCTTTTACTACTCACACAGGAATGAATTTTTGACAAAAAAGGATATGTATACGGACGTTGACGATAGGAAACGAAGTAGAAAAACATTTATAAAGGTTTGAAAGGCCAAACTCCTCTATCACAAAGCACAGCACAGCACCGTTGGGTTTTAATTTTTTCGACAAGACACTGGAAAGACATTTTTTTTTCGTGTAAGAGAAGAGAGAGAGAGAGAGAAGCCGAGTACATAGTTGTGAAGACCATGTTCGAAAGCTTTCGATCGATCGATATGAGATCTCATGAGACAGAGATGACGACAAATTCGTTCCATTCACCACCTTGCATCCGTACCTTCTGCGACACCGTCCATGATAAAAATGCAACCAGGGAATGCAGTAATCCAGATATGCGAAAAACAGAAGAATCAATGCAACAAAAAAAATAGCAGTTAACGCCAATGAACGCCGGATTTTGAATACCGAAAAAACAACGCGATTCCAGGATATCTTGAAAAAAGCGACAAATGTAGAGACTTGGAAGTTCGACAACCGAAGAACAACCGGAAACAGACAATCAAGATAGAAACGACAAAACAGAATACAGTATAAAAACGGTATAAAACAGTGCGAGAGCAGTGAGTCGAAATGTGAGTACAACCGCAGTTGAACAGCAATCGAGATTTGGAAACTCGATTGCAAATAAACGATGCTCCCCAAAAAGCAGCAGGGACATAAATATATTTTGTCGTTTTGTTTTTTTTTTAAAAAAATGTCATTCGACAATTTCTTTAACGCCAATTCTGCCACGCCTGGATGTAGGTGGTTCAACCACTGGAACTCTCCTAACATCTCGATCCGAGTTGAGTTGAATCCCAAGTCCACGGCTTTCATGTTCCCTATTCTGCAGGCTGGTGACGGCTGGTAGACCCCGGAGAGGTGGCAACTGAATATGCTCGGTCCGGGGAGTTAGCTCCGTGGGTGATGCGTAAATCGGTCCAACACCTGGGGAGAGTATCGACGCGGGACTGTTTCGGGTATCTATGGATGAGGTATACGAGGAAGATGACACGGAATACTGTCTAAGAGACGACATTGAACTAGGAGCGTGCAAAGGCTGAGATTGCTGTTTGATCTCGATTGAACGTTCCCTTCTATGAGACGTCGGTGCAGGTGCTGGAGCAGGCGGATAAGTTGATGCTTGAGGTAGAGCTGGGGATGGCACACCCATTCCACGGTGAACAGGTGTAGGTAAAGCCGGCACTGGGGGAACAGGTGGCGGTGGAACTGGATGAGATTTTGCACCCTGGGGTAAGAAATTTGGTGATGAAAACGACCTGCTACGCTGAAGCCTCTGCGGAAGAATACTATCTGCGGAACCCCGGTGTGGTATCTGCGGGAAAGCAGGCGCCTCGGGCATCCTACTTGTGGATGGCCCAGTAAACGAACGATTCCTGACAACAGCCACTTCCATAGCCACAAAGTAGACACTCGCCCTGCTGAGGTAAAATCTGGCAAAACCCTTAATCACCGCAGAATCAGACCGACGGAAGTCAAAGTACTCTTCAATAACAGGGGCCCCGCGTAAACCTGCCCTCAAATCCACTGAGCTCGAACGTTGTAAGACATTGTAGACGTCCTGAGAAGGCGGTGTCCTGTAATGAGGGTCCTCCTGCTGTATTATCGCCCTGATGCAACGTAGCACACGGTCCAGATTCTTAAGATCGGTTGGAGAGTCGGTGGCGAGGTCGTAGACGGTCCTTCGTAGATTCAAATCGTGCGCTGCGAAGCCTAGTAAATCCTGAAATGTCCCCGTCGAACTAGCCACCACGAGATCCGTCGTGAGAAATGCCGTAGGCGGTGTGTACTGTGGCGACTCAAACGATTGACCGCGCGGCAAGGGCAGCGGCTCATTGAACATCGACCTCGAGGTATACTCCTGCCTCGCCGGATCAGTCAGGACGTATGGAGCCGTCCGAGACGAGATTGAAGTCCGTCCCACTCTGTCGGGACCCGGTAAGCGCATTCCTCTACCATTCAACGGCCCAGGCGAGGGCAGCCCGCCTCCAAGGTTCAACCCAGACCGCGAGTCAATCGCCCTAGCCACTTCAAAGCTATGTCGCACGTCCCTTAGCCGCGGGCGACCTCTCTTCTTATGCTCAACGTCAACGCAAGAGTCCTGCAACACAGGCTGGTTAGTTGGAGGTTTCTTCGATCTCGCGGAGGCCCAAACACCTCGTCGCGAGAGTGCGATCGGTGGGGACTAACCTGTTTTCCTGTCGATATACATCGCGGGCATGGTCGCTGTACTGAATCCGCGGCGCCACGTTAGCAAGTTTACGAAGAAGTTGGCGGCTATTGATCTCAAGATTGGAACAACCACATTGGCAACACAGGATGACGACGAGGACAATCACGCCGCCCGGGCTCTTCTGGACGGAGCAAGCATTGAAGAGTCTAAATGCTAGCATCTGGTCGAATACTAGAGGGTTCTCTCTAACTTCTGGCCTTTTGTAAGGCGTTGCGCTAGAGACACCGCTTCCAACTCTCGGTTGCGAAAGAAAAAGCAGTCGACTTACCATCACAAGCTAGATGAGCATTCTTGCAATTCACACAGGCGGAAGGCACATGTGCTTTGGCCCTTCTGGGAGGTTGCTGCGGCGGAGAGAAAGGTTGTTGTCTTGGAGATTGGTGAGAAGCAAAATATGATGATTGGCTATCAGGACGCTGAGATGTTGGAGACGAAAACTCAGGACGGGGTCGGTAACCCGACGGTGTCACAGGCGGGAGAAGATGAGAATCTCTGGTCGGGCTGGTCACTCTTCCTACTTGCGACTCTGTCGAGAGTCCAAGCCGAGGGTTAGAGACAGGCGCAGGTTGAGAGACGTAGGCGACGTCTGAAGCTGGCGATCTTGCCGCAATACCATTCGACGTCGAACTAGAAGGATAACTTGTTCGATACGGCAGAGGCGGGGTCGAATTTGACATTGGCGAGAGGGGATAGTTCAGTTGCCCACCAGTTTTGTACGTCTCCTGCCTCTCCTTCACAGAGTCCGAGACAGAACCTTTTGTCGAATTGCACTCGGATGAAGGGGGCGATAGTAATGGCGATACCACGCTGCCAGGAAATGGGTGCATCTGGTTGATATTTCCTGGCTTGATATTGGACTAGCCAATAACAAATATACCCTTTTGAATTCGGTTTTTTGGATAGTTCCCAAGAGTCCTTATCCCTTTTTGTTTTTCCTGAGTTACGCAGTACGGAGTGGTTCACGAAAATTCTTTATCCACCACTCAACAGCAAGATCCGCAACTCAAGGAGCGTCTATTGCAGTACCGGACAGGAGAGATGTAAAAGAGAAGTCCCAATAGCTATCCAGTTGCCCAAGTTTCTATGTCGAAATACAAAATGGCACATTCGGTCTTGCAAAATTCGGATAAAGTCCAAAAGATATATTCTCGTTTGGCTTGTTTTTATTTTTTTTGCCTGAGCTTCGGGTGTATAGCTGGTCCAGACGGAGAATATTCGAAGAAAAAAAAAAGTTCGAGGTGGTGTGTCCTGGAGGTACCCAACTGAAAGATTATTGGGTAGAGTTCTTTGCGGGTCAGCTTTCCCTGGTGAGATTCGTAAGAACACAAATTGACAGATTGAATAGCATGGACCCCAAGAAATCGGGATTCGGTATTCCAGGGAGTGGTCGGGGTTTTGTCGTGCCTCCAATATATCCCTATATGATTCGAAAGTTATCGAAAAGCGGCTAGAAGTTCGAGGGGAACCGTTGTTGAGTTGCCCGAAAAAGCTTTCAAGAAAAGAAAATGGACATCAGAATAGGCTCCAGGACGAGAAATAGTTTCCTGCAAAGAGTGAGGCGACATTATTATTGAATTTAGAGATAGTGGCTGCTGCTATATTGCTTGTGCTGCGGGGAGATTGGCGGACGGGTGTGGTAGGCGAACAGAAGCAATTTCTCGGCAAAGTTGTAAGGGGAGGTACAGGTACATGTACTAGTCTTTTAGTCCGTTACCTTCGGGCTCCCATGAAACAGGTCTTTCCAGGTGGTCATTCGGCCATGGGTGATTCGGCCATCTCGTTTTTGGGCTACCGTTGAATGTTGCAAAGGCACTAGTGTGGGAGATTTCAGGAGCGATATGGCGTGAGCAAGTGAAAATGCATAAGCGGGTGCATCTAAGCTCAAGGGTATCCCGAACAGACATGCTCCGGCACTGAAAGTAATCAATTCTACGATATATCCTTTTGGACTAGAGAGAATAGAGTTATCCACTGCGTCTCCCAGGATCCTCGCCCAACGTTCCCCTATCCTGTCAATAACTACCATTAGCAAGTTGGATATTTTTTATCAGGCGGGCAATTCCATACCCGAAGTAACTCTCGGATCTCTTTCTCGAAAAGGTATCAAATAAAGGAATGCGGCAGGGAAACCATGGGTCGTCGCTCTTCAACGGTTTATAGGACGATCACTTGTCGTTTCTGATTGAATTGCAATGGCCAGAAGGGCGACATGCAAGTTTGAAAATGCGCCGGCCTTGATCTCGCACTTCTTAGCATGTTCAAAACCCGATTGACTTTTCTTTGCGATAAACATATTTGGAATCTCCTTGGATATGTGCACACATGCCTAATTCGCTAGTTTACAATGCTACGGGAGTGGGACATGTCGGAGAAGGGGCAGCTTTTGCTTTTGCCTTGTCTTGTCTTCGTGATCCACGCGCAAAAGACCGGATGGTCCTGGGGGTGGGAATGCGGTCCATGTCAAATGGAGGCTAGTTCGGGATACACCTGAATGTCCGGCGTAGTTCGTGCGAAGCATCTCGACTCTCCCTTTCAGCCTCCAAAACTTTGGCTTGCGGAAAGGAAAGCCACATTTCGAATCGATAAATTGCAGGTGTGTCTCCCCATACGCTCTCTGAAACTATCAAACTCGCATGGCTACCCCAAAACCTTGTCGCTCCCACGGCAAAGATTATAAAAGAAAAAAAAACGCAGTTAAACACAAAAAAGTTTGCCTCGTGGGCGTATAATATCTTTTGTTTTTTTTCTCTTATAAAGTCGGAAAGGGATACGATATTTTCCTTGATGTTTTTGGAACCGCGTGGCTAGAGTCCGGCAGGTATCCTAGAACACTGACATGGTCGGTTTTATTGCATCGTGGGAAAAAGGGACCATTGGGCGGCTTGGTGCGAGGTGTCTGGACCGCCGGCGCCAAAATCGTACGGCGACGGGCCATGGCCATGGGGGGGCTTCGTGGGTCCTCGAGGAGGGCACGATCGACACCGGGGAGTTCTCCAACAGCGGCCAGCGTCTTTGGACCTTTTCTTTTCCTTTGGCACGTTCCCCACTATTCTGATGCACGAGAGTGCTTCGAATCATGTTCCGTGGCTGCATGGCGACTCTTTCGTTCGCCAATCGTTCCTTTCCCTCGCATGGCGATCTGATTAATTGCGAAAGGAATGCAAGATGATATGATGTGAACACATTTGCAGGTTTTGTTTTACTTTCTGGGCGGGTACCAGACGGCTTTTTCTGACACAAAAAGATACCGACCCGGAAAAAATATCAAGGCCCGGAAAGATCAAGGCATCGACAGCAAGCTGTCATCTACCGGATGCGATTACGTACTGCTTAACTCCGTGGGTGGTCCCATTATCCAAACCTCTGGGATCAGAGCCTGGGCAGCTGCTCTTTTACGGTCGGTCTAAAACGTAGAGCGGCTTGACTTTACCTGCTTCCTTAACCGATCGGGGGGTTCTCTCTAATCAACCATCATTTGAACGGCCACGCCTTTGGCTGGGAACTAGGATCTAAGATTTCCATCGATCTAGGGTGGAACATCGCTTGCCAAGTTCGTTCGGAATCTTGTTAGCCAAACTGTGGCGTAGCCTCAGCACCTTCCTTTCCGTATTCTGCCTCGGACCTGCTCGCGCTCAAAGAGGTTGAAAGGCCCTTGGATCTGACGATGCTCAGACCAGCCAGCCATGTGTGCGTGCGTGCGTGGAAGGATAAAACTGGGCCCCCGTCCTCGGCACTGGTCACGCCGCTCCTCCATCTCTCTCGCCCGCAACTTTATATTCGATTCGATCAAGGGGTTCGAGTTTATTCCGCCGAGCCAGCCACCATGGATGGCTCCTGGCTCTTTGAGATATTGGCGTATATCGGAAATATCACACCCTTGAGGGTGGTGATACACGCAAATAATAAGAAACGCTCCTTGAGGCTATTAACTTCCCTTTTTCCCTCCTTCTCCATCGCGAAACCCTATTTGCCCACCCTGGCGACGAGGAAAGTTTGGTACGGTAAACGTTGTGGAGCGTTGCCGTGCAGATTCTGGGAATTTTCTCGTCGACCCTGGTCCTCGGCCGGGATGCCTTACCCCAGCAATTAGATTGATACGACATTGAACAGGATCGAACAGGATTCCTGCTCATTCTCCCTGAGGGGTCGCAACGACCTTCCCCTTAGCGCTGCTGTGACTAAGAAGCCAGAGAGTCTGGTTTTTCTCCTGATATCTGACAAAGGTTGACTCAATTTCGCGTGTTATAACAACGAACGTTATGGAATTCGGAGCCTCGACCGCAATAACGATCACAGCTGAATATCCTAAATTTGCACACCGCAGATTATACCGTATGCAATATAACAATCACAAATCAAACTTTGCCATTCTCCCATAAGAACCGAACCCTCTCCAAGAAAACAAACAAACGAACACCTGCGACGGAGACCCCGTAACCCTGTAGCGCGAGACTCCTGCTTCAATTGGATGACCGCTGCAGCAGCCGTCCTCGATAGAATGCAGCGCAGATCCAATCCCCTCCTTTTGCTATCAATCTCTCCGATCTGTTTAGGTGAGACATTTTAGCCGTGATCGTCCAATTAGACGAGGTCAGCAAGCGTTTGTGGAGGAATGGGACAGGCATGTTCTCGCTACACACGATGCAGTGTGCATTCCTGCAGATATTTTGCTTTCGAATGTGAAGCCCGACTGCAACATTCGTTTTCTTTTCTCGTCTGATCTTGGTCGGGCTGATTGGGACACGGCTTGCCATGTGGAAAATCCTCTCAACTTTTGTTTTCTCGATGGAACGTGTTAAGCCGCAGCCATGATCGGTGAACATAGATCGGGGCGCCTAAGCTTCCCGGAGCCACTGAGGATCTCCAGTGGAATCCGAGCGCGACGACCCCGGCTGTGTATAAAATTCGGGTTTCAACCGCCCCAAGAGAAAGGGAAAGGAAGCATAAAAAAAACAAAAGAATAACCCAGAAGCTGTTAAACCCTCTCTGCGTGGGCCCCTTCAATTTCGATAACTGGAGTAGCCCTGTGACGTAAAGTGGGTCATCCGTTCGCTCTCTGAGTGGTCATTTTGGTTGAATCCTCATTGGCCTTTTTCTGCCATCTGAGACACAGTCTGTGCCGTGCTCTGTTTTTGAACCTGACCTCAGGACCAGGTCGACCCCTGTAAGCGGGCTCTGGATAGCTGATATCGTGCTTTTCCTCGTTCGGGACCGCGAGCCGAGCTTGTTGATGTTATCGGGTGTGAACCTTTCTTCGGTCTTTCTTATTTTCCCCTGTTAAGAGAAACTCCAATAGAAACGTGGCGGGCTTGATTTTTCCGCAAATTTTCTCCGAATTACTCCAAAATAAGAATATTAAGGACCATTGTCTCGTGGTAAAAACCGCGTGGAAGTGGTACCTTTTGCAAACGCTCGAAGTTACAAAAGTCAATATTATGCCGCGTGCGACGAAAAAGATTCCAAAGATCCATAGGTGGTAACTTGTTCACTCAGCTCCAGGCTGGGTTGGAGTCAAGTCAATTTTAGAGCTAAGGCGAACCGCTGACAGGCTTGACCGAAAACGTGCCTGCGGCGGAAAATATCATTGTCTTTCGGCTGCACGGAGGCCCTTCTTTTCTTTCGAATACCTGGTTTATTTCAACAAAACATCCTAATTAACAACCACATTCGAATATTTTCGGGGCTTTTAATCCCTGAGAACCCTTGCCTGCGACTCGTATCGCATGCTGGATACCTGACTGGCAACCTAGCTAGACAGGCCGACAAATGACATGGTGCAAACAGCGAGAAAGAAAACAACGAAGGGGAGGGAGATGTAGGTTAGGTTTGACATGCAGAAGGCATGCGATCAAAGGTCGGCGTGTGTGGTTTTTTTTTTTTTTTTTTTTTTTCCTGTTCCCCACACCTCTCCATTGCAATGACATTGGTCAAGGAAGATGTGTGCTTTGCAGAATCGAACCCACCTTTGGAGAAACAGGGATCGAATGCCCCTCTCGCATGGGACATGTGCATACCATGGTTTGAACCCTGATTCTTGTCTCCTTTTTTCTCATCTGCTATCAACATGGAGAGCATGGTGGCAATGACGAAAACGAAGGGATCTCGCAAGGCCAAAACTCAAGAGGTCCACCTTTCGGCCATAGAAAGTGTGGCTGCCTAAGCCCGAGTCGCCTTTCTGGTCGATGGGAAGGCGTACGGAACATATTCGGCGTTCCTTTTTTCGGAATGTGGAAGCCTTCCATTAAGGACATACGAAGTACAACGCCGCAGATACAAGAAACAAGCTGCACGATTGCAAAGCGACAAGAACAAGTTTGTGGAGACACAAGACCATCCATGGGCGTGCTTTTTCGAAACGAAAATGCGTATGCTCGGAGAATTGCGTTCTCGCTTACTGAAAACCGTCTAAACAAAAAAGGGGGGCTTATTTCCCGCACTCGTGTCATTCCTCGCGATAGAAGGACGGAAGGGAAAAGGAGACATGTCTTGTTTCTTGTGGGTACAGGTGGAATTCCCACCACACCACACCGCACCACACCACGAGCGGGTGAGGTTGGTTTCCCGGAGGTGTCACCCATTATCACGAAGTCAATATATATCAGTTGGGCTAGTGTGACAGGTTATGTTTGAGGCAGGTGCAATTCATACATTCGCAATTAACCGACTAAGTATTTCTGATTGGGCGGAATACCTGCGTCCGGAATATATGCCTATTGGAGATGGGTAAAGCGCTCATACTATTATACGTAGGAGAATAAGTTGATAAGTGCGACTTGATATAGGCACCTCGCCAATTTTGCCATAACAATTCCATAGGACATTTTCGGTTCATTCCCAACTACCGCCCATAATCTGGGCGACCTGTCAAAGGATCTTATCCGTTGACTTAGCCGTACGGCTCGTCTGTATGATGCAAAGATATCGAGGCAAACTCGCTGTCATTGGTCCCGAGAGGGGACTCGATCCGCCCGCCAGAACTTTTAGACACCAGATCAGTGCCGTATCCAGAAACCTGGAGACCATCCTGCAATATTTTTTGGTATTCCAGGCAGTGATCGTCATAATATATCGGCCGGTAAGGAGGACGATTTTGGCTAAGATTGTCTTTAGCGGTTCCCTGTGTTTTGGTTATGGGAACCTGGAGGTCTCAGTAATGCAGCATTGACGTTGTATCAAAAGAAACCTCTCTGCCGTGCTACCATTCTCGTGCTAATACGGTTCGCGCACAAATAAAATACAAAAATCATGCTTTTTTCTTAGTTTGCTCCGTCGGGTTCAAACGTCGTTCCTACATATGAAGGGCAAATGTAGGTCCTCAAGTTTCCGGGAAGCACCAAGTCCGGGTCTATGCGCATAGCTTCTGAACAGGATAAAAGATGTGCAGCTCTCTCTGATCTGCAAAGCTAGCGAACGGAGGATAATTATATTCGACAGAAATCCTATGTATCTCCCGTCCCCTCAGTACCTTGCTCGCATTGCATGCATACGAGCTCATGCAACTTTAGTATAAAATAAACGAACGATTGTGCACTAAAGTCATTCCATCGAAGTCCATCCTATTATTAGCCACCAGACACGTCGACGGCTCATCATCCTTTTACCCTCTGAGTACCGAAGGCGTGGTGTTCGGACGGTGGATGAGGTCAAGGCGAAAAATGGTCATCAGTAAGGTACCGTTACCTCGATCTCCGATACATCGATCCGTGATAGGGCATTTGACAGTAGATTCCCCGAAAAACCAAAAGATTGACAAATCGCTATCTATCTGGTGGCCCCCCATGCAAGCCCTTTCCATGTCCCCATCAATCGCCGTATTTTTCCCGCCGCAGGCTCTCACATGGGGAAGGCAGCCTCAAGGCTGGCCGGGCAAAGCCACTGTTCACTTGCCTCATTTAGTAAATGACGAAATGACAAACGTCTTTAACCATGACCAGATTAAAACGTGCCCTTGGGTTCAAACCCAAGGTTTTAATCGATAACGTTATTGGTTAATATTTACCTATCAAGAAGGGAGATTTCGGGCGAGATGACAGGGCTGGCGAGATGTTTCTGTCACAAGCTCGTATGCCTGTATTATTTCCTTGTTATCCAGGAGACAAGAACCACGAACCAGCAGTGAAAGGACTAGGTCTTCTCGATCAGATTTGGTGGCTTGACACTTGCAAGGGAAGGGACGCAACACCTCGAACCACGAATGAGATCCAAGGCTAGCCAAGGCCAAGTCGAGACTTAAGTCTAGCTAGACTTTGGTTGCGAGACTGGGCCCAGCCTACACTAGATCGTTCGACATCCAGACTGTCCAGTTGGTTGTCTATGAAATGGCTCGTTGCCGTCTCTTTGGAGCTCCAAGGTTGAGAATATTTCTTCTAAGGGCAACCGAGAAGCAAGTCTGCGGCGTAAATTCATGCGACAGCAGTGGAAAGGCTTGGGCCAACTTTGTTGATTGGCGGATATATGGGCACAGCGCTTGAGGTTGGAGCCGTTTGCCCACAAGCGCTAATCTGATACGACCTGAGTAACATCTGGCAAAGTCGTTGTGAAAATAGCCTCGCAATGACGGCCGATTTTGTGCGAAGAATCGCGAGGAAAACATATACGTGCCGTAGTGTCATAGAATATAAGCTTCTTGAGGTCTTTTTCAACTGTCTCTTGAATTTTAAAGTGATTCCAAATATTTCAAACCAACGGGATACCAGTCGTTGGGGGTTCGAGATATGTTTCGATAGTTTGTGGGAATTACTGGTAAGTTATCAAGATTCAAGCTCTGTGTAACGACGCAACACAGAAGGCTCAAAAGCTAACCTCGCTCCTACAGGATCCTGTAGGTTGTAAATATTCAAAGCACGATTACGAAGTCGCGGTTCACAGTGGTGACTTATACTATGACGATTGGTTGCTCATCTATCTAACCCTCAGTGGACTATGATTGAGAACAATTGAATTCAGAGGCTCGCATTGGCTCAATAGGCTTTTCCCTAGCCAGTCTTTCGTTGTTTCTAGTACCATCGTACTAGTGCATCCCTATAGCATAGTTGATTTGTCCCTTGCAAGATCTACAAGATATCAACATGGAGCTCCGTGTCATAATACCGAGAAGCCCATATTTCCAACACCAATTCGAAACTGGTAGAAGTGCCGGTTTCGTACCACGATATAGGAGTCGCGATATCGTCTCGGCTATCTCAAATCCGGAATATCGTTCGACGGTATATGATCAACTCGAGATAACTATCAAAGAAAAGAAGAGCCCTGTTTCAAGGAGACCAAACCACAGAAACAGAAGCGATATACTAGTAAGTTGTATTTTTCCCAATGCAAACCGTTTCTAAAGTCTTGTTGGTTTTTACCGAAAGCAATGCTAAAAGCACAAGGTATCTTCCAAATCGACACCGAATCTGCGACATACGCTCGAGGATCCGCCAACGCCGCCTCCTCCACCCCCAGGGCCGTCGACTCCTTCTTCATGGGCCAGTCATTTGACAGTCCATTCCCGGGATAGATCAAGTAGCACCTCGAGATCACCTTCTATCACAACTTTACCAACCCCAACCGAACCGCCCGGTGTATCCCCATTAACATCAGATCCAACGCAGCAATTATTCTTTGTGCCATCGTTTGAAGATCACGATAGAGGCCTCTCTATAGAATTTGAGCCAGTAGCTGTTTACTCCCCCAGTAGTCCCCCGGCGCGCAGCAACACCACCCATTCGCAAAATATAGCACATCCTATGATCTATGAGCTAGAAGATACTTCCAGAAGCCCTGGTCAATCTCCAATAGATCAGAGGTCTCCAATATCGCTGCTTGACAAGCCATTGCCTTTACTACCCTGTCCAAGATCGGCGGAAAAGAAATTAAATTCGTACGAAACACAACAGTCTAAGAAACTAAAGAAGCAAAATACATCAGGAAAACAAAGGGAGTCAAGTAGATCCAAGCCTACTCAGAATGTTCCCGAGCCCCAGTATAGTGCATCGGAAAGGAGCAATAGCTTTCACTGCTCGAGGCCCGAGTTTCTGTGTACCCAGGGAAACAGTCAAAGGATGGTCACCGACCCTTATAATAACCGGCTACTATCATCGAGCAGCACATCCTTCAAAGAATCGAATCATTTACAACCCGATATTCAAGATCTTAGTTTACGGAACCAAACGGGATTGCAAAGAGATAAGCGAGCGAAAAAAAAATCTCAGAAACCATTCTCGTTGCATGTTGGTAGACTTCACCTGGTATTTGGATCTACGAAACAGGAACTTGCCGATTCGAGGAGAAACGCGCACATGTACCGGGACATTGAGTTTTCCAATACATCGATCTGTCAGGATTCGAGAGGGAGGATTCGGTATTTACCAATGACAGGAATATAAAATGAAAATCATATCCTTGTCTTCTTGCATTTACCAAGTTTTGGGAACGAAATCTTTTTTAAATGTTGTTGGATTCCGACATGGAACAGGGTGTCGAGGAATTGGCCACGTGCGTTTCGCCGGTTTGATAACACCGGAGTTCCGTCGCTCAGAACCTTCGACCGATAAACATATTTCGCAACTTTCTTGCTCCGCTCCGCACAACGTGGCTGATTTACGCTTGAGACCACCAACAATTGTTACAACATCAAGGTTAGATTTGGAATCGGTAGGGTTATCTTGATACCGAAAGCCCTTACCCTTCCAAATGATTTAAACGGGTTAACCACCAGGGGAAAAGATCTTCGATCTATTTTTTAGATTCTGACACGAATTGTCCATCCCAAGCCACTCTGTGCACATGTGCATCTGTTGGATACAGCAGCGCTGTGCGTTGAGCCGTGTACTTGTTGATAGAGATATCTTCAAAAAAACTTGTATCTATGCTTTTCATTTCTGTTTGGTATACCCTTGAAGGCGTATGAATCTTCAATGATTAGTGTATATCGATTAATTGTCTCTGTTATTACAATAATGATGTAATGCAATTCTCACATCTGACTTTTTTGATTCCCTTCACTTTTTCGACCAATCCCTGAAACTACCAACATTCAGGCCAGGGATTATCTTCATGGTTCTACCTCCATGTAATACAAGTTGAGACAAATCACATTAAGCGTAAAAATCTAAAACATCTAAGACAAAGAAAATTCGCTCATGGTTATATGCGATATATTATTTCCGCTAAATTGATGCTACAGTTTCGGTAAGATTTTGATAGTTATTAGATTTGGTTTTTACGTTCCGTTAAAATCTAGTTCTGTTCTGTGCGTCCTCAACCTTGATGGTTCAAGGTCAGAGCCCCTCCATTGATCAACAAACCGCTAACCGTTAGCCGTAATTAAAGTCGGTTTCATTCGGGGAGACAGCTGAACCTCATGAGCGGTCCAAGCGCCCCAATTCAACATCTTGGCAAGCCTTGACATGTTCGCGAATGCGCGACAACTTCTCAAGACCTTGCAGGTCTCCAAATCCAGGTCGCTATGATTAATCGCCACTGATGGCCCCGGGATGATGCCCCAAGGTCTGAGAGTTTCATATTCAATTCTTGCAATCACACATTTCACATTTCGGATAGACTCTCGCAGCTGGCGGGAGAAAAAGAAAGTGACGATTGAGCGGTAAATTCCACGCGCATTTACAGTATAATTGTTTGCCATTTTGATCCTACCCTTGCTTTTCACGAAGAAACCAAACTTCGCCGCTTCTTGCCGTGTTTCCTCTGAACACGTTTTAATAACACGGTTACTTATCATAATATGAGACACAAATGCCACGGCCTAAGTAGTTTATCCCGTGCTGGGTAAAATACTTTGTGCCGCTGTAGATAATGGAATTGTCCCAATGCTATACAAATACAACAATAGCAACACACTGAGCTATTATATCGCACAAAGTTATGATGATGATTATGATGGCGATATTGTCAGATTCTTTAAATAAGCTATAATTGAGACTTATTGACGCTGAAGTTTGATTGTTGTGGTAGGATTCTATCAGTCATCCTGAAGCAAGTTTTTGAACCGAATATTAATTAGCCCATGTAGGTTGATTATACCCAATGAAATTTAGAATTATCTGATCGCTTGCAAGCTTGGAGATCAATTCCGCACTTAAGCTTATTTGATTAGCTAGATTATGTTTTACTGAGTAAATTGATATCTGTCCCTAAGAAAGGGGATCGCGCTGCAAGGGCGGGCGATTATCATATGCATTGACATGAAGCCGTGCTCGTAGGGTGTCTTTGCGTGTTCACTCATCCCCATGAACCTTTTCGCTTGGTTCTTATCCATGACTTCAGCTTCAGAAACGCTGAGGGCTCAATTTACCCGAAATACCTGCGAGTTCACGATTAGGTCCATGAAAACTTCAAAATGTCGCCGAACTTCCAACGTGATCCCCCTGACCCAGCATGCATTTACATAAGAGTTTGTATCAGAAGTCCCTTTAATCATGCAGACCCGAAGCTCCAGTCAGTTACTCGCGCGATTAAATATTACCAAGTTTGTGAAACTAGTTGCAGAGCGGGACATAGCTTGAGAGTTATCAAGATTTGTCTCGTGAACCAGACGCGGCGCACGAAGTGCGGAGATCAAGATCAGATCTTCATGTTTCTATAGTGATACGACAAAATTTTTAGGGAATATATCCGGTACTCAAAAGGCAGTGATGGTTGAACTAGACTCTCGCCGAGGGCGTCTGGATCTTGATGTGGCGCTCTGCAAGCCACGGGGCGGAACGAGACAACAGAAACCGATCGCGACAATTAAGTCCCCTTAGATTGGTCGCAAAGGATTAATACTCGTTCTTAGATCATTAAATGATAAAGGTTTAAGCCATAGACGCCTCAAAAATTGGGTTATATTCCGTGGGTTATATTGCATTTATTCGCTAGTGTGTGTTCTGGGCCTCGTTCGCGAGTCGCGCCCAGGACCCTCCCCAACTAGATGTATCGCGAATACCTTTCTAAAACCAATATGGGGTTCAATTGATTCGATAATCCCCAATCACGAAAGGTACCGTGTACAAATACGTTTATGATCATCCAGATGCATCCGTTGTTATAAAGGTGCCGCCTTTCCGATCAAGCTCGGGACGTGGGAGCGAAACCCACCGTGGCTGCTACTAATACTGTTTTGAAGATGTGTAAATCATAGCTAGGACGCGAGGCGTCGTGTCACCGCTGATTCGTGTCCCGAATGGCTACCCAGAACCTCAGCCTTACTTCAAAGAAAATATCAGTGAGCACACGTATAAATTCACAATGTTATGACCATTTTAGGTGAGAACTTCCCCTAGCGTCTGAGTAGTGACATCTAGGCCTGAGAATCTTGCCACTTGTAACGTCTGAGCTTTTGGCTGTGGCGACGAAATGGTCCGCGATAGCCAGCGCCACTGCGGTGGACTGTTATGACTTCAATTTAAACTCCACGCTAGGTCGAATCAATATTCCGGCGAACCACGGAAACATCCACCTGGTTAGTTTAACGTAGATGCATGCAATGGATCTCTCATCAATCGAACGGTCTTCCAACGACCCGCAGATGGCACCGCTCTTTGCCGAATTTAGGCGACCCAAACGGGTTGGCGGTAAACGGTGTTGTTGTGATACATGAAAAGGAGGAGGAGGTGCTGGATGCCGTGTTTCCAGCCCCCCGAAATGTTCACTAGAGCACTTTGAGGCCGATATTTAACTGTGCTATAGCTTTCTTGCAGAACCGCCCAGCAGGTAGTCCATTCTGTAAGAGCTCCGTCATGGTCCCCTGTCATATTATATCAGACATACAGCATTCGAAAGAAAAAAAAATCCTTCGAGGCCTAGAAACCCACTTGGTGTCAGCCCTCGTTCGCGAAACGCACCCAACTTATCGTTTGGCGAGAAGGCATAGCTGCCACCATATAACCATATCTTCACTTTTTCACACTAAGAGCGCGCCACCCAGCGTCCCCGAGACAATGCGCCGCCAAACCGTTGTGGATGCTTACAAGTAGCTAGTAATTATCTTCGAGATGTACATGTACATGTACTGTAGCCCAGCAAACCGAAAAAGAGAGCGATGAAATGTGTTCGATGATGCCCATTCGCAATCGGAGGCAGAGACTGACGTCCCCAGTTCTGAGTCCCCTCGTCAAATGTTGCAGATAGCGCTGTCCTGGCCGCCGGAACCGTCTCAGAAAGGGTCCTTAAACCCCGGATGATCTGCAAACGGTACCGTTTGTGCACAAGCGGGGAGACGGGGAACTGGTTCGCGGGTTAAAGTCGCAAGACACAGGACACCACCAGAAAACTTCGGGTTCTGTGAGGGTGGTGCTTCAAGGCACCGTCTTGACATTATCCACAGATACTACTTTTTTTTCATAGATTTTACCCTCATTGTTAACCAGCTATCACATCTTCCGCTCGACTACATGCATATGAACAAGGGTGAGGTGTCTGGAGAAGGTCACATGCATCACTCTACGATACCGGGGTATTGGTCTTGAATACTTTTTGCACTTCTGAGCCGTTGGGTGCTAGTTTCTGCATATCCACTTGAGTCTGAGGCTCGCAACGAGGTGCTCACTTCGAGAACCCATGCCGCTGTGATAATCCGTACGTCTATTGATCCGATTTTCGGCTATAGTAGGCGACGGCCTTGCAAACGGTAGCCTTCAGATATGAAAAGCAGATAGGAACCGGGTGCAGTCTTTCTGGAATAATGTGGAGAAGGAGTTTTCTCAACGAAAAGTCTTATCTCCGAGACCGCATTGCCTGACATGATAATTTTCAATCTGGACTGAGGGAGCTATTTCCCAAGGCTTGCGATATACCTATTGTGGAACCCTGACGGCCGATGTTTTTTGAAGCCCAGGTATGATACACGGTGCCTGCCAGCCGCTGTAAGGTTCTGAGGATTTTAGTCCAAGCGCGCAGTAGCTCTGAATGATATGTCTCAATCCAAGACCGAGCATGCCTTGTCAAATATCGACCCCGAGTTCGAACATTCGAGTTTACGACCCCCCTGGGAAATCTTGTTTTGGGCCGAAGAAACCTGATTTTCTTGTGGGGCTTGTACAGGATACCTTACAAGCTCCATTAAGCTCTTTGTCAACATCATGGAAATCGCTTACGAACATTCTTCGGCGGTACCTTTTTCTATAAGCTCAAATTTTTGAAATCTTTATTATTGCGTCTTATCAAGGGGCATTCAAGAACCTTTGAGAATACTAGTACTCATCCATGTTCCTGAGAGTTTTTTGCTGTGCGTCTACGCTAGACAATATCTATAGATTATAGACTCGGAGCCTAGAAATGTATAGCTGTGAGGTCATGGGAAAGTCCGCAAACTAGTGCCTTTCCCAACCGCCGATCATAAAATGCCACAATTTTTTGAACGTTGTTTCATTACATGGCTACGTACTAGCAGAGAGATCGTTCGCTGCTGGGCTTTTCTACGGTGACCTCATTGACAGTTCCCAGAACATGTACACATACATGTGTAAACTTATGCTCTTGTCTCTGGACGAAATGTCTCTCAAATCGAGTCCCCTGGATATATCAACCCTCTATTGGTTAGTGTGAAGTCGATTGCTATCTCCAAATTCGGACGTATGAAGACGATGCACTCTCAGTTGGGTTAAGAGGGAACAGTTCTCATTCCACTACCTTGTTTCGTCGTCGTACATGAATTTTTTGCCCTCTGTAGTTATATTTACTGTAGATTATACTCTATAGCTTGATCTGAAAGATTGTAATGTCTTACGAGATATAAAAAGTAGAGAAAATAGTATGCTAATGTGTTTCTAGTTCTGCTGATCTTAGCTGCAAGGTTATATCACAAAGTGGTAGTAGGTCTTGTGAGATCTCTTGTTTACCTAGTATTCCAGAATGTCTCCTTTGCTAGAAGAATTCTTTGACCGAAACATTTACTCCGTCTGCAGTCAATGCATTTTTAATCTATTCACACGACAAAGATATCTCATGCCAATTGCAAGAATTGTGTTGGTTTTGTTATCATGATAATTTCACCATTGTCATATACACGCTCGAGAGCACTCACGATTTCGTGCGATAGTAATGATCCATCGGATCCCACCTACCAGTTATCGCTGGGGAGAATCGAAAGCAATGCGACGATTCGCTTTAACCTAGACCGATTCGACTACTCAATGCTGTAAGCCTTCCATTTTCACGTTGGATAAGCTTAATATCGAAAATTTCCTCACACGTCAAAGGCGTTGAGGAAAAATTTACATCCATACGAATATACCAGAATAAGGGACGGTCAAAGCATGGTTTACGTCTCTTTTTTATTCCAACGGATTGCGAAGCATTGTTTTTTACTCTCTTCATTTCAAATTACTTGGATTTGGAAGCCACAAGCTTGATCTTAGGCAATTTCATCCAAATGAACAAGAACAAGGGGGCTATAGCTCAGTTGGTAGAGCGCTTGCTTAGCGTGATCAGGAAGTCAATTCCTAATCGACGATATGCATGAGGTCCCGGGTTCAACTCCCTGTGGCTCCAAATTCTTTTTGTCTTTTTTTTGTCTCATCCTGGCCAGTTGTCGTGATGTTTTTTTTTTTCTTTCGTCGCGATCAAAATCTCGAGGTAGGTTTTATACGAGATTGGCAAGTGCGTTGTGCTGGGGGTTGAAAATTTTCTGCCCAAAATTTTTGCCAAGGGCGGACACAATAGTATTTAAGGTTTTGAACCAGCTCATTCTGGAAGACCTTCTAGAAGCATATATATATAAAGGGACATTATTTCGATTCTTTAGTAGATACAGGGCCGCAAAGCCTAATGTTTAGCCATGTGACAAATGCGATTCTTTGAACAAATTTGGGCCTCGAAACTATTTTATTTTCTTATCTGATGTTTCTCGCGGGACGTTTAACTAGATTTAAAGAGGGGATCGCAATTGCAACGGTCTCTCAAGAAGACGTTCAAATACGCAATCACATTGCCTAAATTTAGTCTCACCCTAAGATAAGTTAATAGGGTCTATAAATTCGATGCTCTTTTGCAATCACAAGAATTGGGATTATGGTTAAGTCGTTCTACGACCGTCAACTGTGACTGCGGATTTGAGTGTCTCTTATATATAAATAGATATCGTTGCAATGAAGACTTGCACTATTAGTAGTGCTGAAAACGGTCATCCTAACCTCTTGAACATGTCAATTCCAATGGATGCAAAAGACAGTCACAAGTACGAGAAGACAAAACCTCTCTTGCCCAAATTCCGTTTAACAAACCCGGATGTACGTCATTTCTCCGTAGAATGTTGAAGGTCCTCGAAAAAGAAGCCATCCAACTGTTTATAAACATTCACATGACTTCCCCTGCCTTTCTTGTCCCTTAACTGATATGGCCTCTCCAGAATTAAGTATATAAGGCATAGATCCCTCCTCGGATCTTCTTCCTTCCTAATCATCTCAATAACCCAAGCTCGTGCAAGTATTTTGCAACGTACTCAAAACCACACTCGAAGAACTCTATCCTAACGGCCGTTGCAAAAATGCAAATCCTCATACATATTTAAGAACACATGCGCCATCTGGAAGATGGAGCATTTAAATACTCATTCCAGATAACTAAAGAACACATACGCCATCCGGAAGATGGTTGACCTAAGCACTTCCTCCTAATAAATATTACCTACGCTGGAGCTGCATCCAGTGCCCTTCACATATGGGCAATTTAAATACATCCAGATAAAATAAAGAACACATACGCCATCTGGAAGATGAGCAACCTAAGCACCTCTTTTTAATGAACCCGGTTTCGCGAAGTTTTATTGAACTAGCGCATCAGGAAGTTCCAAGGATGTAAGCGAGTTAACGATGTCTGGTTTACGAGACCAGTCTCATGTAACTCGTTGCTATATCTTAAATCGAGATCTCTATTGAAACACACTACATATATACAAGCGAACCCTTATAAGGGGATAACATCGGTACTGAGAACTTGCAGCAAATGCATAGACACCATGGAGGGATAAATAACTTTTGCTTTTAATATAACCTCTTGTACCATATATCGAAGGCCCTCGAATATTAATTGGCGCAATATCGAATGCTGATGTCTTGGAAATAATAAAGGGTGCGATCTATATCACATTGGCGTAGCTACGCTTAATGTCATAGAAATACGGAGCTGTTTCAGAGCGCGACTTTGAGCCAGCATGCTTCCTCTGGAGGAGACCTTTCCATCTATATCTACTCTAGAGATAACGACTGCAATGATTCTAAATATCTCTAACGCTATGCTATTTCGGGTGACTATCCAAATAGGATAAAATCGGTGCTGAGAAATTGCAACAAATGCACATGGCCATAAGCATCACTACTTTAGTGACTATATTCCGGCTATCTTTTAAGAAAGAAATCTCGAAGATAAAATAAAAATAAAAATAATATAATATCTACAATACCTTCAATGTTTCCACGACATGTTTCTCTGGCCCGTTTGAAAAAAGAGAAATGATATGGTTCTCTTTGTCAAGGGTAAGAGAAACGTGTGCGTCCGGAGCTGCTGAATGGTTAGAAAGTATTGAATGATATTCTTATACGGTTACGGTGGCGTTACGATGCAATCATCACACTACTAGAAATCCTCTTGATTTTATGAGATTACTTCTGGTTCCAGGGAAGGATAACGCGGTGTTCATTGGGAACTATGTTAAGTCGATTTGGAAAAGCTTGGACACTCGTTACAAAACATAAGTTTAACCTTTTTATTTTTGTGTTTATCGTCGTACATACTTTCTAAAGAACGAAACCTGGAGCATAGGGTGGCTCACATCAGGTGTCACCCTAAAGTGGTGATTACACACATGTGTGTGGTTTTGAGGTTGATCGATCTATTTGCCTGGATGTGTATGTGGGGATCTCGATTACTGAGGGAAGACACCTCTACGGAGTTGCTGTTTCTGATTATAGCGTTCAAAAGACTCTCTCCACACCTCCCTCAAGTATGTATTTGTAAATAAAATTAGCAAATCTGACTTCGCCGTATCGCTGTTCTTACACTTACCAATACCCCCAAAGATGAACCTCAAAGTAAATCTACCAAAAAAGCAAGAAGACGGCATAGAAAACCACTAAAAACCCTCACAAGTATACTCTACAACATAAACCTAAACCCTTTACCTTCCCCAGAAACATATCTCCCAGCCTCCGCCTCACCCCTCGCTCTTTTCAAATACTCCTCATCCCTCTTCTTATTCTCCTTCGCCAACATGATCCTCAACCCAAAAGCCAACCCAGCAACAGCCAACATGAACGCCCCGCAGATAGTCATCCCCAAAGTATAATACGGCCCATCTCTCGCCGGGTACAGCCTAGTCCCCAATAACGGCCCGCACTGTCCGACTAAATTCAATATCGCAACACCCGTGCCTCTCCCTTCAGCGCTCTCCGAGTTTCCGATGGTCCAGGGGATGATTATCGCTATGGCGGAGAATATACCCGACGCAGCGAAATATACTGCCGCGTATCGCCATTTCCAATCTAATAGACCGAGTTGTGGTGCGAATGCTAGGATTCCGTATCCGAATGCGCCGGCGAGGGAGCAGTTTATGACAAATATGCCACGGGAGTGTAGACGGTCTGAGAAGTATGAGACTAGGATGACGGTGATGAATGCGACGACGTAGGGTGGTGCGGAGAGGGCTTGGGATGCTAGAGCTGTGTTTCCCATTTCGTTGATGATCGTGGGAAGGAAAACGGGGAGTGATGAGAAAGCGACATTGCAAGAGAAGAACATGAGCTGTTATAAAAGAGGAGAAATGATTTAGCTGACGTCTCGAAAATGTATTTTATTTGCATAGTCTTACCGCTGTAAGCCAGTTCTGCGGTTCTCCTAGCGCGACTGCCACTTCTCTCCAATTAAACCGACCGCTGTTAGTCCTACCTCTCGCGGCAGACTTGAAGAAACTCAACCGTCTCTTCCGCCGACTGTGACCCTGCAGCCTTATCACAGCGATCTGTCGTTCTTCCTCACTCTTCAAAAACCAAGCATCACCCGGACCATCGGGAATATACCACCAAGCCACTACCGCAGCTATAAGACTCGGCCAACCTTCGATGATAAAGAGAGCACGCCAGGGCGCGAGTCCGGTGCTGATGGAGGTGAGTAGATATGCTAGACTGCCGGCATAGGCAGTCGATAAGGGGGCTGCCGAGATGAAGAGACCGGTTCTGAACGCTAGTTCCTCACGTTTGTAAAAGAAAGAAAGGTAAAATGGAACGCCGGGACCAAATGCTGCTTCTGCTATTCCTAGCGCGGAGCGGGCGAGAAGGAGTGATGCGAAGTTTGGGACAATGCCCTCTAGCGTAGAATTTGTTAGGAGATGTGGAAATTTAAAGGGTAGGGTGTATGCATACGGAGTGAAGCTAC
This sequence comes from Dactylellina leptospora, assembly GCA_036971365.1. Lineage (NCBI taxonomy): Eukaryota > Fungi > Ascomycota > Orbiliomycetes > Orbiliales > Orbiliaceae > Dactylellina > Dactylellina leptospora. Next base: position 569,612 of record JAJTUC010000013.1, on the reverse strand, counting down.
AAGCCCCCAGCTTTAGCTTGAATAGTCCCTCGATCAGTTTCAACATACTCTAAGACGTCAATTCAATATGATTCACGGAACGCTTACCCCGCGACACAGTACGCTACGTAAGCGTGCGCAGGAAAGACTTTCCAAAGCAGCGCCATCCATTCAAACAGCTTTTAGATTGAATATAGACCTTAGTTGTGATATAACTAATTTTGTAAGAGACGGTTACGAGCTTACAATGTAAGTTATGTAGAATGATGTTAATAGCCATTCGTATTGACCATGGGACATTTGAAGATCTGCTTCCATGCCTGCTATGCGGGCCTGACGAGCATTCGCGACATTGCGACTTAGTTTCGGTATTTTGATAGGTTCATGGAGCCGAGAATGGCAGGTAATATAAACTCACATTCCCGATATCTGTGAAACGAGTTTGAAATTATCAGCCTCAGGAACCCAATTCGTACTTTAAACTTCGAATAAAAACGATAGGAATGAAAGCTTACTGGACCGATCTAAAAAGCTGAGCATGTACAGCAGCGCGAGGAATGGTACGAGATACCGGTCGAACCTCGTCACAACGCGATTCGTCTCCTCCGCCGTGAAGAGGAGGTACGTTTCATCCATGTCCGAGTCGTCCGAGTCATCGTCAGTAACAGCGGCCTGGGAGGACGTCTCGACATTGAGAGTATTACGACGGAATGTCTGGAGTTCGATATGATCAGACCGGTTGGCGTCATTTCGACCGCCGGATGGAGTCGCATGCGGTGAGAGATCCTCGCTGGAACGATTGTCATTGGAGAGGAGACGAGCGGTGGACATTATGCCGTGGGGAGGGGTAGAAAAGGGGGAGAGAGGATTTGTTATGGGACTGTACAACGGAACGGCGGGTTCGAAACTTCGGACGAGAATCGGAAGGATATCATGACTTCATGGTCCGAAGCCGACGTTCGCAAGCTGTCGTATCGTCCGTCCGTCTGAGGTTGAAGCTTCGAATGTTCCGAGCTGCGATTCGGGTGATTTGGACTAATCGAAAGGGCGCATTGGTGGCGCGACAAACAGAGCTAACCAACCACTCTTCACGCGACCCAGAACACTAAACGAAACTACAACAGCTATTGAATTTAGACTCTGACTAATTGATAATTAGATCGTGAGAATAAGTTGAATTCCTTTTGCAATTGGTTCGTATATTTGATCTAAACCGTAAGCATCTCTCGTAATCATGCGCCCCAGAAGAATATATCGAGTTCCAAGAAAAAACGCCAAAAACAAAACCCTTCCTCTAGAGTAGCACCGCTTTCATGATATCTCGTACAAATGCCATAACTTAAACACTCATCCTATGGGCTTCATTTTCTTCTTCTTAGCCGGCTGTTTGCCCTTCTGGAAATCTCTCCAAGAACTGATTCTCTGATCACGAGTATCTTCCCAAGCCTGCTCGTTGTCTCTCTTTCGCTTCTTCGCTTCGACTTCGGCATCGGCTTTTCGCTGCTCTCGACCTTCCTCTGCCAGTTGCGCCTTGATTTGTTTCCTTCTCCTCAACTCGTTGTCGATCAGGACTTCTTTGGTCTTCTCTCTCCAATCTTTCTTGAAAGCTTCGGTTTTGAGATCGGGATGGTCGACTGTCCATTTACGTTCTCTGATCAATAGCATTCTCGCATCCGCGATGGCTTCGTCGAGGCGTGTGCGGGTCTTTTCGTCCATGAGTTCATTTTGCGCCTTCTTGAGTCGGTCGAACGCATCGGGTGCCTGTGGGTTTTTCGTTTTATCAGGATGGATAAGGAGCGACTTTTTGCGATATGTGTTTTTGATATCGGATTCTGGGACACCGGGCTGGAGATCGAGGACCGCATAGCTGTAGTCGTGTTAGCAGATATTTAAGTGTGAGAGATGTAGTTCAAGCTGTGGATGGCTTACGCGTCAAGCTTGAAGGCATTCAGAATCCCTATTACCCGACTGGTAGTCAGTATCCTAAAAAACGACTATAGCTACACCGGACTGTATCGTATACATACTCTGAATCTCAGAGTCCTGCGTAGATAGTCAGCGACAAGCGATGCGACATGATGATATGACAGATGCTGTACCTTGCGGAACTCCAGTTCTTCGCGCTCGATCGTGCTAAGCGACTCCTTATCAATCTCCACCTCGCCCTCCGGTTCTTCAACCTTAGGCGGCTCCTCCTTCTTCTTTTCAGCAGCGGACGACGACATGCTGGCTGTGGCGACGATGTTTTCTGCGGTGGGTCGGGCGACGATGGTTGGAGTCGGAGGAAGGGAAGCTGTTTGCACCAGCATGTCGGGTCGGCTTGGCGTTGCGCATCCAGAACAGACCCCTGCTGAAATTTATTTTTCGCGGAAACCATTCAATCCAAACCATCTTCATTCGATTCGACCGTCGACACCGCAATGGCCAAGAGCGCCAAACTCCCCGGCTCGCAGCCACAGTATAAAACCCGTCGGAAAGAATCAAGATCGCTCAAGCGTAAACGGGAGGAGGAAGAACTCGAAACCCTCGAAAAGACGGCGCAAGAATTCGTGAGTACCCAGATCAATCGATAAACCCAGTTCTTGAAGAACCTTTACTAACCGAATGTCTCTCGTAGGATGCTTCCAATCTCTCGAAATTCTCCGAATTACCAATCTCACGGGCAACAGCGACAGGTCTTGACAAGTCACACTTCAAAGTTCTGACCGAAATCCAGCGAAAGGCGGTTCCGTTAGCTTTGAAGGGCAGAGATATCCTAGGTGCCGCAAAAACAGGAAGCGGAAAGACACTCGCATTTCTAATACCCGTATGCCTCGACACTTAGTAAGCTATAAACGATTATATCCTGACTGTGCCATAGGTCCTCGAAATCCTACATCGCCGAAAATGGACGCCAGAAGACGGCCTCGGAGCCCTCATAATCTCCCCGACCCGCGAACTCGCAATCCAAATCTTCGAAGTCCTGCGCAAAATCGGCCAACGCCACTCCTTCTCCGCCGGTCTAGTGATCGGTGGTAAAAACCTCCAAGACGAACGAGAAAGACTGGGTAGAATGAACATCTTAGTATGCACGCCTGGCCGGATGAAGCAGCATCTAGAGCAAAACCCGGACCTCGATACCTACAACCTTCAAATATTGGTCCTCGACGAAGCGGATAGGATATTGGACATGGGGTTCAAAGATGCCATCGATGCGATCGTACAGGGTATACCGAAGGACCGACAGACGTTATTATTTAGCGCGACACAAACGAAGAATGTGAACGATCTGGCGAGGTTGAGTCTTAAAAACCCGGAATACGTATCGGTACACGAATCCGCGACTTCCGCTACGCCTGGAAAATTACAGCAGCATTATATTATCACACCGCTTCCCGAAAAGTTGGACATATTGTGGAGTTTCATCAGGGCAAACGTCAAAGCGAAGATCCTAGTCTTCTTCTCGTCAACGAAACAGGTGCGGTTCGTGTACGAGACGTTTAGGCAGATGCAGCCAGGTATCCCGTTATTACATCTACACGGAAAGCAAAAGCAAACGGCGAGACTAGACGTCACAGCGAACTTTTCCAATTCGAAAAATTCTTGTTTATTCGCGACCGATGTAGTGGCTAGAGGGTTGGATTTTCCGGCTGTGGATTGGGTTATTCAGGTCGATTGTCCGGAGGACCCGGATACGTATATTCACAGGGTTGGAAGAACAGCTAGGTACGAACGGGATGGAAGAGCTGTTTTATTTCTTTGTCCGACGGAGGAAAAGGGGATGTTGGCTCGATTGGAAGCGAAGAAGGTCCCCATTGAAAAAATTAATGTGAAGCAAAATAAGAAGCAGAGCATACAGAATCAACTGCAGGGCATATGTTTCAAAGACCCAGAGATCAAATATCTGGGGCAGAAAGCGTTCACGAGTTATGCCAGGAGTGTTTATATTCAGAAGGATAGAGAAATCTTCGATCTCGAAAAACTACCGTTACCGGAATTCGCGACAAGTTTGGGGCTGCCTGGAGCGCCGAGGATCAAATTTTTGAAAGGAGAGGATGTTAAACAGAGGAAGAATGCACCGCGAGGCTTGTTGAGGGATGATAGCAGCGATGAAGACGAGAGTGGTGAAGAGGGTGTGAAGAAGGATAAGAAGAAGGAGGTGCGGACGAAGTACGATCGAATGTTTGAGCGACGTAAGTTACATCTTTTGGGGTCAACGTTGTTCGGAATCGTGGCTAATGAAATACAGAAAATCAAAATATCTTTACGTCTCATTACACCGAGATGGTGCGGCACGACGGGGCTGAAGAAGATGAGAAGGAAGAAGACTTCCTTGCTGTTAAGGGCCATGGCTATGGTTCAGACGTCGAAGACGGTAACAACATAAATAAACCTGGTCAGAAATACATTCAGGTACACGGCAAAGATCCATTGTTGGTGGACTCCAAGCGTAGAGAGAAACTGGCAACTTCGAAGAAGGCGCTGCTTAAATATAAGGGCAAGGGAACCAAACTTATCTTTGATGAAGACGGGGAAGCTCATGCGATATATGAGTTTGAAGACGAGGAGGAGTTCAAGAAGGCGGGTGATGCAGAAGAACAGAGGGGTAAATTCTTGGCTGAGGAGACAAAGAGGGTCACCGCAGCGGACGAGGAAGATAAGAGTTTGGCTAAGGAGAAGAAGAGAGCGAAGAAGGAGAGACAGAAAGCGATGATGCTAGAGGAAATGGGCGATGATGATGACGACTTTGACGGTGGCGTCCAATTGGTACCATACGAAGAAGATGGTAGAGATGAGGAAGAGGTACCGGAATTAGTGGAGGAACGGCCGACGAAGAAACAGAAGAAATGGTTCGAGGATGATTCTGATGAGGAGAGGGAGAAGAGGAAGAAGGCGAAGAAGAAGAGCAAGGTGGTGGAGATGCAAGAAGCGCCGGAAACTCTGGACGATTTGGAAGCTCTCGCTGCTGGATTGCTCGCCTGAGAGTGTATTTACCTACGCATCTCAATCTTGTATAATACCGTACTGACCAATATCTTGTACCATATCCTGCCATCATTGCAAGTCTGAAGCCAGGTCTGGCCGCATTCTGTGTTGCCGCTGCGGTTTATATGCGCTGCCATTTAATTATAGGCCGGTACCACAGAGTCAACTCTCATAAGCTAACTGTGACACTCGAGCGCCTCAACCAAGATCACAATTTGGAGGAGGTTGACTGGTATCGATGGTTGTAATAATCTGGTTCCTCGGCAGATTTGGCTCGTATTGGCAGCGGCTTTTAGCCAGTCGCTTTAGGCGTGAAGTGAACCAGGTACAATACAGACGAGCCGCCTAATCAAAGATGCTTCTTCTTTCTCCACGCGATGCCCTCGGTCTCTCCTCCTCCTCTCCCATCGCCGTGACTTAACGTATCCCTCCCTTCCTTGCCCGTGTATAGTTCCAGCTCTGTCGTTTCATTGTACATTACTCTATATACCCCTTCCTCGCATTTGCGCTTTTTCCTTTCTGTTCTTCGATTTATATACACTATCGTCTGTTTAAGATATGGCGCGCAAGGCCCGCCAAAAGATCAGTTACGGTATGGTGACGCCGCTCCTGTCGCACTTCCAGCCAGAACGGATGGAATGCTGTGACACCAACCGGAAATGAGAGAGAGCTTGCTAACTCCGGACGTCTTCCAATGCAGTGCTGCCGCTGCCAAATTCGCCGGGCGGTCATCGGCTGGGCGTCAATTCCCTCGCACTCGATCTCCGGGGAACGCTGTATGTCTACTTCTCATCCCAATTCGTCATTGATATTATTTACATACGTCTCTCTAACACGGTTCTGTGCGGAGGACAGCTACTCGGCCGGCCGCGACGGTGTCATTTGCGCTTGGGATATCCAGACCGACCTTACCACCCCGCCAGACCCCTCTCTCGTCAAAAGCGACTCGCCCACCTCCAGACCCCGCCCGACCGCGTCGACGTTCAAATCGCAGGTGCAGGCGCACACTCACTGGGTCAATGACCTTGCGCTCACCTCCGATTCGTCTTGTGTCGTCTCCTGTTCCTCGGATCTTACCGTGAAGCTTTGGCGACCAGCGTCCAAAACCCCCCCGTCGGATTTGGGTAATCACAGCGACTATGTTAAATGTGTCGTCGCGTCGGGCCCGGAATCTAAAACTAGTGGGACGTGGGTGGCATCTGGCGGTCTCGACCGGAAGATTTTTCTGTGGGATCTTTCCGGTAAAGGAGAGCAATCCTGCATTGACGTCGGTGATGGTGGAGATAAAGATAATCCAAAAGGGTCGGTCTATTCGCTCGGTATCGGTGGTGGGATCTTAGCTTCTGGTGGACCGGAGAGTGTCGTGAGATTATGGGATCCTCGGTCCGGCAAGTCCATCACCAAGTTTGTTGGACACACCGATCTAGTCAGGTCGATTTTGATCTCAGAGGATGCGAATATCATCCTCTCGGCTTCATCTGATGCTACGGTGAAAATGTGGTCGGTGACCGGAGGACGTTGTTTACACACCCTCACGATGCATAATGATAGCGTGTGGTCCCTTCATTCATCACACCCCCAGCTAGAGCTGTTCCATTCCGCGGACCGCACCGGATTGGTAGCCAAGACTGACATTAGAAATATTGGGGAGCTCGAAGAAGGTATCTGTGTCGCGGTATGTCAAGAGAACGAAGGAGTCAACAAGGTTATCGCGGACGGTGGATCTGGAGATTACATCTGGACCGCTACATCTAGTTCGAGAATCCACCGTTGGCTAGACGTCGATACTAATGCAGAAATCGCGCCGCGACCTAAAGAAACGACATCAAATAAATCACCTGCCCTACCGAGTCTACCTACTATGCACCAACATAGACCGTCCAATGCCTCAATAGCTACCGTTGTCGGCTACCCGAAGAAATCCAACAAGCCAATGATTCAATTGAACTCGATATTGAAACTAGCAAATACATCCGCTTTCACGACCCATGACGTTCGGGATCCTGATGAAGTTACGATATACTCTATTCCACAGGCAAGACATGCGTCTATAACAGAGGCGATGATGGGGCTTGATGATCCAGGGGACACCAAGCCGATTTATGAACAACCTGATGAAACTATCGAAGGACAAAATGGCTTGATCAAGCATATTTTACTCAACGACCGAAGGCGTGTTTTAACAGTGGATTCTGCAGGCGATGTCTTAGAATGGGACCTTGTTAAGGTACTATCTTGCGCCTACTCTCCTCTTATGACTTATTCTGACCGGTATATTTAGTGCTCGGTGCTTAAAAAATGGGGCAAGCGCCATATCGAAGACGTCCAGAGGGAGATAAATCCTAGGGAAAATATTGCGAATTGGTGTCAAGTCGACACCCGAACCGGCCGTCTAGCTTGCGTTCTCGAGGAGAATTACTGCTTCGATGCTGAGATGTACGCAGACGAAGTTGATCTTGAAGAGAAGATCGAGTTCCGAGACGACCACCGGATAAATCTCGGTAAATGGGTCCTGAGATACCTCTTTTCAAATCTCATTGATGAAGAGATTCGCAGAGATGAGGAGTATAGAAAGGATCTTGCTACGGCGCAAGCCGCGAGAGAAGCTGTACGACGGCAGAATGCGCCTTCTGCGATCGTGCTACCGGGGCCACCGACCCATCTGGGAGAAGTGACATCTTCTGCTACAACCCCACGCCCCGGGATGAATGGGTTATCCGCAACATATCCCGCCACACCTGGAATGTCGATTGGGTTGGCTACTCCTGCGGCGACTCACTTTCCTAGCAGTACACCTGGTGGCGCATCCCATCTTCCTCCGATGGCCGAAGAAGATTCGAAGAAATCAAGCGATAACGACTATTTCTCCACAATCCCAGCAAAACCGAAAGACGACGACGGGGTTACTGCTACTACGACAAATGTTGCGGCGCCAGCGACTACACCCGGTGCACCAGTAACAAATTCTACCCCTGCTGCAGAAACAACTGCAGCCCCATCGGCCCCCTCAAAACTCTCTCTTTCTAAACTTTGGGGTAAAAAATCCAAACAGACGGAAGAAAAGAAACCCGAAGATCCAAAACCCGAAGAGCCGACCGAACCAGTCAAACAGCCCGAACAATTCGACGATACCCTCTCCGGAGTCCTCAAACGTATCCGACAATCTTACGAAGTATACAACCCAGATAGATTAAACCCCGACTTTAGCATAAAATCAGCGATATGTCCATCTTTACCTTCAGAAACACCAGTTCTAAAACATCCTTCCGAGATGGTTGTGATTATCCAAGAAGATTCTCCCGACTCCGGAGGGATGAAGGACGTGTATAGAGGAACCGTCGGGGAGGTCGGAGCTGAAGCCGATGAGTTGGAGAAACTTTTACCCGGATGGGTCGCCGAAGCTATATTGTTGAATAAGGCGCCGCCGAAGGAATTTGTAAAGGTTAGCTTTGTGTTAGTCCCCTGGAAGGATAAATTGCCGAGTCTCGGCGATATCAACGATCCGTAAGTTTTTTTCTCATTCTATTTTTATATATAAAACCTTGCTCTTGGTTTTTAATTTCGCTAATATTGAAACAGGAATAACCGATTAAACGCAAACCGTATGCTTCGGGCGAGAAAGATCATATCGTATATTTACGACCGTCTGGATCCTTTACCCGCACAGGCGGGGGGGCCGGGAACTGATTTCGGGGAGGAGAAGAAGAAACCGGAAGAATGGTTGGAGCTGATGGTTAAAGATGAAGTCATTCCGTTGAACATGACACTTGCCACTATGAAGGCCCACGTATGGAGGACTGGTGGGGATGTTGTTGTTTATTACAGAATTAAAGGCGGAGAAGACCCTATTGAGCGGAGGAAGATTGTTGTTGAAGAGAGCAAGGTCGAGGAAGGGGTTGTGGAGGAGGAGGAGGGTGAGAAGGGTGAGAAGGGTGAGAAGGGGGTGGATGTGCCCGATGCTGGCGAGGATAAGGGAGAGTAGTGGGTGGAAGGAAGGTGTTTGCTTGTTCTTTATTTATCGCTTTAGCTTCGAGGGTTGTTGTTTAAATGTAAAACCAAGGCAGACTTATGCAAGACGCAATGGTGGTGTATTCGGGCATCTGACTTGCGTCTGAATGATGGCGATGGAAGTATGAATGCCGAATTCTATGACAAAATCCTTACAAAAACTATTGAGGATTTATCTTAAGTTCTGAAAAAGCGAGTTTCTAAATAAGGAGCGACTTGTTGGCGTCTCTACTTGCTTCTGCTGTCGCGATGCTGGTGGAGGTGTCGCCGAAGGTGATGTCTCAGGTTTCTCTGGCTGTTTTGATGGTGTCGGTACCGTCGCAAATGGGTTTCCTTCTTTTTGCTTGGATCTTTCACCCGAAAGTATCAAAACCATCCGTTCGCAAAATTTCTGTCCTGGTGAGGTGTGTCTATGTAAATGCGAAGATGACCTATCGTCTGTCCATTTTTTAGAAAAAGACTCCCACACCCAAATCTGACGATCCCAGAATTTACCATCCTTTTTATGAAGCGGTAATATTAACTGTAGACCATCGAAGAACTCTTCGGAGTCCGGAGCCGTGGTAAACTCCGAAGCGAGGTACTCTTCCCGCAGTTGATCGGAATAGAAAACGGCTGCGATTTTGGATATCACGTCGAAATGTGGGATTTCGAGGTTTTGTGCCTTTTGGCATGCTAGTAGGGTTTTCAAAGGCACGAGATTTTGACTGAACAGTAGTGCAATCGTGACCGCCATTTGGAATTTTGTCCGTTTCTCATCGTCTTGTTGCAATGCTCCAGCATCTAGGAGGATATCGATGGCTTCTATGTTGTTGAATCGTACCGCGAGTTCAAGGGGTGAATACGTTGCGAGATCGACGCCGGAGGAATATCGAGAATAAGGAAGTATGGGATTTGAAATCGTAAGTTGGCCGGGGTATAGGTTTTCTACTTCGAGGGTACCAGGTAATTTTCGACGTTTGAGTAACTCTCTCAGAAGACGGGGTCCGAATTCGATATTGGGGTATCGGACGACGAAATGGAGGAAAGAAATCGGAGTCCAGGTTGGCCGGGGAATTTTTTTTTCGTTTGTGGGTACGCCGACAGCCTGCGTATTCGGTGTTGAAAAAGGGTCTGCAGTTTAAAAAAGAGGATCGAATTGTGAGCCCCTACTTCTCATGGAAAGGTAGAATTGTCGTCATTTAATTATGAGTTACGTACCTGGAACGCTGACAGCCAACATATACGTGACCCTGAAATTTTGTGACTCGAGGGCGTACCAAAATGCTGTGAAAAATGCTGAGGTAGATCCGGATAAGAGTCCAGTAGTTTCATTAAACTCTATGTCGTCCTGTTTCAGAATGTCGAGAACTTCCTTTTTATCCTTCTGTGGCATCTTTGGACCAGGCCGTAATAACTCGTGACTCTCATGACCTTTCGGCACTAAAGTCTGGTAATACCGCGCGTCAATATTCGAGCCAGACTGTATTTCTATAATTGAAGCCAGCTCAGCTAGATCGGCTCTAGCCCAAAGTATCAAGAGATCCCTCGCGGCACTAGCCTTCGCTAGTTTCAAGCCTCTTTTGCAGTGCTGAAGCGCTGTTTGAGAGTCTCCAACGTAATAATAGAATGCTAGGGCTCGGTTGAAATAAACGAGCAGATTCCGGAGTACCCCTTCCGATGCGGAATATGGTAGGTTCTTGAGGGTTTCGACGGCAGATCCTTGAGCTCCATCGTATTCCAAATTGAGATTCGCATTTTGTGTGATGGCTTTGACTAAAGCGATTCGATACGTGAAAGGAGGAGCTTCAATAGCGCAAGATTTCAGTTGTGCTAGCGCTTTCGTATATTCGTCCTGTTCAAATAAAGTGAAGAATCTTTCGCGGTTGTACTGTATCCGGTGTTTGATAATATCTTCGTCGTCAGAGATATCGTCATCATCGAAATTACTCAGAGGATCTGGTAGATTATTCCAAAAATCATTTATGTCTATTGAATTTGCTTGGTCATTCACTTTCGGCGGCTTTTTTCTCGTCAGCTCATCCACAGTAGGGAATAGTTTCTGAAGCGCCTCTGTGGTAAAAGGCTTTCTGGTAAACGACAAAAGATAAGAGCCCGGGTCTTGGAGCATCGGGTCGGGACCGAATGGTGACATTTTAAGCTCTGATTGCCCTATTGGTCCTCGAGCCTGGCTGAGTTGTGATTTTAATTTGTCAATAGACGGTATATTTAACAGTTCATGCCTAAGGCCAGCGTTGCACGCACGAATTAGGTGCCCTGCTAGTTGAAACTCGATGGAAGTTAGGTATCCCTTATTTCCTGCATCTGCGTACCCCCATATCGTGCCAAGCGTATCTTGGTCCAATGAAGTGTGTGCGAATAATTGTATTGCGTTTATTCCTGTTAAACGTTTATCCTTGTCGCACCATTTTTCGAAAATCTCGTCGAAAGACTCTATTTGGAGGAACCATACGAAGCCTTTATCTGTTTTGCGGGCTACCGTGGCTGGGTCTAAAGAACTGCTCCGAGTTTGGTTTTCATTTTTAGACGATAGTGTGTCCTGTTGTAGACTCTGGTTGCTGGAGGATGTAGTGGAGGCGAGAGTAGTGACAGAGGCGCTCGCTGATTCAAAGGGACTTTGGAAGGGACTTTGGAAGGGACTACTTGGTATTGGTGGTCCGAATGGACTTTTATTTGTAGGTTCCGTATTCTCATGGCGGTACTGTGGGGACTGAGGAAGACTGTGCTCCGCAATTGACAAATCTTCAAATATGTTTTCGAAATTGGGAGTAGATGCGGAAGCTTCATTCGACGTAGGCTTATTCTGACCAGCTGGGCTAGTCTCGAAACGGCTGGCGTACCGATAGAAGTCGTCAAAATCTGCATTTTCAGGCATCGTGCACTGGTCAAAATCAATTTCGGGGCCGATTTTTACTTTTAATTACGTTGACCAGTACAATCGGGACTTATGTGTTGTCGATGTTGGGTTTTGTCGGGGCGTTGGGTGGGGTCTTGATACTCTTGTGAGATCTAACTCGAGTGAGCTCTAGATAACGTTATTTATTCTACGATAGAGTTTCTCTGGGGGTACGTCGCTAGACTATAGCGGCTAGACTTGCACTTGAGGTTGGGCGATGGCACGCTTTGTCATATCCCTTGTCGACGGTAATCTAAAGTCAGCCAGGTCTTTGTGTGTCCTTTGATTGTGTGGAGCTGGTGAAAGAGATGGTTCAGCTCCCTGGTTGGGCGCCAACCGAACCAGATAAAATGGCATGTATAATGTGGACCCGAAATATATCAGCCTTGTTTTTGATTTAAGACGGCTGAATATTGGAGGTGTCTGTCTCTACATCATTTTCATCGGAATTCCAACTTCAATCTCATGATGGAGGTTAGTATTGATCAAGGGTATTTTACACGTCATTTCTGATATCGCCTCAATATAGCAATATATAAGATCGTATTTTATAATTTTGATATATTCCGTAAGCAGAAGTATTGATTTAGTATTTAATATCAGTTACAACTCTGAGACATATATGGTAATGAAGCCAATCAGTGCCTTCTAATCTACGAGGCGTCCCTCCCCCCTCAGATTATGCCAAACCTTCAACATTCCTCCTCAAGAAATCTACAATATCATCAATCTCATCTGGTATTTTGTACCAATGCCCAAATCCTGCATACGACTTCCATGTTACATCCATAGAAAAAATGTTGACCAAGGCGTCTCTAATTTGCCGCCCCAGTTTTACGGCCACTTTTTCATCCTCCTCTCCATGACCTAACAATACCGGGGTCCTTAGAACTGATAGGGCTTGGTCATCAGCTTCAGGGTTGGTCCCTATTGGTATGAAGTCGATGTTTTCTCTGAGAAAATTCAAAGCCTCTATGGCTTTGAGTCGCTGTTGGGTCGCATCTGTGGATTGCATAGTAGTTTGCACTTCATTACTGATTTGATTGCCCTCGTCCTCTTCTTCATCGTCCTCATCGTCTTCATCGTCAGTTGCTCCTCCTTCGCTATCTTCATCAGTTTCGGCCTCGTTATCTTCATCATTATCCCCCTCCTTACTTTCATCTTCGTCAAATACTTCTTCTTTATCCCCAAAGTCATCACCAACATCAATTCCAAGCACATCAATACCAAAATCATCGTCTCCGCCTAGAATCTCCTCCCCTTTTGTGACCTTCTCTTCGTCACTCCCATTGACATACTTCACAAATGGAAACCACCCGCTGATTCCAATATATCCTCCCAACCTACCCCCTCCAAACGTCAACATCGCATAAACTGATGCAGCACAACCTTGACTCAGCCCCCCGAGCACAATCCTCTCCAAGGGTATCCCATTCTCTACCTCCTCTCTGATCAGTTGATGTATAACTTCCGTCGTCTCCCTCAGCCCATCAACTTGCAAATGCTCTCGCTCGCTGGTATCGTCGAGGGAGTAGATATCAAACCATTGGTTTATGGGTATCCGTTTAAATAATTTGGCACGGCGTTTTTTGGCCGTTGGAAAGATGAATTTGACGGTGGGGAAGGCTTTCTGAAGCGTGATATAGTTATAGTTTTCGTCTTCGTTTTCGTTGTTGTGAGTGGAGCTAGCGGCGGGGCGTGTGCTCGCGGATTCAATTAGGGCCTGACCGAATTTAGGCCCATTGCTGCCGCGGCCATGGAGTAGTATGAATGTGTGCGTATGGTCTGAGAGGGGAGCGACGACGTAAGGGCAGGGGTAATCGTGCTTCATTTTTGTTGTATTTTGGGATCAAGGTACATTTGCAGTATGTTGAGATAGGAAAATATGTAGAGGAAATGGCCACGGTATAGGCCCGGATTTGGAACTGTGATCTTGGTTAGAAAGATTCAGCCTTGTGACTGGAGCTTGGGAGTGACTGCGAGACACGAAACGAAACAAGAGGTCTAGTGAATAGTGAAGGATCTGTATACGCCTTGTTGCTAGCACAAAGGAGAAACTAGGTAGTTAATCTATGAATAAATTCAAGAACATCTGTTGAGTAGGTTAACGCGAGCGACGAAATCGATTAGTCGCGCTAACTCCCTTTGAAAATATAATTTAACACTCCTATCCTGCAGGATTCTGGTGATGCGCTCCTCAGGCACATATGATCTCTAGGTTATGATAATTGGGCCTTGACGACTACTTAGTGATAAGTATCTAGACTGATTCTGTATACATGTATGCTATCAGTCATCGATGACTACTAGCTGGCATGTGAAGCTAGTTTTGAATTGATCAGCGGCGATAACTTTACTATGGCAGTACATCGAAAACGTCCCTTTCTGTTAGTTGTGTACTCATAATGCAGCTTGCATTGGGCATGATGAACTCCGGTTTTGATTGGGTATTATGCCATTCTACATTAATTTTGTTTGATTCGTGGTCATGCGTGTAGAGTCATCCTTGATATCACGTGGCCGCATAAACAAAGCTTTGCCAGACTAAAAGCTCTGCCCTTCATCCGGCACCAGAAGCCTTCAACATCATTTTTATTGACGGGAATAGTACTTGAAAAAAGAATAAGCGGGTATTATATTATGTATATGAACTAGAGATTAAAAACCATGGACTCTATCATCACACACGATGGTTTAACAATATATAGGACAGGGTAGCGAAGGTGAATAAAAGAAGCTAATCCGCTGTCGAGTCCCAGGATACAACGGGTTGCTTTATAGAGAACTATTTTAGAAGTTTTTGATGACTCGCTTAACGGGTCAGGGCGAAGACGGAGACGTATGCACCGCCACCACAGGTCATGCTGGTGTCACCACCGCAAGGAGTATTGCAGTCGGTTGCAGGATTACCAATGTTGGTTGGCGAGTTGAGGAAACCGTCATTGCAAATGCAGTCACTACGGATTTGTAGGGTTAGTAACAAACTCAAGGAAGGTATTGGTAATATGTAAGGGAAACTTACGTTCCGGCGCGGAGGGCAGCGAAGGTGAAGTCTTGCTTGAAGCAGAGATCTTGGCATTGAGAGACGGTCATTTGAGGATCAGTAAAGAAGGCATCGTTGATGACAGCCAAGTTAGATCCATCGGCGTAACATCCGACTGGGGAAACTGTAGGTGCGGAGACGAGAATTTCGAAAGCTCCAGTGCCACCGCAATATTGGCTGTCGTCTCCGGAACATCCGAGGTCACAACCGCTATCTTCGAGAGTGGCGTCCCATGGAGCGGAGAATCCGTTACCGCAACCGCAAATACTAAAGAACGATTAGTAAACTGTTTATTTCTGATACCACATATTGAATTCAATACTTACGTTCCGTTGGTAAATCCAGCAAAGATGTAGCCAGCGTTAAAGCACAAGCCAGAGCACTTGTCTCTGGTGAGAGCAGAGTCTGATGGGTAGATCATGGACAAAATATGTCCCACCGCAGCGTTTTCCTTGTAGCAACCACCGAATCTTGGGCCAGTGGAAGTTGGGGTCGAACCGACAGTCTCGGTGACAGTAGCAGTGGCGCCACCACCGTTCACTGTCTCAGTGACAGTGGAGGTTGGGCCATCGTTGGTCACAGTCACGGTGGCAGCAGCAGCGGTGACTGTGGTGGTGCTGGTTGAGGTTCTGGTCGTGGTCTTTGTAGTCGTCTTGGTGGTCGTCTTGGTGGAAGTCTTCGTTGAAGTCTTCGTGCTGGTCTTCGTGACGGTCTTCGTGTTTGTCTGGGTCTTCTTGTAATACCTGGTCGTAGTCTTCATCTTCGTCACATATTTGGTTGCGCAGTCTGTATCCCCTGTTAGTATTCGAACCTCTCACACGTGTTGATATGCAGCTCATCTCGAGAAATACTGACAGGCGGCATAACCATAGTTACGCTTTGCTTCTACGTTTTTCTTCTCGTTTGGGAGTGCGGTAGCGAGAGAAGAGACCGCAAAAGAGGCCAAGAGAAGAGCCTTGATTTGCATCTTGAAGTATATTATTAGTGATTATCCTGGGATATTATTGTCCTGTGTATTAAACGAGTGACCGTCAACGAGAGGGATACTGCTGATGAGGATGAAAAAGAACTGATACAGAATTGTGACCGGTGGGAGTATTTATAACTCGACATCGAGAGCGGACCCCATGCACCTTAGAGTGCTTTTTCCCGAAAAATATACCCGTCATTGATAACACGAGACGCCTGCTCAATGGCCCCGCAGTAATCACGGTTGAGACATCATGGGTACACTAGAAAGCATTGTAGTTAGGGTAACAAATCGGACCGCTAAGGTATGGAACTTAGAGTATAATTTGATATTGCTCGCATTTGGGAGCGGCGGCTTAAAGGGTTGAGCTATCCACACATTCTAGGTAATGGCTAGGTGAATGCATAGTGGTGGAGCGAGAGGCAACAAGCCTTAACCAATGGGGTTAATTCCGTCTTGAAGACGTCGAGAGTATTTACTATTTCAGGAATTGAAGCATTAAGGCGTCTCGTTCACTGTAAAACTAAGATGTGAGGATATTGAACCTAAGGATAGCGATCTTGTGGTCATTAATCACTTGGTTGCGAGATTCCGTTTCAAACAAAAACTTAAAGTATAATTTTACAATTTACATAATTAGAACAGATATTCGCATTGAAGGGAGATTGTACTGAAATTTTAATATTTTCAATGGTACCCCGGCATTGCGCGGTCCAAATCAAAAAAAATGTTTCTGATGTTGAGCCGACAAGCGCGCGTTGTACCTGTTGCATTACTTATATGAATCTCCTGCCAAGGGGACCCGATTCATCTAGATCAGTGACTTTGACCCCTTCGAGCTTTGGTAGCGGTTCGCTCCGCTATTTCTTTAGAAAATTAGTTTCTATCCGGAGCACCGCGGTGGGGCACTGGAAATTTCCGCCCAGAAAAAGGCCGAATTCTATCGATAGGAACCTGCTCTATCACCGCAGAACAAAACAGCGGAGAACAGCGGTAATCAGACCATTGGAACGGATCCGGCAGGCGTAGTCCAATCTTTCCCCTCGATATTCCCGTAGAACCCAGCCTCCAATTAGCGGTTCCAATTTATCGAGTGGAGAAGCACCCACAACGATCTGTCAGGGGTCCATCTGATGGCGGGGAACACGCGCGAAGAATTGCTCGAAACGGTTTCGGGCCACACGCAGTAGTGTAGCGCGCCTTATGGCTTGAGGAGTGGATAAGGTTTTGCAGGGTCGATTGTTGATATGGTTTTGCTCCGTAGACGATGAAGTCAAAGATATAGCAGTACTCTACTCAGTGCCGGATACCCAGCGAACCGTTAATGTTACCACTAGGCCAGAGGCAATCGGTTAAATCAAAATATAACTTGTTAGAGGTTTAAAGTTAAAGATGCAAGGTAACGGAAGCCGGATTCCGGGCTCGAAGTTTTGTCTCTGGGGACTCGGCCAAGCACGAAAAGCCAGCGTCTCAAGTTGGCGAGACTATACTGTTCGGTTCGAGAACAATATCACCAGATTCGAGCCTGGTGTTCAGGTCGAGAGCAAGGTGGCGCATTGTCCTCCATCCAACTGCACCTGCATGCTTCAGAGATATCAATCATCTCCAGATCTAGCCAAGGAATATGTCGATCTGTTCTGATTTCGAGCCTTCATCCTGTCTGTACCGGTGTTCCCCAGCCCCTGAAATAAATTATATCGCATCATTAGTGCCTGACATCCATACATTTCGTTTGGCATGCATGCAATGCACTGGTAACCATCCGTCTAATATACCATCCTGAACATTTGGGATCCAGGTAGACTCCCAACGGTCCTACCTCGGCTTAGCTACACGCCATAAATGCATGCAGCTATATCACATTTCGTTCGCTTCGTGGAGTCTAAATTTACCGTCAAGCTAGGAGATAACATCTAAGACAAGCGGATGATACTATCAGTTAGCCTTTCGATTAACCGTAGGCATTTATTTAGGTATAAAGGACTAGCTTATTGTAGTCGGTGGCTGTCGCCGTCAGCAGAGGTAGTTGCAACGTAGAACGGGTAACTGTAGCCTGGTTACCCGGGCCGAGTCGATTTTATATAGCTCTCGATGTCGCAGTGGACCGAGGACTTCCCGGGTATGTTGGCGATACATTTTTTTCCTGTGCTTGAGAACAGGTATAATCATAAATTATGGGCGTAAAAAGAAATAGAGGGCAATGGTATGCATTCGCTATAATCGTTACCTAGCGTAGTTAAACCCGCTGTTTGTGAAAACGGAGTGGCGAAATTTAAGTTTTTGAACGAAGTGGAGGGAGAAGAAGAAAAGAATCTGAGAATGAGAACTTGGCCCTTGAGACTCGGGTTATGCTGAGAGACTGGCTGTCCGTTGATAATATAGGTTGCGGCTCGCTCTCCCATACATGGGATGAAAATTATCCTGTCATAACACCGTCATTGTTGATCAATTTCATGTAGCTCTTATCTACAACATTCCTCGGTACACTCTCTTTGCATACTTTCTTCTCGTGTCTTTTCTACATCATTATCCATGAATGTTCACAGAGCAATAAGATATGGGAGTGTCTCGAAAGCCATATACAGCTTTCCGTGATATTTGGCCATATATTTTAAAGGTTAGTTTATCAGTATCATATTCCCGAGATATTTTGTATGAAAGGCGAGCTAATACAATAGGAGCAGATTTGATGAACTCGCTAGGAGAATCGATTTGTTTAATCTAATATCTAAGAAGAGCAGATTCGAATCGAGTCGGATCAGATATCTGCACTTCTGTATTGGGTTATATACGGCAGGCGCAATATGCAAAGAATCGTCCTTCTATACGTTCCAGACAAAGCTAGGATCTGTGATTTTTTCTAACTGATGGACGAAGATGAAAGAGGCGAGTGCACGAATTCCTCAATTTATGATTTGTGCGGCTCTTTATTTCTCTGATGAAATGCCTGTTCGGTATTTTTAGAGTGGGGAATGCCAAGTCGGGTGTCTTCTCCAACGGCTAGGCATATCCAAGCAGGGTCGTCGGCGGGGCGATATTCATTATATGGAATTTTGGAGCGCCGGATGGGGTTTTCGATAATATCCAACAGCCAATTGAAGGAAACGCATTTCGTTAAATCGGCCGTTTGTTATCGATTTTTACACGAACGATGTCGTGGTCAAACGGGTGTGCGTCTAGCACTTATGACCAGATAAGTCAATCGCGGCAAGTCTAGCACAATCGATAGGTGATTCGGATCACTGATAGGTTTACCTATCAGTGGTTTAATCTATCAATGGTCTTAGAATCAACCCAAGTTGATTACCGTCGATACTGTCAAGGTGCAACAGTCTTACGCGGCGTGCGTGGAGCTTCCAAGATAGGCAAAGGGCAGCAAACAACGGCCTGTTTCAAGCTGGCCCTCCGATTTCGCTTTGCGTCATGATGTAGCGATCGAGGAGCACGGGCAAAGGATCCCTGTAGGAAAACTGAGAGGAAGCGGCAGGACGGAGGAAGTCGAAGCCTTAAGAATGTCGAGAAGGTAGCAGCATATGCAGGACAAGCTTTCCAATTCCCGGAATAGAAGCAGCTAAGCGAAAGAAAAAGTCTCCTGCTTCTGAAGCCTGTCGGAAGAGTCCTGCTGCTGCTGCTGCTGTCAGAATGTAAATATTTCCTGGGCGAAGGATACGTTACCCTGACAGTGTCCTCAGGATTGTTACAGCGACATCTTCTCTGTCCCCTTCGAAAGCGCAAATTGTGTTCTGCGGTGACCCGCCTGGACTCGGAGAGACGGGGTCCTCGTAATTTCAAGGCTGCTCTCTCGTTTCATCGCCCGTTCGACATTGGCCCCGGCTGGTTGCTGTTATTGTCCATCTCCTGTCGACGAATCCCATCCGGATAGATAGAAAGAGAGAGAGAGATAGTTATATCTTCAGCGAGAGGCTCGACGACGACCTCTTCCAACACAACACGGCCGTTTGCCCCGGTTCTTGTCCCCACGACGCTTCTCTCTCTCGACTCTTCGCTCTTCCAATCGAAGCGAATCCCAACCGCGTCAACTCCCGTAGCACCGCTCACCGCTCGATCGTGAAGGAGGACGATACAGGACCGCTGACGGGCGTTCGGTCTTTCCATCGGGGAAATCTGGCGGGGACTGGAGAGGTGAAATAGGCTCTTCTGATCCCCTCGCTCCTCGACATATCCTTCGGAGTTTACATCACCACGCATCCACATATCCAATATGTCGTTACCTACTAGCCGGCATGCCTACTCCCAGCATTCGAACGGCTATGCCAATGGACACGCACACTATAACCGGGAGGATTCTTGGGCGATATCGCCTCATGAGTATGGCCTCACGATGCCCTTCCCTTTTCGCTTCCCATCCCAATCAATTCGTTCTCTCGAATCCCTGCTCACAATGGCCTCATCTTTAATTTAGCACGAGATTCCACCCGAAATACCGGAAACCTCTATACGCTCGCCGCCGTCTGATCATCAAGCTGGTCGTCGCCGGACTCGCGATATTCGCCTTCTCCTTAATCGTCTCGCCGCCGTCACGTTTCGCGTCCTTCTCAGCCGTGGGGCTCGGTTACACCTTCTACAAAGATATCCCAGGAGTCGAATACCATGATCTATCCCTATATCAAGGCACCGGCACAGGCTGGGCTCGAGGCGAGCGAATACTGTTCCTGTCACCGTTACGAGATGCCGAAGCCCATCTTCCTATGTTTTTCAGCCATCTCCGAAACTTGACCTATCCCCACCATCTCATCGACCTTGCGTTTCTGGTCGGTGAATCGAAGGACAACACTATGGGGCTTTTACACGACCTGTTGAAGAAGCAGCAGAGCGATCCTGATCACGACCAATGGTTCGGCGAGATCACTGTCATTCAAAAGGACTTTGGATCCACGATTGGCCAGGATTTCAGCAACAGGCACGGTTTCGCGGCGCAAGGGCCCAGGAGAAAGCTGATGGCTAGGGCGAGAAATTGGTTGTTGAACGCGACGTTGAAGCCACATCACAGTTGGGTGTACTGGCGAGACGCCGACGTCGAAACCGCGCCGACGACAATTCTCGAAGATTTGATGAGGCACAATAAACACGTCATCGTTCCCAGTATGTGATTTCTTTCTCTTCTGCATTTCCCATTTTCAAAGCTCCACTTTTCAAAGGAGCTAATGTATTTATCCGGCGCGGGTGCTCCTCTTCTTTTTGACGCTAACGTATGCTTCTTTTTTTGGCTCGCAGATGTCTGGCGACCTCTTCCGGATTGGCTTGGCAACGAACAGCCCTACGACCTCAACTCATGGCAGGAATCCGAAACCGGTCTCGAATTAGCGGCGAAACTCGGCGAGGACGATGTTATCGTCGAAGGATACGCCGAGTACGCTACATGGCGGCCGCATCTCGCATATCTACGAGATCCCCGCGGTGACCCGGATGTTGAGATGGAACTCGATGGTGTCGGTGGTGTTAGTATTCTAGCCAAAGCGTCAGTTTTTCGTGCTGGTGCGCATTTCCCAGCGTTCAGTTTTGAGAAGCATGCGGAGACCGAAGGGTTTGGAAAGGTAGGACAACCTTTAAACTTACATATCCACTTTTGTTCAAGTCATAGAGTGAAGATTTTCTGACTTCGTGTTTCATGTGTAGATGTGCCGTCGTATGGGATTCACAGTAATAGGATTACCCCATTATACCATCTGGCATCTTTACGAACCCTCCCTCGACGATCTCAAACATATGAAGGAAATGGAAGAGCAAAGAATAGCCCACGAGAAGGAAGAAAAGGCCAAAGCTAAAGAAAAGGCCAAGCAGAAGCAGCGATTAGAAGAAGGATGGGACATTCAAAAGGATAAGGATACTTGGGATAAAGACCAAAAGGAGATAATTAGCGCCGCGTTGAAGGAGAAGGAGAAGGAGAAATCGGAGAAGGTTGGTGCGATGCCTGTTAGGGGGGCTGATAAGAAGGGCGGAGCTGGCGCTGGGAAGACGCCGAAGGAAGATTTGAGGGGTGGTAGGGAGGGGCCGATTGCGCATGTTGATGAGGATGGGGTTGGCGTCGTTACTACCGAGGAGGAGGAGAAGAAGGGCAATATTGTTGTGAGTATTTGTGTCTTTTGGTTTTTGAAGAATATTGTGGGATGTAGGAGCTAACTAGGTGGGATGTAGGGACATGAAAACGGAAGAGTCAAGGATAATAAGTTGCCTGTTCAGCCGATCAAGACGAAAGAAGCTGCTTTTGCGTAGGCCCGCGTTTTGTTATCCTGGTGGTGGGGAGCATTTGGGGGAGCTATGAACAAATTGGGGATGCGGCGGTATGTACTGTCTGTGTAGAAGTTTTTGAGCTGAGATGAGATGACAGCTTACTTCTTGTTCCCCTTTTTTTTTGCTGCATTTGTATAAATACTATAGAGTCATGGTGAACAAAGGCGTCAGTTGCATTGTTTTTCTCTTGTTTTCTAATTTTTTCTCCACATATTTTCTATTCTTCCCTTTCTCGGATATTCAGAAAAGTGGTATTTTTGCATACGAAGTAGTTAATCGAAGTCTTCCTTTTCTCGTTTTCGATTCTGAAGTATCTCTTTCCTTATTATTCTTGTTATTGTTTTGTTTCATGTGAATTCACAGATCGGGGTCACGTGGTATATTCATCATTCATTTGATTCTTTTCCCCTTTTGCGGCTCCAGTTGACTGTTCTGCTTTCGGTGGGAGGGGTTTATCGGGTTAGAATTGCGAATTTAATGTATATGCGACGCATGGTGCGGTTCTTTTATCAGAAAGAAAATGGTAATGATGCTGACGCCTATCGATATCTCACGCTCATGGCTACCGTTGAATTCATTGCGATACCGGTATATGTTGCAAATATCTTCTATCGGTCAAGAATTGATGTTTTTTGATCCAAAAAAATCGTGAAAAGAAATCTTTTGTTTTAAGTAAATGCATCACTCCAACATGCTCTATCCGCGAAATAAACCACGACGACGACTCTCTACGCGAAGCAACGAGAAAGAGAAAAAGAAAAGAGAAGATCTACCGTGACCGGGTTTCCTTCAGTAATACATCCGACAAACAAAAAATATACAGCCCGCCTCAAGGATCATGGTATATCTATATCACCCATCCTGTAAAACAAAATCCACCGTTTACTTTTTCTCGGGTTCCTCCACTTTCTTCTCCTCGCTTTGCGGATACAACTCCTTGTACAAGTCGGGCAGGAAACGTTCAAGTCGTTTCCAAGTCTGTTCCCACAATTCTTTCTGCTTCTCGTTCCCTTCGTCCTGTTGTTCCGGCGGGACTAAAAATCCGCTGTTCGACATGACCAACAGTACATTCTTCAACGATTCAGGCACCGCTTCTTCCTATAAATATCCAACCCGAAACATTAGCACCCATCCACGAAAAAACCCCGCATCATAGCCCAAAAAGCATAAGAAGTTAAAAAAATGGGATATAAAAAAATGGGATATAAAAAAATGGAGCTTACCAAATGATCGCTCTGCCCGCTATTCATCAACCGATCCATGATATCTAAAATCTTCAACCACAAATCCAACATCCCATCCCACTCGCTCAACAACACCAAATAATGTAAAAATATCTTACACAGCAGCGTCGCCGCCTGAACCCGAGTCTCACTCATCCCCCTCGGATCACTCTGATAAACCTCCGGTTTCAAAAGCATGGTGATAAGCGGAAACATCACGTCTCCGAAAATCCCCGTCCATTCCTTATGATCGGTACTAGCCAACTCATCGGAAAGTAACGCGCTTTGGAGTCCCGTGAAGGCTTTGTTTCGGATCTCGCGACATGGGTTTATGCATTGCGTTGTCAGGGCGCGGAAGATGGGTGACCAGTAGGTCGTCCAGGCTTCGGTTTGTTCGAGGTGGGAGCGGGTTATTAGGGCGGGTACGCGGGTGGTCAAACGGTAGATTCCTGAGACGGCCTTCGTGCCGCGGTTGACGACGTCCTTGTCACTGGATTTTTTTGAAAGTTAGCGAGTTATATTTTGGAGAATGGAACTTTGGAATTATGAGGGTTAACGTACGGCCGTTCGGTCGGTTTGGCATCTTTACTCTTCTTCATCCTATCCTGCAATTGTTCGAAATTCGCCCCGATACTACCCGCGGTAGCAAAGTCGTTCAATACAGTGACAACGGCAACATAATTGTCCGCTGTAACATTCAACGGATTCTGAATAGCCACCAAATCAAGAATATCGAAGACGTCTTTGGAAACTTCAGTATTCGTAGCCATCAACCGCAACAACGACCAAAAGTCTGGAGAGTTCACGATTTCAGACTTCAAAGGTGTCGTGGAGTTAATGCAGCTGTGGATTCCTTTCACTATTGGGCCGGCGCATTTGTCCAACAATTTCTTTTCGAGGGTGGCGATGGAGTGTAATATCACCGGAGCTCTAACAAATTCATATTCGAACCCGGCTTTAAGAATCGCGAGTAGGTAGTATATGCACCGCGCGACGACGAGTGGATGTGCTTGTTTCGCGCCGCGGATGATGTTTTGTAAGGCGACGGAAACCTCGGGACCGAGTTTTTGTGTAGACTCCGGAGATCGAAGCGCTAGACATGTCGCGAGCTCCGTAACATAAAGAACAGCCGGATCGTATATTTCACCTTTTCTTTCGGGATGAGCTTGTCCGTTTTGCGCTATTACAGGTAGTTCATGCTTAATGATAACTACGGGTGAGCTTTCCTCAGGTAACTGTGAAAGAAGAGCTTTCATAAGAGCAACCGTAGATTCTTCGTCCATATCTCTGCGAGTATGTTAGTATGATGTTGATGCTTCCAAGAAAGAGGGGCTTTCGCAGACATACACAATATTGGCAAAGATATCACCAAGATAACACGAGTTAACACAATCAACTGTGCAAAGCGTGCTCTCCAACTCTTCATCTGAAGGCTCCGGCGGATCATCCGCCGCATAGCTGGAAAGATAATTTGACAAGGTAGAAAATAATCCCACATCCTTCGAAACATTGCTCCTCTCGATAACGTGCGACGGATTTCGAAGAGGAATAGGCGGCAAATCCAACGAGTTCTGATCAGGTAGAAAGAACGGCGGGATCAACGAGTTCACGAATAGGTTCAGCCATATTCGAACCACCTGGCTCCATCCCTCACGTATAACTGCTTCCTTCCCAGTCAAGATCCGGAAAAGAACAACAGTCGACAATTGCGCTTTGAAATCTCGTCCGAACTTGACCGCCATCTCGCTTACCATTACGCTGTTGTCGTTGACTTGTACCTCAGTGTTGAGTTTTGTGCTCGGCGGTGATTCTGTCGCGAGTGTACTGATCAAGCTCAAGCTGCGGACTATGCGGTCCAAGCATTCGTGAATTTCGTATTTGGCGGCGATCTTAGCGACTTGATCGAATCCCGTGATAACTCTAGTGAACACCGCATCGTCGGTAGCTGACATGAAGACGTAAGATAAAGTAGCAATGATCGGTTTCCAGGTAGCCGCAAACATGGGGGCGTCGAAAATGTTTGTATCACAGAGCACAAGGTCTCCTGCCGTTTGGGTTTTTAATAAGAGCTCTTTCCATGCGTAATCAAAAGCATGCTGATTGTCATGCTCTTCAGGTAAAATGATTTCGTTGTTTTTGATGGTTTCAAAAATGGATTCTAGAAATTCAGGTGGGAAATCTTTGCCCCCGTTCACGCCTCTTAGATTTCGACTAAAGTCTGTGATTTGCATGCGGGTCTAATTGGTTTGTTAGTCTGGTACATTCGAATTTCAAGGATGATAGGCCTACCTTGACTGTAGGGTTGTGCTGGTCGGTATTCAACATGATGATGGCATAAGAAAGTACGAATACCGCATCCTTATTCTCGATTTCATCTCTTTGCGACTTGGCGTAATACTGCTCTGAGAATATCGTCACCAATCTTTCGATCAGTGGAGATTCTCCGGGTAACCTGAAGGAGCCAAGCATTTCCCTGAGTGCCTCATCCAATCGGAGTCCGGCAAAATTGAACAAATCCAAGAACGCTTCTAAGAGAGGACCGTTGTCCTTCTTTGTCAAATACTCTCCTAGTTGCTTTTTCGAGACTCGTGACGTTCCTTTCAAGAACTTGGCTATCGACACGTGATCGTCCACATCGCTTATTATGCCATTCTGGACGAGGAACGCGATGCCTTTCTTGGGAGAATCATTGAATTTCGATGTACCGTTGATGACTAGCTGCTTCTTTGCTCGTTGTTGGCGTAGGATTTCTGCATCCGGGTATCCTTCAGTCACTGGGACATCGTCCAATCGGTCTGCGATATATTGTACATATCCGAGCAAAGCGTCCAAGCATAACGGAGGGACATTGGTAGTACTCCATGTAGCCGAGTCAGGGAATGCGTTCTAGTTTAATGTTAGTGGTTATTCCAGCTAATATCTCTAATATCACGTACCCGAGATAAAAATCCGATGACATCCTCGCAGAGGTCCGTCCTGTTGATGTCACAATCATAGTTGACGTATAATTCCACCATAAAACTAGGTATTCTGACGAGTGCTCCTATGCACTCAACCATAGCCTCTCTCGCATCAGGCCTTCGCGAACCGCCTTCCAATCCAAGCTTTTGCCGTTCCTTAACCGGCACAGGAGTATTTCTACCGCTTCCCGCTTGAGAGGCAGGCGCATTATGCGAAGGTTTAGCGAGTTTCGGTGTTTGTGGAACACCTTCATATAGGGCGGGATCTATTCCGATTTCTCGGGGTATCTCGACTTTAGGGTGTAAGCAGGCGACTACATAGGCTAGGAAGAGTTCTTGTTGGAGTTTGAGACCGGATCGAGAGGTTGCGAGCAGGGTGCCTGTTACTCGTAATGATTCTTGAAGTATCGGCATGGTGTCGGAGCGCACGAGTTGGAAGAGGTAGCGACATAGGTCGTCTTGTGCTAGCGTCGCTAGGCTCGGGTGCTTTGTGATTGCAGAACCCGATACCTCGAAAGCGACGTCCAGTATCCTCATAGCCATCACACGCAGCGTATCTGTGTGCTGCTTACTGTGGGGATCTAGCAGAGAAACGAGCACTCTGAAAAGCTCTCGAATCGAGGGCAAAGAATACGGCTTAATTTGATGGTTATCCGCATCCTGAGCCGAGTCTTCAGGATTGAGTTCAGCAGAAGGTCTGACATTGTTGAGGGTACCAGCAGCGGTTTCTCCGCTCAAGGTCGGCTCAACCTTTAGGTTCTCATTCGCTTCTATAATATCAGTGACCTTCTCTCCTGGCGCATCCTCCACAGACACCTTCAAGTGTTTTAGCTTTTCGAACACCACCTGACACATTGTCACCATGCTCATTTCTGCTGATCGCCGTAGCACTTCAGAGAGCCGCATTTGGCAGCATATGCTCAATGCTGTTTCCATCATTTCGCATACGCTCTCGTCTCCCAATACTGCGGAGCCGGGGCCGTACATCATCACCTCCATGAGCCTGAGAATTCTCAAAAGTACCACCTCGTCTTGAGAGGAGTCGGAAGCTTCAAATCGACAATGGGTGATCGCTGAAGATAATAGTTGCATGGCTAAAGGTAGGCGTGGTGACGTTGGCGTGACGAGATTGTAGGAGAAGAATTTGGTGATGGCGATCAGTGCGAGAGAGGTAATCGGTCCGGACGTAGACGAGGACCGAACGACTTGGAGGAAGGGATGTAGTAGTGAAGGGGTATCAAAAGTATGGATATCTACATCCGTATTAGTACGTTGAAACTGTCTGATATCATGCCTTCTTACCGTCGCAAGTGAGTAAGTCTCTTCTCAGTTTCGAGAATGCCGCGATTAGCGGGTTATCCTAGCGAACCTTTAGCTGAATGACCCTCTGACTGATGATGGACGACTCTACTGACTTGGATGCTCTTTCCTCGTTTCCCACGAAGACCCCATCTCCCTGCCAGAGTGCCATCCACGATAGGAGTTGATCTTCCGTCGTCTTCTTTATCGACCCCCCTCTCGCTGTCGTGCTTGCTATCCATGGATGTACCTCTCCTAACTCCTCTGATGGACCCGCGAGGAGTTTGAGTACCATTACCACCAGGAACTCCCAAAGTGGGACTATTCAGACCGGAGTCTGTTCCACCACCTCCTAATATTGCTGAGACGGAACTCTGAGCCCATCTCGCGTTCTTGCGCATGGCAGACGTAACCGTGATGCATTCATTGGTGATGAGAGCGACCGGATTGACGGCGACTTGAACCGAGGCACGTGGATTTGCGTAAAAGGACTGCGAAAGCCCAAGGTCGAAGGATTCAGCATCATCTGCGGATGGTGAAGCTGGAGTCGCAGGCGCTGGAGCAGCTGTATTCTCTGAATCCTGCGACAATCGGACAGGCGCCGGGGTAGTTTCGCTTTCTTCCACGGTCGCCATGATGAGAATAACGAGGACAAAGGGATGGTAGGCGTATGAAGGGTGGCGGCGTTTGTGGTAGTGGTGTAGCAGCCCAGCTGTTGGGATGGCGATTTATATGTTTGTGGTGCTGCTAATATAGCTTCCAATGGATGCGACAGGCTGGCAGTTTGTACCTGCAGCCGGAAACCACTGAACAACCCCAAATCAGCGCTGCAGCTGACGAACGAGGACGATGAGTCTGAGGCCTGAAGATGCCACGTTCTGGTACCGCGGCTGGGATCGATCGAGGGATTTGAGAGTCCCAGCTGGGGGGGTTTGAAGGCTGGGTGCCTGCCGGTTCTGATGTCTGCTGGTGCGGTTCTGTAGGAGAACAGCTGTTCGGATGGTCGTCTTAACGCCGACTGCCCCGAGCGACCCCGAGCGACCCCGGGATCCAAGTGTGAAGCCCCCGAGGACTCCGGGAGCATCTCCGGGAACAACAGCTCGGAGCAGCTCCCACCAGCGCACACGCACTCTCACGCACCCTCACACTCTCTCGCATGCAGCTGTAACGGATGGTGATTTGGTGGACGCGACTTTTCATTTCCGCAGTGTCCATCTACCTGAGACACCATTGTCACGATCTCACGACCGTCTCTGCCATATCTAATCACAGCTTCACTACCTCCTTCATTCCCTCTCCTCTATCTTCTCTTTGAAGCTCCTGCGACTTTGGCTTGGTACGTCTCGTCTTGTTTGGACAAGATAGGGATAGCTAGGACCCTCACAACAACAACAATCCGACAGCAAAAACTTCCAAAAAGACGCCAACGATTGCTGACATTTATCAGATGCCATCATCACTAATACTAATTTTGATCTAGACATAGACTCCATTCTTCGATAGTTTCCTATCACTCCGGTAGGCTGAGGGAAGTGTTCCCTGGGTCTACTTGGTAGTTTCACAGCTTCCTCAACTCCACTTTCGCTACTACCCGCAATGGATACCCTCGCTCCTAGGTCGAGCGAGAGGAGGTCCCCCTCACCGGGACCGCCTACCAGCGCTGCCACATCGAATGTCAATCCGGTCAACATGCTCGATCATCTCGTGCACGTAGCCGATATCACTCTCGGTGCTTCGAAGCGAGAGCTCGAAGGTGCCGGTAATCTGCTGAGCAGATCCCATTATTCTGACACGCTGCTTCGCTGTTCCAGGTTTTGCGGTGAAGGGCCCACTGTACTGTACATCTGCAAGGAGACGGTAGAAATTGCTGCTGATCCTGCTGCTGAAGCAATCGATAGTATGTCGTGTCTGTCATCCTGTATCTTCTAGTGAAATAAATCTAATATATTCGTATAGCAGGCCCCGCTATCCCCCAGTACAGATACTCCATCTCGTCCGAGCTCTCCACTTCCCTCCAAACTCTTGGGATCGTGGCCTTGATGAAACGTCCTGCTGCTCTCGAAGCTACGGTACCTCTCGCCAACCAGCTTCAAATCTTGAATTTGTCTGGGAATACCTATGAGACTCTCCACGCTGTTATGCACCATGCCCTGGTACCTTTCTTCGACGCCTACGTCAAAGCCAACCAGTCGCAAGGTGGTAGGAGCGCTACGCAGACAGCTTCCAGTGGTAGATATGCTGAAAATGAGACGAAGTCAGGCATTCCGGCCGCGAAGAAAAAGATGGCAGAGTTGGAGCTCGCTTTCTTGCACTTGCAGCAAAATATCGAGATCCCAGAGCTCGCGCTGGTCATGCACCCGACTGTTCAGGCTGCCATAGAAGAAGCAGCATCTAAGAACCAGAAACCCTCGCTTGACATGATCCCATCCACCATCGTGAATGACTCCATGTTCCTCAATCAACTGCAATCCACTGTGAACTCGTGGATCAAGTCGATTCAAACCATAACCAAAATGCAAAGGGATGCGGATTCTGGCAGTGCGACCCAGGAAATCAACTTTTGGCTTAATATGGAATCCGCCCTTGAAGGTATCGAGGAGCAGCTCCGTGGTGAAGGAGTGGTCTTGACGCTCGAAATTCTACGACACGCCAAACGTTTCCATGCGACTGTCTCTTTCATCGCAGATACTGGTCTGAAGGAAGCATCCGACACCGTCCAGAAGTACAATCAATTGATGCGCGACTTCCCTCTCGATGACCTCCTTTCCGCAACATCGCTCGCCAAAGTCCAAGAAGCCTTAGTCAAGATATTTGCTCATATTAGCAAGAAGCTGAGAATCACCAGCTATCCTATTAGGAGAGCTTTGCCCCTCGTCGAGGCAATTTCTGGTGACCTCGATGATCGCTTACATGAGCTCTTGTCGGGAAGGCGATTGATGCATATGGAATACAAAGACTTTGAAGCGCTGATGAACGTTGCCGACAGCATCTTCACAACTTGGGATGAGAACGTGAAGGAGTTTACCAACACCGCCCGTGAAGTTACCAGAAAGCGAGCCGAGAAATTCATCCCGATCAAGGTTACCAAACGCCACAGCAAAACCCAGGAGCGACTTACCTATGTCCGAGCGTTTAGACACGGCCACGAACAACTCCAGAGAACCATTCAGAACGTTCTTGGTCCAGGAAGCGAGAATGATTCCCGTGGGGAGACCAACGGCCAGCCTTCCATCGAAGACGTTGGCGATGTTGATGCTGTCGAAGAAGTCGCCTCAGCTTACGCTGTTTTGAAAGATGTCGATGTTCTCGATGTCACACTAGAAGGCACGGATATCTGGATCACAGCAGAAAACGCATACAACGAACGCACTTCCCGCGTCGAAAACTCCATCATAGCGAGGTTGAGGGATCGACTCGCCACCGCGAGAAATGCGAATGAGATGTTTAGAGTCTTCTCCAAATTCAACGCTTTGTTCGTGAGACCAAAGATCCGTGGGGCTATCCAAGAGTATCAGACCCAATTGATCGAGAATGTCAAAGCGGACATCGCGGCGCTACACGAGAGATTCAAGCAGCAGTATGGACATAGCGAGGCTCATTCCATGGCGCAGATTCATGATCTTCCACCTATCGCGGGTGCTATCATTTGGGCTAGGCAGATTGAGAGACAGCTAAAAGCGTATCTTAAACGCGTCGAGGATATTCTCGGAGAAGGGTGGGAGAATTATGCTGAAGGTCAGAAACTCCATAGCGAAAGCTCATCGTTCGTCAAAAAACTCGATACCCGTCCGATTTACGAAGCTTGGTTGGCGGATGTTCAGAGGAGGAATGTTTCGATATCTGGTCGGTTGTTCAATATCAACCGGAATCGTGCGTTGGGCAATCAGCTCGAACTTCTCGTCAACTTTGATCCCCAAGTCATCGCTTTGTTCAAGGAGGTTCGGAATTTGGTTAATCTAAAATACACGGTTCCGCACGCGATTAATAATGTTTCGAAAGAAGCTAAGAGAGTATATCCTTACGCCGTCTCTCTCATGGAATCCGTCAGAACACTGGCACAAACCAACAAGATCATCCTGGACATGAGCGACGTGTCTATATTGCTTTCGGGGTACCAGAGCGAGGTGCATATTTTGATCGCGAAGGGTATTCCACTGAAATGGGAAAGCTTCGTGCACAGCTATGATCTTCACATGAGGAACGTAGTATCATATCTACCAAACGGAAACATGGACAGTGGTACTTCCCTCGCTGGGAGGGAATCTCGTCATGTTCAGTTTGTCAGAGAGATGGCTGCGGCGGTCAACATGTTGCAAGTGAAGACTCAGACCTTGAACACCATCAACGATAACATCAGAAAGGCTCTCATGGAACTTAAATCCTGTCCCTATGATACCGATTCCTTGAGAATCAGGCTTGAAACCATTCAAACGGCCGTGGATCAACTTAATCTTGAAAACTTTGTAAATCTTCCGCAATGGGTTGGTGATCTCAACTTGCAGATTCAGAGTATTTTACTCGAGCGGTTGGAGGAAGCGACGAACACTTGGATCGCAGTCTTTGATGGAACCCTTGCAGAAGAGGAGGTGACCCAGCAGAGTAAACGACGCCCTGATACCGCGGACTCTTCGGAAGATGCGAAGAAAGATGATAAAGTTGCAATCTATAAGCCGGTTATGAAGCGGCTTGTGCATGAGATTAGCATCAAGAATCAGGTTATCTATTTGGATCCGCCGATGGAATACGCGAGGGCGCAGTGGTATAGGCAACTACATATTTGGCTCGGTAGGTTTTCATACTTGTTAAGGGTTTTCTTGATAAAGATCAATTGCTAATGGATTATTGATAGGTATCGCTTGTAATCTGCACAAGGTCAAGGCATCCAGATACGAAATGACCGTTCATATTGCCGAACGTGAAGACGAAGACAACTTTTCCGAACTGGTATGCACCTCTTAAATTCGCGACGAGAAAGTGATACTGATATATGTTATAGCCAAGTCAATTCCCACCTACTCTTTCTAAAGCGTACAACGCCATCGAGAAAAAGATCAGTGAAGTCGGCGCCTACGTCGACAAATGGCTCCAATTTCAAAGTCTGTGGGATCTCCAAGCCGAGCAAGTCTACGACGTCTTAGGCAACAACCTCTCCAAATGGTTACATTTACTCCAAGAAATCAGAAAGACTCGGTCTACGTTTGATACCTCTGACGTTAGTCAAGAGTTCGGACACATCACCATCGACTACGAACAAGTCCAAACCCGCGTGAACGCCAAATACGACTCCTGGCAACACGACATCCTTATGAAGTTTGCCAACAAGTTGGGAGTTCGCATGCGCGATGTCCACGCGGAGATAGAAAAGGCGCGTCGGGATCTAGAAGCGCAGAGCTTGGAGGCTTCGTCTACCGCTCAAGCTGTTACTTTCATTACTATAGTACAGCAATGTAAGAAGAAGGTTAAAGCTTGGGGACCTGAGATGGAGACTTTTAGACAGGGTCAGACTACGCTCAGCAGGCAGAGATATCAGTTCCCCAGCGATTGGTTATTCGTTGAACAGATTGATGGAGAATGGCAGGCGCTCAATGAGATTTTGGCGAGGAAGAGCAAGATTGTTCAGGATCAGACGGATGCTCTCAAAGCTAAGATTATCGCTGAGGATAGAGTTGTTACGGACAAGATTACTGCCGTTGTTCAGGAGTGGAATGACGAGAAGCCGGTATCTGGAACTATCGCTCCTGATGACGCATCGAGGACTTTGAGCACCTTCGAATCCAGCCTCAATCAACTCAAATCCGAATCCGAAATGGTGGCTAAAGCTAAAGAAGCTTTGGATCTCCCTGCTGGACCGGAAAATATCTTGGCGGCTATTCTCGAAGAAGTTCAAGATTTCAAATCTGTTTGGTCTGCCTTGTCGACTATCTGGAAGAGTCTCAACGATCTTCGGGATACATTGTGGACTTCGGTTGTTCCGAGAAAGATCCGACAGGGGCTCGATGGTCTCATCGGGATGACGAGAGAGATGCCGAGTCGAATGCGCCAGTACGCTGCGTTTGAGCACATCCAGAACGTACTGAAGACTTTAGTTTCAGTGAATCCTCTGCTCATGGAATTGAAGAGCGAAGCTGTGAGGGAACGACATTGGGCGAAAATTTTCAAAGCTCTCAAGCCGAACCAGAGGATGTATTTGACGAGTTTGAACCTTGGACAAGTCTGGGATTTGAACCTCAAGGCGTCGGAGGTTGTCATCAGAGATATCATCGCGCAGGCGCAGGGTGAGATGGCGCTTGAAGAGTTTGTTAAGCAAGTTCGGGAAACTTGGACCAGCTACGTCCTCGATTTGGTGAACTATCAGAACAAATGTCGACTTATCCGCGGATGGGACGATTTATTTGCGAAATGTAGCGAGAATTTGAACTCTCTGCAAGCCATGAGACATTCGCCCTATTACAAGGAATTCGAAGAGGAGGCTAGCAGCTGGGAAGATAAACTTAACCGAGTCCACGTTTTGTTCGACGTCTGGATCGATGTTCAGCGACAATGGGTTTATCTCGAAGGCGTGTTTACGGGTAACGCTGATATCAAGCATTTATTACCGATCGAGAGCTCGAGGTTCCAAAATATCAATTCTGAGTTTTTCGCGGTAATGAAGAAGGTTTACAAGAGTCCGTACGTACTCGATGTTCTCAATATTTCCGGAGTACAGAAGAGTCTTGAACGGTTGGCCGAACTATTGAACAAGATTCAGAAGGCGTTGGGTGAGTATCTTGAAGGGGAGAGGGTATCTTTCCCGAGATTTTATTTCGTTGGTGACGAGGATTTGTTGGAGATTATCGGTAACAGTAACGACACGCATCGTATCGCCAAGCACTTCAAAAAGATGTTTGCCGGACTGTCCGGATTGCTTTTGGACGAAGATTCAACGATCACCGGGTTCACGTCGAAGGAAGGTGAAGAGGTCAAATTGAAGAAACCTATTTCGTTGATCAAAACTCCAAAGATCAATGATTGGTTGATGGCGTTGGAGAACAATATGAAATCGACCTTGGCGGAGTTACTCGCTGAAGCGATCGCGGAATTTACGCCAATGTTTGAAAATAGCGATCTCGACGCGGAGACGTTCAAGGTATTTATTGAAAAATATCCCGCTCAGATTGTGGTTCTGGCGACGCAAGTCGTCTGGACTATGGCTGTTGAACAAAGTCTTTTGAACAAAGGCGAAGATTTGGCTATGCTTCACGCGCAAGAAGTCAAAGTGCTCGGATTACTCGCCAGTACTGTCCTAGGTGATCTAAGCGCGATCATGAGGAAGAAGTGTGAGCATATGATCACAGAATTCGTTCACCAGCGGGATTGTATTCTGAAACTCATTGATAATTCTGTAACGAATCCGCAAAATTACGTGTGGCTTCTGATGATGAGGTATACTTACAAACCGGAAGGGGATTTCTTGACTCGATTAAAGATCAAGATGGCGAATGCGACGCTGGATTACGGGTTCGAGTATCTCGGTGTCGCGGACAGATTGGTCAGGACGCCGTTGACCGATCGATGCTTCTTAACTTTGACGCAGGCTTTGTGTCAACGACTTGGAGGGTCTCCGTACGGTCCAGCTGGAACAGGCAAAACGGAGTCTGTCAAGGCTCTCGGTGTCCAACTTGGTCGGTTTACTTTGGTCTTCTGTTGCGACGACACGTTCGATTTCCAGGCTATGGGCAGGATTTTCCTCGGTATCTGTCAAGTCGGTGCTTGGGGCTGTTTCGACGAATTCAATCGTCTCGAAGAGCGGATTTTGTCGGCTGTCAGTCAACAAGTCCAGAATATCCAGCAAGGTCTCAAGCGCGCAACCGAGGATCCCGAATCTCAAATCGAACTCGTCGGCCGGAATTTGAAGGTCAACGGCAACACTGGTATCTTCATCACCATGAATCCTGGATACGCCGGTCGTTCGAATCTACCGGATAACTTGAAGAAATTGTTCAGAAGCGTGGCGATGAGCAAGCCGGATAAAGAATTGATCACCGAAGTCATGCTTTACTCTCAGGGTTTCAACCAAGCGAAAGGGTTGGCTAAACAGACGGTTCCTTTCTTCGATGAATGTTCGAAGAAGCTGTCGAAACAAGCCCATTACGATTTCGGATTGAGAGCTTTGAAGAGCGTGCTTGTTAGTTCCGGCGGGTTGAAGAGAGCTAGGTTGCAAGATCAGGATTCCGAAAAGACGCAATCGGCGAATGAATTGACATGGGAGGCTCAGATTATCTTGCAGAGTTTGAGGGAAACTATCGCCCCGAAACTTATCCGCGAGGATGTCAATATTATGAGAGGTATCGAACTCACCGCCTTCCCGGGTATCGAATATGTTCCTGGCAATTTGAAGAAACTGGAGGAAGCAATTACTAAGATCGCCCTGGAGCAAAACTTCCTCGTTACGCCAACTTGGATGACAAAGGTACTTCAACTATATCAGATTCAATCGATTCACCATGGTGTAATGATGGTTGGAGAGTCCGGATCCGGTAAATCTTCGGCTTGGAAAGTTCTGTTGCAAGCTATGCAGCAAGTTGAAGGTGTTGAAGGAGTTTCGCATATCATCGATCCGAAGGTTATGTCCAAGGAGGCTCTTTACGGCAGTCTTGATTCCACAACTCGAGAGTGGACTGACGGATTGTTTACGAGTATTTTGAGGAAGATTGTGGATAATCTGCGTGGCGAGGATTCGAAGCGTCATTGGATCGTGTTCGATGGTGATGTTGATCCTGAGTGGGTTGAGAACTTGAACAGGTATGTCCCGTCGCCGAGTTCCTATATATTGTGATTTATCGCTAACTAGTGATTAGTGTTTTGGATGACAACAAGTTGCTGACCTTGCCAAACGGTGAGCGTCTCAATCTTCCACCAAACGTTCGTATTATGTTCGAGGTCGAGACGTTGAAATATGCTACTCTGGCTACCGTCAGCCGTTGCGGTATGGTCTGGTTCAATAACGACACCGTCACCGACGAAATGATGGTGCGACACTACCTAAAGACTCTGTCATCCATCCCATTCGAAGATCTGGACGAAGATAACGTCACGACTGGGCAGGCTTCCATCAAGGCTTTGAACGTGCAGAAGCATATTGCGCTACTGCTCGAGCAGCAATTACTTCGCGACGGCTTTGTTACGACGGTGCTCAAAGAGGCTAGTAAATATAACCACATCATGAGTTTCACCGAAGCAAGAGTCTTGAACACACTATTCTCCCTCCTTAACAAGACTTGTCGAACGATTATTGAGTATAATCTTCAACATGTTGATTTCCCATTGGAGGACACTCAGATGGAGAGTTTTGTGTCCAAAAAGATTTTGCTCACCCTTGTGTGGAGTTTCACCGGTGATTGTCCGTTGACGGATAGACAGGCGTTCGGCGAATTTATCTGCAGCAGGACAACGATCGCTCTCCCTTCGCTGGCTGAAGGCGGCTCTATTATTGATTACGATGTCGCGCTGCCAAATGGAGATTGGGTTACCTGGCAGAACCAAGTTCCTCACGTTGAAGTCAATACTCATTCCGTTACTCAAACCGATGTTGTCATTCCTACTCTCGATACTGTTCGACATGAGGATGTCTTGTATTCATGGCTCGCAGAACATAAACCGCTGCTTCTTTGCGGGCCTCCTGGTTCCGGTAAAACGATGACGCTGTTCAGCGCGCTCAGGAAATTGCCGAATATGGAGGTTGTTGGCCTCAATTTCTCGAGTGCCACAACTCCTGATCTTCTCATCAAGACGTTTGAGCAGTATTGCGAGTATAGGAAGACTTTGAATGGAGTTATCTTATCACCTACACAAATTGGTCGATGGTTGGTTATATTTTGCGATGAAATCAATTTGCCCGCTCCGGACAAATATGGAACTCAACGTGCGATTTCGTTCCTGAGGCAGTTGGTTGAGCAGAATGGGTTCTGGAAGACGAGTGACAAGACGTGGGTTACTCTTGACAGAATCCAGTTCGTTGGAGCTTGTAACCCTCCAACCGATGCCGGTCGTACACCGCTTGGTGCTAGATTCCTCAGCCACGCTCCACTAATCATGGTGGATTACCCTGGAGAATTGTCATTGATGCAGATTTATGGAACGTTCAACAGCGCTGTGTTGAAGATTATTCCAAGTCTGAGAGGATATTCTGATGCGCTCACTAAGGCTATGGTTACTTTCTACCTTGAAAGTCAGAGGAGGTTCACCCCGAAGATTCAACCGCATTATGTTTACTCGCCTAGAGAGTTGACCAGATGGGTCAGAGGTGTCTACGAAGCACTGAAGCCGCTTGAGAATTTGTCACTCGAAGGGTTGGTGAGGATCTGGGCGCATGAAGCTTTGAGGTTGTTTCAGGATCGGTTGGTAGCGGAGGATGAAAGAGCGTGGACTGATGATTCGGTGAAACGGATCGCGTTGGAGTGTTTTCCGAATATTGATGAGGAGAAAGCGCTCGGTGGACCGATATTGTTCTCGAATTGGTTGTCGAAGAATTATGTTCCGGTTGACAGAGAGCAGCTGAGAGATTTTGCGAAGGCTAGATTAAAGACCTTCTGTGAGGAAGAGGTGGACGTTCCATTGATTTTGTTCAATGATGTGTTGGAGCATGTTTTGAGGATTGATAGAGTGTTTAGACAGCCACAAGGTCATTTGATCTTGATTGGTGTCAGTGGTAGCGGAAAGGTGAGTTTCTATAGCATGGTGAAGAGAGGAACATTCGCTAACTTGCGACTACAGACAACGCTATCTCGCTTCGTTGCTTGGATGAATGGTCTCAAGGTTTTCCAGATCAAAGTGCATGGAAAATACTCTGGAGAAGATTTTGACGAAGATTTGCGAGATGTTCTACGACGATGCGGTTGCAAAGGCGAGAAAATTTGTTTCATCATGGACGAGGCTAATGTTCTCGACTCCGGTTTCTTGGAGCGCATGAATACCCTTCTCGCCAATGCCGAAGTTCCTGGTCTCTTCGAGGGAGATGATTTCGCAGCCCTGATGACAGCATGCAAAGAGGGTGCTCAGAAACAAGGTCTGCTTCTTGACTCTCAAGAGGAATTGTACAAATGGTTCACCCAACAGATCGTCAAGAATCTCCACGTTGTGTTTACGATGAACCCGCCGCAAGGAGGTCTGGCTTCCAAGGCAGCTACCTCACCGGCTTTGTTCAATCGTTGCGTATTGAACTGGTTTGGTGATTGGAGTGATCAGGCTTTCTATCAGGTTGGTATGGAACTTACTCATGGTGTGGATCTCGACCGCTCTGGCTATATCGCGCCTTCCAGCATTCCTGTCGCGTATAGAGGCTTGACATTGCCACCGTCTCACCGCGAAGCCGTTATCAACTCGATGGTGCATATTCATGATTCTATGCACAGGTTCAACGAAAAGTTGCTCAAGCAGCAGGGCAAGATGACTTTCCTTACGCCTAGACATTACCTTGACTTTGTCGCACAATATGTCAAGCTCTACAAAGAGAAACGGGAGGATCTAGAGGAACAACAACGGCATCTGAATGTCGGTCTCGACAAGCTTAAGGATACAGTCGAGAAAGTCTCTGAACTTCGGAAGAGCTTGGCGGAGAAGCAAGGACAGTTAGAGAGAAAGAGTGCAGAGGCCAACGAGAAGCTACAGCGCATGGTAGCAGACCAGCAAGAAACCGAGAAGAAGAGAGCCGAGTCGCTTAAGGTTCAAGCTGCTTTGGAGGTTCAAGAGAGAGAGGTTGCTGCGAGAAAGGAGATTGTGCTCGGAGACCTTGCGCAAGCCGAGCCTGCCGTCATCGAAGCCCAGAAGAGTGTTAGCAACATCAAGAAGCAGCAGCTCACCGAAGTCAGATCTATGTTGAATCCACCTCAGGGTGTTCGACTTGCCATGGAAGCTGTTTGTTCGCTTTTGGGACATCGTGCCGACGATTGGAGGACCATTCAAAATATCATCCGTAACGAAAGTTTCATCCCGAGCATCGTTGGGTTCGACAATGATAAGCAGATGACGAAGAGTTTGAGAGCGAAGATGCAGACAGAGTACTTGTCTAAGCCGGGTTTCACGTTCGAGCTTATCAACAAGGCATCCAGGGCTTGCGGCCCGCTGGTGCAATGGGTAGAGGCTCAGGTCCATTATAGTGAAATTTTAGATAGAGTGGGGCCGCTCAGAGAAGAAGTCGCGGAATTGGAGCAAAAGGCGGAGGAGACGAAAGAGAGCGCTGCCAACATGATGGAAACTATCAAGAGTCTTGAAGAGAGTATCGCAAGGTACAAGGAAGAATACGCTGCTCTGATCAGTGAAACGCAAGCTATCAAGACGGAAATGTCGAAGGTTCAGTTCAAGGTGGATCGCAGTGTCAAATTACTCGACAGTTTATCGTCTGAGAGAGTTCGTTGGGATGAGAGCAGTCGGTCATTCGAGACACAAATTGGAACCTTGGTTGGAGACGTTCTGCTCTCTTCCGCATTCTTGGCTTACAGTGGCCTTTACGATCAGCAATTCAGAAAAACTATGTTGGATGAGTGGATGATTCAACTTCAACTATCGGGAATCGAGTACAAGCAACATAACCCGGTCACGGGATATCTATCCACTGCTGATGAGCGGCTTCATTGGCAAGAAAACTCCCTACCCGTCGACGATCTCTGCACCGAGAACGCGATCATCCTCCAGCGGTTCAACAGATACCCACTCATCATCGACCCGTCGGGACGAGTTACGGACTTCTTATCTAACTCTAATAAAGAGAGGAAGCTCACGATTACCAGCTTCCTCGACGATTCGTTCACCAAGCAGCTTGAGAGTTCTTTACGTTTCGGCAACCCAATCTTGATTCAAGATGCGGAGCATCTGGATCCAATCTTGAACCATGTCTTGAATAAAGAATATCAAAAGACTGGCGGTCGTGTTCTGATACAGCTTGGGAAACAAGAGATCGACTTTTCGCCAGCGTTCAAGCTTTACTTGTCGACTCGAGATCCTTCTGCTTCTTTCCCACCTGATATTTGCAGTCGTACTACTTTTGTCAACTTCACGGTTACGAAGAGCAGTTTGCAGACACAGACGCTCAACCAAGTTCTCAAGTTTGAGCGACCGGATGTGGATCAACGACGTAGCAACTTGATGAAATTACAAGGGGAGTTCAAGTTGCATCTCAGAAAGTTGGAGAAGCGCTTGTTGCAGGCGTTGAATGAGAGCAGGGGCAATATTTTGGATGATGACCGCGTCATCGATACCCTCGAGACATTGAAGAGAGAGGCGGCTGAAGTCTCCAAGAAGATGGCGGAGACGGAGGGTGTCATGAGTGAAGTTGAGGCAATTACCGCGCAGTACGAAATCATCGCCAAAGCCTGCAGTTCCGTTTTCGCTGTTCTGGAGCATTTGCATCATCTGAACCACTTTTACCAGTTCTCTCTACAGTAAGTATTGACATATTCTCATGTACAGTTTGGGATTTCGCTAATATTCGATAGATACTTCCTTGATATCTTCCACGCAGTTCTGTATGACAACAAGCGTCTAGCTGCCGAGAAGGATCACAATGCCCGCATTCAAATCATCTTGAAGGACCTGTTCATCACGACATACCAACGTACTTCGCTAGGCCTTCTACAGAGAGATCGAGTAACTTTCGCTATGCTCTTGTCACAAGCCTCCCATTACGCTTTTGATCGTAGCATGATTGACACCCTACTTGACGATAACGTCGTCGGTGTTGACGTTTCAAGCGAGCCTAGGAGGCGCGAAGAGGCGCTCAAAAAGGTCGCCAATCTACCCATTTTCAAGGATCATTTTGAGAGCGTGACGCAAGAAGATTGGGACAAATTCTTTGCGGAGGAGAATGCAGAGGATAACGTACCTATCGTATGGGATGATCAGACGACCGATCTGGATAAATCTTTGAAGCGGCTCATCATTGTCAAGCTCTGTCGTCTCGACAGACTTGTCCCATCCGCTGAAGCCTTTGTTGCGAATGTCTTTGGAAAAGAGATTTTGGATGCCACTGGAGACCTCGGAGATGTTGTCAAGCAGGTATCCGCTACTACACCAATCGCACTTGCTTCGTCGCCAGGTTTCGATGCAAGTTACAAGGTCGACAATCTTGTCCAACAAGTGGGCGCGAATTGCCTCAACATCGCCATGGGTTCAAACGAAGGTCTCACAATGGCCGACAAAGCTGTCAGCAGTGCTGCATCCGTTGGTTCTTGGGTACTTATCAAGAACGTGCATCTTACCCCTGGATGGCTGCAATCCCTCGAGAAGCGTTTGGATGCTCTGAAGCCTCACTCTGACTTTAGATTGTTCTTATCCATGGAATCTTCCCCCAAGATACCTGTCAATTTGATTCGTGCATCCAGAGTTTTGATGTATGAGCAACCAGCAGGTGTTCGCGCGAACATGAGAGATTCTTTGGGTACTCTCGCGAATAGAAAGAGCAATCAGCCAATCGAGAAGGCGAGGGTTTATCTCTTGTTGTCTTTCTTGCACGCGATTGTTCAGGAGCGGTTACGATATGCTCCAACACTTGGATGGAAAGGTTTCTGGGAGTTCAATGACAGCGATGTAAGTTTTTACCTCTGAAATATTTACTAAAATCCCTCGGCTTGCTAACTAGCTTTTGTAGTATGAGTGCTCGGCATTCATCATCGACACCTGGATTGAAACTGTTGCGCAGAACAGATCAAACGTAGCACCCACCAAGCTACCCTGGCCAATGATCCGATACCTTATCACCGAAACCTACGGCGGCAAGATTGATGATGAGTCAGACTTTAGCCTTCTACGGTCTCTCGTCGAGACAGTTTTCACACCAGCCGCGTTTGAAACGGACCACAAACTTGTCGATTGCGAGAACCCGCTTTTGGTACCGGATGGCAGCAGCATTGACAAGTTCAAAGCTTGGGTTAACGGTTTACCTGAGCGCGAGCCGCCTACCTGGCTCGGATTGGGAGCGAATAGTGAGAAGTTGTTGCTTGTGGGATACGGAAGGAGGCTTGTTGGACAGCTTGGAACTGTCACTGAGCTTTTGGAGGAGGACGATGCCGCTGGAGAAGCCGCTCCTGCAACATAATTGGCGTTTTGCTTTCACTCTATAGAGATATTATAATATTCTAATAGTTCACCTGTATATTTAGCATGTATTTAGCATGAGAAGCTTGCATGATGGAGAGTAGAATAGCAATTCGACGTTTTCTGCTGCGTTGCGTGCCATGAGTCAAATGCCCCGCCAAATTTCTTCCATCGATTTGTGCAAAAGTTGCCCCGCCATACAAAAACCTCCCATCCATCCATCCCACCAGCGTCAACATCACACCACTTCACATTCCAGACTTCGATTGATAGCGCCGAGCGAGTATATAAAACAGACGGTGCCTTCTCGATTATAGGCATACCCTCCTTTCTCCAAGTTGTATCAACGAACCTTCACCTCCCTCGCTCGACGTCTTTCTCAGACCGTATCGCAGCATCCCCACCTTCGCACCGCAAAGTACCCATTCCCTCGAACACCCGTGCTTTACACATACCGGTTCAGATCCGCGAGCAACATGGCACCATCTCTCGAATTGGCGCCCACGGACGCCGTTTTAACACTCATCACTAAATCCTTCACCACGGTCCCCGCATCCGCGGGAACAACATCACACGCGCAATCGGTGCTCACGCTACCGGATAACTCAACGATCACGGGTACCAACACCATCGCGACATATCTCTCGTCGAGTATTTTTCCGAACGAGAAGTTCGAGTATAGCCCGTTGGAGCTGGCGTTGATCGATCAGTGGTTATCGCTCACGGGACCGGGGAGTTTGAATGATCAGGTTATCGAGCAGTTGAATTTGCATTTGAAGGATAAGACTAGTATTTTGGGGGTTAAGCCTTCGATCGCGGATGTGGTTTGTTATGTTAGGGTTAAGGATGTGGCGAAGGGGTGGAGCGGGGAGCAGAGGAGTGGGGGGGTCGATGGGGGGAAGAGGTATATCGTGAGATGGCTGGATTGGGTGCAGAATAGTCCGGTTATTGGGTTGAAGCTTGAGGAAGGGGAGAAGTTGGAGGTTGATGTTGGAGAGGTGGGGACGGTGGTTCGAGGGGACGATGCGGGGGATGAGAAGAAGGCGAAGAAGGGGAAAGGGAAGGAGAAGGAGAAGGATGTTGGCGAGGCTGGGGTTGTGGAGAAGGTGAAGGGGGCTGCTCAGGCGGTTGCTGAGAAGATCGGGGTCGTTGGAAAGGGCGGTGATGCTGCTGCTGCGGGTGGGAAGAAGGAGAAGCAGAAGAAGGAGAAGCAACCCAGGCAGCCGGCGAAGAAAGAAGGTATTGTATTCGATGTCTCACGGAAGTTCCAAGATTCAATTGATGCAAGATTACTAACAGTATGCGATGATAGAACCCGCTGGTCCATCCCCGGTAAACATCGACCTTCGAGTCGGATTCATCGAAAAATGCATTCCACACCCGGACGCCGACTCCCTCTACGTCTCGACAATCCACGTCGGCGAAGACGAACCCCGTACCATCTGCTCCGGTCTCCGAAACCATATCCCCCTCGAAGAAATGCAACAACGTCTGGTGGTAGTAGTCTGCAACCTGAAACCCGTCAAAATGAGAGGAATCGCATCGGCGGGTATGGTTCTCGCGGCTAGTCCGAAGTTAAAAGAAGGAGAAGTCGATGATCATAAGGGCCCCATCGAACTCGTCGAGCCCCCGACGGATTCGAAAGCTGGTGAGAAGATTTTCTTTGAAGGTTATAAAGGAACACCCGAGGCAGTTTTGAACCCCAAGAAGAAGATTTGGGAGGCTGTTCAGCCCGGCTTTACGACGACTGATGGCTTGGAAGTCGGATTCGATGCCGGTGCTACAGCAGGTGCGGTTGCGCCATCCGGTGAGGGTGTGAAGAAGCTTGTGACCGAGAGCGGTGGAGTTTGCAAGGTTAAGACTTTGATCGGGGCGGCTGTCAAATAAACCCACATTGAGAGATTATGTAACAACGGCTACTTGAACCGCGGTTACGAGATGTGCCGCATATAGACATGACGATATACCATAATACAAAAGTAACTTGATAGCGCATACCATCATAGTGAAGCAGACTTTCTAAATCCTCCAAGTATCTAGCGTAGATACATATCACATGCCAGACCGCGAAGAAAAGCATTAAGCGTTAGCTTTGATCAAATGATAGTATACACTGCTTTGCTACAGTACATTCGATTG
The DNA here is from genome assembly GCA_036971365.1 of Dactylellina leptospora. Taxonomy (NCBI): domain Eukaryota; kingdom Fungi; phylum Ascomycota; class Orbiliomycetes; order Orbiliales; family Orbiliaceae; genus Dactylellina; species Dactylellina leptospora. The sequence goes on along the minus strand of JAJTUC010000013.1, from coordinate 524,812 downwards.
CTCCCGTTGGATCTATCGGAGCACCCGCCATCGTGGTCCAATCTGGTTCGTGATAAAGAAAAGCAAAAACACCATTGGTAAGAAGATCGCCCATGTCGCCAGGGACATTTGGCGTAGCCAGAACTCCGCCTCTCAGAGGACTGCGAATATTTCAGTCGAACTCTAGAAAGACCCAGGTTTTTGTTTCCCATATGTACCGAAAGCGATAGAAAAAGAACAGCGGTAGAATTGAGAAATCAAGAAAACGGGAAGGATGTTGTCAAACTCCGCATCGGACCTCCCAGGCCCAATATACCGGATGAAGGAAAGAACGATCAAAAGAGAGAACCGTAGCCCCCAGCTTGGAGAGAAATTCAGCACCAGGCAAACTTTTCGTTCACACACCATTCGATCCCCGCGGGCTCCACCTCCTCACCACCCTTCTCTCGATCGTACCACATCAAGCTGGCAATGCTATCCATCTCTCTGTGTACCAGATCGTACCCGCCCTCCTTTCCGAAGACCGCTTTCACCGCTTCTTCCGTAGCATCATCCGGATTCCAACTGATTACTTCCGTAAAGTTCCAAGCTTCCGCTTCATTAACTGCAGCGATAACAATCTGCCGCAGTGCTTCATTAATCGCATCTCTGTTGCCCGAATTAACCGGTGGGACGTGCAATCTCAAAAACACCAGCTTCTTTTCGCCGAAATCGTGTGTCCAGATAACCCAAACGCCGTCTAACCCTTCAGCGCCTTCTTTCGGCGGGTATTCAGCGTTTTGAGAAATAGATGCCCAAGCACCCTTCACCGTTGGCGATTTAGCTGTAGCATACTGTCCGATGAATTCCTCCCTCGCGTGATGCCAGTCCATAACCTCCACGGTGGGGAATTGAACACATCGAGCCTTCACCTCCGATCCGAACGGGGTTTTGGAAACCATCCGTCTTATATGAATGCAATCCGCCGCGCACAAAGCCTTCAAATCCCCCTTCAACACATTCTTAGCCTTCGTCGACGGTGCCGAACTCGGTAACTTCGCGGGGAATGAGATGTGCGAGCTCTGATGCGGTGCCCAGCCGATTTTGGCGTAGAATTGCTTTCCAATATCCGAATACAAGACGCTGAATCCCACGCGGAGCTGCGCTTTCGGGTCCGAGGGGTCTCGTAGATCTTTAAGCTGGTGGCCGAGTAATTGAAGCATCGTTTTGGCGTATCCTTTCCCTCTGTGTCTTTCGGCAGTGTATACGCTACCGATACCCCAGCAGATAACCTCTTCAACCTCTCCGTTCTCGCGAACGATCATACATGGCTTTCTGATGGCTTCGCAGGCGGAGAGAATGTGGTCTGGAGATTGAGGGCATGACGGGTCGCAGGGTGCAGCTGGGTCGACGAGGATCCAATATGTGATTCCGCCGTTTCGAGTGAGGTCTTGAGAGGATATGTGGGCTTCGCGGAGATAATAAGCATTGTCGGAGAGGATTCCACGCCAGGAATGTTTGTTGATGACCCAGGTTTGGTGGCGCTCGGGGATTGTAGCGGGTCGAAGGACCAGATGTGGATGTTTAATATCTGTTGGAGAAGAGGATAGGATCGGGCTTGACGGGGAGGTGGTTGAGGGTGCCATTTTCACGAGCGAATGGAATTGTGTCTATGTATTGAGATGTTGATGTCTGGAATGCAGAAGGGATTCATTAGCACCTAATGAATTGCTATGTTTAGAGCAGACGAGACAAAAGGAAAAAAATAAGGTGAAAAGGTGATTTCCGTTCAATCATTTTAAAGAGGAAAAACCGGGCTTCTGTCTTGTCTTCAAACCAGGGAACTTGGGGAGAAGGGCCTTTTTTTTGTGGAGAAGCCTGCCCTTTTGCCCGGTAGCTCAAACTCACCCTGTGCTAGAAAGTCGAAGAAATCAAGCAAACTAAAGACGAAAGAAGCAGGTGAATGATCCTTCACCTTCTCGATATTTCAAGGAGCGAGAAGGCACTGATAACCGATTCCCGGCAGCGAGATTGAGGTGAGCCTATGGGAGCGGCGCTTCGTAGCTGTACGCATGCAAGAGCTTATCTTGCCGGGTGGTCCGATGTGATATCTGCGCTTCCAATCTGCTGTGCTGAGAAAGCCCAGTGAAAATGGAGGGTTTTAGAGTTAGCGATAAAAAGGAAGGAATGCGAATGTCGACTGCAGGACGCACCGGGATATATGCGTCCTCTCACACCCGTTCTTCGACTTCGCAGGCGGCACCGATGGCTCTCCGACAAGAACTACTCTTCAAGCAGACGACAAGGTTCTCGACTTGCACCTCCGTCACATCGCATCAATTGTGCATGAAACCATCGATGGCCCGGTCGTTCCAACAGGGCGTGAAACATCGGCAACGCGGCCAGAAGTCGGTTATCTACGGGGGAACCAGCACCCAATGCTGAGAGGAACAGCCGTTGGAGGCCATTGGAGTAACCCGCCCGGAAACGTGCTAAGTGGAGACCCCATGACAGTGTGACAGTGTGGAGTCCGTCCACACACACAAAAAGGCTCCGAAGGGTAGGAGATGCAAGATGTGAGACGGAGAGGGAAAGGGGGTCACGAGGGGCGAGCTCCGACCGATGGAAGCTCGTAATAGAAACGTAACAGGAACCGTGGAAGTGCAAGCGTAGACGATAATGCTGAGCTGAGCTTCGGGAGGAGGGCGGACGGAAGGAACTGAGGGCTTCCTCGAAAAATCCTGCTTCCCCGAGCTGGTTCGTGAGTGCTCCTCCTATGTATTCCGTAGTTTTCTTAAGGTCTGATGAGGGGATCGAAGTTGAGGGCTGCAGAAGGGCCGGTGGACTCTCCAGAGCAGATGGACAGGACTTTATACTCAGGCGAGTGAGAAAGGTGCAGCGGAGGGATTTATTGTCTATTCAGCCGTCAGCGCCTTCCACAGGTGTGCCTGCGTCTTGCTTGGTGAGGCTCGGTGTGCAGTTTGACGATGTGTTGCTGCGTTGGGGTGTTTGTCGGATGTGTTGCGGGTGACGTCGAAACTAAGTTGCCCTAACAACGTGAATGTGTTGTGATCGCTGCCGTTTGTGTTGTTGATGTCCAGCTTGTCAACACACGCGACAACACAGACACCAACATCGCGACAGAGCTTGCAGCTTCAAGCTCCCCCACCCCTTCCTCCCCTCTCTCCCCTCTCTCCCATCTCTCACCCCTCTCTCAAGCAAGCTTCGGTTCAAGCATCGCCTAATCATCAGCTTCCATCTGCTTCAAGATGGACTTCAATCCCCGCGGCTCGCAGGGCTACCGGTCCGGCCACAAAGCCCCACCATCCTCAGCAAAGATGCGCCAGGCCGCTGAACCAGATCCCTACGATTTTCTACTGATAGTACGACTACAACCTCCATCTCGATATCGATATCTCCCCAGCTGACCGTTCAAACGAGTAGGATCCGGTAGAAATCGCAAACTTCATCAACGACTTTGGCATACCCTTCTCAACGGAGGGCATAAACAACCCCCAATCCCCGATGGTCATCCGCGTCGTCGAACGATTCCTCGAACATCTCACCGGCCTAAACGTCGAAAGCGCGAATCCCGTCATCGATATCGTCTCCGAAGAGTTCGAATACGGTGAAACGATGGTCGACACCATGCGTATGATGATATGTTTCCGCTCCCTCCGACGACTCCTCAACGTCTGCGTCATGAAGGATTTACAACTCAGCGACCTTTTGACACCCACTAGATCGAGGATTATCAAGATCTTCTCGTGTTTGATTAATTTTGTGCGCTTTAAGACAGAGCACCAGCCGACCATTGACGAACACGCGAACAAATTCGAGAGCATCAAACAACGGGTGGACGACCTCGAAGTCGAGCGGGATGAGCTGCAGCATAAACTCGAAACACTCGAAATCCAACGGAGGCAAGAGGAACCGCTAGTGAAGAAACTACAGGAAGAAAGACAACAAGCCAGAATCCTCCTCAGCGAACTGAAACGAGAGCAAGAAGCCATGACCAACGAATTCCAGGAAGCCAAGAATGAGAGAAAAGTATTGAAGGATCAGTTGATACAAGCCAGCGAGACGAAGCTGCGGTTGAAGCAAGACTGCGAAAGACTACGGCCCTATATTGTAGACGAGCCGGGACGCTTGCAATTGCTCAACAATGAAATGGCAGGACAACTTCAAACGGAGAAGGCCAAGCTCATGCAGATCGAGAGACGAGCGAGAGCGCTCCAGACGACCGCCGATTCTTTCAGCGTCATCGAGGCTGATGTCAACGCGTGCATCAAGGTTATGGAGGAATGCGAAGCGGAGCTACTGAGAGAAGAGGAGGACAACAGAAAGGCATCGAGACATAAAGATGTGCTGCGCAAGAGACAGTTGGAGTTCCAGGATATGGAGAAGAGGGAGGAAGTGTTGAAGACCAGGCTTTCGGGTGCGCAAGAAAAAGTCAATTCCGCGAAGGGACAGGCGGAGAAGAAGAGCGCTGCTGCGAGGGCGCGAATGGCGGAGTTACGAGGGGTTTACGATCGGCTTGCCAGTGACAGAAGGGAGAAGAGCCATGACATGGATAAACTCAAGGTGCAGATCGATCTCAAAGAGAAACAGGTATGCTTCCACCCTCTTTGCCAATATCCGAATATCATACTAATGCGTTTTGCCAAATACAGTGCCAAGATGCTAAAGAGTTTGTTGAAAACGAATCCAAAGAGACGCTGGCCGAATGGGGAAAACTTACTTCGCATGTTGTCTTTTTTATGAAAGAGATGAAGCAGCAGATGGACCTGGTATCTGTTACTTGATTGCGATGAAGGTCACCATTGCGTCTCATGATATTTGCCCTTTGGGATGGAGTTTACTGGATTGGCGGAATATTGGTGTTTGGAGTCAGCGGTCTTGACGGCCGCGAGCCTTTCATAATGTACATAGACTTTTGGTGTTGTGAATGTAGATATTTCACTTTGGGACGATATCAGATATTTGGAATTACGTTTGTAGCTATCATGATGCCTTTACACGGAGAGCTTTTTATACTTCATTTGGTCATTGATAATTACAATACTTTTGTAAGAAAGAAGATGACATTTACACTTCTCCCCAAACACTCTTCGCCAACTCGACCACCAATTCCAACTTCCTCTTCATTCCCTTTTCATCAATCGCGTTCCCTTCAGAGTGGCTCCCAAACCCACACTGCGGACTAACACTCAACCTCTTCAAAGCATCCTCTTCGCTCTCCCCGCTCCCCTTGGCCATAATCCTCGCGGCATCCAAAACCTTCGCCTTCATCTCCTCCAAATCCTCCAACGGTTCGGCAAACTTACTCGTGATAAGCCCCAACACCACCCTTTTATCCCTCGGCACATCCGCCAACGGCTCGAACGACCCCGCCCGCGGGGTATCGTATTCGAGATAAAACACATCCGCGGGGATCTCCTTAAACACTTTTTTCGCGATATGTTCGTACCCGCCTTCGGAGAAATGAATCGATTTTCTGAAGTTCCCGCGACAGATGTGCAGACCGACCGTCATATCCGGTTTTTTATCGCGGAGACAGTCTTGGTAGAGTTTGATGTATTCGTTTAGTAGGGTTTCCGCGGATTCTCCGACCGCTGCCATGCCGTCGAGCATCGGTTGGGCGCAGAAGTATGCTAGTAACGGATCATCGATCTGTACGTTTCTGCAGCCGGAGTCGTGGAGTAGTGAGAGTTCGTGGCGGTAGGCGGCGGCTATATCCGCGAAATAGGGGGTGTTTGAAGGATAGACTGATTTGTCGTAGGCGTGTTCGCCGTGGCGGAGGTGGAACCATTCGGGTGCCTGGTTTTTTATATAAAGTAAGTATTCGTATACGTTAATGTTACTGCTGCGGGTGGGTTGGTGATATTCTTGGGAGGGGAGATATACGGCTAATGTCATTTTAGCGTTCTCGCCGGGTTTTAGTTTGTCTTTGATGCAGTTGTATTGTCGGACGTATTTGCTATCTCCTTTGTGACTGATTTTTCCGGTGCAGAGACACGTTCCCGCGGGTTTGATGCCTTGCATCAAGAACGCTTTGACGTCGGGAACGTATTCTTTGAATATCTCGCGGGGTGGGTCGGATACCTCCTCCATCCCGTTGAGATTATCGAAGAAACCATCGTAGAACATGTGTCTGATATATTCTTCAGAAATTCCCGTTTGTGGATTTAGAGTGATATGATACTGTTGGGAGGGACTTACCGTCGGTATTCTCCGTCGCTTATGGTGCGGAACCCAGCTGACCGTTGGAGATCGATCGCCCAATCGATGGCTTTATCCTCTACGGCTGCGAGATCGGTTGCGCTCAGGGTTTTGTCTTCTCGGGCGGCGAGGAGGTATTGGGGTCGTAATAACGAGCCGAGGTGCTCAGCGTGGAACGGCGGGTTCGATTTGATAGACATTCCTAATAATACTTTTTTCTCAAAGACGTGATATATATGTGTATATGACTTCTAGTAATAAACTATTTCTCAATAATTTGAAATGCGAAGCTGTCCTGCCGATGGATATGGGATTTACTTATACTTCACGCTACTGGAAACGGCTTGAGCCGTCGCAGTCTGAATCCCCACAATGATCAATCAAGCATCAGCTACCCCGCAGATTGTTTTCCCTCGGGATCTAGGAAAGGAAAATGTCAATGAATCAAATAAACCTTCCCCCACATTCGTATAATTTTAGCACGCATTGCGGGGACACCAGCGACGGCATCTCGTCGACGTCACCAGCCGACGGAATCGTTTCCTTGTCACATAGTGTTGTCCGGGAGAAAATACAACAGGTCCGTCGATTCCTTCGTCTACTGGATAGCGATAGCGATTGATCGCTTGGATTTGACATCTTAAGATCTACTGTATAGGACAGAACAAGTTTCGCGAACACGGCAGCGAGAGCTTCAATTTCGTGAAAGAAGTATTGGATTTCTGGGGTTGGGACCCACAGCTTGTTGGTTTCGATCCGAAGAGCTGAAGATGATATCATTTAGCCTCCCTGCGTTGGGTTCGGTTGAAATATCCGGCATTTCTTGGCCGTTCCCGTTTGAGCCAGACGTTAAAATCTGGAAGACATATGGTAGATGCTTCATTCCCATCCGTAGATGGTCGCATCAAAGTCTGAGGTTTCAACAGTGTAATCAGTATGTCTGAGAGTTGTGACACAACGTTGATTAAAACATTAAGTGTTCATGGATGTCCAACAGCTTCGCGCATAGACCTAGTCAGTCGCAATCAATGGCGAGGTTCTGCGTGTTTGGCCATGATAGCTATCATGGCCAAACACGCAGAACCTCGTAAGTACGCGTAGAGAAATGCAGGTCTCTCCATCTTCAATATATCCCTCATGTCGCAAATCAGCCTTCTATCGATGCTATCAAGCTATCCACCGATCAAAAAATATTATATATAGCTCCGAGTAGCGCGAGAAATGGACCGCAATCTTGCACGTCTCTTCGATAAATACATCAGCCGGCTGTACACCAACTTTCTCGTCCTTGGTCCTCGGCAAAGCGGCATAACCACAATCCTCTCCCATTTCGGCGAGATCACAGCGGAAGAATCCCAAGGACTCCGTTTAGAAAGAGTTCGGTATAGAAATACGATCTTTACATCATTCCCCATCGAAGACCCTGAATTGCAACCCCAACGCCGGGATCTCTGCGACGGGGTAGCGGGGATCATATGCGTATTAGATTCTACGAAATCAACTCCCGAAGAGATAGTAGCTAACTATAACGCGTTTTCGCCCGTGTTGGAGGAGGAAAAGTTGGAGAGAGTGCCGTTGTTGATACTTGTTAATAAATCTGATTTGGATGATATATGGTGTTTAGAGGTTATGTGTAGTTTTAAACATCATTGTTTGGTTCAGAGACGGTGGCACACGGAGCATATCATTGGGACGACGGGAGTTGGTTTGTCGAAGGGTATTGAATGGCTGTTGAGGGAAGTGATGACTGTGGGAGTGCGAGGTATACCAGAATATGAAATGGCGGTTCGTGGTGGTTATTTTACCAGGGTTTATAACGCTATCAAGTCGATGTTTGGATAATTCACGCTAATATATCTGAACTGGCTTCTGTTACCAGTTTGATCAAGCGCGTCGATTTAGATGCATACTTGTGGTTAGCAGCTTTGGTTCATAACACGTGAAGGGATCGATCGATCGATCGATGCAGAGATTGCACACAGCATTTTTGCAAGTCATAAAATACCTGATTTGATACCAAGAAGTGAAGTGCGGAGGAAAGCGCCAAGGATGCGGGCGATGTGTGTCTGCATGTGCGCGTCAAGATGTGATAAGGAGGGCCCTTACCTCCCAGTTCGCGGTTGAATAGTGTAGTTGGTTATCACATCGGATTTTGAACCGAGTTCGATCTCCTGAACTCGTCGAAACGTTCCGATAACTTGGGTTCGAATCCCAGTTCGACCTTTTGCCGCCGGAGGATTCGATCTGGGCGATCGCCTGATGAATAGTAGTTTTTTGAACCGTCTCGCCCCGATCTCATATGATCGTGGGATTACTTTTGGAACTACCTAGTTCCAAACTATCCCAAGTGAATGAATGCCACCTTGTCCCTTCCGGTGTAACGACCAGCGATTGCCAAAACCTTGGTAGCGTGATGGCTGCATGACGACTCAGATTTTAAGTGCGGCTGCGAAGAAACCTCGGACCCGATTGGGCGTCTTTGGGAAGGCAAAAAAGAGGGCTGCATTGGTGTGCGCCTGTTCTAGAAGACCGGAATGCTGGGCGAACCGCGAGCTCTCCTGGCTGGCTGCGAGCTTAAAAAAGGAAGCAGATCTCGCTACGGTCTCCTCTTTGGAAGCGGCCGTGAGAATTTTTCTGGTATTTGTAATTCCGTCCTGCGTCCATTCTTTCGGTCAGTCCCTATAATCGATCTCAGGAGATAGAATAGAACATATTCGAATATAGATACACCCTCAGCTCCACGGCTCCGAGTGTCATGCAGAGAGAGCATCGTCGCTAGCTCGTTCACACGGAACTAACCAGCGGCTTTGCGTGCTTGCTGCTTGCTGCTGACCCTTGGCCTCAGCATCACGCTGCATGGCACCGCATTGGCATTACCTCGACTTCTTCCGATCCTCCCTTCAGCTGCACGTCGACTTGCCCGAAGCAGGCCCTTAATCCTCTGGTCTCTGAGGTATTTCCTTATACTGCGCCCTGCTCCCGCCTGTTTCGCTCTTCTGGATTTCTTCATCCACTCAATCAATCAACCATTGCAGCTATCGCTTCTGTCTCCCTGACCAGCCTTTATCGCAAGCGTACGTTTTTTTTTATTTTTCGATTTTCACGATATCGTTTTTTGCCACTGTCTTCGTCGCCACCCCGGCAAGATGAACTGTAAGTCTCAATTCATCCCTCGCTCCATAAAATCTCCTTCTCGTGAGAAATTTTCGTTCCCCTAGAACTCTGCCCGTGAGCAGATGACCATGCCGTTGGTTTTCGTAGTCCCGGCTGTTTGTTCGTTCGGGCACAGACCGGCCGGCTAGTCTTTGTCGAGCAATCCCGAAGCCAAACCCGACATTCCCGATCCAACCAAGCTAGTCGCTATCAGCGGACTCTGATAATGGCGCTTTCACCCTACCACCATCATAATTGCCTCATCGCTGCTGAATTCCGACGAGCGAGAACGAGCACGCGGTGCATGCATTGTTTTTCTTTGCTAATAAAATGGTCATAAAAATGCCACAGGCCCATCCCGTGTCGATGATACGATCGAACACGATGAATACAACCAGCAACCAAACCACCTCCCCGCCGACCTGACCACCAATTCCGACCTGAACAACGTCTCCAACATGAATCGTCGAAACGACGCCAGTAAAGGCGGCATCAACACCTTCGACAACTCTGCTGGAGGTGACGGCGCGATGGAGGCTTCTGACGCCGAAACAGTCGGGATTACCGCTGTGGGGGGCGGAAGGGGAGGGGGTGTTTCTGGTTCTCCGTTGAGGGCTGGAAATGTGGATGAGAAGAGTGGTTTTCATGATGATGATGTGAAGAATTTGGGAGGAGGGGATTTGAAGAAAGTTGACACCGAGAAAGGACGTCCTAAGGCTAAGAAGAGAGTCTTGTTCTTTTCTGCCAACGTTGGGAGGCGAGAGCCCCCACCTGATCGCAGTGGCCCTGATGATTCTTTCTGGAAGAAAGCCCTTCATATGTCTTTGAAGTATATCAAATTCATGGGACCGGGATTCATGATCTCAGTCTCGTATATGGACCCTGGAAACTATGCTACCGACGTGAGTTCACACCATACCTTTTTCGAGTTTTTTTCGTTAACACGTTTCATAGGTCGCTGCTGGTGCTGCCTTCAAATTTTCTCATTTGTTTGTTATCCTCTTGGCCAACGTCCTGGCTATATTCTTGCAATCGCTTTGCGTCAAGCTCGGTAGTGTCACGGGTATCGATCTTGCTGAAAACTGCAAGAGGAACTTCCCAAGATGGCTTTGCTGGGCCCTTTACTTTTTCGCGGAAGCTGCCATCATCGCCACTGACATGGCTGAGGTGGTCGGTTCTGCGATTGCTCTAAACATCCTGCTCAAGATTCCTCTTGTGGCTGGTTGCGCTATTACAATTCTCGATACCTTTATCGTTCTATTTTTCTACAATGCTGATGGACCGGTGAAACGCATTCGTTTCTTCGAGGCATTTGTCGCCTGCCTCGTCTTTGGCGTCATCATTTGCTTCGCCATCGAACTCTCAAAGATCGAAAACACCCCGGTCGGAGAAGTCTTCAGAGGCTATCTCCCTTCCAAAAATGTTGCCACAGGACATGGTCTCTACCTCTCCTGCGGCATCCTCGGCGCCACCGTGATGCCGCACTCTTTATTCTTGGGCAGTGGGATTGTCCAAGCCCGTATGAAGGAATACGACAACTGGCATTCAAACGAAAGTACCGCCACTGTCGCGACGGAAGACACAGCCGTCACTATCGAAAGGAAATACAAACCCACCCTTGAAGCGATCAATTACACCATGCCGTTTTGCATTGCAGATATGGCCATCTCATTATTCACCTGTGCCTTGTTTGCCAACTCTGCCATCTTGATTGTCTCCGCTGCTACTCTATCCGACACACCTGAAGCACAGGATGCGGATTTGTTTAGCATTTACGATCTCCTCGTCGAGAATCTCGGCAAAGCTGCCGGTATCCTCTTCGCCGTCGCATTACTCTTCTCCGGCGAATCCGCCGGCGTGGTCGTCACCCTCGCAGGTCAAATGATCTCGGAAGGTTTTCTTAATTGGAGGATCAGACCTTGGCTCCGCCGCCTTATCACACGTGGCATCGCGATTCTTCCATCCATCGTTGTCGCTGCAGCCGTCGGCCGGAAAGGGCTGGCGGAGATGTTGAACGCGAGTCAGGTCACCTTGAGCATCATCTTACCGTTCGTTACCGCGCCACTTATCTGGATGACGTGCAGGGCGCAGTATATGCAGGTGGCGAACCCCAACGGGGAAATCATCAGCGGGGATGAAGGATCCGCTGAGGACGGTGTCGTGAGGAGACAAACTGTGGATATGAGTAATAATTGGTTCACCACCGCTTTCGCGGTTGTGGTTTGGGTTTTCATCGCTGGGTTGAATCTGTAAGTCACTTGTTCTTTGAAAGAAATTCTTTTGCGTATGTCACGATGGAATCATCGCTAACTGAGACGAATAGGTATTTGATTGTTACTTTGGCGATGGGCACCAACTAGTAAACAGGTTCACTCGGTTTAGTCCGAGGAACTAGAAAGCGGAAACGCTTTCGTATGAAGTACCGCTTGAGAAAGCGAAAACATCATGTGGAAAACGACTGGAAATACATATTCGGGTTCATTCATTCATTCTTTTTTTTTTTTTGGTCCCTTCGACAAACACGGCGCAATTATCATGCGTTTTAGCCGTTCATTATGCATCCAACGAAAGTTTATCGATGTTACGAATGTCTTGTTCCTTTGACACTGTCATTAAATCCTTCACCGGCTTCTATGCTGCGCAAATTATTCGCTCGGGCTAACAGAAGTCAAAATAATGAAATATAATCACGCTCTTTAAATTTTCATGGGAATGATTCTTTTAGATTCTCGGTTTTGCTACCTGAATAGTGATTGTCTGGCGGGGGTCGGACAACTTGTTGGTGATGGTAGTATTACGTTGGAGGGGTTCGCGTACCTTTAATGCGTATTCATGCGTAAGCGACGTGTGCCTGAACGCGAAGTATAGCTCCGCTGCATTCGGTGGCATGAAGGTATTTCATACGAGATGCTCAGTGTTTGTTTGTCGGAGGGCCTTGCAGCTGGCGTTTACGTTATGGACCCTGCATGCCAGGGCGGTTAGATTGATGGTGCTTTCATCGAATAACTTATGGTTGAATATATGCTAGTAGTAGTAGAGATAGTTTTTAATGATTGTTAGAGAGGGGAATTAGCTTTTATTACTTTGATTAGTATAATGATTATAATATTATGATATTGATTTTGAATCTTCGATTAAAAGTGGGACTGGTATAGGTTAGGCGAAGATTTGGTTTAATTTATCGGTTCCTTTGGAATTACTTATTAGGTTAGCAAGCTTGCTATGCAAGATGATGATTAGCAATTTTAGGGATCTGGGGAATTTTTCTAGGGATCGTTCAGTGTTATAAAATGTGCCCGAGTTTGGAGAATATGAGGTTATTCGTCGCGCGGTAATTAAATAATTACTTAGAGTTAGCAGTATCTCCCGTTTTATACAATAATTATAACTTTAATAGGGATTTTTTTGTTTTTTGTTTTAGTGAGGACGGGCGTCGTGATTAAACGTGATTCCCGCGGATGTGAGGGTTTCGGTACATGTGGTTATAGCGCTGCGGTGCATTTATACCAGAGACGGTAGGATCTAGGATAGTGGTGGGGTGTATGTATTATCAGCTGAACATATTTTCGAGAGGTCTTCGGGCTTCGCTGTCGGCGTTTGGATTTCGTGATATTACGAGACAACGAGAAGCAACGATGACGATACACAAGTAGTACTCCACAAAACAACATGAGGTTCGGTTGTATATTCTAGAGTCTTCACAGATTTAATGTCAAAATAAAGTTTCCCGACTGGTTCGCTCTCGGATCAATCGCGTATAACGATCGAGGTAGATCGTTAGTTCGGTGGGTTATATCTGTTGGTATTAAGGGGGTTCCACGTCAACGTTCCGCATTACCGAGTTGGTGGATCTAACTAACTAAAATTTTGGTATCTCGAGCCGCAATGTCGGTAGCTCAGTTACTGGAAAGCTGCCGACGACCGAGACATTCAGCGTAGTGGTCTCAATTAATGACTTGGGGATCACCGACACGATCGAGGAATCCTGTTGGGAATTGGAATTGCGATTGTGAAAGTGGGAAAAGTGACCGATCCGATGCATATTGCATTGCAATGCAGCCTCACGGGCTGTTTACGAAGTAATTGCTCGTAGCCGCTGGATGAGCGAGCGGCTCTAACATCTTAACGTGTGATGAGACGAGATATATCTCGTCCCATCACACGTCACACAACGGACAGGATGCCCATCCCCCTTGCAAAAGGGCAGCCAGGGACCAAAAATAGCTGGTCTGATGGTGGGCTCGGATTGGCTGGAGGGCCCCTGCCTGGCGAGATGCGGTAAGCGCCCGCTGAAACCAACCACACCCGACAACACACAGAACAATTTGCTTTGGCCTGCGCGGCGCGACCTGTCAAAAGTGTCCAACGGGAAACGAATCCCAACTCCGTTTCTGACGGTAAACAGTTCCTCTCCGGGCCGTGAGCTTTTGTTGGGAGATAGCACGTCTAAGACTGATTTCTCAATTTCTCGGGCTTGCATGCCGCATGGACCTGTTTTTTTCTTGTCTAGTTTAGCGTGGTGCTCTGGTTCTTGCATATACGCATTCTTGGTACACAAGTCCTGGCGCGAGGGACGCACAAAGTGCGGAAGGACAGGGCTCGCGAGATATAAGAATAGCCCTGCCACACAGCGCTTTCGATTCCCAATGGTCCGAAAGTCTCGTGAGCAGGCATGGGATAGATAAATCGCATGGTGTCATGAAAATGCCATAGCCGTATGACTATTTTTCTCCTCTCTTTTCCTTCTTTGTCTTCGCCACTTTTCGCGCTGTAAAATAGCTATAGCAGAGCGCCGGGCGCCCCACTTGTCATTGGAGGAAAACCGCCAGGACGTGTTGAAACGGATCTTGACCTCACTTACGCCGCTCTTTTCTTCCACATTTTTCTTTTCTTCTTCACCTGTATAAAGCTCTAGGGCCCTGCATATGGAATAAAAGTTTGGTTCTTTTTGGTACTAGAATTTATCCGCGGTCTTCAAGTGCTGGCGCTTTCTTTTTTATTTTTCTTTTAAGCTGGTACCTTCGTTTTGCCCGCCCCCCTTTATATCACTGAGGCTTAATATCTTTTTCGTCGTACAAGATACAACGTTCCAATTTCCAAACGTCATTTTAATTCCCTTCTACTCCGCGATATCAGGATATCTCGCAAGCTTCTAAGAAAAAATATTTTAATAACAGCTAGCTAGCTAGCTCTCGTGCCGGTTACCAGGATTCCTTTTTCCTTTTCTCCCCTTTGCTGAGTTGGCACGAGAAGATTGAAACATAGTCGAGACGTCCTTTGATTCGCGAAGCTATACACCAGCATACTATAGCAATCAATCTGAAAGAACTACCTCGACTGGACGGTATTTATTTTTATTTTACTTATTTCTTTCTTCTTCACATATGACTGTCCAAAAGCAAGTAGATTCGTAATACATCGAAAACAGTTCAAAATGACGCGAAGGGTGCACCGAGTCCCACTCGGGCCTTTCATCGTTCTCTTCCTCATACCTCTGCTGTCTACCGCACACCCCGCGATAACCAGCAGCACAACGCCCAACCCAGCGTCTACGAGAACAGTACCGACTCTGACGGCAGGTGTAGAGATTGTCACACCGGTAGCAGCAGCTGTTAATACCACATCCACTTCTCCGTCAGCAACACCAGCAGCAGCGGAAGCACCGATGTTGGCTACGTTTTCTTACTTTGGTATAGCGGTTGGGTGCGCTGTGCTATTACTCTTCGTTGTAACTGGATTTTTCACATGGCGTCGAAAGCAAAGGCAGGCGGAGCAGCCGCCTATGTCGAGTGCGAAGAAGGAATATATCGAATATTTTAGGAATCGTGGGGATGTTGAGATGAGTGGTGCCGGGGGACAGAATCCGACAGCTTCGATAATCGACCCGCACGGTTCTTCTGTGAATTTGATATCGAAGTCTGATAACGAATCCAGCAACCACGAACGGTCGAGCTCGAAATCATCACTGGCGAAGTTCCATTTCAGGTCTCATTCGAAGTCAAAGCAACAAGATGAACCGGTGTTGAATATCGAGGTCACTTCGAATCCTACTCTGAGGAACAGCGTGGTTCCGGAGTACGTAGTACCAAAGAGGGTAAAGCCTCAAAGCGAAAAGACACCGCCATCTTCGTTCAAGAGTTCTATTCCACCGATTCCACCGATCCCTCCTATGCCGCCGATGCCGAGATTTGATATTGGAGGAAAAGTTATATATCAGGAACCCACGACTTCCCAAGCAGAAAAAGACAAGAAACTTGAGAATAACTATAAGTTTCCTTCTACCGGACCGGAGGGCAGGAGAGGACAAGCACAACCATTCGCTGGTGCAAAACCAGCTACGAACCAAACTCCTCTCTCAAGTCCACGACCGATTCTCGAAGCCCCTCAGCCAAAGCAAGTTGATATCCCACGCCACCTACGACCCATGTCCGCCACTACTATCGCAAGCACCAGCACTCGTCACGATCCATACGAGAGCGAAGATGACCACGACGACGCCTCGAGTTATCGATCTGACGATTCCCGACACAGCATCGATAGCTATTATACAAACCACGACAGGGTGTTGAGTCTTACTTCTGATAATAGCGGATGGTCCTACGGCCCTTCGCAACCCTCTCAAAACATCGTTTCCGGGCAAATCTACGATTACGATCCAGCGCCTTTAAACTACAGTAAGAGAGAAAAGACTGTACCCGAAAACGAACCATCCAAAAAATTCGACGACTCTCTTTACCCGCCACGCACGACCAGCCGGAAAACCCAAGAACAATACCCAAGCATCGACCGCGCATCCGAGGTCCCCCCACCACCGCCACCAAAGGATTGGGAAGTGGTACCGATCAGAATAGACCCCTATCCGAGCTTCGTAGCCCAAGTGAAACCCAGCAGCGCTCCCGTGAATAGGCAGGAGACCCCGCGTCCGATCTTGAAAAACGGTAGTTCTTCGGGTGGGTTACCGACGAATCCTAGACCGGCCAAGGCGGTCGAATGGTATCACCGGGATCCGAGAGACTTCGATTTGGAGAGGGATGGGAATCAGAAGGCTAGGGCTGCGTATGTATAAAACACGAGTAATAATACGGAAAAGCTAATAGAACTTGTATTGTACCTCCGGTTAATGATCTTTGTTACGCCTTCTTTTAATCTCACGTCATTTCGTTTTTATTTTCTTTTCATTTTCTTGTCTTTTCTTTTTGCGATTTTGTCAAATTCTTCTTCCTTCTTTTTTACTTTTTCTTAATTTTATTGATTTCTTTTCTCCCTCGTGATTTCTTTTGTTATATCAACCTCATGTTTTTGGCTTGGTATTCCCTCTTTCTTTTCTTCTTTTCTTCTTCTTTTTCTTTCACTTATTCAATCATCTTTTCTTCGTTTCTTCCTCTCTTTTTGGCACGGACCTTTTGGGAAAAGGAGTTATTCTTTGGGCAATATATACCTTTGGAGTGTTTGCACAGACGGTATCGATATTGCATTGTTTTTCGGAAGCTGGCGATGCTTTATAAAGTCACGAATCAACCACTATTAGTCACATGTAAAATGTATAACAGTTGGCTCTACGCCTAACCTAGGATAATTAAAACAATTAACTGCTGAAGCTCTCTATTCTAAAATCTACATGTACAAGTATTTATGGAAGCTGGTTTATTTCTTCAGGAGGTATGGAATAGAGCTCCAAAGAGAGTCTATCTTATGGTTTTCCGCCTAAACTCTTCCTCTGTTCGGGTGTCTGCGAAGACAGAATTAGTCCCCTATCTTAAAAAATATCGGTTCATCAAACATACCTGCGTGAAGGCGCCTGATCCGCCGAATGGTCCAGCAGGAGTATTATTATAAATCTTGAACACGCATACATTCTTGACCCCGGCGGAGGTACCCTGGCAGACCATATCGGGCGGGAATTGAGCCACACAATCGAACGCCGTCATCGTCGTGAGGGAAAGCCCACCGACTACCCCGGGAACATTTTGTGTGAGCTTGCAGGGGATAAATGCGGAGGGGTCTGTTCCACCTGAAGTCGGGTCGACTCCGCAAACGTATGGACCAGCGCCGTCTTGGTTGACTTGGTGATAGATGAAATCGAGGGAGTTATCGTCCTTCGTAGTAGGAAGTCCCGCGCGCCGCCCTTGTCCTGGAGCTAGATGAGCTGGGGAATGATCCGTAACTCCAGATTTGACAGTCTTGCCGGCGAACGGCCCGTCGAAGAAACCTTCAAAAAAGGTACCGAACTGTCTTTTTCTCCTGTTCACACGCCGTCCGTTCAAATCCGTGCCCATAAAGTTGGCTATAGCTTTAGAAGCTAGCACACCGCCACCCTAGTAGACCGTCGAGCAAGTGTTAGCGGAGGAGATTCAAGCAACGAAGACTAGACAAATTTCTGATTCCATGAACTAACCTTTTGGGTTCTCCCCAGCGGGCTCCCGACCCCGTCGCCGTTGGGATCGATAACTTTGAAATCAGCCTTCCTGATACTTCCAGTATCGGCCTGAGCCCCGCAATTATTGCCAGCACAGTTCCTGGGCGTTCCTTCGATGACTATCGAGTTAACTTGTTAGCCTCGTCCACGGAATTGTTATCATGATATATCATTAGATAGGATGAATTACCGGTCAGGCCTGGCATATCAACTCCATTTGCGCCTTTAACCCACGTCTGTTCACATGCATCGTGAGTAAGTGGGACATTCATGTATTTAGTGACTGGGATTAGCCACTCACGATTAGACCGTGTCCGCTGACGAGCGACGCGTAAAGTGTCGTAAGCGTAATCGTGTGAAACAACATCGTGTTCTAGAGAGAACCTGATATAAAATGAAGATACGAGGCGAAACGGTATTAAATATAACCGAAAGGACTAAAATTCGGGACTTGTTAGTTTGGATGCAAAGTCATGGCATAAGGGTTCTTGAGGATGAACTTATACTTCCCTAAGCGCACTATATAGCTATGTTATCATTGCTAGATAATATTTCCCCCTTGCTCTAGAAGAAGCTTTCGAAAACGTTAGGCTACAAATTTACCTTAAACTCATCTGCCTTGTTGCATTTTGTCTCTTTGCATCAACAAAAAGTATGGGGAAGAGAGATCCGAGAGATGATTTCCCGTATTTGGATTCTCTGGCAATTTAGACATAACTTCGGAAGGAGGCCTTGCATGCGGGACGAAGATCTGATCTATTCAAGATTGGCGAATTGCGTGGTATTCTCGTTATATCAATTTGTACGACATAGACACACTCTAATTAGATCTAATATTTCCCAGCTTGTCTCGTTAACCAGACGCGAGCACGAAGTGCGGTTCCCAGCTTCAGAACATTCGAACATACCGGACACTTTCGGTAAAGTATCAGGGCTCTTGGCCAACCAATCACGCAATGCCCCTGCCAATGAACTATTCCTATTTTAAATATAGCCGAAATTTCAATGGGCGTAAGCAAGGGCAGGAATTGAGTATCTGAGAAGAGTGGATTTGGTTAGGGTTCTAAGACTCAAGAGAGATCTGCCTAGCTCATATTCTACTTTGATAAGCTTGCACATGTAGGTGCCCTTAAAAGTAAGCATGACTAATACCAGCTCGAGGAACTAATTAACGTTAATTCTGATCTTCGTATTCTTTTTCCTGTTATAACAGGAAAAAGAATACGAAGATCAGAAACATTAGCATGTTTTTGATATTTTACTTATGGGAGTAAACTCTAAGTAGCTCGTGGAAATAACTCTGAACTAAACCCGAGATTCAAGCATCCGATTACCAATTATGCCTTGTCAGTATAACGTTTTTATCCCACGCATTTTCGTATATATGCGGATAGTCCCGAATACGCATTCTTCCCGAGGACCAGACCCAATAGCGATTCTCCCGCAATCCCAATGCAACAGAACCCGGCTCCTGCTCTGAAGAGTTTACCGACTCCTTACAAATATCCAGGACGTCTTGGTCCGAACGTCCGAACCAGCTGTCGAGCGGTGTTTTGATACTATATTTCCAGGGCCCCCGTGTAAACGGTAATACAAGCTCCACAAGATGTCGATGCATTATCTCCGATGGAGGGTCGCTCACGCCTAGTTCGAAACCGGTTTTGCCCGAGAATACGTATACTTCCGTACTATCAACTATATCGAAGATACAGCTGCTCGTGATCTCCTCATTCTCGTATGCTGCCGAGATTGATAATACTCTGATGTTGACTTTCAGTTGCTCTCCGGGGGCATTTAGTATAGGTTCAATGTGATCTACTATCGGTACGAGAATCTTTCGGAATATGTTTAAATCGAGGTCCCAGCTGATGCCAGAGGATCCGGTCCAAAGGTCTACCACATCCACATCTATCTTTCGTAGATATTTGCGGTATCTGACTGCGGGGAGAGGTTCATTTTCTTGATCTAGATCCAGACGCTCGCTGAAGTAATCTTCTTGCGAAGCAAAGGGGGAAAATGATATGTCGCTGCGTTTTTCGGGTAGAAAGTTAGTTAAAACTCAGATCATAGAGATATATATATAGATATATCCTTCATCTCGGTGGTGAAGCTTGCTGATACGTTATTACTTCGAGAAAATTGAAGGGGTCTTACACGGGATTCGATAAGTCTGCGCCGCACTGGAACTTCTCCCAGTCCGATTTATAAACTATCCGACATATCCTAAACATCCCGCTATTCATCGACCGACGCTCTTTCGAACCGAATGGCGCCGTTCTCGGTCCTCGAATATATTCCACGTTGATGATAATTCTAATAACAAATGTATTCTCTGAGTAAAATAACGATGTAGTTTCCTCGTGTATTTGCTTGTTCACCCGAAAAATCGAAAGGTCGAGTGACGGGCGATGGAATTTAAGTATCACCCCGCTTTTTCCCCTCATCCAATTCACCTCATGACGGAAGCGAGACGTGAAGTATTTACCGTCTGATACTTTGGGTCGCTTTGCGAATAGGACGATGTAGCTGTATATTTGATTCCGGATTTCTGGTGGGAGAAATAGGAACGGGGAGTAAGTACTATCCCCAGACTCCCGAGATATCCTAGAAGAATCCATATTTATGTCTTTGGGGGACGTTCCTTTCTTGGATCTGCCTGGGATATGAAATTTTCAAAGTTTGCCTGGTTAGAATCAAATGAAAACTTCTTGGTTTGTGATAGATGAGCTTAATGCCGCCTTCAATATCGCTTAAGGTTGTGTCTAAGGATAAGGGTCTCGTGACGAAGATTCTGGTTATAATCTCTGAGCCTCCTTCCTTAGCCAAGGCTGAAGCTGGCTCACAGTCGAACATGCAGCAGCAGTGCAGCTACTTAATCGTCCGCTGGGACAAACAAACAAACGCGTTATCATACAGGTAGAGCACACAACTTGCTATATATTTCCATTTCAAAACATCACAATGCGATTTCCTGGAACGCTCATATCCTCTTAGCTTATAACTATACAGGCGGGAGGCCTCTATGCGAAAAGGGTGAAACAAGATCTGAGCAGATATGGCTACTATACTTAGCATGACCTCTGTGAGAAGTTTAAACAACTTCGCATGGATATTCCAGCTATCTTTCTATAGCTTATCTTATCTCATCTTTCTATATCTTATACAATAATCTACAGTAAAATATAATCTTACGGATAGGTCGAGATGGAAATTCAAAAAATATGGAATCTTCTTTTCCCAGCCCAACTCCAAACAGCTATATATATATAGACCAGAACACACCACAATTGAAAGCAAAGCAAACGCGCAAAAGACAAAACTAGCTAAAAACCGACAAATAAACGCCTGCAGCAGTGGTATGGTGCGGTATGGTACACACGATCAATCACAAACAAACATAATAACCTCGCCTCCATCGAAAGTCCCATCTAGTAAATACCTCACATCTATGATACTTCTTCATCTATATCCCAAGATACGCCCGACCTCTCTCATAAACAAAGAACGAAGTCCTACAAAACCATATTAGCTTCTCTTGTAGATCAATATATAAACCAAAGAAAGTGGATAACTTACGCCATCATGGGCACTACTTTGACAAACCCGATACTCAACCCGACGTAAAATCCTCTGAACCCCCTCTCCCTGAAAATCATTCCCACGGTCTCCGGTATGCTCAACGCTCTACCGTCACCCACAGCTCCACCAACCTGCATCCGTCTCCTGATGATTTCTAAAGGATAACTCGCCGTCTGACCGACCAATCCAGCAACTCCACCTGCGAATAATTGAGCGGGGGTGTTGAGTTTCTTCTGCGATCTGTTGTACGGTAATTTGTCTGATTCTTCAGTGGAAACTTGCGAGGTTTGTTTAACGCAGTAATTTTCGAATTTCGGGGAACGCAAGAGGTCTCCCATCATATCGTGCGCGAGGAATGATCCACCGGCGTAAGGGATCATGCCCAGGATTGTCGGCAAAAACCCACGATAGAAGTTCGCGAGGCCGGATAATCCACCCGCCGCAGCAGCTGGGATAGCGGTGATTGCCGCGGCGGCATCCGAGGCTGTTCCTGTAGCTGCTCTGGTGATATTATAGGTCGCTCCGTTCCGCGAAGGGGGTTGTTCGTTATATATTTGTTTAAATATCGTAGTTATCGATGTTCTGTAGTTCTTTTTCGTTTCGTACGCTAATCGGACGCGGGTTAATTCTAACGGATAGGTGAAGAAGACGGATGTGACGCCGGCGAGACCACCGCTGAGGACTCTTCTGATGACGGTTTCTTGGTCTTGGCTGGTTATCAGAATGGCGCGGTATTGCTCGTATGCGATGAATTTTATGGCGGCGTAGGGGAAGACTCGGACGAGGGTCATGGAGTGGCCGCGGAATAGGCCGAGGAAGCCATCTTGGTGGTAGATGTTGCGGACGGCGTTTCCGAACCCGAACCAGGAGCCGGCGTATTTTTGGAAATTCGGGGAGGAGGTTTGGAAGAGGATTTTGACTCGATCGAGAGGGGCGATTAGGGTTTTCGCCTGTGGTCCGGCCAAGATTAGTTAGTGATGATGGATGGATGATGTTGAAGTTTGAAGATGCTTACCGCGCAACCGGCAACACCACCCGCCAGACCGCTTCGCAGGGCAAAACCGAGCGACTGTTCCCTCGGTCGGGATCTAGGAGAGGCCGTCGAGGCATTTTTGGAGTCGGAGTCTGGTTTCGGGGTCGATATTAACGGTGGTCCGCTGTGGGACTGCGGCATGCTAATGTTCATGGTGTCGGACGAAGGAAAAGGGAGAGCAGAGAGTCGTTAGCCGAAGCGAAAGATGATTTTCTGAGCAGATGGGCCGGTGACGTCGTCAAATGTTTGACAGATGATTTCTGCAATCACATGCAGCCAAGCGATGGCCTCTAATATATACGATATGATACGTTACACTGATAGAAGAATGATAACAGACGGGGGCGACTGGAGTATAACTATTTAATTTCGGTGGTATCTTCTTACTTCGGCTGGCATCGGTGTCTTCTTCGCTGCCAGTCGGACATTCCCCACAGCAGGGGAGCTCTCAAGTAGCCGAGGCCAATGGCTAATGCCCGCCGCTTAACTCCGATTATTCATATTGGCATAAAGGAAACGTTCAAACATCGCTAACAGGCTGTCAAAGTATATATAAGAACAGGATATTAATTAATTAACTGGGTCAATTGCTCCCTGGAAGTTCCTGTCGCGGCCTTCCGTC
The DNA here is from genome assembly GCA_036971365.1 of Dactylellina leptospora. Classification (NCBI taxonomy): domain Eukaryota; kingdom Fungi; phylum Ascomycota; class Orbiliomycetes; order Orbiliales; family Orbiliaceae; genus Dactylellina; species Dactylellina leptospora. The sequence goes on along the minus strand of JAJTUC010000013.1, from coordinate 501,829 downwards.
ACTCAGTTCGTACACTGAATACCCGTTCCCCACTGGATGAACCACCTGACCGCCGTCCAATTCCATCAACGGCGCATTATTATTATTATTATCTCCGACTTTCAACGGATCGAAAGTCTGCTGTTCGACTGGCGGCCTCGCCATCGCTCCATCCAGCTCTGGCTTCTCAAATCGATCCATCATCGGCCGACCTTCCGGTTCAGGGATAGAAGGCGCATCCTTCGGTTGTCGTCGTTTGAAAAACCACCATAGAAATCCTGTTATAAGGGCTAATCCCACTACTCCGCCAACCGCCCCTCCTGCTATCGCGCCGGTATTCGATTTTGATGAAGCTGAACCGTCTCCGTTTCCATTGCCGTCTCCACCGCCGGGACTGGGTGTAGCGACCGCGAATGATGTAGGTTGGTTTATCCTCGCAACCGTGGTCGCGAATATATTACTCAAGTCCGCATTTCTAAACCCGCCTTCCGGTCCCGTCTTACCATTCAATCCTCTCCAACTAATAAACATGTTAGCAAGCCCATTCTAAGGGTATTTATAACCAAGTCAAATGAGGATAGAATATGACTTACTCTCCACCGATCTCGTCATAAATCTGCTTAGGCTGACTATACGACCGATTCGGATTAAAGTCCTCCAGCCACTGGAACGTCGTCGTATCTAGCACCAATATCGGCGGATGCGTCGCATTGCAGCTCCCCGTATTCACATTCGTATTGTTCGCCGCGTTATTCCCCGCAATAATGCCGCCCATAACAATCATTTGCGCATCGTTCCAAACATGACATTTCGGCTGTTGTCGACCATACCCGCTCCCATCTCCCAGAAGTTGGTCCGACGGTGTGACATCTATCCATTGGAACGTTGGTAGTATTAAGACGTGGACTTTGTTTGTGGGTGAGGAGGCGGATAGCCAGTAGCCGCCGTAGATTGTGATTTGGAAGGATGTGTCATCCGGTGCTGATGAGACGCCGGCGCAGAAGTTCAGCCGTGGATTGGGGATATCCCTTGTTCCCTTAGCACCAGTGGCTTCCACAGTATACCATCTCTGCGAATCGATATCGAAGACGAAGATATCCGTCATGCTTCTGTACCCTGCCACCTCTTCCTGCGCGAATTGACTATGGTCGTCCGGCTGTTCATCCATTAGTTGAATTCATGATAATCCTTCACTCCCATATGATAAGATAGGACTTACGTCGACCCCTCCAAAACCGACCAATATCCCCTTCTTCCCATACCGAACGTATTGTAAAGTCCCATACAACAACGTCGGCCCTCTCCCAGCTCCCGTCAACCAAGTAGCATTCCGATCCCCCGCCCCGGCATCCAAAATCTGCATCCAAGGCACCGTCGGCGCCCGTTTATCCAACCTAACCCTCCCTTCCTCCACCCCTCTCCTCTCCAACTCCCGCTCCTCCAACCCCCTCTTCTCATCTACCCCACCATCCATCGACAACATCGACCTTTTCCGTCGTTTCTTTTGAGAATTCCTGTATCCGCCGGTATAATACATCCTCCCCGTCGCAGGATCACTCGCGAATCCACCCGCGAATGTTTGATACGGTACATTCTCTCCACCACCAACAGTGACTTCAGCGAACGTCTCATTCTTGGAGTCGTAAGTCCATATCTTCGTACCATTACTATTATCGAATTCCGGCTCGTAGAAGTAGAGTGTTGTATTGGTGTATAAAAATATCCCTTGGTCGGAGTTTATCGGTGGACCGGAGGGTAAATCGATGTACGAGAACGTTTGCGGGGAGAGTAAAGTATGTGCCGGAAAGGATTTATCCAGCGGTATCGAGAATAATCTCGATTCTAAAGAAAGGACGATAAGTTTGTATCATGATTTGAAGGTGAAGTGTTATGAAGGGACTTACGCCGGACTCCGATATTGCCGTCTGCGAAGGTGTATGTGCCCATTGAATAATACAATTTACCTCCAACAATTGCGCCTGCGTTACAGTCAGCATTGCTATCGAGATATCGAACGTTTGGGAAATCGTACTGGCTTGGTATATCGCAGCGCACAAGTCCGCGTTTTGACGAGCCGCAAGCGCCGTATTCTCCCCAGACAGCGTCGGCATTTTGAAACTTCTCCACCAATAAAGTTCTTCAAAATATTATTCTTCGCTTCCGTCGTTTTCTTGAAGAGTTTGTATCCACGAAAATGATTGAAAGATATAAATTATCGGGTGCGCTTGGATAAAATCTTGGCCCGTGTTTGACATATATTACTCCTTTTCCCTCTGATGTAATGACGCCCCTCCCTCTTCTGATGGTCTTCGTGTAAGTTCGCAGGTGCGGTTTGTACGGTGTCACACAGCCTTGGAGGCTATAGTCGCAGAATGCCCATATTACTCTGCACGCATTGCGCGGTCAAAAACCTGAAAATTTGCGTCGGAAAACGAATGTGTTGAAAAACGCTGTGTAACTGGTTTCGCTGACCGAGAGAACACGAACCAAGGAAAGCCGACTTCGAGCGCTGACTGACGAAAACACCAAATGTTCGTAAAAGTCTTTGCAGACGAAAAGAAAGATCGGAACCTCGCACAAAATAAGAATAGTCGATTGAACGAACCTCGCGAAGCAGCAGAAAAGGAGATAAAACGGTGTCTTCCTAGTGGGCAGCGCAGAGTATTTAATTCGTATTTAAAGTTTTCAAGGAACCGCCGTTGCAAATCGACCGATTTCATCTCAATCCTGGTCGCAATTCGAACCGTCTGCTGTTTTAACCCTGCCGTAGCGGATGATAGCGAAACCCCTTCCGCAGCAAGCTTAGAATGACAATTCAAATAAAAAACACTAGCACGGCATGCAGTGGGAGATGGAGATTCGTCCATCACTTCCCAGAATTAGCGTGTGCTTGCCTTGTTGGTAATCCTTGCATTCGGCAGTTGTTTATATTTGGATGTGGGTGCACTCGCGGCTGAAATGCTCATTGATGGTTGGTCTACCGAGTTCATTGGACTAGGCGGAAAGTTGGGGTTAGGCCGGGGACAAAAAATCTTGTCTGACAATTTCGAATTGACTTTGAAATTCGTGGGATACTATATATAAGGTGTGAGCTGCGAGCTCTGAGGGGCAGATGAGATGAGATATGCGACTAGTCTGCATAGGCAGGAGAGAACGGTTTCACTAGTCAGGAACGGGGCTTGTGTAACTTGGCTGGTAGACTATTTGATATGGCCGTGTTCTCTGTGTGTGTTGCGTCGACCTTTCTTCTCATTTCTCCCCCATGCACGGTTTTTGTACTCGTTTCCCTTCCGAATAACCGGGTATCGATATGGGTGACTTGTACCTGGAAAGGGATTCACTATTGCATGTCAAGGTTCTGAGGACTGTTTGAATTATGGTGCGCAGGTGTCAGATGCAAATGTCGCGTTCTTGGTCGAAACTTGGCAGGATGCCCCGACTCGCGAACAAAACTTGACATGATCGGATCAAGTTTTAGATGACGATGGCTATAACTAAAGTGTTATTCCCCGAATTTCATGCTAAAGGCAGAAGGGCGGCCCATTGGTATGCTCTTCTTGGAGCCTCCGACCGCCAAATTTCCTATGGCCAACAAAGAATGCCATCTTCCAATGGTCGATGTTCCTTGTAAACGGTGGTTATTCCATATAATCGCGATAGTTTCTCAGGCGACGGCGCGCCTTGGCTCGGGACGCATATAGACAGCCTGGAAGTCGCGATATAATGCACTTAGGCTTGTCATTCCCAGACGCCCGATCCCGATAACTCCCGCTGCATTGCTAAAGAAAGAGAGAGGAAAGGGAGAGCGACGGGCGAGAAAGTTTATATGACTGTACTACCACTGGCGGAGAGGAATATGGTGTCGTCAATGGTTAGAGGTTTTAGTAGTGGGTCTGGGGTTAGGAAGTTAAGGGAATTCAAGAACAGAGGCGGTATTCATGAATCTTTGAGCGAGCAAATCGTCTTTTCTTTGGAAGGGTGTGAGGATGCATGGATGTGAAAATTCTCAACCGCGCATTGGGAGAATAACTTGATCTACAGATGTTAATTTTAAATGCTTAAGACGCCAGTTAAGAGTGTTCGAGCTGTTTGTTGGTCATCTGCGGTGACTGCCTGCACCCCCGTCCTGTTTTGCAGTATCGAAGGAGGATTCAACAAGAATCAATTGATTCTGAGTCGATTTGTGCCTGCGTCGTTGCGTGAGAGCTTTCGTAGACGCTTTCGTCAACTACAAGGAGGAACTCCGAGGCTTTGAATTCTACACAAAACTATTTGCAATGTTCGCTGGATCCTGCGATACCAGCCTCGCGATCAATTTCGGGGGGTGGGCAAGGCCTCGCGCCTTGGCCGAAAAGCTTGATCCACTCCAAGATTGAGGACAAAGCTTAGCCCCTCCCATGCACAAAAAATGTACGAAAACGACGGCCTCGCGGAAATAGAGGGTAGCTTTTTCCGACCCATTTTTCTGCATTCTGCAGCAGGGTGAGAACCGAAGGATCATGAGCTTGCGAAATCCAGGTGTCGTGGCGCCGCCACCAAAACTTGATTGGGCCAAGTCGGAACAAGCTGTCCCATATTCTTCGTCAAAGATGTTCAATGATCCCCCCTTCGTTCTTCAGCTGAGAAAAAAAAAAATTTTATTCTTATCCGGTCCTGATTTCGTGCATTGTGCAGCAGGATGGAAACGTCACGCAGAAGGAGAAATGAAAATATATAAAGTACGCATTGGCACTCGAGTCAGAAAATACGGGGCATAATTTCCAACAATCCAAGTCTCCTCAAGTTTCCAATTTTTTATCCTCGAACTTCTATCTCCAGGGAATTCTTATACTTTTTTGATTCTAAGTTTCTAGAAATCCTTCAACCAACCGCTTCAAGATGGCGAAGAATCTCTACGCAGGAAACATCCAAATCATGAACCCATTGGGTACATCAGCCGAAGGAGGCGACCAATGCGGCACCGGGTTTTGCAACGGCGTAATCCCCAACGAATGCGGTAACTGGCTCGGAGAGAAAGATCTCTGCTGCTACGCGACACTTTTCAATCTGGACACCAGAGGGATCGATAGTACCGTTTCTTGTAGCGAAATCCCGGAATTATTAACCGAGAGTATTGACTCTATCGGGCGGCCGAACGATAACTCAGTCCAGTGTACTCCGCCGAGCGGTTATCTGTTCTATAATATCGGAGATGCGAAAGGGAATATCATCACCAATAAGGTTAGGTGTATCACATTTTCGAATATCGGATCCGAGGGGTCCGCTAGCGGTGGCATAACCAGCGCCAGCCCGGATTCCCCCACTATATCAATGCCAGCATCAAGCGCTCCTACCTCGTCCGCGGCTATGACAAGCGCCTCTTCTATGCCCACTTCCATGAGCACTGCTAGCAGTGGTAGCCCGAGTAGCAGTGCTGTTAGTAACGTTGTCAGTAGTGCCATGAGCAGCAGCGCTGGGAGTGATGCGGGGAGCATTGCGGGCAGCACGACTCCTGCGCCGACATCAAACCCGGCAGGAACATCGACTAGTGGCGCTTCCACCACTAATTCGACGCCGAGTTCCGCGTCGCGAAGACATGGCTCGAGTAATCTAGCAGGGTTCATGGTTGGATCTGTGATGATGGCAATGTTCCTCGGTGTGCAGCTCTAGAGCTCTTCTGATTGAAATCACCTGGAATTGTTCGTGGAATGGGATTTGTAATCTATATATATAATAATTTAATACCAAGGCTACATAGCCCCGCACCCTTTGAAGAAAGCCTTTTATTTTGAGATCCCTATACCTTCTTGCATTGAACCTATCATCTTCCCAACTGATGCTAATCGTAAATACAGGAATGCGGTCCGAACCAAGAACTCCCAACACACCGGACGAAGCAAATGCAACATTTCTTGGTGACAACGCGGCGCAACGTCTCTGTCCTGCGCAAGATAGGAGAAGACTTTTAAAAAGCCTTGCGAAGAACCTCATGCAGGTTGGACGTGGCATACGGGCAGCGCAAGGCTGACGAGTCCTGAGGCGTTTGCAAATTGTTTACCCCTCATTTTCAGCTCCATCGCGTATAAGTAGCAGCCTCCCATGACCCGGAATTTTTATAATTGAGCGAGGTTTGTGCACCGACACTAAATTATTCGACCCATGGTTTAGACATCCGGAGTTTGTCTTGGACAACTGCTATGGCGCTTGAAATCGTCGGCGGGACGGCCAGTGTGGTCACCCTCATCGAGGTAGCCGGTAGGATAGGATTTTACTGCGCAAAGTACATAACCCAAGTACGAGATGCGCAAAGGGACGCCGAAAGAATCACGAAGGAAATACAGCTTTTCACCGAATTACTCAAAGATGCCGACAAATTGCTTCAAGGACCCTTGGCAGCTGATTTAAAAAGCTCGCAAAAGTTTGCTGATGCGCTTCACGATAGTCAGAACATCTTGACAGAGATTGAGAGTCGTTTGGCGCAAGGATTGAATGGCAACTCGAAGGTTAAGAAACAAGGGTTTAGGCAGAAATTTTCCCAAGGGATAAAAAGAGACGCTCTTAAATGGCCTTTCAAAAAGCAAGATGTCGAGAAAGGTCTCAGTCGCCTCAAAGATATCAAATCAGATCTCGGCCTAGCCCTTCAGATCGATACAATCTCGATGTCCGCGACGAGGGAACAAAGGGCCCAACTAGAAAAGCTACACGTGACAAAGGAGGCGATTTTTGGGTCTGACGCCGACCAGCACGAAGCTAGATGTCTACACGGCACTAGAGTCGAAGTTCTCGACGATATCGGAAATTGGATCGCGAATCCCGGAGATACACGCTTCTTCTGGCTACGGGGAATGGCAGGGACGGGAAAATCAACGATCGCGCGTACCGTCGCACACAACTTTGAATCACAAGACCAATTGGGGGCGAGCTTCTTTTTCAAAAAATCACGGGCCGGGAGAAATAGTGCAGCTACTTTGTTCCCCACACTGGCATATGGCCTCGCAAGCAGAGTACCTGGGCCACTACAACATGTGGCCAAAGCCGTTAAAGATGATCCGGGTGTCTGTCAGAAAGTATTCAAAGAGCAATACGAAAAGCTTATAGCGAAACCACTATCAATGATCAAACTACCTTCCAATTTCGTTATTGTCATTGACGCACTCGATGAATGTGAAGGCGACGACGATGTAATCCTCTTCCTCAGCTTTCTAGGACAGCTCAGCAAATTACAAAATATATGCATATTCCTCACATCTCGGCCCGAATATGCCCCCATGAAGGGATTACGGGAACTGATCAAATCAAACATACGATTCCACGATCTCGCACTTCACAATGTCGAGCAAAATATCGTTGCTCGCGATATCCAGATATACTTCGACCACGAGTTCCAGAGAATAAAACCCGATTTTTCCGATGAACTACCCAACATTTGGCCGGGAAAAGATAAAATCCACGAGCTCGTCGAGATGGCAAAGCCGTGGTTCATTTCCGCCGCCACCATAATCCGGTTCATCGAAGATAAGTTTTCGTCCCCACAGGTTCAACTCAAGCTTATTTTGGATTCGAATACGAAATCTCACGGGATGCATAGCATATACGGACTCTACCTTAGCATCTTTGACAATTTTGTCTTGCATTTGAACACGATCAATCCCCGGGGTAGCGCTGAGGTTCTTCGCAAAATACAAAAGATCATGAGCACGATTGTGATGGTTTCGCGTCCTCTTTCTCGAGATTCGATATCGCGACTTCTTCGGGCAGAACCAGAGTATGTTTATTCAATGCTCAAGCCCTTTCACTCGATTCTAGAAATTCCGGCAAAATCAGACGTTCCGATCAAAACGTTCCATCTGTCATTTCGAGATTTCCTGCTCGATTCTGAACAAGTGGCAGCGCGGAACCCGTTTATGATCAACGAGCAAGAAGCACATAAGATTCTAGCCGGACAGTGTATCGACTTATTATCTAAGGAGCTTAAGAAAGATATTTGCGGCTTCAAGCTTGCCGGGATCAAAATGGCGGACGTTGGACCCAATATTGTCCAACGAAAGATTTCTGAAGCTTGCCAGTATGCCTGTGAATATTGGGTCTATCATCTGGATCAGAGTAAAAATATCCTCGGGGATGATACCATGGATCAGATCTATGATTTCCTCCGGGTCCATCTTCTGCATTGGATCGAGGCTACGGCTTTCCTCAGACTATCTGGAAATAACTTCATCCTAGCAACTCAGTTGGAGGATATCATCCTGGTAAGTTGCAACCGCCATTGCCATTGTCTAGATTCCCGATGATGAATTATTTTCATTTTAACACAAGCTTTGGTTAAACAGAATAGCAATAAACCAAAGTTACTGGCATTTGTCCGTGACATGAAGCGATTTATAATATCAACGCAATATATAGTCGCTAGGGCGCCGATGCAAGTATACTTCTCCGGTCTTTTGTTCGCTCCGATGAACAGCATTGTCAGAACTGAATTCGCACCCCGTCATTTATCATGGGCCCGGAGAGTTCCGGAAGTCGAAAGATCTTGGGGACCTCTGCTCGGAATCCTCGAAGACAACAGAGTTGGAGTTTATTCCGTGTCTTTTTCTCCAGATGGTAAGATTATAGCGGCTGGCAATTCCTCTGGGGAGATAATCATGCATAATTCGGCTACGGGGCATTTACTGCAAGCGCATCGCGGCAATCGGACTCTTGTGACATCGATAGGATTTTCTAGAGATGGGATACGGATGGCATCTGGATCTCGCGATTCAACGATCAAAATATGGGATACATCGTCTGGAGCTGGCGGTCTAATTCGGACTATCCAATGCTCTGAGATGATCGATGGGGTGAAACTTTCACCAAATGGGAAGTTGGTTGTCGCTCAGGGAGAAGGCGGCCAGCCAAAGACTCTCAAGACGACGCTTTGGGATGTAGATGCAGGTGAATTGGTACAATATTTTAACTACTTCATCGATGATGCATATGTGTCGTCCAACGCGTCGTGCAGCGCCCTTGATTTTTCGCTAGATGGCAAACAGGTGGTTTTCGTGACGCCAGAACAAGCGAATATCTGGAATCTGAAGCCATTGGGCCTTTTCCGAGAGTTGAAACCAGCCACGTCGGGACTACAGGTGACAGCAATTGCGTTTTCGCCGGATGGACAACGGTTGGTGGTTGGATCTTGGGAGGGATTCGTGGATGTGTGGGATGTGTTGTCGGGTACTCTTTTACGAAGCTTTAAAAATGGGCTAAGTTGGTTAATCAATCTGGAGTTCTCCGCCGATGGGACAAGGTTAGCCGTCGGATCAAAAGAGGAAATCAAAATATGGGATCCTACGTCAGGGGTGTTACAGCAGACCATTAACGAGGAAGCCTCTTTGATCAGTTCCCTTTCGTTTTCCCCGGACGGGAAGCAGTTAGTAACAGCATCGCTACAGGGTGGACTCAAGCTATGGGATGTCGCGAACGAAATTTCATCGGATTTGTCTATCCAGTTGGATAACAACGCCCGCGGTTACATTTTTAACTTAGTGTGTTCGAAGGATAGGAAACGGCTGTTCATCTCGTCGGAGAGAACGGAGGCTGAAATTATCGATGTGGATTTAGGTCCCGGAGATCTTCTTAAACTACCTCAAACAAACTATCGGTCTATTAAATCAGGATTGTCCGGTGCCTCTTTCAGTGCATTTTCACCAGACGGTCGTCGACTGGTCATAAGTTCTATGAAGGCTCTGGAACTCGTCGATACGGAATCATTGGGGGTTATCAAGTTCATCCGGCGAAAGGAGTCGACCCTTAGCGCCAAATTTTCATCTGATGGGAAGTACTTTGCTTCGGAGAGTGGTGATCAGCTTATCATATGGGATACCGAAACCGGAGAAGTCGTTCGGTCACTTGCCCCTGCGCAAAGTACGAAAATCCTATGCTTCGAATTCTCACCTAATGGTAAAGACTTGGCATCCGGAGCGCTCCATGATTCTTTATTTATTTGGGATATCACAAAGCCAGTCTCCTCATCTCATTCTAGATATCCCAAGGACGGGATTCGCCCGTTCCGATGGTTTGATGCTCCCGCGCCGCATTTAGTCGCCTTCTCGCCGGATAGTACACGAGTAGCGGCGGCATCCACGGACGGAGTAATAACAGTGTGGGATATCGCCTCCCAACAGTTGACAAATACATTTTATAGAGAGACTCACACCGTTGGTAACTGATGGTGCCGTGGTTTGTAACCTTGAAAGAGAGAGTAATGAAACTTGGGATGGCGATATAGACGAGTCGTCTTATTATGGCGGTGCGTGGTTGAATTGGAAGGGGGATGATTTATTGTGGTTTCCAGACTTATATCGCCCCGATGAATCATCTTCTTGTATAAGCGGCGATGTGTTCTTTTTTGGGTGTCGGAATGGGCTTTTGTCTAGAATTGAGATTGATTATGATCCTCGGACGTACTGGGAGTGAAGGTCTCTACGGCTTCTCATTATGTATGGAATAGTCTGGCGTTTAAGGTGTACTTAGGGCAATGCTAATATATTAGATTTTTGACATACATTGAAAGAAGAGGGGACTAATTTGAATGACAAAGTAACAAAAGGCTATTTCTTTTATACGCGGCTCCAATAATGAATGATTTGAAGGTTTCCAAAAGCATATTGAAGCTTTCTTTGGCGAAGGCTTTCAACGGTACTGTATAAAAATAGGTTCACTAGAGGGCCACCATGACAGCACCAACGCCACCGATAGCAGCAGCGATGTTACGCAGGTTGACATTATTCGCGATACCAGCCGCAGTGTAAGTACTAAAAAGAAGCCAAGCCCGTTAACGAAAACCATGGGGTATGAACATATGACAGAATTAAACTTACGGCTCAGGAATAACGGTGGCCGTTGCGTCCGTTGTAGTGCTGCACGCGCAAGTTTCGGTGGTTGTTCCAGTCCAAGTGCTCGTGGCAGTATCCGTGGCCGTATCGGTAGCAGTGGTAGTGTCAGTCAGGGAAGTAGAAGCAGTGGTAGTGGTAGACGAGACGTCCGTTGAGATATCGGAAACCGTCGTGGTGGTAGTGGAAGAATCCTCTGTCACATGTAATGTTAGTCGACTAAGCTCATGGTAGGGTGAGTGCGATTCGTGGATATGGTAACATACGGGCGAGCACCCCAGAGATGAGGGCAAGTCCGAAAGCGAGTTTAATTTGCATTTTGGATGATTTAAAGCTATTGGTGCTTAGAGAAGGGATTTGTAGTTTCTATCGAGTGATGTTGGGACAGTACAGTGGAAAACGGGATTCTAAGAGGGGGGAATCTTGAGTGGCCGCCTTTTATGATAATTGCAATATGTGTGCTCTTGGTGAGAAGTGTTTTTGCGTAGGATATGGAATCGAGATATATCTGTCTAGTATTTGCGCAGGCAGAGTATTTTCAAGGGATTATGGGCGCCACGATAACAATCTTGTCTTTGCGTTAAGGCTGCCGACTCATATTCGCAATAAACATTTGGATCTAGGGACTGTAATCAGACCATGTCATGAGGTTTCAAGTAATGGAATCAATGCATTCATGGGGGATATGAAGATATTCAAGGTAGACACCCTATTAATTCGAAAATCTACAAGAGCACTCTCGCGTCCGTAGGATAGACAACATGTTATAGCGTGCTGCATATCGAATGTCATCTCAAACGAGGTCTGCAGCATCTATTATCTCTCGTGGTAAGCATAGGAAATCAGTTATCCCGAGGAGTCCTGTGACGCGGGGTTTGAATCGTCGGCCCCTTCCCATTTGCGTGGAATATCGCTGACCGTTAGGATGATCGCGAGGTATAACCACGATTCAGCAGAGAAATCTCGCATCTCCAACGAGCAGAAGTTAACCGATCTCTCCTATAAGGGGAATTGATACATCGTATCGAACGTCATCCAGAACTCGCGTATTCGTAGCCATATCCGAATAGAGGGGAAACACCAGAGATTGCGAGGAGATCAATGTCCATGTTGCACCGGAAAAATCTCTACTCATGATCATTAGATTGATAGCTGGAGCCGCTTCTTGCCTCGAGGGTGATGTGTTGTAGGTGTGTTGAGGATCTCACTCTGTGTTGTCGATGTTGCAGATCTCCAACGTCGCCCAACACATCGGTGCTTCGAGATCGATTCGACGGGCTCAACGTGAGAGCTCTCTCACCCGCATCTGATGCGATGGGATGCAGTATATTATCATCATCATCATCCCCGTTGATTTCTAATTCTCCTAACCGCATCAACATCACAGCATTCGTGACGAGACTGACAATGGGTGCATGTCCGGTGCACCGGTTCGGCGGGTTCCCAGCTCGTAGCTCGAATTGCGTGATCGGAGGGCGACCAATCGCATGCTCGCCAATGGCAATGGTCGCCAGGGCCTATCGATAGCCGACGCAGACCTACCCACTCTGAGCTCTGGTTCGACATCACCGGCGCAGTTCCCCGTCTAAGCCATTTCCCTGCAGCAAAAAAAGGGCCATCGGGCGAGCCGGCCAGTGTTCTTCCTATAACCAGTGGTCGTTGTATAAAATTTTCATCCATCCGCAGACATTTCCTCCCATTCCATCTCAATACTACTGTGTCGGTCCTCTTTCTACCAGAGTTACAACTTGTCGCTCCCACTCTGACCTCGGACCTACGAAGAAACGCCCACCATGGCCCCGCCAGCGGACATGCTCGAGAGCGCAGAGGCCGCGGGTATATTCGACCCTTCTGGCAATTGAATATCCAGATGCTAACTCTCTGTCACAGTTGCCCGGATCGCATACCTCTGCAGCGACCATGTTATCTCTGTCCAACCGTCGCTTAAGCAAAAGACCCCGTACTCCTTCCAGCTGGACAGGCTGTCCCAAGGCTTCATCCCAGGCATCATATGCGGCAACGATGAGGGTCTCCCGAATGTAAATTTCCCAGATTTTGAATTGCTCATTCTTGCGAAATGTGTATTAACTGAAATGCACAGATCACAGTGGTTCGCCATAATGCCGACCCTTTCCTTACCGCCTTCGAGCCCCTCCGTAACGGCCAGCTCGTATCGATTCTCACAGTCTCCCCAACTCTCATCCCTTCAATCCCTCACCTCCATAAACTCGCCAATTACCCCATAGCGATACATGTCTCCCTCGTTCCGCAATCCTTCCCGGATTACTCGGAAATCGCCGCTGTTCGCCAAGCTGGGTTCACAATTATCCGCTCAGATTCTGTCCAGGAAGCCCAAGATATGGCCGCCGTAGCTCATGGTGTTGCCATCAAATCTGGAAAGGCGGTAATTCACTTTTTTGAGGCGGATAACAGCCGCGATGATCCTGTAGCGACAGAAGATCGCAGAATACTCGACAGAATGCTGGATAGAGCAGCTGCGCGATCTTTCCAGGCATCCACGATAGACGCATCAAACATTTACGCATCCGACGGTGTTCAAGCGCAGACTCGAGTAAACCCTGTCACAAACGGCACCAACGGTACCAACGGGACCAACGGGACCAACGGGTTTAGAAGCCCGCCGCAATCCCCCACAACACCGAGAGCGAACGGTCAAGCAAATGGTGATGGTGCATCTCAAGGCGACTCTCTAGTTCTCTCGCGTACCAATTCCGTATCTAGTGAACCGGAAGCTTCGTTTCGCGCAGTGAATTCTGCGGATGTCTACAAGTATCTCGTGGCCGGGTTCGAGATTATCCGACAAGTTAGCGGCCGGATTTATCGTCCGTTCGAATACTACGGCCCTACATATGCTGAAAACGCCATATTTCTATTTGGTTCCAACGCCAAATCGATATCAACTACAATCGCGTCGGCATCGGCTTCAGAGGATTATGCCAAGACTGGTGTTATCGTTGCGAGAGTGTATAGACCGTGGAACGGATCGAAACTTTTGGATGTTATCCCAAAAAGCGTCAAAAAACTAGCCGTATTGGAACAAATCAAGAAGCGGACGACCAAGTGGGGGCCAGGGTTCCTCGATCTTTTATCCACGATACGCGGGGAAGGCGAGATTAAAAGAGATCTGGCGTTGGTTGGCTATCAGCTGGGGTATGTGAGCCCGTCAACGTTAAAGTTGGCTCTAAGAGGTGTCGTGCAAAATTTGAAGCTGGAGAAGCCAGTTCAGAACCTTGACGTCGGATTGGCAGAGGGCCCCGCAAAAGCCACCGCCGGGTACGAGCTAGCGAGACCTGATGTCGAAAACGCCTACATGAAGATATTAAACCAACTCTTTGGTGAAAGACTACACATCGCGAACGCCCTTGGACGACCCAATGCTGGTGTTTCAGCCACCGTCGCTACAAGTCCCGAATTCGGGTTTGGCTCTCTACTTGCCAGGCTTGAAAAAAAAGATAAATTCCGCCAAAAGATCGAAGATGCCGCCAAGTCCAACAGCTTCGTGACAAAAGTTCCCAACGACTGGCTTGCAAAATGGTTGATTGCCTTCAATGACTCGAAGAAGCGAAACAAGATCACTGAAGATATAGTCACTCGACTGAAAATGGATGGAAGTCCATTGGCCTACGAGTTACTCAGTAACAAGTCTTTATTTTACAAGGAGTCGAACTGGCTAATTGGATCTGATGCGTGGGCGTACGATCTCGGGAACTCGGGCGTGCACCACGTCATCGCATCTGGAAAGAACATCAACATGCTGATCATAGACTCTCAGCCGTACTCTGAAAAAGCAGTACATGATGCAGCTAGGCGGAAGAAGGATATCGGTCTCTATGCCATGAATTACGGTGGCTGTTATGTTGCATCCGTCGCAGTTTATAGCTCCTATACACAAGTCTTACATGCTTTGATTGAAGCTGAAGAGTTCGAAGGACCATCTGTGATTCTTGCTTATCTACCTTACAAACGGGAGGACGAGAACCCGCTTACAATTTTGCAAGAGACGAAAAAGGCGGTCGATATTGGGTATTGGCCGCTTTACAGATGGAATCCTACCAAGGAGGAGAAGGGTGACGGTGATAACTTTGAATTAGATTCTGAGAGGATCAGGAATGAGATGAAAGAGTTTTTGGATCGAGATAATCATTTATCAAAGCTAATGAAGCGAGACGCTGTCTTCGCGGCCAATCTCAAGGGCTCTTACGGTGTTGAGGTCAGAGAGACGCAGAAGAGGAAGGCGAAGGATGCTTATGCGAAACTGTTGGAAGGGCTAGAGGGCGCTCCTCTGACCATTTTATTCGCATCAGATGGCGGAAATGGAGAGAACTTGGCGAAGAGACTGCAGCGGAGAGCCAAAGCGAGAGGACTAAAGGCGGTCGCTTTGGCGATGGACGATTATCCGATCGAAGACATCAACGGCGAGGAGAATCTGGTCTTGATGACTTCTGTTGCCGGACAAGGAGAGTTCCCACAGAATGGAAGACAGTTCTGGGAAGCCGTCAAGAATGCTACCGACATCGATCTCGTTGGTGTTAATTATTCGGTCTTCGGATTGGGTGACAGTCATTACTGGCCTAGGAAAGAGGATAAGATTTACTACAACAAGCCTGCGAAGGATCTGGATGCCAGGCTTGAGGTACTCGGCGGTAAGAAAATGGTCGATGTAGGTCTGGGAGACGATCAAGATCCGGATACGTATCAAACCGCATATGCTGAATGGGAACCGAAGCTTTGGACCGCGCTTGGTGTGGATAAGGTAGAGGGTCTCGCTGACGAGCCGCCTCCAATCACCAATGAAGATATCAAGATTGCTTCGAATTTCCTACGAGGAACTATTGCTGAAGGACTTGAGGATATGTCGACAATGGCTATTTCAGCTGCTGATCAGCAGTTGACCAAATTCCACGGCACCTACATGCAAGACGACCGAGATCTGAGGGACGAGAGAAAAGCACAGGGGCTCGAGCCAGCCTATTCTTTCATGATCCGGTGTCGATTACCTGGAGGTATCGCTACACCGAGCCAATGGTTACAAATGGACGATATCTGCGAGCAATATGGTAACAAAACCATGAAACTCACCACGCGACAAACATTCCAATTCCACGGCGTCATCAAGACGAATCTACGTAATTCGATGAGAGCTATCAATCGAGCCTTGATGACAACAATCGCTGCTTGTGGAGATGTCAACAGAAATGTTATGTGCAGCAGTTTACCATACAAATCGGCTTATCATAAACAGGTGTGGGAGTATTCGAAAATAATCAGTGATCATTTGTTGCCTTCTACCACGGCTTATCATGAGATCTGGTTGCAGGATGGGGATGAGAAGAAGAAGCAGGTTGCTGGGGATGCTGTGCAGGATCACGAGCCGCTCTATGGGCCAACTTATCTACCCAGAAAGTTCAAGATTACTATCGCCATTCCGCCACGTGAGTATACCATAGAGATGGCTATGGCGTAATATAGCTAACTGTTGGAATAGATAATGATACCGATGTCTACGCTCACGATATTGGCCTCGTTGCTATTCAGGGCGAAGATGGTGACCTTGCTGGATTCAATCTCATGGCTGGTGGTGGCATGGGTGTGACGCACAACAACAAGAAGACGTACCCACGAACCGGCAGTATGCTCGGCTATGTTGATAAATCTCAAGTTCACCTTGCCTGCGAAAAGGTGATGCTGGTCCAGCGCGATAACGGTTCGAGAAAGGATCGAAAGCATGCTAGATTAAAATACACCATCGATGACATGGGTGTAGATGTGTTTAGAGAAAAGGTTGAGGAACTACTCGGATGGAAATTTGAAGCGGAGAAGCCGTTTAAGTTTGACAGTAATATCGACACTTTTGGGTGGCAGAAGGATGAGAATGGACGGAATCATTTTACGTTTTTCATTGAGAATGGGAGAATCGAAGATACGCCTGAATTTTTAATGAGGACTGGATTGAGAGAGATTGCGAAACAAGGAAAAGGAGAGTTCAGATTGACTGGAAACCAACATCTGATCCTTAGTAACGTTGAGAACGACGACTTGGAAGAAGTCAAAACGTTGATGGGGAAGTATAAACTCGACAACGTTCAATTTTCAGGATTACGGTTATCCAGCTCGGCATGCGTCGCGTTCCCAACTTGTGGACTAGCGATGGCGGAGAGCGAGCGATATTTACCGAAATTGATCGATAAATTGGAATCCACAATCGAAGAATCGGGATTACGACACGATTCGATAGTGATGAGGATGACGGGGTGTCCTAACGGATGCGCTAGACCTTGGTTGGCGGAAATTGCTTTCGTAGGGAAGGCTTATGGGGCTTATAATATGTATCTGGGTGGAGGGTATCACGGGCAGAGGTTGAATAAGTTGTATCGGAGTAGTATTAAAGAGGAGGAGATTTTGGAGATTTTGCGGCCGATGATTAAGAGGTATGCTATTGAGAGGGAGGACGGGGAGAGGTTTGGGGATTGGTGTATTCGGAGTGGGATCATCAGGGAGACGACGCATGGGACGAATTTCCATGAGGGGGTGAGTGAGATTTGATTTTTTTTTTGGCGTTCTTGATTCCTTTTTTGTTCGGTTTTGTTTCGTTTCGACGATTTCGTGGATTAGGAGAATTTTGGGGATCTTGACATGATTTGATCGGGGTTGAATTGGTATTCTTTTTTTTCTTTTCTGGGGTAAGTAGATGCTAACATGGATAATCTTTTCGCAGGTCGCCGAAGAAGATAGCGAGGAGTAGATTGACTGGGTACGGTTGTGGGATATTTTTTTTTTTTCTATTAGAGGAAGGTCTGATATACGAATGCCCGTCTCATCCACCGCAACGTGACCAATAAATTCTCGGGCCCTGGTAATTTACCACCTCGGTAGGCTTCTTGTTCTTGTATACCGATCTCAGCCGCTTCCCCGCCAGGAATTTGATAAGTCATGGCTGGATCGAATCCTAGGATGGGTGGTTATCGGCGAGCCATGGGCCTTTTTTTACCTTGCTTGTGCTCGATTCTTTGTGTTGAGGTTTTACAAAGCATTTCGTGCGTCTGCCTTCTTTTTCATAAAATTGTAAAAAAGTTAATACTGGCATCATTGCTTTATTTTGTGTATATACGAACTTGTCATGTCCTGTTAGTAAGAATAGCATAGCAATACATAATGACTGTACAGTTGACCAATTTCCCGATTTTTAGAACGAGAGAGGGCGGAGGCAGCCTAATGTTAGACGATTTGGCTGGGCAGATGTCAAAAGTGCACTGGAGCCTTTGTGTCACCACCCTGAAAGCTTTAATACTTCGTCTTTAGATAATAGCGTATGCAGAAGTTTTCCACCCCCAAATATTCTCGAAAACTACCTCATTAAATCAACCAATTTGCCATGTTCAATTGGAAGGTATCTCTAGTTTTGCGAGTCTCACAGATTTTTTTTTTTTTTTTTTTTTTTTTTTTTTTTTTTTTTTTTTTTTCGCTTGCTTGCACGGATGGGGTAAAGGTCCAAATACTATACCCAATTACATAGATGGATTGACGCAGCTTGTAACGACCTAGAAAGCTATCTAGTCTGCTATAGGCTGTAAATTATCTTCAACTCAATCGATAGATGTGAAAAATATCGACCTAGATATATATACAGTTAAAGTCAATATAATAAGATTATCCTGAAATACCAGATACAGAAGGTTATGGTGAACCATCAGTTTATTACCTCGATCAGCACTTTCAATACTTTCGTTTTAAAATAATCTGAAAGCACTTCTTTGCTCCCAGCTCACTTCTCCACATCTCATTTCTACTTTATTTCTTTTCATTCCTTTAATTTGAAGCGAAACTCGTCCATTTTTCGATTTCAGTTCAATTTTTACTCCCTTGGCCGGTCTTGAGATATATTTTAGAATCAAACTATCGAAATGTTCTCCAAGTCAATCTCGGTTTCCCTCGTCGCCTTGTCCGGACTTTTAGGACAAATAGCCTCCGCCAGCCCAGTTGTTAAGACTTGCAATGCTGCTGACGCATCAGTTACGAATGTACACCAGGCACGAGACGTTGTCTCTCCTGGCCGGGCAATCCCCCTCTGGCGAGGAGAATACGGTAGAACCCCAGAAGACGTGAAAAAATCCGGTGGATTCGTCTCAAAAGGACTACAAATTCTACAAGGCACCAACACCGACCATCAAAGCCTCGACCCTCATCAGAAAAGCCTGAGCGTCAGTCTTCGAATTCACAAGTTGGGGTTTTCAGCGAAGTATTCTCAATACATATCCGTGAGCGAATCACCTGTTGTCGCAGAAAGGGTTGCTAGGGAAGGGAGGTCTGGGGGGAAGCACTTTTTATACAAGATCTATGCTGGCGCGAGCGCGGTCGATATGAATGGATCGTTAACGGGTAAAGGTGTAACCAGGGATGACCAAGGCTTCGTCGTTCCTGGGTTCATCCCATTCGAAATGATCGAGGGTTGGTACGACGCCAGTAGCGGACCCGTATTCGAAAGCATTAACGGGAATCCAAACGAATATAGACCTACCCCGACCGCGAAATTTCAGAAGAACCCTGGGTTTAAAGAAATATATCGAACTCAAAAGGGAAGCGGTGGGCAGCGTCAACTCGCCGGGAATTTTGATTTTATGGCATGCGGGCCGAAAGATCTTGAATTGACCAAGAAATTCGAACAGTTTGTTACTAGAGTTGCCACCGAGGATGGAGCGGCTGAGGCGGCTCTTTATAAGGGATTCGGAGAGAAAAGGGCTATAACGCCGATTTGCAAGACTCGACCTCGAATCCCCGGATTGGATAGATTCAGCACGACCAAGGAACTGGAATAGAAGAGGGCTGCTAATTTGGTCCCAAAGGAACCCCGTCTATGTATCACAAACTTTCCTTTCAAAAAACTAATACATACTTTTCAGGTCTCACTGTACATCATATATATATGCACGTATGAGTGAACGAAATCATCTATATGTATGTATACATATAGCGAACTTTTGTTCATCCATTTTCTTTGTTTTTAGTCGTGTATAGATATAGGCCTAGAGTCTAGAGGTTGTATATTCAATAAATAGGTTCGAATCTCATTGCAGATACTATAATGTGTCGAATTCCACTATTAAAACCCCACTTTATAATGATGAGATTGCTGAATAACTGAGTGCATCGGTATCACAGACGTGCAGTATTCGCGTTGTGAGTATTAGCTTTCGCTTCCCTGACAGTTTTGGCGTTTTCTGCAGATAACTAGCTGGGGTGTGGTGCAGAATAAAGTGCGGCTGCCTGACCGAGAGAAAAAGCATGCAAGATAATGTTATGGTTACCCCTGAAGCCTGGTCCTGTTTTACAAGGCCTCGGTTGTCCTCGTATGATATATTTCTCTTGGTCATTAGCTAAACTTTTCTGACCCATTCGTTCTTTCCTTCGTTCTTCTTGCGCAAGATCCGTGGGCTTGCTGGCTAGCCAAGTGTTTATTTTAATTTTAGATTTTAGAACAAGGAATTGGCAGCTTGTCGGCGATTCCACGTCGTGCTTGATCTCTTTCCTTTCTTGTTTTTATAAAGGATAGCTGACTGGCAGCACGTACAGGAGAAGCGCCGTTTCATTTCACCGTCGCCGTTTCTCTTTTCCTTTTTTTCTCCGCTTTTCCCCCGTGATAACATTATCTATTGTTTAGTTATTCCGTTTCATCTATTATATATTTCATATCCGGGTGTCGCCCTTTCGGATCTCGCTGCGGGAAAGGCGGGCGAGTGATCGGAATAAAGGAGAGTTTTTGCTGTGGTGTGTCACCTATAACAGTTCGCGAGTATACCTACAAACGTTTGAAACCGACAACACGGACATGCGAGGAACCGAAGTCGAAGAGCATCGAAAGAGATTCTAGGATTGATATTAAATTTAAACGAGGCACACTGAAGATATATCATTACGGTATATGGTCAGAAAATGTATTCGTCAAGGGATACAATAGTATCAAACAGGCCGCTGGCAATTCTCATCCTCCTACCACTCATATTTTTCGACGTAACAACAGCGGAAACATTAAAGCTCACAACGGCGCCAGCAATACCTACAGCCTGGACCGTTCCACCGAGCTGTTTCTCAGCCGTGCCGGCTTTAGACGACAGTGGTGGAACCATATATAATCTGGGCTGCGGGAGGACGGAGAGGAAGACCTGTTGTCCGCCCGGGTGGAGTGCGAATGCCGTTTTTGAGGCGCAAACTTCTGGAGGAACAACGGTACCGCGAACTACCTTTGGGTGTCCGGGAGGTTATGGCGAGGATGTTGTTTGGGGGGATTTCACGAAGACGCCTGAAACGGTTGGGACCAGGATTTGTTGTCCGTCGTAAGTATTTCTTCGCGCCGTATTCTTTTATTTTCCTGGCAGTTACGCTGTTCTAATTTATAAGTGGAATTGATGGCTAATATCTACCCTTGGCTCGATTTTCGTGTAGGGGAATAAATTTCTGGTCGACTTTTGGGGTCGGCGCGGATCCGTTGTGTTATACGCAGACGTTATTCACAAGAAGTCCCGTTAGGTTGTCGAATCAGTATTGGGTTAGCACATACGCCCGACCGTTCTTCATCGCCGAACAAGCCGTCATCGGGGACCCTACCGCGACTTCGGTATCCGCTTCGACCACATCATCGATAGATAGCACCACTACAACCGGGTCGGCCACGACTGGAATGTCAAGCCAAGGTTTAGAAACTACACCGACAACTCAAGCGACGGAGATACCAGAAAGTAAAACCGAAGGACAAGATCAAGGGAGTAAAATAGGGTTAAGCGCCGGTGTGATAGCGGGTATCGTCGTCGGAATCACAGTCCCAATAACGCTAGGGATTATCGCATTCATATTTTATCGACGGAGAAGGGCGGCGGGTATCAGTATGCACATAGGCAAGCAGGATCCGCCCGTCCCCCCGCCGGCGACAGGTGGGAGCAATAGCGAATTCTACCCTCTCCATGATCCGAACGAGAGTTCGGTTATGGGGTACACGGCGACTCCACCGTTGGAGAATGGGTATTATTACGGCTACAATAAATATAAATCTTCGGAGACAGCGCTAAGTGGTGAAAGTTTTGGGGTTGGTGCTGGAAAAGGGGGGAATGAGAGTCGGGACAGGCCGATTGCCATTTTCGAGAACGCAGAGAAGGTGCCAAATGAGAATGAAGTCGTTAGATACGGTGGACATGATAGGTGACGGGGGTAACTATCATATATGATGGTTATAGGTTTACGTTTTAATTTAAAAGTATATTATGATCTTAGTTCTTGTTACATATCAATTTAGTCTACGGCCTTATACCATAATCTCCTGATGCATTCAAGCTAATTCTGCAAAGCTAATTGCTAACTCCTTTCGATTTTGAGGGAAAGAACTCCCAAGTTACTAGCCCAGAAGAACGTTGAGCCGGTAAATAAATAAATTAACAGGCACAACAGGTCTTGCTTTTGAAGTGCAGGTGGAGTGATAATGGGACGTACTGTTGTATTTTCTGCGTTGGGGCTGCTGCCGGTGGGTGACGTCGTGTGACCGACTTTTGGTGGTGGCCGTGGGACCCGCGTAAACCCGACTCGAACAGACCGGAGGAGCTTGTCTGCATGCAGAGCTCTCACTTTCTCTCTTTCTCCACAGCTATCACCTCCAACCTTCCCCTGAACACTACTACTCTCAGTCGTACAGGAAACTTTGAGTCACTAGCCGACGGCTTTCAGGTCTCGCAGTTTCACTTTAGAAGAGATAGGTAATAAAGATACATCCTAACAAAATGT
Organism: Dactylellina leptospora; assembly: GCA_036971365.1. Classification (NCBI taxonomy): domain Eukaryota; kingdom Fungi; phylum Ascomycota; class Orbiliomycetes; order Orbiliales; family Orbiliaceae; genus Dactylellina; species Dactylellina leptospora. The sequence continues at coordinate 479,219 of JAJTUC010000013.1, read as the reverse complement.
CGAGCTGGACAAACTGGGCAAAGGGAGCGTGAGTATCTTCTACCCCTCTACCTCTCATCCAGCTATCGGAATCCTCATCTAATCTCTTTTTACCTGTCGCGACACAGACTCTCGAGTGTTGCCGGAACAGCTGAGCCAATATACGGGCCTGAAGCTATTCGGTCCGTCTATCAGCGTGCTAAAGACGATCCGCAGAATCCCCCATACACCGAACTATCATCGAAGGACCTCGCGTGGGCCAACGCCAAGGGAACCAATGTCGAGACGCAGGTCTTCTACATTGCCACCGAAGACGGCAAATTCGGAATGGCGCAGGTCATCTATAGCGTCGTCGTTCCGTACGTCTTCCGTCTTTTTTCCTCGGCGTTTTCATGAATTGATCAGTAGTCCGTGATGTGTAGAGGTGTGAAAACGACCGCTCAATTCAACATCAAACTCTTCGATCCGAAGAAACCCGCCGACAAGCTCTGGTCGTCCGTACCACTCAAGAATTATGTGTTCGCGAACCAAGATGCTAGCATCACAGACGAAAGTACCTCTTTCTACGCCGACAATGTCGCCGTGATACTCAGCGAGGACGGCGGATCGTACAAGATCAAATCACAAGCTGATCCGAACGCGCACTGCAACCTCACATTTACCCGTCTATCCCCGGGATTCATGGCTGGCAAGGATGGAAAGAATACGTACGGTACTAATCAGGCGCAACCGTGGGGACAAATTCGTCATTTGTTCTGGCCGAGGTGTCAAGTCAAGGGAATTTTTGTTTTGAATGGGGAGCCGGTTACCGTTGATGGGATGGGGTTGTTTATTCATGCTCTGCAGGATATGAAGCCCCATCATGCTGGTGAGTTTGCACAACATAGGCCTCTTCGTTATCAAGGCTCTAACAGTGGGGGTTTTAAGCTGCGAAATGGAATTTTGCGAACTTCCAAGGACCAACCACTTCGGCTATCATGATGGAATTTACTACCCCGCCGTCATATGGTAGCACTCGCGTCGCGGTCGGCGGTATCGCTAAAGATGGCAAGATTATTGCCGGTACAGTCGAGAATACTGCGGAACATGTCAAGTCGAAGGAAGATCCAGAGGCTGCTTGGCCTGAGCCGACGGATGTCAAGTTTACATGGAAGGGTAAGGATGCGGAAGGTAAAGATGTCGTGGGTGTGCTTGAGAAGACTTGGGGTCCGAGGATGGATCGGGTCGACATTATGGGTGAAGTTCCAGACTTTGTGAAGAAGATTGCGTCGGCTGCGGCGGGTACCAGGCCGTACATATATCAGGTTTGTTTTATCATATAGTCCACTGCATCTTAAGATCTAGTTACTAATCGGAGATGATTTATGTAGTTCTTCGAGCCTGTTACGCTGAAGCTCAAGGTTGGTGACCAGGAAACCACCGAAGATGGGATCGTCTTTTCGGAGGCGACCTTCATCTCGGAGACCGAGGCTCAGTAGATTAGTTGAGATAGAGATGTTGTTTGAAGCTTGTTCGAGAGCAATGCAGCGCTTTATTATACAATAATTAATATTTTCAAGAAGAGTATCAGTCTTGGTAATGGTTTGGATTTTTCTGAGGGGGATATAAGTGTATACACTTGTTTTTTAGTTTATGGTTGGTGAATTATGGGAAAGGAGACAGACTGGGATACGCCTGACACCTGTGACGGTTGAGCACATAATACCTAATAAAATGAATGCTTATACATTCTACTACTATCTGCAACCACGAATACGGAAATCTATTATTGAACTAGCCATTTCTATGTCCATGGGAATATTGTATTTTACTTCCGGCTAGAAGATGCCACAGGGGTTTCTGCTAATTCTAAGATATCTTATACGCTAATCTACCTCTGCTTCCCACGCATGATCTCACTAAATTCGGTGTGGAAGTCTGGAATCTCGCCATCGAGGTTATCACCGACGAATACATCATCGAAATCGATCCAGCATTCACGACCGTTTAGAATATCCATATGAAGATTCGATGGTCCGCCCAAGACGGCTGGGCGGAAGTCCTGGCCATCACACGACTCATTAGCACCATAATTTGCTACAGTAAGCTTAGATATGAAAGAAATGTAGGCTTACAGCGGCAACGATCATCTTTTCCATCCCTCTTCGTACCGGCTCTGCTAGTCCAAATGTTCGCTTCAAGCTCTCCATCTTCAGATTTTCTTGGGCCGATTCCCAGTTTTTAAGACGGTTTTCTAAGGGGTGACTGGAGTTTAGGTCGGCGCTGGTGGTTGGGAGGCCATGGCGGATGGTGTCGTGGACGGAGTGGGATGATGGGGCTCCGGTTGTGTCTGAGGAGGGGAGGGAGATTTTGGAGGGCTGCGAGGAGGGAGGGATGAATCGGAGAGAGTTCGACTTTTTTACATCATTAGCTACGGCTCTAAAGAGTATAATAAGGGGACAGTACCATCGTGACGGGGTAATATAGACTGCGGATATATCGAGATGGGATAAGGTGAAGTGGTGAGAGAGGTTGACGAAGCTGTTGGAGCTGTCGCGTCCAGTCGACCTTCTTGGCAGAGCCGCATTTCTTGGCGTGGAGACCATTAAGCCTATTCCAGTCCGCCATCCAAATTTATTTCTTTTCGCCAACCACTTCTTCACCAGATACTTTACTGGTTCACCGCCGCAAAACATGGCGAAACGGCCGTTCAACCAGGCCAATGTCGACGGCCAGGATAGGCGACCGGGAGCGACGCCGAAGAGACAGAAAAAAGACGGTCCCGCGGCATCGAAGGGTCTTGTGCCAGAGGAGATAACGTCGGTTCGTCAATTGCAGGGACTGTTCTCAGACTACTCCAACAGCACCAAAATACAAGCAGGTAAGGCTATCTTGATATATTCTACTGTTTTTGATCGATTGCTTATAGTGTATCTGCAGGAATTCAATCGTTCAAACGTCTACTTGCCGAATGCCGGGATTTGCAGTACGCCCTTCACCTCAACGAAGAGGTAAAACTCTGCCTGTTACAGGAATACCTCGAATCGCAGATATCGAAAGATGGAGATGAGACTTGCAATGATCTGGTGCAAGCTTGGTCGCTTGCTTCTCAGGTATTAGACGTCATGATAATTGATCCTAGTCTCAAACAGCGCTGACGGCTGTTAACTTTAGTCAAACAACTTTACTCTATTATCATCGATACCCACCGTTCTCCACCTACTCCTTCGCACGATCTCTCTTTTCCCAACCTGGAAACCGCATGGCGTGGCCCTCACTAAAACTATCGTTCAACCTTCTTACATCAAACTCATTTACCGCTCCCTCAGTAGCTCGAAAGACTCGATCTCAGCACCGTGTCTCCGCCTTCTCACCGAAATCAACAAATTCGATAACGGGTCTCAATGTCCACTACTCCACCAGTCCCTCGATTTCACTGTCAAAGACCTAGCACGAAACCTTGATGTTAGAAAATCTGAGAAATCCGACGCACCAGCCATCGAAGACCCGGACCGCCCGTCCGTTCGCACGACCTACGTACGCTTCATCCTTTCATTCTTCCAATACGGTACACCACACATTAAAGCCGATGTGATGGGATTACGAATCTTCACTACCCCGTTATTTAAATACATACGTCAAGATTCCGCCATACTCCTCGATGAAATCTTACAGACGTTCAAAACGAATCTAATATCAGATAAAGATGTTGCCAGGAACGCCAAGACGAATTATTTTAACGAATGGAGTTTATCACGTATAGCAGAATTGTTTTACCGGGATGATATCATTGACAAGGAGAAGCCAGATGTATCCGTCGCGGATATCACATTCTCGTTTTTGGCGGAGGTGTGTTCTTCACCCGGCAACGGCGTGTGCTTCAAACAAAACGGATGGTACGCGAATACGAAATCCGACTCCGCAACGGCGGAGAAGAGCGGGAAACATGGCGTGAATAACAGGATTCTACTCGGACTTGTGAAATCTCTACGGCCGTATTCGAATACATACCATCTACGTCTTTTGATTACGATATTCACCGCCTCTCCGGAGCTCGTTGCGGCGTATTTTGGAGATAACTCGAACGGAACGTTCAGTTTCGAACCGAAACTCACCGCGACTTGGATCGGACTGTCCGGGGTCATGTTGGAGAGTATCCAGATCAAAATCCCAGAAAACTTTGGAGCGAATGAAATACCGGAATCATCACCGCCGGTGAGAAACGCTATCGAGAATATATTACCGCAGCAGGTTAACCGAGCGGTGCTGAGTAAATGTCTGGGATATAATAATGCATTTGTGAGGTTTTTGGCGGTGAGGATACTTAACGCTGCTTTTGAAAAGTTGGAGGCGGTTTTGGGCATGATGGAATCGCTGGCGAGTGATTTGGTAGATTCGGGAGCGTGGAGCAAAGCGGCTTACGATCTGGTAGACGAATTCGTTAAACGGGTGCCAGAGGTTGGCGCTGTTATCACGGTTTTCAACCAGACCATGTCCAACGGAGGGGATTTGCAGAGGGAGGCGGTGGGGAGGTTAGTTAAAAATTACTGGGAGATTTTACCTTCTGCTACTGCTGGGTTTTCGACGGGTGGTGCCGCTGGGAAAGGCGGATTCGATTTCGGACCGGTGTTTGCGAGGGTGTTGGGGAAGATTGGAGAGGTAGAAGGGCTCGAGAGGTTGGAAGTTTCGCATTTTTTGGGACTTGCGAAGGTTTTGGCGGAGACGAAGTGGTGGGTGAAGAGTTCAGGGGGAGGGTTATCACCTGCCGTCACTCTTTTGAAGGTTCACGTCGAGAAGGGGGAGGGAGGGGTGTACGATCTGATATCTAAGATTGTTGATGATAGCCCGCTGTTTGGCAAGAATGGCGGAGGGAAGGAGGTTGGTGTCCCGCCGCTTGAAGCTCTTGTTGAGAGTTTGGAGTATACGAAGGAGAATCCGGCCTGGGAAAAGATTCTCGGATATTTGGATAACGCTTGCGGACGATTAGTCCAAAGCCCATTCAAATTTTACGACATTGTAGGAGAAGCCATTGAAAAAGCCGGACAGGACCGGAATTTGAGCCCTCTTCTGGCTGCGCTGTTCCATCAATTTAAGTTCGTCAAGAGAGGGGATATGACAGACGATGAGATGCGTGGTCTATGTCAATGGCTTCTCAGAATCTCGACGAATTTGTGGGTCATAGGCGAGCTGCCGCTTATCAAACTTACCGAGCAAGATATTTGCGACGTTGGCCTACAAGGTACTGGTGAGGTATTCGTACAATTTGTGGATGGATTGAAAGCCTGGAGAGCTTGCTTGAACGAATTCAAGATTTCAAGGGCGTACAATCCTATCGATCTTACCGGTGCGCCTATGGACTTTGACATTACGTCGATACCTACAATCTCGAAACGAAAATGCTACGACGACATTCAAGAGAAATACTTAGAGCCCCTGAAGAAAGTTGTTGAAAGTACACCCCGGACGGTATCACGATTTCATTGGCGACGATTGCAATATGTCATTGAGATACTTTGTCGAATCGCCCTATCGATCGATGAGTCCAAACTCGCTGACGCGAAAATCTCAATTTGGAGGAACATTTACGAATCGATATATAAATCCTACGAAGAATTTGCGCGGTTGTTCCTCGAGAATCCCCGATACTCATTGCAAACTAGACCGAGGTACTGTTTAGACGCCATGGTTAATAGTCAGGGTGAGCCGCTATACATTGATTATTTCCTACGCAAACCCGAAACAGCTTTACAAAACCTCTTTGATACTTGTAAGTTTTTACCTTACTTTCTAAAGTTCAAAGTTTAAGCCTAACCGTATACTAGCTCTCTTGAACGTTTATTCCCTTCTCCCAACCGGAACTCTACAAGATACCAACAGCATCAAATCTTCACTCCGAGCTAGAATCTCAGAAACCCCGCATAACGAAAACCTCGACACTCTGATATCCTTATTCTTCACGAAATGTTTGGATATCACGGATCTTAAACGGTGTTGCGAGGACGCGTATTCTAACACGACAGCTAAAACCCCAGCGACAGCGTGGAAGATTATTCTGGAAAGATTGAACAGCGATACCCTGACTCTACGCAAACATGAAGTCTGGGGAGCTTTACTACGTTCTCCGGAGTACGGTTACTCGGATTTTTTCACCTTTTTACACGAACAGTGTGACGCAACGGTGGATATTTCTGTTGAAGTGGGGGTCATATATGATCTTGTAGTCCGGAATTCAACTGGTGCTGTCGCGAGGATTCTGGGAATATTGGCAAAGGATGCGGAATGGTTGATTGATTCCACTGCAGAATATGTGGCTTCTCGAAAGAGTAACGAAGACGGTGGGGTTAAGAAAGTGGTGTTTGCGGTTGTGAAAGCTGTTCGAGAATTGTTTATGGAGAAAGAGGGGAGGAGGGTGAGATGGAAGAAAAATGTCGATGGTGGATTGAAAGAGAAGTTCGCGCGGGTGTTTTACGGTGGAGTTTCTAGGAATGGTGATGGAGTAAGGTATGAGAGGCTTTTGGATGAGTATATTAAAGCTGGAGATGAGATGGACGGTGGGGATCATTTGCAGTATTTTGGGGTTGGGTTGGAGCTCGGGGCTGTGAAATGGGATGAGAAGATATTGAGGTTATTCGGAAAAAGGAAAGATAGTAAGAGAGGGAAGAAGAAGGATGTTGAGGGGGGTTTACTGGCGCCGGATGAATTTTCGTTACTCGATGTTGCGTATCGGGTTTCGCAGGGGACTGATATGGCTTGGTTCCACGAGCGGGTTCAACGGATGGTGTACTCGCTTACCGTCGAACTATCGAATCTCAAGGTCGACGGCAAGGGAAGAGGTAGTGAGGGGAAAGACTTGGAGATTGTGGAGATTTGTCGCGGGTTTGGGGAGTTTTTGGTGGCGAATGAAGTTGATTTATTGGATTATGTGGCGAAAGACGCGGTGGATAGTTTACTCGAGGTTTTGTTCGAAGTACTTGAATATGGTGGTGGGATTATAGGTTTGGGTGTCGGTATCATCAGCGGGGTGGAAGATGTCAAGGTATCTACTCTCCCCTTCCTTCTCACTTTTTTCATCGTGTTCCATGGGAATATACTAACACTCATTCTTTCCTACGACGTATAGTACCTTCAACATTCAAAGCTACTATCAACCCTTCTTTCAACCCCAACTCCACTCTCCAAATCAACAGAAAACACACCAGACAATCAAAACGACCGATTCCGTCTAGCTTTCATCATCCGAAAACTCTTCTTCGCGAGTAAAACCGCACATTACAACATCACCACCCTCGATGGAATACTACAACTATACTCCGGCACCAATTCACCAATCGATACCGTCCTATTAGACATTTTAATATCCATCGAAGCCGGCATGGGGAAAAGTATCCTCGAAAGAATATCCACCATCGAAATCACGACCTCTTCATCCCCGCCGAAGAAATTCATCGAACGGGATGGTAAAGGTCTTATATCGATCTGTTACCACGAAGGCACATTGAAGAAACACGGAGCGTATAATACCCACAAGACTGTATCCGATGGATTCGACGGATATAAATCCTTCGAAGAAATGTGCATTCGGTTCCACGAACACGGGAAAGAAATTAGCTACGACATCGGGTTTTTGAATTCGATCGTGATGCAGGGTATATCGGGAGAACGGGAGGGGTGTAAACTCGACATCAAAGATATCGTTGAAAAGGGATTATTAGGAGGAGTAATCATGGGACTTTCATCGGAGAATGCGGAGGAACGGGGGATGTCGGAAGCGGTGCTCGTCGCTGCGGTGGGGAAGTTAGAAGATGTTGGTGAGGGGAAGGGTGGGTATAAACAACGGCTGGAGGTTTTACATCTACTTTGTAAAATTCTAGCCGGGGTTAGCGTTTATGATTCCGGGAACGGGGTTAGAGATATCGCTATTCCGAGTGTTACCGCGGTTAATCTCGCGAGGATTTTGGGGGTGATTGTTGATCCTGGGCATTGGTGTTTTGAGAAGGTTATGGTTTGGTTGCAGGGGAGGGTTAACGTTGAGTTGGGTGAGATTCCGATGGGGAGGGAGTTTTTGAGAAGTGATAGCGGGGAGAGTTATTGGAAGGAGGTGCTTTGGGGTGTTGAAGGGTTGGTGGCTGGGATGAAAGGGGTGGTTGATTTGGAGGTATACCGACGTCGCGGGGTATTCGAAGAGATTATTACCGTGTATTCCTCTTGTATTGTGAGGAATAAGGCCGGTGGGAAGGGGAAGGAAGAAGGGATGAAGGATGGTATCAGGAGAAAGGTTTTGGAGATATTTTGGAGGGCAGCGGGGGTTGATGGTGGTGCTACTACTTTGATCACTAGAACTGGTGTTGTCAGTTGGATTAAAATGGTGCTGTCCGGGCTTGACGGTGGTGAGAATGAGGAGAGGGTTTTGCTTAAGCGGATCGCGGCGAGGTTGTGGGAGGGGTGTGATAAGAGTTATGTTAAGGAGTGGAGTGAAGGAAATATCGGGCGGGTTTTGGAGTCGCTGGTGACGATGTAACATTGACACCACTATGTTGGATCTGCTTGCATGTACGATATAGGTTTATGGAGGTTGTAGGTGTATATATATAGCCGCTACCAGGCATGATCTAATAATGAAGGGCGAATGAAAAGTCTCGCTTGGATCGAATATCGTATTAGACTATTAAACGGCCATCGTATACAAGATGGGCATGCGCGCGCGAGATATCCATACCGATCTCAAATAAACATCCACAAGACTTATCTCCTGCGCGGAGAGAGCAGAAAACATAAAAGAAACACCTGCCGTATAAAACCAAACCAACCACATTGCCCAGAGACAATGGCAAAAACGAATCCCAGAATTCAGAATCCATGATCCAACGCCAACGTCAAACTTCATGAAGAACTATAACAACATGAATGCACCGCGATAAAAAGAACATGTCTGGCAGCTTATTAAAAGTGAATAAACAAATGAAAGAAAGGAGTATTGACAAGCTCCACGTTGGCAATAACACCGAACGAGTGCGTATCTCAAAGCAGAAAAGAAAATCCCATCGAGGGAGAAAACGGAGAAGATGGGGGTTTGGAGGGGTGAACCACTTTGCCTTACTAGGGATATCCACAATTCCTCGCAAATAAGAAAGAGAGGAATGTCAACGGCGGCGTGAAGGAAAAAAAATCGAAATGTATACACTGCGTCTTAATATAAGCCGCAGAAAGAAAATCAAGCCCTTGTGGGCAGAAATGAGCAGTCAACTAGCCGAAGAGAGATTGGTCCACCGGCGAAAGGACAAAAGGTCGTCTGCTATGGCCTGGGGTAATTGGTGACAGTTCATCGTCGTCCGATCAATAGGCGCGCTTTCTTTTTGTTAGGGTTGAAGGTTTCCTTATCAAAACCGTATATTGGTTGTCCCAGCTATGACAATATTAACCAAAAGTTCGATGCATATTCCTCAAAATCAAGATTTGGAATCTTACCCCCTTCAAAGAAAATATAATCTAGATGGCAATAATTAGTATATCTAAGAATATAGGAATGGAGATAGACGTCTAGGGGAAGTCAAGTGAACTCACATCTTGGACTGTGATGGTTTTACGCTTGGCATGCTCACAATAAATAGCAGCATTGCAGAGAATCTTCTCCAAACGTTCTTTCAAAGCCGCGCGAACGTCTACGTATATCGCAGCACTGATTCGTTTCACCCCTCCGCGGCGCGCGAGACGTCTATTTGGTGTCTCAGTTAATGCTTTTCATATCACAAGTATCATAATATTGAATGTGTCTTACCGAAGAGTCGGTCGAGCTATAAGATTGAAGTATGCTTGTTAGTTACGTAACCGTCTGGGTGGTCGATGCGGGTGAACGATGGTTGACTTACTAATGGCTTGAATGTTGTCCTTGAGTACCTTGATATGTCTTTTTGCCTTTAATTGTCCTAACCCTTTCCCTCCCTTCCCTCTACCGGGCCCATGCGTTTTCCCACCGGTGCTAATCGTTTTCTTGCCGGTGTCTCTGGTTCCAGGGACGGTTTGTGTTCTAAGAGGAGAAACGGCAGGTGGAGGAGGGGGAGGAGGAGGGGAAGACGAGTCTGAGAGATCATCGAGAGCAAGTCCTGCGAGATTCTGCAGAGTGGTTCTTCGAGTACCACTCAGTGCTTCTCGCATCTGCTGCTCTCTAGCAGCGCCTGCACTACTTGTCTCACCATTTGACGGGCGTGGACGCCTCTGTTCACGCTGTGATAACTCGATCGCTCGTTGGAGCTCATGATCCTCATCTTCGATGGATGGCGAGGTAGACGGTGGAAGAACACGCGATGGAAGAGGATTAGTAGGTCTTCTGATCTGAGGTTGTGGTGCGACTCGAGGTGTAAAAGCTGAACTCTGTAGGTTCGTAGATGGATTCGGATTTCTAATCTGAGAGGACGGGGTTACAGAGGAAGACAGCGGACGACGAGGCTGGGCTGTAGTAGTCCGGGATGCGCTGGAGGGTGCTTTGGCTACTGCGGCTGGGCGATGGGCGTGACGTGCGGGGCTCGGGGTGGGCATTCCGCCGCTGTATATGCGACTGGATCCTGACTTGGGGACGGCATTTGATGAGGTAGGGCGGCGGCCTGGTTGGACGAAGGGGGTATGACGGCTTCTAGGGTCGCTAGATGGAGGCGGAGGCATTTTGATGGTACTGGAGTTGGATTTATATGGTGACGAGGGGGGGTACGAGGAGGGGAAGATGGAGATGGTGTTAGTTAGAGCGTGCGGTATGCTGTGCCTGTGGTTGTGATGTGTTGAGTTGAGGTTGAATGTGCGTGTGTCGCGGAGACCAATAGTCGCTCCTGAGGAAAAGGAACCCACGAGACTACAGGAAGGAAAAGTGCGTATCGAGGGTGCTTTATCTCTCAGACACTACTGCTATTTGGAATTCCGGAGCGGCGGTACTTCTCAGCGCAATTCTGACAGCCTCGTCCGGGGACGGTCGAAGTGTGGTTCGTTCCAGCGTGTGCGCGATGAACGCGACAGCGGCAGCTCAAGCGACAAAAAGTTCAATCCTTCATTCACCACCCAAAATTGAAGCCAACCAGGTAGATAGCATATCCGGGACAAGGGGAAGAGCAAAGGAAGAAAGAAGAGATGCGGTCGGGCCTCTCCTATGTCTTTATACCCCCCACTTCCATCTCCCAAAATCTTCTCCCGTCGATGCATCTCGATCCTTCCAACCCTGCTTTGTTTGGCTGTTTCTTTGTTGGCTCCGGCAACCTGCAGCCAATGCACGTCTTCAGGCACCGAATAATCAGACACCCAGATGCTGTGCCACAAACATCCCTCCACGCACCAGCACGATGGCTCTAAGGAGTCACTTAAATCGTCGCGGGGTCGTCCTCCTAGACTATACTTCGTACTTCAGACGATTGTTTAGAACCATTTCACATTCACAGCACAATGGTCAAGCGAACGAGTACTAATCAATGTAATGATCCACCTAGGCCTCGCGCGCATAATATCTGTGCGTCTGACCCGTAGCAGCGTATCTTCTTCAATTTCTTTGCTTTGCTGTATACACACACCCCGCTATAGACTAAATCCAAATGAAGAGACACGACCCATATAACTCAAAGCAAGGAAAAAGAAAAAAGAAGTCAAAGAAATATGCATCTAAATTCTTCGGAAAATACTCCGACAATATAATGTAAATACCTACCTTAAACCTACCTCCCGTACAAATCCATTCCCCTCGAAATACCCTAGAACAGAGGATGTTAAAAAGAAAAGAAAAAAGTTATAAAAAAGACTATACAGAGAACGGGATATATAATATATATAACCGAACCGGAGAATTAAAAAAGTAAAGAGCGGGCAGGGAATAAAAGGAAAGTAGTGTAAGGAATTCCGTTGTCGCCAAAAAGGAAAAAGGGAAAAAAGCAATCGTGATTTAATAAAACCAAGCGCAAAGGTGCAATTTTATGTGCTTCGTAAGAAAGGAAAATAAAAAAAAATAAACTTCGGAAAGACCAAGACGGGTATTGCTCAGCGGAGAAGCGGTTCTGAGATCTTATTCCGACGGCGGTCATGAATCTTGTTGAAAAACACGGAAAGACGTCTTCCAAAATCGGTAAATCGGATTGGTATCAAAACTGCGTATTGTCAGGCCGGTTGCGGTTTCCAATTGGTAAAAAGTGACAGCGTCCAAATGAAAATATCCAAAATGTAATTGACTGTCTCGCTGGCTGGTATATCCGTGGTATTCAAACTCCGATGAAAGATTCCAATGAAAAGAAGCGGTCTTAATCCCACCCGCCCATCGACGCCGATGAAAACATATACTCCACCCATATTTTCCCACACACCTTATTGCCTCCGTATTCCATCTCACCCCTTTCCGAGGACGAGATCAAACATTCGCGGATCCTTCCGCGTTATACTATAACGCATCTACAGCCGGTGCTCGCTCGTTCACCCGTCCGGTTCCCACTACCGTTGAATCCCGTAAACTTGCCGCTTTTGGTGGTGACTTCGTCTTCGCCCACGTCTGCGGGTCGTAAACTGAGATGTACTACGTTTGGTGCCTCCATGTTTAACCTACAGTCTATTCGTTTGTTAGCTAGATTGATATCGAGTGTTTGATGTTACATAGCGTACCTTTTAGGAGAGTTTTATCCTCCAGCAGCCGTCCCAGCAGGATTAAACGAATCAAATGCGGGGACGCAGGTTGTTTGGTATTTAAGTCATCTATTCATTTCATTAGTAATCCGTTCAATTCTGTTTTGGCCTACGGGAAAATGTACCCTCTTTCCAGTCCCGCCAGATGCACTCTTTCAAGTTGTATATTGTCATCTGCATCGGATCCGGCTGCGAGACATTATGCCGCGTCATATATCCGGGATTGATGGTAAACGTTGTCCTAGCGCCGGAGAGAATCAACAATGTGATCACGATTCCGGGCGCGGAATCTTCGCTTGTGGAGACGGCTGGCGCAACGACGGGAGTTGAAGTTATTGCGTTTTCTTCATCGGGTCTGGTGGTTTCTTCGGGACTGCTGGTCGCAGGCAGCGGAGGGGAAGCAGCGATGGCGGCTAGAGATTTTCGGGCTTCTTCCTTGTCGAAGCGCATGGCGGTTTCCATTGCGGCGGGTGTGGTGGCCATAATGGAGGATTCGGGAAGGACGAAGGAATTGCGGTTTGTGTCTATCGGGGGAGGGGAGGGTTTCGGAGAGGAGGGTATCGGGGAGGATGGTGGGGAGGTCGACGTTGGCGGTGGTTGCGAGGCGGTGGGCTCCGATGGTTCCGACATGATGGTGAGGAAGGAGCGTGGACGCTCTCGTGGGAACTGGCGAGTGGCAATGCGTGGGAGGAGTATGGTAGTGGTGTGATTAGGAAGGTGACGAGCGTCGATGGAATTCCCAGCCTTCGAATGCGCAATTATCAATATCGGATATCAGATATCGGCGAGGACCAAAGTATTTAATGGTATCGCGGCAAGGCGGCGACGAAGGCGACCCGGATCGAAGAGAGAGGGAGATGATGGGTGGAATGGATGGATGGATCAATTAGGCTATGGTCGGTAAGGACGCTACGGGCGGCGTCTGGTTGGTGGCGGGTGCACCGGCTGAGAGCTCGTTCGCTGAGGCTTTTCTGGCAGTTCTCCCTAGCGAATACGATGTGATCTGATGATGCCTTTCGACGGGATGAGATGAGAGGACGACGATGGGGAGTAGAAGAGGAGGAAGATGATGAAGAGGAAGGGAGAGAGAAAGGGGGCTGGTGGAGCGGTGGTGGTGGTGGTGTTGTTACGGGCAGAGTGGGACCAGCCTCATCGCCAGATTATATTCATTCTTCCTCTGCACATTCATTCCATATAATACTGCTGCGGCTGATGCTCTCTTCTAAAACCGGTATCGAAGCCTTATGCTATTTATTCCATGACATCGGTGTACTTTTGGTGTCTTCGGTCGGCACCATTCGGCGCTCGCAGCGGTGCGCCATGACGTACATTGATGTATCCCTTCAACCCTGCATCTGCCCCCCGTGCTATTATTATTATTATCATCATCACCACCCCGTCCGTGGGAAATATATTAAACGACGCTGTCTGTAATATTCATCGCCAGTCGGGGATATCGATACCGCAGCGTCCGCAGCAGGAATCACAATGCGAGTCCCCGGTTGATATCTACTAGGCCCCAGCCAAGCGACTCTTTTCGGTCCACTTGCGGATGGGCCTTCTACAGACGTCTCTGGCGCATCAGATACTTATCTCGATCGGAGTATATAAAGGGAAACGATCGTATCCGACAAGCGCCTGCCTCGAATGCCTTGCGTCCTCCAAGCCCGTCTTAGCCATGAGTTTAAGGTCCCTTAGACACCGATTCAAGCATCTCTCCCATCACGCGGGGCCGTCTGCTCCCCCGCCGAATCCGAGTGCTGTCCCTCCGCCTGCTCCCCCGGCGTACGAGGATGTGCCCGTTTTTGCCCAGCCGGCAGAAAACGTCCCATTTCTGCCGTACGAGCTGCTGTCGGGTAGGTTCCCACCGCTTGTCTTTCACTGGCGAAATATTTATATTCGTATGTGCGTATTCACTGACGTTGAATAGAGATAATCTACTACGCCATCATCCCCGCCTTCGACGAGTATCGTCAACACGACTCCCCGATCCATGTCCAAACCCTGCGTAACCTCTCCAACGTCTCCACAACCTTCCTCTCCATCGTTCGCGAGATATGTCGCGATTCCGGCGACATCCCGCATTCCCACCAAACCGTCCCGTGCACCCATCCCCATCCCCGTGGTACCACAGTATGTTACTTCGAAACAGCAGCAGCCTGGATGCCCATCTCCGTTCTTGCGGGGGTCTTCCGATTAAACATCTTCGATGAGAAGAGGGGGAAGGTTATCGCTCGGATTAACCAGACGTTCCAGTTGAATATTACCGCGCTGATATTCTTGATATGGGACAGGCAAGCGATGGAGAGACAGGATGGGGTGCCCCGTAACGGCATCTATTTACCGTTCTATATATCCAATTCGAAACATAGTCCCTCCACAAATACTGATGACTTCAGTTTGGTGCTGAAGGCATTAGCGGCCACAAGGCACTTGAAGTTTTGTTTTCTCCGGCTGAGCGCGCCAGGATTACGGGCTGATGTCGACTTGTTAATCGATGTTTTGGAAAACATCGCGCCGACAAGGTACCTGGAGATAAATCTACACATATACGGATGGGCTGGGAAAACCAAGAACGAGGTTCGAGGATTGGAAGGATTCTACGCAGGGCGGGCTATCAGGCTTTTAAACGCTGCGATGAAGAACGGGGCTATCAGAGCTGAGATCTGGAGTTTCAGAGCCGATGACGCGGGGATCACCACGAAGGAGATTAGTCATAGAGGCAGTTTGGTGAATTTTATCCGAACTAAAAACATACCCGAGGGGATGGTGAAAGTGGGGGGTGGACGAGGGGTTTTCGGACAGTTGAATTTGGGAGGGAATGCGGAGATAGACCTTGGAAAGGGCTTGATTAAGCAGGGGCAGTTGAGTAAGGCGGTGCTGAAGGGGATGGATGTTAACAAGGTTACTCTGACGCCGTTTATGTATTCGGTGATGGCGGTGAGGGATGGGTGGGTTGAGTGGATGGGGGATGGGGAGAAGTTTAAAGCTAGTCACTTTTTGGAGATGGCGATGAAAGATGAGCTCACCGAGGAGGGGAGGATGGTTGAAGAGGGCTGGATGAGGGATGTCACTTGATATTGCTATACAATAGACTGTAAGACTGTGGCTATTCGGCGCTGTATATATTCCTGAATCAAAGAGTGATACTGACATCAGTATTTATGATATACCGGTAACTACAGTACAGTAACTGCAGTCCAGCCCAAGCATTCACTTCACCCACCTTATATATCCGAGTAAATTCCAGATGCGTCTAGAGACATCCATCTCTATCAGAATAACAGAATTGAATGGCAGAACAAGACCACGTTGTGAGATGCGCAAGTTCTGACGTAAAACTAGATCTGACGTCGAAGTCCTTAAAAAGTAATCCGTGCGTACACATTTTGTTAAACACTGACAATCAAATCCACCGTGTAATAACGAATCGCCCGAGTACTCGAGAAATAACCTGACACTCGTCGAATATGCTGCGTGGTCCAAAGTATATTGGCAGGCGCTGGAGGCAACACACACACGCACACTTTTCTCGACGACGACAACGTTCTCTCCTCCAACCTCACCAAAACCATCATTTCCAACCTCACCATCACTTGCTCCTCCACAGCTTCCGTCCTGGCGACACCCGATCCATCTCTTGCATCTGCCCGTCAGCTTCACTATCGCTCTCTGTGCCCTGTCAGCTTACTGCTCCCCACGAGACATCTTGCTCCGCATTCCCACTCCAGATAACACCCGCTCGCAATCGCCCCCTCCAGCCGCTTCGCTGGCCCCGGCCAAGCACATATCATCACCGAACACCACCGATATCGTCTCTGTAACCCTGCTGCACACGATCTAACACACATTCAGCTTCGCCGGTGACCGTTCCATCGCCACTGGCGACACCAAATTCGCTCTTTCCCGTCTTTTGGACGGCCTTTCGCGTCCTCGTCCCTCTCCCGCGACCCCCCTTGTCCGGGCAAGCGCTCACCTTCTCACCTCCAAACACATCTCACCAAACACTTATCACTCACCTCCTTCAACCTTCCATCACTTATCGATAGCATCAACCTTGGGTATCTCTACCACCAATTGACCCATCATGGGTCCCAAATATACAATAGAGGAGCTGCTCCTCATAAAGGATTCCCCGCTGGTTGAAAAACCAGATTCTCTGCCCCCCTTAGAAGAATGGATGGGGTGAGTCTTCTCTCCAATGATTTCGCCAACCTCTTTACCCCTCTGCTTGGCGTTTCGATGATTCTGACCACAGCTAATATCTCCCGTGATGATGCAGCTCACCTCTACCGACACGACCCACCCCGACACCGCGCAAGCCTGGCGAGGAACTCACCACAGATGACAAGGAAAGGTATCGTAAACCGATCTGACATATATCGATACGGCCAGGATAGCTTTTTATTAACCACCGAGACCGCCTGTTTCGATCAATAGTACTCTATACACCCGCAGAACTGGCTTTGGCCACACATCTCGAGGATCAGGCAGGTTTCAACTTCATCTATTTTTCAAACAGGATGACTTCTAACAATCTACCAGATGATATCATTCTCGGCCCCCCCAAAATGTCATTCGCCTCCGCATCGTCGCGCAAAACCTTTGGAACCGACTCCGACAGCTTTTCACCCTCCGCTAACACATCCACCTCTGAAACTCCCACATCCTCTCGCTTTTCTCAATTTTCCTCGAGTCACAACGATGACGATAAACAAGGTTCCAGCACGACACCACGAATTGATAGATTTTCATACAACAGGCTCGGCTTACAGAAAGACACAACTGGCAGGAACGACAGGACCGATAGGCACGAGAGAACCGATCGCGGATTCGGAAGGAGAGATGATATCAGGGACAACCAGCGCGACAGAGATGATAAGTCTGGTCCCGGAGAGAGAGGTAATAGAAGATTCGGGACTAAAGACGGCGATGAAGGTGGCGGATGGAACACCGTTACTCGACCGAGAAAGTCGTTCGGGCATAACGATGACGGAGAAAGGTTTAGGAGGGAGCATGGGAAGACTGGAGGGGATAGGGACCGAGAAAGAGACAATAAGGAAAGGCCCAACAGATATGAAGCATTTTCTCGAGATAAAAGCGATAGAGATACAATTGAAAGAGGGCCCAGAAGCGGTGGTTGGAAGGAGAGAGAACACGATAAGCGCAAGGAGGGAGGCGGTAAAGGTCGCGACGAAGCGAGTTGGTTCTTGACGGACGAGGAACGCGCGGCTAGAACAGCTATTCGAGAACGCGAATTCCGTGAACAACGTGAACAACGAGCTGCGGAACGCGAATTCAGGAATGGCGGTGGAGACAGACGTCACGATCGAGACCGGGACCGTGAGAACCGTGACCGGGATGTAGATCGTGAAACGTTTGGAGAATCGTCATCCAGGGGATTTGGAGGTAGATTTGATAGACAGGAGAAGGAGCCAGAATGGATGGATGCTATGCCTGGCAATGACGGCAAGGAATTCAAGGTTCAATCTACCGAAGATTTCCAGCGCTGGAAAGCAGCTATGAAGGCGAGGAATCAACAACCGACTGAAGAGAAGCCAGCGGTGAAGGAAACTAAGGATGAAGAAATTGTTTTCAAGTCGAAAGCCGAGAAGAGAGCTACTGCGATGGAAGAAGCGCACGCTGAGCCCGTGGAAGAATGTGAGTCCTCGTCTCTACTTTTTGATAAAGAACCATGCTAACCGTCGGAACAGTGCCTACGCCATCGATTGCAGAGAATGGGGTCGATCGCTTCTGGGGATGGAACACGTCTTCCACAAGCCTAGCATCTAAAACTGCCAGCGACGGCGGAGCCAAACTCCCAGTTGCTTCCGGAGAGAAAACCCCAGCGGTTGAAAGATCTTCTCGTTTCCGAAACTTCTTCAATGCTCCGGTCCAAGACCAGATGCCACCAATCGAGCCTCAATCTGCAACTGCCCCTAATGGTATGCTGGAAATGCAGCAGCAACAGCTCGCACAAATGCAGGCACAACAAGTTCAGCAAATACATCAACAGCACCAGTTACTACAAAAGCAGCTTGGTCAGGGTCAGATTCCGCAGAGCAATATCTCGGACTATCAGCTTTATCAAATGCAGCAGACTCAGCAATTGCTTCACCAGGCTAATCCTGCGGCTGCTCAGCAAGCTGCCCAACAGCAACAGCAAGGTTCGAAGGATAAGCATGCAGAGACTTCAAAGGAAGACCGCGAAGGATTCAATAACATTTTGCAAATGTTGGGAAGGGCACGACTCTCGTCACCACCGAATGCGGAGGCGCAAAACGCATTCTTGTCTATCCTCAGTGCACCGTCTCAACAGGGAACACCAGTCTCACATACAAACCCAACTCCACCTGCTAGCCATCCAACCAACAACTTGCCAGGTCCACCTCCGCCACAAGCTCATGCTGGGATGGGTCGACAGGCTCAGCAAGCTAGTCTCCAGCAACTTCACGGTGCACCTTCCGGTGGGAATGAGACTATTCTCAAGCTTCTACGTCATTCGGATATGCCGACTCCTCAAGGACCACCACCACCGCCACCTTTCCTTCAAGACTATCAAACTCCAAATCGACCACCAGCCTCGGTCAGTCCGCCAGTTATTCAGCAAAGAAGCGGCAAAAATAGCATTTCTGTCGCTCTTGGTGATCCTGCGATCAGAGCTATGGGACGTCCTAATGAAGGACCTCCAGGACTTCCAAAGAATCTCTACCACGAAGGACCACCACAACATGTCCGGAGTCCGTCTCAGATTATCGAAGCTCACCATCGTGCCTTCCCGGGTATGGATATTCGACCGCCGCCGGGTATCGATCAGCGAACTGCTCAAATGGAACCACCGAAGAGCGCTGGTTTCTTGAATGAGCAAACGCAGCGGGGTATGGATCCCCGACATATCGAGCTACTTCGAAACGAGCAACAGCGTCGCATTCTCGAACAACAGATGCAGATGGCTGCTGCTGCTGGGGTGGAGAGTATCCCGCATCGAAACTTTGCGCCCAATGCGCCCCCTAGACTGGAGCAGCGTGGGCCGCAGGGTCCACCTCAACCGCAAGGCCCTCCTGGACCACCGCCAAATGCAGAACAAGGACCACCAATGGGGATTCCGGGTATGGGAGAGAACGGACCAATGCCAGGTAACTGGGCTCCAGGACCTCAACAACATCCTTCACAGGGACAGTCCGGGCCATCTGGTAATTCGAACCCACAACGTCCCCCACCGGGCTTCTTCCAACGTGGACCAGCGGGACCACCTGTGCCCACTAACGGAGGAAACGTCAACGGGCCGGGAGGACCTATGCCTCCGCTACCATTCTACGCTCCGGGACCTGGGATCGCGAATATGCCGCCGTTACCGTTCGGGCAGCACGGAATGCCACCGCCGCCGAATATGGGTAACATGCCGAATTTCCCACCGCCGTTCCCACCTGGGCCTGGTGGACCGCCGCCGCCGATGCCGCCACAAGGGTTCCCGCCTTTCCCATTCCACGAGGGGATGATGCCATTTGGTGGTGGGCCTGATGGATTGAGGAGTCCGCAGCATCAGCATATGGGTGGACCGCCTGGGATGTTTACCGGGAGGTAGAGATTGTTTTATATGATTTTATAACGACGGTGGTAGTCAGTCGTGAGTTTTTTTTTAAAAAAAAAAAACGAGAATGGATAATAAATGGATGTGGGTGCGCGGGAAATTCTATCCGATAGAGATATTCAGATCAATGCAGGAATTACTTTGGTTTTCCCAAATGGTGTAGAGAAATAGTTATATTTTTCTTTTCGTCTTACTTTAAAAACAGCAAGGACGAGTGGTTTTTTATATCGTGTTTTTAGTCGTCCTTGAGGTTCTCTCTCAATTATGCTATGCTATCCTATTACTATCGGCTGCTTTCGCTTTTTTTCTCGATTTTTCTTAGTCTACCGTTTTCATATCGCATACGAAACTGGAAATTAGTCGTTACTCTATGGATTTTTTGTTTGTATGCTGGACGTGGAATGGAATTGTTACCTCTTTTTATTTTTTTCTTCTTATTATAACTGGCTGCTGTGTGGTTTACGAGACAATTACTCCTCAGGGTTTTTCTAACTATGGTCTGTTGAATCGCGGTACATGGTTCTGTAACTATAACTCTCCTGTCTTTGGGTCGGGCTCCCCGTTTTCTTCTCTGTTATCTCTGCTTCTTTTTTTTTTTTGTTTCTCAATAACTAGTGTTTTATGATATGGAAAAATGATAAAAAAATAGTGTTTGGGTTTGAAAGGGCCTGAGCGTCTTTTGGAGGGGTGGGGACGACCATCGACGGGCGCTTGAAGCTCAAGCTTATTAGTTATCTTGTCTCGCGAGACAAGGTAGTTACGTAGATCACACGCTGTCAGCCGTTTATGAAAAGGCTACCCCACCATCGCCAGTTATGCCTTGATATTACTATCTGAGTAATAACGCAGGTTTTCGAGCCAATGCGTTTACATTTGTGATGTGTACTGATTTTCTGAGGAGGTGGTCCGGAGGATTCAATGGTTGAGGGGGGTTCCACAAGGCTGGAGTTTCACATACCGAGCTGGACATTTAAACTCGTCGCGTGTGCATATGTAGGCACATGTAAGGGTGTCTACATATCTCCGTCATCGAGATAATCCCCCTAGTTATACACGTATATACATAATCAAAGCTGTTCAATCGACTGCGAAATAAGATTTTCTCTAAAAATAGGGTGGTTTGTTCAAACAATATCCCTGCGTATGCATCTACGAGCAATCGAGCTATTCGGGATAGTATGATGCAAAGTTTATTCCCAAAGTCGAGTTAAAGTCTTCAGCGATGGGAGGATGAGGGGGGGAAAGGTTATGCGTGCATGCAGGGGGTGTTTCTGAACCCACTCCACGTGTGAACCGACATGCAAGTTCCACGGAAGGAATCTAAAAGGCAGGGAATCCCGGTATAACTCTGGCGAGTCCGGCGGCGGGCGACAACACCCACTCGAGCACGCTTGGCCATGCTTGTTCGTGGTGGCACGGAATATCTGCAGATGTTATTGGGTTTCTTCGGTCGCCAAGATGAACTGCACGGCTGCCTTTTCTGATTGAATGTTTTGTATGATTTTTGTTCGGTGTGAGGATCTTTTTTTTTATTAGACGGAGAGTGTTTTTTCTTAAGGTGTGTTCGTGAGTTCGAGGCGGCCATAGCGGGTGCGGTCCTCTCTTCGTGAGGGTTGGTTTTATAACTAAGCCTGTGGCCCTTCTTTTTTTGGCTGAAGTACTATTCGTATGATGTCGCATCTTCGGTCAATCTAGCATTTAGGTCTATGTCAATACGTATTAATACTCCAAAAGCCTTGGATTGTACTTGGCGGACTTGGAAATTGGAAGATTAGAAGTTGTAGTTAAAAGCCATGTCGGTCATGAAGATTCTGAAGGGCAGAGCCGGCGCCACATGGCTTTGCATGGCGAATTTCGGTAAGTGTTCCGTAGCTTTCACCTCTGGTTAACCAGAGGTGCAATTGAATGTATTGCTAAAGTATAAAACTACTAGTCTCTTTTCTTCTGTGCCTTCTGGTTTTCCTGGGGAATGTCTATGATAATACGAGCCGCCTGGCAATGGTATCAATAGACCTATATTCTCCTGTAGAGTAAGTCTTTTGAACCCAACCTCCCTTCCCTATGGTTATGTTATCTCGTATTAAATTCCAATCTGTATGCAGTCCAACAGGGGAGGGAGTGTACCGCGCCGTCAACTTCACGGCCTTCAACCCGGCCACCAATAAATTCGAAGCACCCCGTTACATCAACTTCAGCTTCTCAGGCGTCTGCTACATATTCCTAAACCCGGCCGCCGATATACCAAATGTCTCAAAATTTTGCAGCCACCATTTCGTCCAACGATTATTCATTCCAGCTGGGATTCTAGAGAATTTGTCCACCGGTGCTGAGTGGCCAGCGGACCTGAGCAAGGTCGACTATGATCGGATATACCGACTATGGCAAGCAGGCGCCGCGTTCACTATCATAGTCATGATATTTAACTTCGGGAGTATAGCCGGCACATGCTTCGGGTTGGATATATACAAACGCATCCTCAAGTTTCTCTGGATCCCCGCGTTCGTGATAGTAATCCCAACCATCGCGGTCGTTCTCGTTTGTCTGCTAAACATGCAAATACCGACATTCGCACGGTTCGAAACACCGACGCTGGGATTATTCCACAAAACGGAAGCCGGGGGCTGTATCGGCTTGGGGTTATTTATATTAGCGATGTTGTTTACGCTTGTGGCTAACCCGGTGCTGTTGATGGGGGTGGGGAAGTGGGCCGGGAAATTCGGGTCATCATCCTTGGTTGGTTGGAGGGACGGGTTCGAGAGATGGTCAGCATGCTGTCGGGCCTGTGCCTGCTATAGCGCTTCCTTTCCGGTATTCTGTTAACTGGAGATCCGGGAGCTCATGATTTTTTAAGTCTTGTTCTTATATGTGTAGTCTAGAAAACATATGAGCTTCGACGCTGGATCGTAGCTGCGCTCATTAGAAAGGTTATGAATAGTTGACCGACCAAAGGAGTAAATGAAATTTGACTGAACATGTATTCTTACTATCTTATCTAAAATACCAGGGATTTTAACAACTGGAGCTGAACTTTAATAATGTATATGATATCTTCTTGTGAAGACTTTGGCATTGTAACAAGCCATCTATGATCCCCAATATTTCCACTGCGAAGTATCACAAGTTAAACTTATTTGACAGTTCCACGCTATACATATAACTTAACTTCCCCCCTTTTTTCGATTCATCTCCCTCAAGATCTGAATAAGATTCTTAGCCATATCCCCACTAACAACAGTAAGCCCAGACCCTTCTGTACCCGCGCTTCCCTGATCGGTAGCTTCCATATTCGATACCCCAGAAACTCTTTGCGAAGAATCTACCGGTACACTCTGCACAAAGCTATCCCGCCCCGGTTCAGTATCGACAACCTCTTCTTTAACCTCAGCGAGATGTTCTTGAAGTTGTCCATAAGCCTGGCCGTAATACTCTCTATTCTCCGCCGTTAAATCCGGATACCCGGTAACAGGATAATCAGCGCACGGTTCATCGAACGAACCATCTTGAAAGATTTGTGCTGGTGGTTCGTATCCCGCAGGTGGCTGTGACTGCGACATTCCAGCGGGATATATGTTATATTTTTCCGCGAGCTCTTTCATAAGTTGCGGTACCGTGGGGAGTAAAACCGATGCGGTGACGTACGATGATCCGAAGTTACGTCGGAGAGTGGTGCAATCTACTCCGACTGGGTTACCGTATTGGTCGAGGTTGTTAGAGTTCGGTCGGGAGCTGCATATTTTGTCTTCGATGACGATGAATTCTTTGTGGAGGATGTTGATGGGGAGGGGTCCGGCTTGGGCGGATTTCAGGAAGGTTGAGAGGAGTATAGCTAGTGGTAGGGGGTTATCCCAAGTCTTTGAGAGCCTCATACTTTTGTTCAATATTTTGTATTTTTTCTTCTCTTCTAAGTTTTTGTTTGAAGTCAAAGTTATAGAGCAAATCTAGTTTTAGAGATTATTGAATCAAAGAACCATGGTCAGGTGAGTCCACCTGGCGTTGACCTTGCAGGCTGGTGATGTTACCATAGATATATACTTAGGATTATTCTTCAAACCCTGGACTCTTGAAAGATTTTATAGTTGATCTATCTTAACTTTAATAAATTTGTACAACATTGACTTCTAATTCTTTGATCTCAACTCTGTTACAACTTTCCCAAGTTCAATAAAAGAGCCCCCGATCCAACTTTAGACATTTTGCAGGTTTTGTGCCACCAATACTATAACATTTTCGTGTATGGGAGAGAACGTAGATAAACATGCCACCGAGACGAGAGATAGTGCACAGAATCCTGAATTTCTAAAACACTAGCTCACGGCACGGAAAGTATAGCCTTATGCTAATCCCCTCCGAAATCAGCGCCTGTCGTTTCGATACATCGAAAAGGAACCCTTAAAATCTCCATTCATCTCAACATCTTCCAACATTTCGATTCTGAGCAGCGCATGAAGTAACAACCCCCCCGCCAAATCAAGTGAACTGATTCAAACACCTCAAGCTCCGCCGTATAACATACAACCACAGCCACGCTTCAGAGCCGTAAACTTATAGCTAGCTAGCAATCTCCCAGCACGTCGAGGAAAGAAATGTTGAAACCCATCATAAAATGTCGGAACCCATTACAAAATATTGTTACACATGTAATTTTTGGCGCAGCAAAAGAATCCCGAGACTCGAGCGATACGCTCGTGGTGAAATCTAATATAGCTTCTCAAATCTGAAATGCAACTGTTTAGAAAGAAAGAACATTAATTTTTTCCCGTTGTCTATAATACACCTTTCCCATCAAATATACATCATTAAAGGCGTAAACAATGGACGCAACGAAAATATAATTACCGAAAGAAAATGAAGTGAAAGGAAAATAAAAACATAGAATGCATATTTCACATCATTCGTTCGATTTGATCTGCACATGGGGAAAAAAGAGGGAATAGAGGTAGAAGGGGATATAGTAATAGTTACAAAATAAAGAAGTAAAAAAGAAAAGAAGATAGGAAAGGAAAAGGCTTATCGTAAAAGAAGTTCCCATAACGACTCCGTTGATGTTCAGAAAAATCTCTTTTAAACATCAAATATCATAAAAAACGTGTAAACAGAAACGTAAGGAAAGCTTGAAAAGTACAACGACTTTTTATAAAAGAAATTCACACGTTCTCCATAAAAAAAAAAGAAAATACAAGAAAGGTTGTAGCAGCAGTTTTTAGTTTTTTCATCCGTCATATAAAAGAAGTTTTGCGATAACGCCGATATGCGGCAAAGAAAGAGAAGGGGAAATGGAAAATTTCGAAATTTGGGTGACGTTGACATTCTGGAGGGTTGGAGATTTGAAGACGAAGAAGCCGACGTAGAGTGAGATGTCAACAGATACGTCGCCATGAAAAAGGCATGTAAATGGTTGCGGCGGACTTTGAAAGCTCGGGGGCGGCGAGATATCACGAGCTCCGGGGCGAGATGTGGCGTGTCGAAAGGATAAATATAGAAGTAGTAAGAGTGTAAAGAAGAGGAAAGGAAATCCTCGAGATCTTTCGAAAGCATAAAATCCTTTTGTTGGTCGTAACTGGAAAGCGAAATATAAAGCGAGGCATCATCATCCCGTCGTGGTGAGCGTATAATACAGACTTCAACCTGTCATCAAAGATAAATAAAAAACACAATAGAAGGAATAAAACAAGAAGAGCCAAGAAATTCAAAGTCGTGGTAGATAGTCCATCGATTAACGAACGGTGCGATTCAGTTCACGGCGGAAGGTGAAGGAGCTAAACCCTATGAGCGGAACCGTGTTCAGGTTGATGGGTGGGAAGGTCGGATAGACTGGCGGCGGTGGAATCCAGTCGTAGACAGACAACGGAGATGCTTCGCGGACAGAATGTCGGTCGAATAGTTCTGACTCGTTAGAAATGGTAGAGCCAACTGACGTGGGACTGAAAGGGCATTCCGGAAGACCTCTATTAGCGCGTAGCATAGGAGTAGAAGGTGTTCCCGATTCGTCCGCCAAAAGAGTTGTATCCTGATCTTCATCGTATTCCTCAACGAGTGTATCATCTTCCATTTCGTCGGAGTCCTCGTCACTAGAGTACCCGGACGAAGTATCTGAAGTCGATTGCCTCGCTGCTAGTTCACGTAAAAATCTCGGAGTAGGGTCGGCGAGGCCACGCCCAGGGTAAGGAATCGGAGACGGTGTGCGCATTGCCGTCCAGGACGGAAATTGGAAGGTAACCTGATTGGGGGTGGGAATCGGAGTGTCCAGGCCATCCGACTGCTCCAGATCTGTCTCCTCTGTCTCCTCTGTCTCCTCTGTCTCCGAGTAATTTCCTTCCGAAGGTACGTATTCAGAATCGATTGAGCCATCATTAGAATCGTAATCGCTCATGTCACCCCAAGCTCTCTCTCCAGTGCTCATTTGTGTGAGAGGGTACCCAACGGGATCACGGTATTCATCGTCGGAGGTAGAGATATCAGTAAACATGTCACTTTCATTAGATGAAGTGTCCGACGCATTAGATCTCATCAAAGCTGAGGCTTGGTTTCTCTCCAAGTCAGATGATGAGATTGAAGTATCATCATCTCCATCTTAAGCGGATCCGCGGTAAGAAGTAGGTTCAAGGTTTTTATTCTGAGAGATGCCAGTCAGAGATCTCTTCCTGGCAAGTTTGCCAAGTTGTGAACAAGGCTGTCGAATATGTCGGTTCAACGTTGCTGATGAGGTAAAGTTTGGTTGGGAATAATGTGGCGATGGTGAAGGCGATTTATGTCGTAATGTAGTATCCGATTCATACTCCTCGTCGGAGGTGTCAGCGCTATAAGTATCGCGTTTAATTTTTCGACGTTTGGTTACACGCGAGTGCAATTGATGATTGGAGGCTGTTCGTGGAGCGGGCGTGCGGGTACCGGGCATGTACTAATGACCGGGGCTAGGCTCAACAGGTGCCAAAGTTGATTGCTCTGGATGGTCCAATTTTTCCAATTCATCATTGCAATGCTTCAGAAGGTCGGCAATTTCTGCTTGCTCCTTCTCGAGTTTCTCTTGTTCTCGGTGTATCCTCTCCATCTCGGATTCGGCCAGTCGTTTTCGGGTCATCAATTGTTGGCGTTTAACAGCCGGGTCGGATGACATTTGGAGAAGATTAGATTCCATAGGGACTGCTGGTTGATTCAAAATCGAGCTGATACTCTGTAGACGAGGACCAGCTATTTCAACAGGCTCGGCGGACGCTTGAGAACCGCTGCTGAGCGATCTTTTTCTGCCGTTTGGTGATGTTGTAGCTTGTAGAGGTGAAAGTCGTAGGTCTTCGGGAGGTTGCACATTATTCATAGGAGCAAGAGTTGTGCCCATGGTGCGATAATTGGTAAAATCCTGTGGTGCGTATCGGGCAGCATTTGCCAAGCTTGGGTCAGGACCCATCATTGCTACTCTATAGTTGGGCCGGCTCGGATCCTCTGTGTCCGACATTCTAGTATCCTCGTCACGATGCGTAAGATAGTTGGGAGTCTGTGGCGAAGAATGTGGCGAGTTTTGATATTCGTTTGGCAAAATTTGCCGTTGCTGCGGAGGGTATTCTGGTCGGGCGAGCGGGTGTCGCGGTATCGGCGTAGGCTGGTATTGGCTCGGAGGAGGTACAACACGTTTCCTTCTCTTGATGACACTCTTCTTCATAGTCTCCGGGCGATGAACACCGTGCAGTTTATGGTACAGTCCTGAATTGTGTTTGATTAGCCTCTGTAGATAGTTCGCGTAAAGGGACCTTGGCCCCGCGTTTTTCGCGAGAGGTCTCATCTTGGGAATTTAGTGAAGCAAATAGAGCGCGAAAGCAACGTTTCGAAGCGTTTCTTATTTTGTGCCATTCGCGACTTCTGGGATTTTGGGGGGGCTTATTAGGATATACAAACTTACCACAAGCGTTGCAAATAGTGTGGCCCGATTCATCTCGACGCCAAAGCGGAGTAATCGTCGTGCCACAATTCTGACAAGCTGGGACAGCTGTCGTGGTCTGACCCACAGACTCGACTCGAGGTTCGGGAGCTTGTGCGCCGTTCGCCGATCTCGGAATAGCTAGAGGTTCTCCATTCTGGCTGCTCGGAGGAGCGCCAAAGTTACCGTTCGCAGGTTGTCCTTGTGATCCGTCTACAGCGAAAGCGTTCGAACCATTGGCAGCAACGACGAACTTTGCAGCTTTCGAAACTCGATTATTGTAAGCGGGGCAACCGTCGCATCCATCCTGTCCACCTGTTCCGTTACACTTTCCTCCGCCGGGGCAAGTTCCAGGAGTTAGATGGCTATCTGCGACATAATGCGCACCCGCGTGAGTGTTGGCTTGAGATTGGCCGGCAGGGATGGGTATCGGACCTTCTCCACCAATTGAAACAGAATTAGGAGGTCGCTTTAGGGTGCTAGGACGAGCTGCGTTTCGTGCTTTGAGGTATAAACCGCACGCATTGCAGATTGTGAGACCGCTCGGTGCTCTACGCCAAAGGGGTGTTCGTGTTGTCCCGCAGTTCCTGTGAGACACCCCGAAGGAATCGATAAAATTAGCATCAGAGAGTAAGATAAGAAGCGACGTGTACAAACAAGGTTGCGAGAACTCACGAGCAAATCTGGCCCTTAGACTGTGGCACAGAACCAGAGGACATGGCACTCTCATGTGCCGCACTGGCGAGCTGTTCGAGGTTTTGAGGCTCATCGTAGCCGAACCCCTGTCCAGGCGAGCTATGTGCCTCGCTGCCACTCTCGTCTCGGCGCTCGACAAACAACTCGTCGGACTGTCTGTCCGGGATTTGGTGGTCGGCGGATTGAGAGGTTTCTTCTGAATGGTGGTTGGTTTGATTCGACGGGGAGACGTCCTCCATTATCGTGTCCAAGCTGGGATCGATCTGATGCTCCTGTGTGTTGGGTTTCTGGGGTGGTTCGGTTGTGAGTATCGCTTTGGAGACGATGGTTTGGATTTGGTGCTCCGTCGATTCCGTTGCCGTCGACGGCTGGTTCGGTTCCGGAGTCGACATGTAAGGAGAAGGGGATTGTTGATCGATGTTCGGGTCAGGGTTCGCCATCTTTAAATCTTCTGCACCAAACCCAGGCATGAGCCCGAGTCGTCCCCTTTCAATCGAGAGATTGGGAGATTGAAGCGCTACTGAATGAGGCGAGCCGTTGAGGATGGGCGTGAAGGATCAACTGACGGAGGAAGGCTCGTCGAAGACCGCCAAGGATGTCTCGTGAATGACGGCGGCAACTCCGTGTGTTAATGCGTGTGGTAGAGGTGCCTTGGGAACCTGGAGTTGAGGTTAAAGCGAAACTATCGTCTATGCCGAAACGTGGCACAGAGAGCTATCCGGGCAGAGGAGCCAAGACAGTCGGACAGGCGAATCAAAGGTGATGGCCGAGCGAGAAGCAGAGATGGAGAAGGGTTTTCCGGGTGGTCGCGAGTTGCACAGCAGTTGATGGGGGAGAGGCACAGCAGGAACGGGAGATGAGGTTTGGGGAGATTAGATTAGATCCGGGGTGGATTGAAGGGAGCTGAGGAATGCGCAAACCAACGAATCGCGAACCGTCCAAAGGACGGCAAAGCTGCAACGGAGGCCGGTATTGAGAAGAATGGTACGATCGCGGGAGGTCTCTGAAGGATGGCAGAGTCGGTGACGTCGGGGAGGATGGCGGTGGTGGCGATGGCGATGGTGATGATGATGTTGGAGGTTGAATGGTTGATGGAAGGATGTTGGAGGTGTGGACGGAGAGAAATGGTGCGACGCTGGTTGGCTGGGAATTAAAGTGTGTGTGGGTGTGTGTGTGTGTCTCTGCGTATAAATCAATTAGACCCAACGACAGTACGAAAAGGAAAACGATTAAATGCATCTGCAACGATTGGTCGCTCTCTTCCTTCCGCCAGACGGGAATTTAAACTAGCTAACGTCCGGGAGGAAAATAGCTGGCAAAGGCAGAGACAGGCTGGGCAGTTAGCTGCCTCGATCCCTGGGAGCTCTACTCGTTCGCAATCAAGGGAGTCGCTGGTTTACGCTCTAGAACCACTCTGGATGTTCGGCACTGGCATGGCCTGCTCCCTCGACCGAGTACTTCGTAGCTAAGTAGCTGCTACCTGCTGTGCCAGAGGATGATACAATGCCAATGCTCGGGAATCGAAGATCCACTCGAGACAGCCCTTCCCCCGGACGAGATATCAAAAACGCTTCCCACACGCTAGTTAGGCCGGGGTCATTCACGTTACCGGTCTCCCCGCGAACGCAGAGGCCAGTCCGATCCAACAAGGTTTCCAACGATGTCTCGCTAGACTGGATTCATGCATTCGAATCTCGATACTCATGATTTTGACTGTTGGAATCACAAATTTCGATCGGACATTTATCCACGGGTGACATGGCAGAAACCAAGGAGGGGAGACGCACCAACCTATTTGTCCGATTTAGCCTTCCCACACCCGTTGTTTGCCCTGAAAAGGGTGGTGATTCGGCCCTTGTATGGGTATAAGGCTATAATATCTCGGTCTCACAAGACGCCGTTTCGGGGAGTGAGAGGCTGCTGGAGCTACCGACACTCTCTGCCACCTCGCCAGATCAACATCAGATATCGAGGGCGAAGAGAAAGATAGAGAGACAGCTAGCCTAACTTGCATGCGGCCGATATGGGGTGGAACAGCAAGGGAAGGGAGGTCGATCCGGTTCCGCGTGCAATGCAGGCCAGGAGACTTTTTAGGGGGCAGAAAATAAAACTCCAGAGCTGACAGTTGCTGTCGGAGCGAGCTCCAGCTTTATTAGCAAGAGCTTAAGCAAGCCTTCCGTTCCATAACAGCGGCCTCCCGTCATACACCTCCGCTAGCCAAAGTGAAGGCTGATCGCCTTGCGAAATGACGGTCCTCCGCGAAAAAGCCAAGCGGACAGACACCAGCGGAGGTCGAAGCCATATCAAGAGCCTCCCAGCGAAGTATGCGAGATCCAAAACGTGGAAGCGACAAAGACAGAAAACCAGAGAAGTTCAAAGCAGAAGAATTAACAAAACACAAACCCGCGAGATTATCTCGAGATACGGGAAAAGAGTATCTGATAGATCAGATAAAACGGCGCGGCGGGCGTCAGCCTCAGCTTCCCCACAACTCCTTCGCACTCACCAAAATCCAACACGAGATTCCCTCTCAGACGATAGAGCGAAAAAGTCAAGCTTTTTCAGAAAACCAGGTCCGAACTTCGGCCACGGTTTTCGGGAAGGTAGCAAAGAGCTTCTCTTCCAGGTTAACAAACTGAACGACAAGAGATCCTGAATCCGGTGACTATGAAAGAACAAAAAAAAAAAAGTAAAATAAAAAAATAAATAAAAGGAATCCGCCCTCAGCATAAGGAAAACGGGGTTGCAGGGCTAGCACGACGCAGAAAAATACTAAGCCCATGGATGCTTTACCCGAACCAGCCTAGAGCGATTTCCGGCTACTCGCTAGCGCAGGTAATCAAAATTACAAACATCCCTATTGGTGCGCATTTACCACAGATCCCTGGCTCCGCAGCCAAGTGAAAATTTAGTTTGACTTGGCGCTCGTTATCAGATCTCTGTTTTCCACACCGACCCCGTCAGCTGACAAATGGTTGAGCCAGCGTCGCAAGCTCGGAGACGTAGGAAGCTGACGAACATGGTTGCACAAGAATGGCTCGTGATCGTGCGATCGACTGATCATGATGCAACTCCGTTTTCAACTTACCAAAAGGTACATTCCTCAGAAATCAGGTCACTGAGTTCATAATGCGAATAATTACATCGCAGGTGAATCAGGCTGGAGAACCACCATCTTCGTGAACTGCCTTTGGATAGCTAGTTGCTCGCTGGCATGCAACACCCATGCCGATACGAAGGAGAAGCCCTTCGGAATAAAAAGAACAGATATCCTATCTGCCTTGCATCTGCATCTGCATACCCACACTTTATAATGTAATAGGCTGGCTTTATTCGCCCCCGCGTATTTGTCTAGATCCCTGTAGATGCTGCACGTCTATTGAGCCAAGTCACAAATCACAAAACTCCCGTGCTGAGTACCGACGGGGTTTGATCTTTGTACCCCAAGATTACAACGCGACCATTAACGGTCATTGACTTTCACCAATTCTCCATCCGATTTTATACTGTTCAGTCAATTTAATAGTATCCAAGAACAGAGCCTTATATATGCCACGACTTTAAAACCCTCACCGAGATATGCAATATATTGATATACAGCTTCCATGCCCTCAAATCAGTATCGTACAATTCCATGCCAAAGTATACACAAACTCATACACAGCATATATACATCTCCTCCCACAGCCATCCCCTCAAATAACATAAGTATACCCCATCTCAGTCCCCGCGACCCCACCGTTCAAAAACACGGTACACCGCCTCTTCCACCTCCCGAACTCCGCTTCAGTCCCCGGAACCTCCCTCTCCAAAACCCCAATACACCCCAAAATCCCCTCCGCGACCCCATCCGCAACCTCATCCCCACTCTTCGCATACTCCCTCTCATAATCCGTCAGCAAATACCTCATATGCTCGATGATAACCCTCACTCCACCTTCCCTAGCCAATAATTCAAAATACAACGCGTATAAAACCTTCGGTCTTCGGATCCCTTTTGTCGGTAACCACCGCCAGATCTGTTTGATCCACCCCCAATGCATCGCTCTCGCGAAACTCACAAACATCGTGACGAGGTAACTCGGTATCTGCGAATATATATTATCCGGTCTCGCGGGCGGGAAGAGTAGACTTTTGTGAAGTAATTTATCCAACACTTCTTCTTCGATGTTCGGACCGTGGAAATGGTCGCATTCTTTGGGGATGAATTTGAACGGATCGTACCATCGCATGTGGAATTCTTTGTATAGTTCGATCCGGTGGTCTAGCGCTCGACTGAACGGTTTATCTTTGTCGATTTGTTGGCTTCGTAACCCGGGGTTTCCGAGGGTGGTGATGTATTCTAGCGTATCTCTGGGGCTCATAGCTAACCAGAGACTTTCGAATATTTCCGGGTCGTGGCCGACTTCGATGCCGGATATATCCATCTTGCGGAGGACTAGTAGCGTCATCATTGCCAGAATATCACTCGTGCGGTTCGTCCAGAAACTCATGGTCACTGGATGATCGCCGCGAAGTGCTGCTGAGGTGGCGATGGCGCGGAGAACGGTATGATATGTCAACAAAGATATCTGATGGCCTTTGAGAGCGAGGTTTCCGGGAATTGCAGCAAAGGCTTTGACAGGGTAAACGAGGGGCGAGATTTTGTGGGCCGATAGGTGGAGTAGCATATCGATGTGATTATGTGTCGGCGTACGTTCTTTCGGTAAAGAAAGTTGATAAGATCTGAAGAACTCGGTATCATATTTTTGATCTAAAGTGGGTGATAGGAGGGTCGCGGACGCGGTTTTAGGCGGTGTGATGACTAGATGGTTCAGGTGAGCCAAGAGAACGAGAGTTGTTTGAGCGTCAGTTCGAGGACGTGGGTACATTTTGAGTACTTTCTTATATTCCCCCTTCTTCACGAGAGTTTCGACACTCGGGTCCTCCGTGTGGGCCGCGTATAAGAACGGAAACGGGTTTTGAGATCTCAGTGCTTCAGTGATCGTGCTATACTGCCTCGCAGTCTTCGCGAACGGGGCTGTCGTGGAGAAGGTTACATCGTCCAACATCTTTTGCTTGTCTCTCCAGGATAGCTTCTTCTGTTTGACCGCAGGAATGTCGATGTATCTTTTGCCTTCTTGCTTCTTCTTCGATTTCGAGTGTATTTCGGTGACCTCCGCCGCATCTTGGAGCCCTTCAACCTCAAAGGAGTTCGATTCAGCAGGTAATATCTCCGTGACCATTAATTTCTCCTCGATAATTCTCGCCTCTCGCCTATCCTCCTTTTCATCATATTCCGGCGGTTCGTCTAGAATATCCGGAATCTCTATTGCAACTCTTTCTTTGATTTCCTCAGCCGACAGCCCTTCCCGGGTCAACTTTTCCTTCAACTTTCTTTTGGACGACGAGTTAATCTTTCTCGACCACAGGCCTTCCAAATTCAACTCTTCTCTCTTCCAACCCGTCATAATCTGCACAACAATCCCCTGTCCAGAATTGACACATATCCAACCAACTCTCAAAGCCTCCTCGTCCTCCATAGTCCTCCGTT
The DNA here is from genome assembly GCA_036971365.1 of Dactylellina leptospora. NCBI lineage: Eukaryota > Fungi > Ascomycota > Orbiliomycetes > Orbiliales > Orbiliaceae > Dactylellina > Dactylellina leptospora. The sequence goes on along the minus strand of JAJTUC010000013.1, from coordinate 444,893 downwards.
TCCCTTTCCGCCGTTCCCTCCTCTCCCGCTGCTTTATCTCCCCTCTACCCATCAACCCATCGGCATATACTTTCGCTCCGGAGAGAATCCCACGCATATACCGAGCGCACCTATCAGCAGCGATATTCATATGTCGCTCAGACCTCGCGGTAGCTAAAACCATCAAGACGTTGGGTCCTATTGCCGGCGGCGGGTCTAACCCGCGAATATCCATAATCTTGATCTTGGATAGAGAGAGGTTTTTGATGAGATAGTTCATCAATGTTTCAAAGTTTGCTGGTGGGTTGGGCGGTAATTCTGGCATTTGTTCGATGAGGGGGGATATGAAGCGGCGGGGTGCGGGTTCCATTGGCGCTTGGAGGTACCAGGGTGTTGCACCGTCAGGTGTTTCTGCTGAAGTAGAAGTTTCCGTGACCTTGAATTCGATGTCGTCTTCTTCTTCAACTTCGTATTCTTCCTCTTTCGCCTCCATATCCTCCTGAAACTCCTCTCCCTTAGAATCTTCGGCGGCAGATTTTTCGAAGAGCACTTGTTCGATTTCTGCCTCTAATGATTCTTCCTCTACTTTTAGTGACGGTAGCTCCTCCCCTTCCTTTGACAGAGTGTCTTCTTCTATGACTATCGACTCAGTGAGCTCTTCCACAACAGTTGTCTCTTCTATCTCCTGAGTAGAGGAACTCTGAACTGTCTCTGACGGTAGCGTTCCATCCTGTGGTAATGACGACGTATCGCTTGTAGAGTCCGATGCTGCCGCCCGCTCACTCGTAGCTCCATCTACCAATTCCCTTTCTCCGTTCGCTGCATTCTGTAACGCGGTATCCTGAGCCTGAGCATGCTTAGCTTTAGCTTCCCGTACCCGACTCATCGCCATAAGTCTCGAATTGATATCCCGCAACAGCTCCTCCCTACTAGGGCCATCTTCCTGCTCCACTGTACTCGGAGCTTCCGCTATCGTATGAAATCCGTGCGGTGGAAGTTCGCTCACGGACCGTTGTAGTTCCTCCACCTGTTTAAATAATTCCGCATCATCCATCTTTCGAATCGTCCGTTTTTCAGCCGGAGAATCAGCTTCCGCAAACATTTCTTTTATCTCATTGTAGAAATCCTTATCCTGTCGTTTCTCCTCCGTAGGTTTTCCAGAGGATGTATCGTCATCGAGTTTCTGTTCACCAGGACGTTGGCTCCCGATAGCTCCTATTCGATTGGAGGAATCCGATGCTAATCGAGTACATGAACTGAATTTCCTCCGTTTACTCCGTTCTAGTAACGATATGACCCTCGGCGAGAACTTTCGTAACGGTGCTCGAGGATTCCGAAACGGAGCAGGTAGACCGCATGCTGAAGCGAACGCTCTTAGGAGGACGAGGGAGCATGACTGGCACCGTATCGTCGGGGGTAATTTACGAGATGCCAACGTTGGCATTTTTTTTGTCGGTGGGTATGACCGGGGGAAGTAACTTGTTATCGTGGAGAGCGCATCTTTTTCGAGCTTGAAGAATTGAAAGTTTTCGAGGTTTTTGGCCTTGAAATTTTGGCTCGGTTAAATTGCTGGTTTGGGGAAAGTGCGGGGAGCAAAATAACACGCCGCCAACGCGGGTCGGTCGCAGATATTTCTCTTATTCAACTGACGAAGAGTCTCATATTCTGGACTGAGTCTACTAAGAGTTACTTCAAATATTAAAAGCGATACAAGTTCTCACTGAGAAAGAAGGGAAGCGGCCATGGCGAACACACCGGAGGAAGATATCCGTTCCTTCAAGTTCGAGCGTATTCTAGCCCAAGGTCGGTACATCCTCGTAGACGCGGGGCTAATGCTATATATCATACTAACCAAAATACAACCATATTAAAAGACACCGGCCGCAAAACGCTCAACCTGCTGGGCACAATATCCGGTAATCCAGCGATAATCACTGCGGAAAAGACAGCGTTCAACATCACCTCCCCGGAAAACCTCACCACTCCCGACAAAGGCTTCACCTCTCTCAACCCCCTCCAGAAAAATGACATTTACCACTGGTTCATGGGAACCCTCGCACAATCCGCGACCGATAACGCGGCGGTGAAAGTCAACATGATATATCCGTGCACGGATGTACATATCAAAAAGTACTCGGCGCAGAAGATACATATGGTTGTTGAAACTCCCGAGATTTATGAGAAATATGTGGTCGAGTATATCAAACAGAAGACGGAAGGTGGGAGGTTAAATTGGGTGTATAATATCCTGAGTCATAAAGAGGAGAGTGAGAAGATAGTTTATGAGGATGAGGATCCGGAGATGGGGTTCATCCTGCTTCCTGATTTGTGAGTTTTCATAGTTTTTATATATTCGATTGGTTCGCTGGGCTGCCGGATGGAACGACGTCTGTTCATACGAGCGTGGCAAGACGTGGAGTCTTTATGCTGACTTTTTTTCGATAGGAAGTGGGATTTGGTGACAATGACATCGCTGTACCTTTCCGTCATCGTGCACCGCACGGATATCCGCTCCATCCGCGACTTCACGCCATCACATCTACCGTTCCTCACATCACTACGCACGAAAGTCCTAAACGCCGTATCAGAGAAATACTCCCTCACCTCAGACTTACTAAAAGTATACGTCCACTACCAACCATCATACTACCACTTCCACATCCACGTCGTCCACATTTCCCACGACATGGGAGCCTCCGCAACCATAGGTAAAGCAATCCTCCTCGACGAAGTGATCCAAGTCCTACAAGTCATGAAAATAGCACAATCCACCGGCGGTAAAGAACTCGGATACAAGGATCTCGAACTGACATACGTCGTCGGCGAGGAGCACGATCTCTGGAAAAAGGTGTTTGAGCCGCTAGCGAGAGGGGCGGAACCCACCGTCTAAACGATATCCGTTGTTTAATAACAGTTCTTTTTTACATGTGTAATTGTGGCTCAGCGTATATTCGGTATCCACGAGGAGGTGGCTAGACTTTAGTATATTCTGTTGTTCGAGGCTTGTTTTGGTATGCGGATGCATATGCTAGACGATAAAAGGCGAAGCACCCGCTCAATAACGGCATTTCCAGCCCACGGAATACATTCCACCATAGCATTCCCGCGAGCTCTTATATTTCCAAGCTGCGTAATCTCAGCTATGCTCGAGCAGTCTTTTTCGGAAAAGGGTGACATTTTTATATTGTTTTTTCTTTCCCGGGTAAGGCTGGAAAAACTTAATGTGGAATTTCGGTGCGGTATAAAAAGTATAAGGTTTCGCTCGATCCCCTCCGTTTGAAACCTTCTCTCCTCTGAAACAGCATTTACACTCGTTATCTACGTTTTTTTCCCTTTCCATTTTTCTTTTATCGTGTACTCTCTCTGTTCATTGGAGAGCGGTGGCATATAACACAGGGGTACTGGTTCTACCCTCCTCCATTCTTTCAACCAGCTCCAATTGCAGTTCTAGATTTCTTCGTTACCGGTATTGACTCCCGCGGCTTTCGTATACATCCCATCGACCGGTCGATTTTTTTTTCATCTTCACAAATATATTTTGTATTTTTCTTTTCTAAAAAAAAAATCAGAAATTTCAACTCGTTGAAGAATATAAATAAATGTCAAAAAGCATGCGCAACAGCTTCCTACCCCCAGCCCCACATATCCCGCCCGCCCCCACATCCCCGGAAGTAACCTTCACCGTCCGCGGCATCCGCCTCGTCAACCGCGAATGGTCGCTCCGCGACGCATATTTCCCCATCACGATCACGACCTCCCCATCCGACCCGAAGCTCTCCTCGATAGAAGCCGGCATCATGCTCCAAGAAGACGCGGTGGGGTTATACCACCACAAAAGCCGAACGTACGTCCCGTTAAAGCAAATCTACGACCATTCCGAATATCTCTCCGGGTCCGAAGAATCGTTACGGTCGAGGGATTCGGCTAGGATCGATCTAGCTAATAAAATCACCATCCCGTTGTTCGAAAAAAATAAGAAGAAGCGGGGTTGGAAAGGAGAGTTCACGAATCCGACGTCGCCGTCGACGACGCCGAACGGGAAGGTTATTTGGGATGTGGTTTATAGTCGTCCGGGGAGTCCGCATTCGAGACGGTCGTTCGATTCGGATTCCACGTGTTCGTTTTTCGAAGACGACGATGATGAAGAGGCGGGGAATAAGAAGGTCGGGAAATGGGCGGATTTGAAGAGGACGGCTTGGATTTTGTGGGACGGGACTTATGTGTTTCTGAGCATCAAGAGACCGTTGATATATATCGATGATCTGGAGAGGGGGGTTTATTCCACGACCTGGAGTGAGCGGGGGAAGAGGAAGTTTGGGACTTGGTTTGGGAAGAAATAAGTAAAACACCAGATGGGAGAAAAGTTGCTGCATATTTTTTGATTTTATATTTTTATGATGTATCTCACGAAAGCGCATGTTTTACCGCGAAGAAATTACGGGATGGTGGAAGTGAATGGTTTAGACTGTTCAGATGCATTGGGCTGGAGTCTTCTTGTTTCCGTTTTATCCTAAACCATTTTGGTCACACTCTTTTAACGTATGTTTTTCTTAAGACCGAATCCCGGGTTGGATCAATTACACTCCTTTACAATCACCATTCAGTCGAAGTTGAGGCGTAGAGCATACATATATGTGGAAATTCAGAGAAGAAAAAGGAAGAGGAAAGTGGAATCCAGAGCTCGTTGAGAACGTCTACTCCCCAATCACATCTACAAAACAACATGAGCAAACCCTGCTCAAGACCTTTTGATTCGGTATATATTTTTGAGAATGGACTTACAAGTACACCCGTCGTCCCCCATCCAAACCTCATGTAACACGTTCTCCCCAACATCAACCCGCTCACCGACCCCATGCGTCGTCTTCTTCTCCGCCTCGTCAGCCTCAGGATACCGAATCGTCAACGATCCCCTAATTATCAAATGCGTGGTGGCCGTCGAATGCCTATGCGGTGGATAATACGCCTTTCTAAGACAAGCTTATCGTTTAGCTGTCTCTCGCCTCGATAATTATGAATATAATCGATAAGATGGATAGCAGGGTGAAATAAGAGGGAGGACGTACGGCCCATCCGTCCACGTGAAGACGTGGGAGTATCCCCACGACCGAACCAGAGCTTCCTGTGACATGGCTGTGGACGTCACGCGGGGTGGTTTGTTCGCTTTGTTGAGGTTTTCGTCGACGTCAACGACACCCAACGTGCGCAACACGTGGTATTTTTTAGATAGATACTATAAGTATATATAGCAATCCGACCTCGACGATCTTGAAAAGAAAGGAAAGTTTGGGTGGGAAGATCGCGAAAAGTGATTTCCTGTTACAGGCTGTTCTTTTTTTTATCGTGTACTTTTACACCGATTTTTTTCAAATGCATTTTTTATTGCGACAGCAGGGCATTCGTTTTGACATCTACAGCTTCCCGCACACGAATAGGATCCTTCGACATAGACGCACGATATAACATCACTCGGATCCTCTATACTCACATATCAATAACATCTTTTAAACGTTTATTTTATTCTATACCCGACGGAATAAAATATTTTCAAAATGGGAAACCTCAAGAAACTGCCCACGATACCGGAAGAACCGTCCTCCCCCTCCCATCGTCTCAAAATAGTCCACAACCCACCGACGACACACATCCCCAAATCCCGACTTCACCGCTTCAAATCCCGCCTCGCAAATCTAATCGACACCTCCAAACCCCCCAAAAGACCCACCGACAACACCCTTCCTCCTCCTCCAACACCCCCTCACAACCCCGACGACACTCATTCATCTATAACAAATTCCAACTCACATCCCACCCACGATATAAATACCCCCCATATAACAATAACTCGAACCTCCCCCTCCCCATCTCCATCCCCATCGATCAGATCATTCCACACCGCCAACTCCTTCACATCCTCCGCATCCTCCCTCACAAGCCTCTCCTCCAGCACCGCCTACAAATTCTCCTCCCCGACGATATTCTGGAACACCATCACCAAACGCAACGTCAAACAAGATTCGATAAATCATCAGAATAGAATAAAAGAAGCCGAGGAGCGGAATTTAAGCATGGGTGCGAAATTACGCCGCGAGAGGTTCAAACGACGTAATAAATCGATCGATGGGAATATCCTCTCCGTCAACGATAAGGGCGAAGTATCGAATAATAATAACAATAGTAGTAGTAGTAGTAATGGCGGCGTCGAGGGTGGTATAAACCATAACAACGGCGGGGTAGATGAGACTTCGATCACGAGTCGGTTTATATTACCCGCCATCATAAGCGGATACTACGAACCCCGTAATTCAACACGGAAAGAAGTCGCACGAAACGATCGAGAGGATATATATAACTGGCGACGGGAGTTGGAGCAACGATATGCAGGGAATAATAACGAAGAAACGGGGGATGAAGCTGAGGAAGAGTTTTTCGATGCGGAGGAGGAGATGGGGGAGTTTTCTTATTGGAAGCGGATCGACGAGTTACGCAGGGCGGTTTCTTCTGCTGTTGCGGAGGTGGCGTTGCGGCCGATGGATTGGAGGAAGATGGTTGATTAGATTATATACCGTGCTATCTAGTTTTACCTTTCTCTTCGTGTGGATAGTTTTATTTGATACCATTTGGGATTCGGGTTCATGGTGTTTGGGCACATACTAAATCATAGGAGTTATCAGGAATCATTGGAAATGATATGTATTTCGCTTTTCATCAAGGAAAACTAGCTTATTTGTACGTAGAGAACGACGGAACAAAATATATGAAAAGGACGGGGTAAAGAAGCTAGCCATACGGCAACGGTATAAGCAGAAACGAACGCTCGGAGTGACCAGCATGCAAGCAAGAGAACGTGTTCGAATAGGTAAAAGGAAGCAAATGATCGTGAAGAAGGGTATCAAAACAACTATACAAGAGAATGGCTGGAAGAACAAAAAGGGGGGGAACAAAGACATGAATATATACAGCCCCGAGCACGCAAAACCAAGCGCTGTAAGTTTTTTTTTCTGTTCGTTTCCGAGTCGCCCGTGATAACATTACCCACCATTACCCGAAAAAGACAAAGCTTCGAATAAATGCGTCCAAAAAAAACCAGAGGTGTAAAAACAAAAAGCAATCCAACGTCACCCATCGTATTAAAAATCACCTGTCAACCTCCTGCTGGCTGAATCTCACGCTCCTCAAACCGATAGATTCATTCTTGCGATGTCCCTTCGGTTTCTCCATCTCCGTGGTTTCTTCAACAGGTGGTTGATAATCCTTCGGTTTACCGACGACCTTCCCGCTACCGCTTCTATCCAACCGTCGACTGACGTTTTCGGAATTACCACCCTTTTGTAATTCGATATGTCCATTTTTAATCCCGAAAGACGGCATGCTCTGTCGCTTCGCTATTCTCTTCTTCCTAATCACGAGATATGCGATGACGACAGCGATGATAATCACGCCGACTCCGGCACCGATTCCAGCACCTAAGGCGATAGGTAGAATATTTGACGGAACGCCTTCAGCCGGTGGCTCGGAGTCCGTGGTCGACAAAACGTTGGTGACCGTCGCGCTTGGTGCGAGGACCGGAGTCGTGAGCGGTGGCGGAGTAGAAGCGAAATCCTGTCGTCGTTGAACACGATCCGGGGCACTGACGACTTTATCACCCTGCGACGCACCTTTCTTAAGAGGCACGGTGAGCTCCCATACTTCCCTGCTGTGTTCGTGGAGTTCCCAGGCATCCAACTTTGGCGGAAGAACCGATTTCGCTAATTCCGGGTTTCCGAACGGTGCGTATATTTGATTACCCTCTTTGTCGATTTTCGGACCGAATTGTCGGACGAGGTAGAGATAGATCGATCCGACGTCGTAGCTCGAGAATCCGGCGGACTTGGCGCCCATCGGCAGTTGATTGATAAAGTAGTACCATTCCCAGCTCTCGCCGATATTCATGAACTTGTGCACTTCCATCATGCTCCTGCCGGAGTATCGGTCGACGGTGTTGCCGAATACCGAGCATCCCAACGTTGAAGCCATGTATTTATACATCCCCTCGAGCATGTGATTGAAAAGACAGTTTCCCTCAGGATACTCGCGGCCGTGTTCGGTGTATTTACCGCTGGTGAAAAAGTTTACGGCGGTGGGTTTACCGTCGACGTTGGTGGTATTGCGGCTGCCGTCGAAATATTTGGTCAGGTCGATGTCGAAATCGATGTATTTCCCCTTCCGGAGGACGCCGTTGTATTCGGACGTCTCGTAGCCGTATTCGGCCTTGGGATCCTTGGCTCCCAGAAAGGCTCTGTCGACGACCGTCTTGACGAGCGCCTTTTGCGTTGCCGCGGTGTTGAGACGGAATTTTTTGCTGGTGTAGAAGTCGCACATGGACATGCTCTCCGGACGGTATTCGGGGACGGGTTTCATGCATTTCAACGGGTGGAATTTGAACAGCGGGGCGAAGAAAAGTACGGTCGGGAGGGCGAGGAGGGTGAGGCTGGCGATGGCGATTCTGCGGCGACGACGTGATGAGTCCGCGTTCGGGTGCCATTTGGGGACCTCATTGTCGGGGAGGTCTTCCAGGTCGACGCTACTCCGGTCGTCGAGGACGGTATACTCGCACTCCATCTTTGATGAAGCCGCCATCGTGGTGATTGCGATAATGATATATATCGAAGCGTCGAGGTAAAAGGAAATTGGATATGTTTGAGGTTTGATTCAGAGGAGGAGAGTGGTAAAGATACACACCCGCAACCGTTTCAAGTAGTTCAAAGGAATAAAAAAGGAATCCTTTCGCAGATAAATTTTTCAGCCTTCAAGGCCGTTTTCTTCTTGTGATTTATTCGTTCGCGGTGGTCAGATCAGAGCAGGCCGAAAAGAGCGTAAGCCGGTACAAAAGAGCACCGTTGACAGGACAGGACAGGACGGAAGGAAGGAAGGACGACGACCGGGTCTTCAAAAGGGAGGAAAAAAAGAGGGTGGAGGAGGGAAGGAATAGGAAAACAAGGAAGTACCACGTCGATGCGCAGGCAATTCGCTTTATTTAGATGCACATGCCATCCGCCATTGGAGGCCCTCGGTGGGGGGTGGGAACTAACTAGTCGACTGACAGACTGAGGCGAGAAATTACCCCTGAAGCCTGGGCGGACCGAACATGCAGAGGAACATGCCACCGCGGAGACGGCGTTCGCACACGCCTGTTATGAAAGGAGCCAATCAATATGTAATATCTGCGAAACATCGTCATTTCTCTGCTTCTCGAGGGAGTTCGTTGCGGATTCCGAGTTTCTAGTTTACACTATTCGTCTGTAGAATGGAAGGCGCGAGTCGACGACTGCAGCGCTGTCTCGTGTCGTTATCCCTTTGAGAACGAACCCTCTCGCGCTTCTGTTATCGACCCACCCTCACGCGCGTTATCGTCGGGTCAAATATCAAGCTGTCCCTCGATATCGAGATTCCAGGGTGGTGTTCAGTTTGCCGCAGGATATCTCTGGGATATGCAATTAATTGCAATTTGCCCTCCGTTGGTTTGGCGGGTGAATCGGTTCGAATCTCCATGCGTTCATTCCATACTCCATCGTAAACTAATTCCTGGCATTCGATTACCGTTCCCCGCAATTGTCCTTACCTAAAATAAATATCTCATGCAAAGATTTGTCCACGAACAGTTCTAGGTTAATGCGACGTCTATAGATCGATTGCGCCAATGCTTCAATATGCAATGAGACTCGACGATGGCTAGAGTGGATGAGCACTGATCTACCAAAGACCCGATCGCAGCATCTGAAGATGTCTCTTGTATATTTTACCTCATCGATATTACAGAGTCCTATTGATAGCTCCATCATGACCCACTCCGGTCATGTTCTAATGCTCGCCAAAATCCATGCACTGCATCTTGACTGCCGCTCCAATGCTACCCTAACCACGAAGCCAAGAGCACATCAAGCTCGCAAAGGAAACGTTGGCGCAGCAGGCAGCGCGATGACAAGCTCGGCCGACAATGTCGCCCCGCTGCAGCGTGTTATGAATAGGTATTCACTCAGGTCTTTGGTTTTGGTGATTCACTCTGGAAGGAGGGCCTCACAGCTGCACAGCCGCCACGGAGGCGTTTTCTTAGCTAGCTAGCATTCTTTCTCGTCAAGAATACCCAATTCATTCAAGACAATGGAACAATTGCGATCCCACGAAAACACGCAGTTATAAAGGATCACAACAATCCCATGGATTCCCACCACGAGGGGCTGAAAAAGCCTGACTCGAATCGAGAAATAGACAAAACCCCCTTCCAACCTCGAAAGATGTGAACTTTTGGAGATTCTCTCATTCGAAGAAAAAACAAAGATAGGAAGGATTCCTCGCTACCGAGATCGAAAAGCGCAGCACAGATATACGCAACCAGATCCCGCAAGGTACATGACCGCAGGCGCATCATTCAGCTCTTTGCTGCGTAGAGAAAAAAATATCCTATTCTCCTTGGATCCCGCACAGAAATCCTTGGCTTCAATATATCTCGACATCGTCACGCATCTCATATAATTTATATAAGATTCCGAATTGACACGCTCACTCGCTGAGATTCTTCAATATACCAATTACCAACTATCTTTAACAATTACAACGCACGCTGGTGGATAGTTTTCACCCCGGAAGAGTGGCTATTTTCGGTACTCCCTGCAAACATCGCGAGATATCTCCTTCTACCAACGAGATCATTCGACTTCTATCATCAAATTCATATCGCATAAAGATAATACTCCGTTTAACGTATACCCTCACGTCATAAAAATCTATACAATGACGCAACAACCAGAAAAACCGATTCCCCCGCCCCCACCAGCCGTCCAACCGCAAATGACCTACGAAAAGCAAGATCAATCTATCGAACCGGCACCGTCTTCACAAAAAACTACAACTCCACAGCAACAAAAAAAGAAGGAAAAGAAGGAAAAGAAAGAAAAGAAGAAAGAAGAGAATACTTCTTCTGGTTCAAAATCGGAAGCTTGTTACGATTATCTTAATTGCTTTTCGGCAATTATGGATTGCGTTCGACCTTGTTGTTATCTGTGTAGGAGTAGGGATGGTGGGAAGAGGAATTGCTGTAGTTGTGATGGGGATTGCGATTGCGCTTGCGATTGTTAGGTTGTAGCTGTTTATACGACAACGGGAGCGACATCTTTTTTTAGTTCTATAGCGGTTTTTGTATTCGGTTTGCATGATGTATGCTTAATGAAGTTATGATAAAGAAATACCCCACGTCACTTACAATTCCATTTTCGCGTTTTAAAAGCGTTGCGAAGGTGAATACGGAACTCGTTAGGTGAGGAAGATCGATAATACTTCATTGATCTGTGCTGTGTATGTCTGAATAAACACAAAATAGCGACAGTACCAATCATGGGGATCATTAATTAGCCATCCTGTATATCCTCTCCTTCACAGATCAAAAGTCGGAGAATTAAAAAAGCACGAGAAATCTTTTCCAAGATATTCCGTACAGCATTTCCAGACCTGGTAGGTAACGTTCGATGTTGCGAACGAGCTTCGCCCAGCTCCCCCATGTAAACCAATTCAAGGGTCCCACCACTCAATGCAATGCAGCCCAACACGAGCGACAAGCTCAATAGTTTCTTGCAGAGCCAGCCACCCGCCAAGGATAGCTATATATAACAATTCCACGTGAATAACTACCCCCCATCCAAGACAGTAAAAAGGAAGTTCTGAATGTGTTAATATTCAGACAATTTCTTCCCGCAGCTACCGCAAGAGAATAAAGATAGCAGATAATGGAACCCGGATGGATTTAGCAGCGGGCTGAATGAGAGATGGTTTGTTTAAGGCTGAACACGTAAAGCCACGGCGCTAGGTTTTAGAATTCTTGGACGAGTTTACTATCTTCATTGGGTCAGGACATAATGGGTCTTAGTCGACTAGTCCGTTGTTTTTTTGCGTTTGTGTCGCTACGGAAGGCGCAGCGAGGTGGTGTGTTGTATCGCACTTTTCGAAACCCCTTCGAACTTCTGGATTCTTTCCGTCCCCGGCGGCCCACACGTCAATTTTTAGCGAAGATACACTAGCGGAAAAGAACATTCGAAGCGGCAGGTAAATTAAACAAGGGAGACTCTTGATTGACGAATGGGAATTGTAAAATTATCTCATTGTTGAAACGTAATGCGGTGTACAGCCCTCTCCCCCGGCTGGACTTGTGGAATCACGGGGTCGCACGTAGTTCTCGTAAAGGAGTTCGTTTTTTTTTTAACCGACCTACCTGAGGAGGATTAATGCTTACAGGAAGTCACCTCGTATACCGGGGTTTAAGGTTTACATATATATATGATGCTCTCCGCTTGGTGGTTTCTGAATCATCGTTCCTTTCGTTAAGAGATATCTTGCATAATTATATAATCGGTTAGATCGCGCTTCGGAGTTGCTTTTACACAGTCGTTACTTCCAATCACTTGATTCCTCTCTTTTTTCTATTCTTTTAAATATCGGTATATCGGTGTATATACATATCTTTCCCCTTACCTACGCTACGAAATCAGTCACTCGGGTTGCACGAATTAATTGGAATACTACCGCCGACAATTTGAGCGAACGATTGAGCATCATCTTCTCACTACATTCACTACTCCGACCTATCCCGGTTTCCGAAACAATTATAACACACTTTACAATGTCGTCGTACCAGAGTAGCCAACCGAATCCAGACTACTTCCCCGCGCGACCCCAAGACTCAGGCCCAGCGCCACCACCACCGGCATATATCTCCCAACAACCCATGTCGCAAACCCCCATGGGACAAACCCCACACTCGCAATCCGATAACTCTCTCTCGAAATCACCAGAAGTCCAAGAAGAACGGGAACAGGAAAGTTGCGTCAAAGAATGCTGGATGTTTTGCTGCAGTTGTTGTTACGAACCGAAGGACGGATCATCTGGCAGGAAGGGCTGTTGTTTCGGGTGCGCCATGTTTTCGTGTTTGGATTGCGGGACCGTATGCGCCAGTTGCTCTCTCGCATGCTGTGCTTGTTAAGATGGTTGTAAAAGATTTAAAAGAAATATTTCTCAAGACTTTTTTTTGGTTGGATCTTTTTGTATGCTGCGATTTGAGATCGCAGAGAATTTTAACGACTTGTCGTGTTTCCTTCGCGAAGTATCTTAATAGATGCTAAATATACCCTTTGAATATACCACCATTTACATCAACTATCCATTTCATCATCCATTAGAATAGAGATAATATCTCGTGTTATCAAAATTATCAAAATATTATGCCCATCGGAGGCAAATGACAAGGGTTTAACAATTAAAAGCGGAAATGCCGAACAAGGGAACAACCCGCAGGAAGCGATTTGTGTTGATAGACGTTCTTAACACGCCTGATATGCCGAGTTTGGCAGGGTTGCAGGGTTGCACGAGCGACATGTGCGAGGCCGCATGATGTAATCGCAGGAAGTTCCCTTGCGCACGATCCTTTTTGACAAGCGGCTTAAAATCCAAGGAAAACAAGATTCCGATGAGTGCGATGATGGGGAAGTTAAAGTGGACTTTGCGAAATTTCGTGGGAGGGGGATTTGTATATAACTGGGGCATCGTTCTGACCGAGCAAGACGATAATTTTCAACACTCTCCCAGACTACTATACCGAGCAAAACAGAGAGACTCTATAATTTAAATACCTTGTTTCAAAACATATCATTCTCTTGTGGTACTCTACATTCCACGATTCCTCGGTCTTATTAGCACATACAAGTTCGGAACCCACTCCTCATAGACGAGAAGTCTAAAATCACAATATGCAACCTCCTCCGCCAGCCGTTATCGCAGACCCAGCCAACCCAGGCTCTGTAAGCGTACCCGGATATCTCCCTACACCACAGATGCAAGCAACGCGGAATTCGGTTTCGTCCAAGGCGTCGTCGTTGCACTCGAAGGATTCTGCGGCCGATAGCCACGTTCGGGGAGAGAAAGAAGACCCCAAGAAGAAGAAAATGACAAAGACCGAGAAGGCGGAGGCTGGCTGTGATTGCTGCGACTGTTGCACTAGTCTTTTTGAGTGCTGTGTATGAGGGTGTTGAGTTGACGGGCTGATGGGATTTCTTTTCTTGGAATTGTTTAATTAAGCGATACAGTTGTTTGTTAGGTTTCATTGTAATGAGAGTAATGCATTAAAGAGCAGTTTTCTATAAGAGCAATTGAGATTTGGGATATATCTATATAGATTGCGAGTGACGATAATAAACATAAATGATCAAAAGCGTTGCCATCCAGAAAATACCACAAAATGACACCGAAAGCATCCGACAAATACCAACAACAACCAGTTTTAACGCCCTTGACCCCGACAGTTTATTCTACATTCTTGTTCTACATTCTTGATCTAATAATATATTCCACTATTTCGTACTTAGTAAAGATCCTTGTGCGCCGCCTTGATGGCATCCGCGCCCTTCTCGCCAACCATGTACACCGAGTTCTGGATACGGCAGTCAGGCATGACTGGAATCACGGACGCGTCGATGACACGCAAGTTCTTGATACCGTGAACCTTCAAGCTAGGATCAACGACGCCTTGTTCGATATTCTTGGAGAGACGGTTGGTACCGATCGGGTGGAAGGCGGTCTGACATCTATCGAGAACGGCGTGATGCATGGCCTCATCATCATCGAGAGGCATCTCCCACGGATACTCGCTGACCACGAGATCTTTGAACGCTTCGCCTTTAGTCAAGACGTCGTAGGTGAATTTGATACCCTCGCGCATGCCGATGATGTCGAGGTTATCCGCGAAAAAGTTGAGGTTTATGTTTGGCTGGGCGAATGGGTCGGCGCTCTGGAGGGTGACCTCGCCAGGTGGGGAGATCGGACGGACTAAATCGACGACGACGCTGACGTGGGAACCTTGCTTGGGTAGTGGGTAATGCCACTGGAACGCGGAGCCGAACATGCTGACGAAGTCGAGTTCGAAGTGGGGTTGGCCGTCTGGACAGAAGGGGTCTTTACCGCCGTTGGATGCCTTGCGACGCAGGTATTCGGCATCTGTCTCAAGATACTTATCAATACGGGGGAATCCGACAAGTTCTAGAAGACCGGAACCGACTGGGCCGGAGTGGTTTTCCGCGTATGCGGCCTTGGCTGCGACATTCTTGCTGTTCTTGCGAAGGAGAACGTCGTCCATGCAAAGGTCATCCTTGACTTTAAGAACGAATGGAACGGCAGGATGATCGATCAAATTCTGGCCGACGTGCTCAGAGTTGACGATAACTTCGATTCCAAACTTCTTGAGTTGAGTCTTGGGACCGATACCGCTGAGCATGAGAAGCTTTGGGGATTCGTAGACACCTTGCGACAAGATGACTTCGCGGTCGGCGTAGAAGTTCATCTCTTTACCATGTTTGTCCATGACGGTGACACCTTTGGCAGTCTTGTTCGCCTTATCGATGATGAGCTTCTTGCTGTAGACTTCTGGCAAAATAGTGATATTCTTCTTATCATCGCCGACGAACAAGAAGGATCCGTTTCGACGACCGTGGTAGATGGCGTCCACGCAATGCGTAAGACCGATCATCTCACCGTCGTAAATATTCTCAGTCAGGGTACCGCCTTGCGAAAGCCAAGCTTTGGTGAGAGCCTCACGGAAAGGAGCTAATTCAGGCAAGAGTTCCGCGTGGGATAAGTTAAGTGGTCCACCGGATCCGATTTTCGAAATCTCAGCTGGATAGAGTCCTTCATCGTCATGGTATGTTGCGGACTTGCGAAGATACGGAAGAAGATTGTTCCACGTCCATTCTTTACCACCAAACTCTTCCATATAATCGAACGTAGGCTTACATCCCGGAATCCAAGTGGAATAGTTAAGAGAGGAACTGCCACCAAGAATCTTGCCACGAGTGTTTGGCTTCTCGATACGCTCGTAGTCGTTTCTCTTCACGACTGTGTGTTTGTAGGCCCAGTCGTGTTTCGAGCCTCGAAGATTCATTGCGTTGGATGGGGTCATGATTTCTTCGAGCTCTTGCGGGTTACCGACACCGGCTTCGACGATGAGGATTGTTGCGTTTGGGGAATCTGCCAAACGACCGGCGACGACATTGCCAGCGGTGCCACCACCAACGACAACGAAGTCGAAGTGAGCACCGTCTGTAACACTTGTAACAACTGGCATTTTGAGATTGCTATATTCGAGTACTCAAACAAAGAAGGCAAAAACAATTAGGTGAAAACTAAGAAGTTATGAAGTGGAAGAATGCCGTATTATATAAATTTGAAGATGGAAAAATGTGAACTTGAAAGAAGATTGTTGAGTTTGTATATTGTTAATGATATTGTAATTGTGACTATTGAAGATGCTGCTGATTGTATTGATGCCTTTTTTCTATCATCAAAGCAGGTGAAGATGCATCTTATTTATATTATGTCAGCTACAAGGACTTCTACCAAAGTTGTCAATCTTCACACGCGTATCTACGCGTTTAGCATAACGTGCATTTCATATCGTGATACTATGATGTCACCGTGCACATATGAGACCGTTGAACTCTTCACTGATTCTTCGGGAAGCTCGGGTACATACTTTACACTTTTTTTTGACACTTGCCGTATACCGAAATTCCCTGATCCCGAAGAAAACCTGGAGAATGCATCATCGGACCCGGGAGCTTAACTAATTTCCCACCAACCAGAAAGCAAGAAAATCCAGAAATGTTACACGGCGACAACTTGCCTTTGCATTTAGCGGATCGGTTCGGGACCAATGGTCGTGCAGGAGCGAACCTTCCCTCCGCAGTGCTAGCTTCGGCCGGGGTTCGGATGAGCTCGGATGCAACTGATTTCCTGAAACGGCAGTAGTTTAGGTGACGCGGCAGAACTATCCCCTTCGCGGAATGGTAAGCGCGGACTAGCCCGCACAATTTCAGTTTAACGGTTTAAATAGAGTGATTAGTCAACTGGCACTAGTTTTCGTGCGAATTTCTGGTGGAAGCTTTGGTTTTTCGAATATATGCGGTTTCAGTTCAGTTCTCCGCGAATGTACGTGGACCTTTTCAGGGAACTGCAACACTGATATGCAAGATGTTGAGAGCTCTTTTCGCGAATTCGAAGGATTCAAACCGGTATAGCAAAATATTACAGCGAACCCCAGAGTCGTTGATGCATGATATCGATATGAATCGATACCTTATCGTGATGACATCAGCCAGCATTAAAATGCGATAACTCAGAGGCCTCAAAGTCTTTTTTTTCCACCAAGGAACAAAAATAGAGAAGTCAATTGTTCTGAATCAAACGACGTAATGGGGCACTTCATGCGGCCGCGTCTGGTTCACGAGACAAGTAATGGGCGAATATGATTTCTCCGTGAGCATATATACGCACCACCAGACCGACGAGTAGATGTGGACTTATTCCCAATAACATCGAAAACCACAATTTCTTCGAGAAAACATACCGCTTTACTCATCATTATAGTCATACGACTATTGCCTCCCATTTTACTGAAAATGACTTCTACGCCTCCTACATATACACTCGCAGAGGGTATGGACCCACAGAACCTCATATCGCAAAGTCAAATACTAACCCGGTGCTCTGTCAAGGCGTCCCCTATGCCAATGCGACCACGGCTCAGCACTTTGGCGGAAATAACATCAAAGGGCTGATGCTATTACAAGACACTCAACTCATCGAAACTCTCGCACATTTCAGTCGTGAGAGAATCCCTGAGAGAGTAGTCCATGCCGCAGCAGTTGGTGCTTGGGGAGAGTTTGAAGTGACGCACGATATATCTGACCTCACCGATGCTAAATTTCTCAACGGCGTTGGCAAAAAATCGAAAGTCCTGCTGAGGGTTTCGACGGTGGGGCCTGAACGGGGTGGTGCTGATACCATTCGTGACGTTCGAGGATGGGGTATGAAAATATTTACGGAGGAGGGAAATCAAGATTGGGTGTTCAATAGTATCGTGAGTCTTACTATCATCTGGTGGGGTGGTCTTGGATTTCAAGTAAGGAGTTCTAATATAAATGAATTTTGGTAGCCTGTTTTCTTTGTTCGGGATCCGATGAAATTTCCTTCCTTGAATCGTTCTCATAAGAGACATCCAGCTACAAATCAAGGAGATCCAACAATGGTATGTAACCTAGTACCTTCATCTTATTATCCAAACTAACAGATGTCTCATTAGTTCTGGGAGTAAGTTCGCGGACTTTGGGCTACTTTTTAGACTTACGTAGAACTAATCCAACAATCGTAGCTTCCATAACAACAGTCAAGAAAGTATCCATGCTCTCATGCACCTCTTCAGCGACCGGTGTACCCCGAAATCCGTGAGACATATCAACGCTTATAGCGGACACACATACAAGATCACGAAAGAGGTAAGTACCTAGTAGAAATCTAATAAAGTACATAGAAGCGAGGTCACCTAATATATTGAATCCGTAGGATGGGACATTTCATTACGTCAAAGTTCATATTAAGACGAACCAAGGCATTGAAAACCTAACCAACTACGAGGCAGTTAAACTTGCTGGCGAAGCGCCAGGCCTGCACGGTGCTGACCTCTACGAATCAATCGCCAAAGGAGATTTCCCTTCCTGGAACATTTACTTCCAAGTTATGAAACCAGAACAAGCCGAAAACTACCGATGGAACATCTTTGACATGACGAAGATCTGGCCACACGCAGACTTCCCCTTAATCCCCGTCGCGAAGCTCACTCTAAACCGTAACGTATGCGCCCCTAGCACCCCGTATATAAATCCTCAAGATTAACAAGACCGTATAGCCTGCAAATTACTTTGCCGATATCGAACAATCCGCATTCTCTCCGTCCAACATGGTCCCAGGCTGGGCGCCATCCGCCGATCCAATGCTCCAAGCCCGAATGTTCGCATACAATGATGCCGCCAGATACCGTCTCGGGGTAAACTACCAACAGCTTCCATGTAACCGCGCGGTATCCCGCGTCTACTGTCCGTTCCAGCGAGACGGTTCGATGACTTTTACCGATAACTACGGCGGTGATCCCAACTACGTCGGTTCGGATTTAAAGCCGATTAACTTCGTCGGCAAGGTGGGCGCGCACGCGTACGCGATAGGCGGTCACGAACAATGGGTCGGTCAAGTTGTCGGGTTTGCGTCGGAGGTCGTGGATGATGATTTTGAACAGAGTCGTGCGTTTTGGGATATGCTCGGGAAACAGGAAGGGCAGCAGGAACATTTCGCTTATAATGTCGCTTGTCATTTGGGAGGAGCGATTCCTCAAGTTCAAGCTAAAGCACTCGGTAAGATATTTTTTACTCACGATAGGATCTTCGTTCAAGGTGGTTGTCTAATCTTTGGTGAAATAGATATGTTTAGCAAAGTCTATCCTACCGTGGCTGTAAAGATTCAAGCGGAAATTCTCAATCTAAAGGCGAAAAAGGCTTAAACTTTGATTTTTGGGTGTTGGGCTGGCGTTTTGGCAATATTGATAAAGAAATAATAATAAAAAAAAACTAAATAGGACTTTGTCAGAGTTGATGGCGTATAGCAGGAGTTTCGGAGTGCGCTTTTGTAGTTACAATTCATTTTTAGAATAAATGTAAGAATATTAGTCATCTCTCGTCAGCTTGTCTCGTTGGTGTGGTATACTACCACCCAGCTTCTTAAATGATTAGTCTTAACGATAGGTTCTCAATCTTGAATGGACTAGTCTCCAGGGGTGACCGAATAAAAAGTTGGTTTCATTGATAGTGCCGCTTGACTTAGCTGTATACAGCCGGTTAAAATTCCATGATAACAGTCGCTATATGCGCAGACAGCCAAGAACCAGCAATCTTGGGCGAATGTAAGTTTCTCAAGGGACCTCTTCAAGAATACCTAATCAAGAGTCGATTATATCCCGTGGGTTATCACGTGCCCGTGTTTTCCTTCTTGCCGTAGCCACTTAATCCAAGGTAGCTTGGCTTAACTACTAAGTTAGCCTCTCGTGGTAAAGCTGTCTGTGTAACTTGTGTGTAACATCACAACTCAAATCTCACCGCTTAGTCTTGTGTCATTTTGAGGCTGATATCAGACGAGTATTGGGGCTACGATCAAGATTACTCTGAATAAGATCCGCGTTTTCTCATTACATAAATAGCTGAACCTTCCCCGTATTACTTCTAAGAATTCCAAAAAGTAACTTAATTTTGATATCTGTCCTTCTAGTTCCAAAATTCATATTCAACACTGGAATCTTTCTCCTCATTCGTATTGGCGACACGGTATTTTGCTTTCATTCTATTATTTGCATATTGGAAAATTTCACCACGCAAATCCTTCTTGAAGGAAACAATATCTGGTGGAAAGAACTCCTCTAAATAAAAATTTTACTTCGAACGATTCTACACTGCACCAAAGACAATGTCGGCCACAAATTTAAGTTACTACCATAATCATCCGCACTACACCCAAGGGATGGATACGAGCTACAAGCCACAAGCTCAGTATATCCCACAACCATCAGAAGCTACCGATAATAATAGCGCGCGAGAATACAAAAAACAAGAACCGATGGATATGGGAACTAAAAGTCGATCTGGCGGAGATGATGACGATGACGGCGAAGGTGTCGAAGTCGATGTTAGTTGTAGCTGTTTCAAATGTTTATTCTGGTGCTGTCTGCCGAAGAGGAAGAGGAAGACTAAGAGCGGGAGATGTGAGTGTGGGATCTCTGATTGTCTCTGCTGTTGTTGCGGGGATGACGAGTAAATTCACATAGGACATTTACAAAAGCTTAGCTCGGCGTTATATATAGGTGAACAGGTAGTTAAATCTTGTCAAAAATATAGATATTTGAAATTTTTCCGATATTTACAATCCGCGTGTGTCTTTGGCTCAGGGTCCGCCGGCCACCCAATTACACTTAGCATTCCAAATTGCCCCAGTAGCTTGACTAGCAGCCCAAGCGGCATCGAGAAGACACTGTCCGTCCTCCGTTTTGAGCGTGAAACTGGCGTGTCCGCCTAACTTGGTGTTACCCTCATCATACCAGAACCCCCAGTCATAGACATCACCGCAATGTCCGCGTAGGTTGTCGAGGAATCCGTGGCCCCAATCGTCGTCCCAGTCGCCCCAGGTATCGATGTTGAAACCGCGCCAGCTGGCGACACGCCAGTTTTCTTTGCAGGCGAGCCAGTTTCCGCCTCGTTTTTCGATATTTGGGCCGGAGAGGTTGGGGATTGCTTCGTCGGTTGGGTCTCGTTTGGCAACGGCGAGGGCATCCGGGAGGTCGTTTGCGGGGAGGGCTGTTATTCCGATTGAGAGAAGACTTGCCGCAAAGAGGAGAGAGAATCGCATTGTGAATATTTCACTAAAATATAGTTTTCTTTTTGTCAGTTGGACTGAATGATATGCATATAGCTTTGGAAAAGGGTGTGAGAGAGCTACCTCAAAGATTGAGATTTTTGTTTCCAAATAATTTAATTATTTCAAACGATGATATAGTGGTATATCTACTCATCCGATCTTGACTCCTGCTGGACAATGATCCGGTGGAGAACTGAGGAAATACACATGCTTTATATAATGTTCATATTGCCAACAAAACTTCAACGATGCCTCGCAGTTAGAGTTTCCTTTACGAGACGGTCCCGCATTCTGAAAGGTTACACATGGATACCCATGAGTGTGGCGCTTTCCTTGTCGGCGGCTCTTACACAGGAAATTTCTCCGACGTGCGAACGAGATGATGGGGCGCAGCAGCATCGCCCCAGTTGAAACAATGAATACCTGGGGTAATGAGTAATCCAACAAACAGTTAATACTAACCCAAAATTACCTCCATTAGCGAAACACCGTTGAAATTTGTTAGCATTCTCAGAATTCTGAGATCTAATAGATTAGGCTCTTGAAAACATCCTGGTTCCCCTAATATAGAGTTGTAGCCTGTGCTTGTATGGCGTTTTCAGAACGCATCGCGGTGGTTTCTTTTTCTTTCTTTCGTCTTTTTGTATTGGACGAAAGACTTGTGTTCTACATTCGGAAACCGGTCCCGGTTCAGCACCTTCCTCAAAAGCGAAATCTCAAAAATCTGAGAATGATCTGGGACGACGAAATCGAATCGTTTGTAAAGATCAGTAATCATTAATATAATATCAAGAACGAGCTTGAGCGAAGGTGAGGCCTTTATTCTTATTTTTTAATTTATTTTTCGTTGAAGTAATTATTAGCCTCGGAGGACTGTTAACTAGGTTACATGATTACTGGTATGAACTCAATTATAGCTAATAAGGTTCGCTATCCCTTTCGAAAGAAATTTCTTGACGGACGAATGAAATTTTGACGTAGACACATGAGAAATCTGTGCAAGTATTCATGTGCTTCATAATATACGAGGTAAGAAGAGTAGTAGTATACCCCCATACATCTAAACCTTAATTTTCTCAGCTAACTAGCTAGCTGACGCCTCGAAATACTTTCCATCTGCCGAAAGCCTCAACCCATACTCATCAGTCTGCTAAGTTTATACATTTCCGTCCGGACATTTTACCCTTTTTATCTCCCCATTGATGTTTCCTTGTTTGTTGTTTCCTTGTTTGTTCCTTCTGTCGTTTGTATGTAAATTCACCGTTTCCAAACGAAACCTCGTCTGTCCTTTAGAGCCGTCTTCAGAAAGTCGGCTTCAAGGTAGTAAAACATGATGTCTTTTTCCAACTCTCTTCTGCGTTCGCTTTCTTCCGGTGTGATTAAGTCATCGGAGTCCATGGGGAGGGCGTTCATTTCTTTGAAGGCGGTGTTTAGTAGCCTGAGGATTATCTGGCGGGATTCTCGAAAGGTGACTTTATGGCAGCGGGGCATTTTTAGTGAGATAGTTTATTTAACTGGAGGTGGATGGTTTATTTATGGTTCATCCTTCTCGGAAGAAGACTGGTGAAAGGAGGTGACGGTGGAGGCGGCGGTTGGGAATGGTGGTGAAGGAGCCCGCGAAGACGGTCTTCTATATATCTTGTTCCGTGAAAGAGAAGTAGTAGACGAAGGGATTATATTGGCCTTCCTCTAGGTGAACTATGATACCGAGAAGAATACACTGTCAATGCAAGCGAATAGAACATCCCTTTCTCTCAAAGGGGCACAGACGAGGAGGTTGCAAAATACAACACGACTAAACCGCGTTGTCGCAATCGGCGTCTGAAATTCTTCAAAACCTTCGACGACTCGATGAATCGATTCCTCCAGCGCGAAAGAGAACATCTGCTCAACCATCATTGACTACCCTCGCCAACCCGGCGATAAAGCCCCCACGATGGCCGCAGAATTGACCCCCCGGCGGTCAATCACCGACCCTTCGCCCTCCCTCTCACCCTTCACCCGCGCCCTCCTAGTACGTCCTAACTCCCATATCCACGATCCGATATTTATGTATAGAAACGATATACTAACAAGGGAATTTCCCGCAAGGCAGGCGCGGTAGCCGGTTTAACAGTTGACCTAACCCTCTTCCCACTCGACACCCTAAAAACCCGTCTCCAATCCTCCAGCGGCTTCATCGCCTCCGGCGGCTTCCGTAACCTCTACCGCGGCATCGGTTCCGTCTTTCTAGGCTCTGCTCCCTCCGCCGCCCTCTTCTTCGTAACTTACGAATCGATTAAATCTTCGTCATTCACGAGAACCCACCTCGGTGGGAAAGATTCATCTTCGGCTAGTATGCTCGCTGCTACTGGTGGGGAAATCGCAGCGTGTACGGTTCGAGTCCCCGTGGAGGTTGTAAAGCAGCGGGCTCAGGCTACCGGTGCGGGAGGGAGTTGGGGGAGTGTTAGACATGTTGTCGGGTTGGGGAGGGGTAGAGGGTTGTGGGGTGTTTGGAGGGAGTTGTATAGAGGGTACGGGGTGACGATTATGAGAGAGATCCCGTTTACGGTTATTCAATTCCCGTTATGGGAGTGGTTGAAGAGGGAGACTGTTGTATGGAGAGGCGGTGGTGGGGTGAACGGGCGAGGGGCTAGCGGGGCTGAAAGTGCAGTTTGTGGGAGTATTGCTGGCGGTGTCGCGGCGGCGTTGACGACGCCGTTGGACGTGTTGAAGACACGGATGATGCTTTCTGAGAAGGTACGGTGAACTGTCTTAACGAGGTTGTAAAGTCAATTGGCTAATATTCTGAATAGAGCGTTTCCATGGCGGCGATGTTGGGGAAAATAATACGGGAGGAGGGAGCTGGGAAATTATTGAGCGGGATTGGGCCGAGAGTGATGTGGATTAGCGCGGGAGGAGCGGTGTTTTTAGGCGCATATACGGGAGCAGCGAACGCTCTCTCGGAGTTATGATAATATCCAAACCATTCGGAGTGTACATAGTTTAGTTTCATCATATTTTCAATATATGTTTATAAACAAGTAATAATCTAAGGTTTTCTTAGATCACTAGAGATATTCATATACACAAGGTCCTACATAATTTTCATAAATATCTAGTTCGGTTACATACAAACTTGTTTAATACATCGTCAATATCAGTTTACTCTTTGATAAACTTTCAATTTTATAACTATATTACCTGTAGTATACATATAAAAGTATTATTACCTGTTTCGACCCCTGAACCTGCATCTTCGTGCATATAAGAACGGTGATAACTTCTATAATATGGTTTCAAATCTCAACCCCTTTCAGCACAAAACTATTAAATTTTCTTTTAAAAAAGAAGGTTTGGTAGTTTTGTACTGAAAGGGATTAAAATTTGAGGTTAAATTACGGAAGTTATTGTATCTTTTATATGTACGAAGATACAAGTTCAGGGGTCGAGACAGTTAACGATGCTTTCGTAGATACAATACCCGTGAATATATGTTCATTCAGATCGAAGGATCAGATGTATCGATTCTATATAGGATAAGATATCATCTACCGCTTCTTGCCAGCTGCGAACTTTTCATGCCATTTCTTTTTCTTGCTAGCGGCTGTCGATGATTCAGCACCGGCTACGGCTGTTCCGTGAACGTATCGTACGACGCCTAATGCGGATTGAGTATAAAACCCATCCAACATTTTGACATCGACAAGATCCGTACAATCAGCCGGTAGGTTCTCCTTCCACATCCTCATAAACTCCGACTCGCTGAAAGATTTACTGGGATTGGCTATTAATATCTGCTTCCCGACCCATTTAGCGGCATGCGGAGCGTTGAAGCAATATGCTATATAAACCATCAGCGTACTTCTTTAGATATGCAAAATTATGTAGACGTACCTAAGCTCCCATCGGTCAGTTTTTTGGCCTCCCAACTCCCCCTTACAACAGCTCTAACTGCATCTATCGGCCAGTCTTCTAACTCCCCGTCCTGCTGAACCGCTTCCGTGATCTCACTTATATCCACGCCTTCATTTCTCCATTCAGTACCACTCCCTGAAGCAGCATACATGATATTTATAACGCTGTTGAATATCTGTATCGCGGAGGTGGGAGATAATCGTACACCCCAGTTCTCAATCTCGAAACAGGTGGCATCAATCCAACCCTGCGCAAACTCGGCGTCCGAAACAGGAGTATCGAACAGTATCTGTGCTTTAGAAGGGGCGTCTGTTGGACGTATGGGTGGGGTTTCTGGGGACGTGTATTCGGTGAGGAGGGCTTGGAGTAAGAGTTCGGTATTTGGTTTCGAAGGCAGGAGCTCGAGGTGAGACGCGCAGGTGGAAGAGACTAGGACTCCGGGTCTAGGAGGTGGAGGGATAGTATCCGACATTTCGGTATCGGAACCTTCGTCATCTTGTGGATCGGATATTGTGGGTATTAAGACGGGTTTTAAGATGAAGATTGAATTTGAGGAATGGACGGAGCGGATGTTGTATGTCTCCGTCGCGGTGGTTAGGACAGCGAAGGGTTGCGGATGGGTGGTGGTAGATGATGTGCCGGCATCAGTGGGTATTGCGGGAGATGCTTTAATTTTTAAACTATAGTGTCAGCGCGTCAGTTGTGAAGGTATATATCGCAATGGATAGGACCAATTACACTGGCGATGAAGATTTGAAAGTCGAGTTTTCAATGAGAGAGAGGAGGGAAGGAGGGAGTTCGAGAAGACGAACGGGCGATTGCTCGTGTGCGAATGCGAGAGGGATAGCTTTGCTTCCGTCCTGTGTCGACATGGTGATGCTGTAGTATCTGCTTGGTGGTGTTCGTGATAGTGATATCTGCCCCGCGTTGTGGTTGACGTTCGACGCGTTTGTCACACGTCCGAGGAGGGCCCCGGGGAGACAGCCCCGGAGTCTTCCCGGGATTTATGTGCACGGTGCGACTCGGGGCCGTTCCTTCCTGTCGAATTCCTTCGACACAGATGCATCAGAGCTCCGACAAAGCTGCCTGACGGTGTCGACTATTCGCCAGGACTGAAATGGTCTTAGATGACGGACTTCCCAGTCCATGTACGTCATGTAACGGATTTAACATTGTTTCTGCACTACCGGAGTCGACTGCATGTCGACATGGTCCTGCGTTCCCTGCAGACTATCCTACAGAGCCAGCAAGCGCCCCTATAGATATATCTAGATACTTCAACATCTAGATCGGACCTCCCTCATATTATACGGTCCTTAGTGTTCCGGTTATGATAAGGCTTTCGCGTTCGCATTTTCGATTAATTGATCGAGTCCGGTCCAGGTCCGGTCGTCCTTTCCTTCCAGGAATTAGCGAAAGCAGTCCGACGGCCTTCCATACCTTTTCTCATTGGATCATGTGGTCTATTTATAATACGCAGGCTCCCTTATGACTACTCGCCCGGCCTAGTCTTAAATTCCAGAGTTGAGTTTATATCAGGCCCGAACCGGACTCCAAGACCAGACGAAGGAAGGCCGCAGTCGTTATCAACCATATCGTCCAATGATACCACGCGGATCCAGCATAATGTTTTATCCTCGCTGCATGCAAGCTGCGTGCCAGCATGGTATTTAAAGGTGTTGTCCGTCCGATTTTCCCTGCAAAATTGTCGTCAGGTACGCCGGCGCACCGACCGTACTCTTCAAGACCGTCCTTCCCGTCCTTTCCAACTCCTGCTGTATTTATATTTAAGCATCGTTCCGATCATATGCAAAATCAGACCGTGGAGTTTTTTTCAATAAGGGAAGTTGTATAAATAGAGCATCTCCCCTCCCGCTTGTAGAGATTTCTTTCTCCTCCGTCCGAACACCTCTTCCCTCTTTTCTATATAATCTGCCATTCCCGCATCTTCTCTGTGGGACTAAGTTTCGAGTACTGGTACTCCAAACTATAAAGACTATATACCTAAAACTAGCAACTCTTTTGAAAAGGCCCCCCAAATCTTTTAAGATATATCAACCTTGAATTCATTTATACCTTTTCCCTACCCATCCTTTAATCTTAATCCCTTCCGCCACAAGTCTGATAGCCATTAATAAATCCACAATGGCACCCCATAGAATCCCATTCACCAACCGCGTCGTCAGCTTCAGTATCAAGAAGCATAGGCCTCGCACACAAGAGCAAGACACTCATGCATATGTACGACCAACTGTTGTTATCCCCCCTAATAATAATATATCCCCCATAGTCAGGGAGAACAGTCTCCCGCAAACCCCACGAACATGGGGTACACCCATCCAACCAACTCGAATCCCCGCTGAGGTGGCAGACATCTATGACCCCGTCCGTCCGGTTGAAGTACCTGCTACTACTGCGAAGGGATACACCGCTATCCAACCGGATAACACTCATGCGCAACCGGATAGCCAACCCCTTCCAAACAATTCCCACATCTACGACCACGCGCTGAGATTGTTAAGAAGCTATGATACAGTAAGGCTTACTTCCGTCCGTCCTAATACAATTTTTGACAGAAGCCATGACTAAAGCCGCCTATAGGTCATCGTGATCGATGATTCGACCACCATGATTTCTAGCGGTTACCATCACACCGCCTACCAGCTTCTCCAAGAAATAATCCCCACCGCGAAGCAATACGGCCGCGAAAGCCTTGTGAGAACTTACTTCATGAGCGACGGCACTCAATCAACGCCTATCAAAAACATATCGGAAGAGTACTATCGTACCATATCCGACGGTCGTGGATCCATGTGTGCTGTGTTGGAAAGAATCATGAATCGTTATGTCACTAGATTAGAACCCGATTCCACTATCAATGACGCATTGGGGTTGAATGTTATTATTATAACTGATGGGTTGGAATCTGATACTACGGCTGTGTGGAATCACCTTGCGGCTGTTAGCAGACGATTGGATGCGAAGGGCATCGGGCAGAATATGGTGGGCGTGCAGTTTGTGCAGTTGGGGAGTCATCCTGCTGCCACCAGGTTTTTGGACAGGTTAGATAATGAGTTGCCCGGGCGGTAAGTCTTTTGCCTTATTCTGAAAAGCGAAAGGCCTAGGATGGTTCTTTTGTAGGAGTTGGGGAAAGTTTGTGATGGTTGCTGATTTTGGGACATAGGGATATCGTTGATACTATTCAATTTCACTCGTCGATGGCCTTGACCGAGTGGCTCATTGCTAAGATTTTAGTCGGAGGGGTTAACAAGACACTCGATGAGACTTGAAGACTACTTTAACCTCAAATTAACGTTTCTTTTAGTTGAATTTTAGACAAATTTGTCGTCTCAGTTTCAATACTATGGTATTAACTATGTATGTGGTAGACATATTCCTGTTGGGACCAAGGTGGGTGTGATGATCATATCAAAAGCAGCGTCATATAAACGCCAAAAGAAGCAGTATATTCGAGAGCCATGATCATTGGGATTAACAGCTGGGAGGTTGAATCTGTACCCTATTTGAAGATAAGATATCTCCAAGACCCACAAAATGTATTCCTCAGCGCGCTGTGGCGCACTTGGTATTCTTGGCAACCCTCGACATTCTAAATATAAAACCAATTTTGGTTCTGATCCTGAATCCCTCGAGCTATCGTTCTTCGTATCTCGGGAGTCTTTTCCCGTGGAAAATAACCAATCGGCGAGACGCGCACTTCGGGATAAAGGTGGCGTAAGCCTTCGTTTAGCAGCTCATAGCAGTCATTCAATTCGGACTGCCATATTTTCGGCTCAGAGAAGCCGAATAAAGGTAGTGGCGCCGGCAGAGACCCCTCCTCTAGCTTTCAGGCAAAACATTGAGAACGCCCTTTTTAAGCTGAAGCTCAGCTCTCTCCAGCCTGTAGGGAGGGAATCTATGGTTTCATGGGTCTTTATCTTGTCTGGGCTTTGAGAATTGAGACTCGATAAAGCTTCGTTGAATGAAGCTCACCTGATATCACCCCACATTCCCCTGTGCGCGCAAGCGATATCAACGTCGGTTACGCATATAGGAAAAAGCGGCGTGATATGTCTTAACTTCGAAGAGAGGTCAGGTCCAAACTGGATACGCCTCTTCTGCAATCTGCTCACCTCTCGTCAGTTTGCATGTGGGTTAGTCTTCAATAATGCAGGTAGCCGGTATAGCGAAAAATGCGAAGCAGGGTCTTGGCCAGAACTAAGTCTCTGTGTGCCTATCATCATTTACTGTTAAAAACCCAAGAAGCTCTATAAATACCGAGAGGATTCGCGAATATTCGCCTACAAGCATCCTCCCGCAAGTCATAATCTGAATATCCATACCGAACAATCCCCCATTGAAAAATCAAATTGTTTGAATTTTTCTTCTCATTGGTATTTCTCATCTTTGCCTCTCGTTCTTTTAAAACCTTACCACTTTCTTGAAAATATATCTTATCACGATAAAGCCATGAATTTCCCACAAGTAGCTTGCTGGATGCAGCACAACATGGACCTCATTGGCGATTTACCAATGAACGAATGCCTTGTTCTCCCAGGCAGCCACGACGCTGGAATGTATAAGTCGCGGTACAATACCCCATGGGCCAAAGATAACGTTGTCAGAACTCAAAGCAAAGATATACGCGGGCAACTTGACCTGGGAGCTCGTTGGTTTGATATCCGTCCCATGTATCGACATCAAGATAATACTTGGTACTGTGGTCATTATAGCTCCGTTGAATTCCTTGGCACGATGGGGAAGATAAATCACCCTTTTGTTGACCTTCCAGATCATTGGCAGGGAGCCTGTGGAGCCAAGGTTAGCGAGGTCATTGAGCAGGTCAAGTCTTTTCTACAGTTAAACCCGGAGTTGGTCGTGCTTCGGATAACGCATATTCTAAAGACCTGGGACGGCGCCACAGTTAGTCCCAGCAATCAAAAAGACCTGATGGAGCTTTTCATCAACGGGCTGAAGCCTTACCTTTATCAAACGCCAGACGGAAGACCGGAAGGCAATATTCAGAAAAAGACCCTTCGACAACTTATCGGTGACCGGAGAGGAAAGGTTGTCCTGACCACGGTACCGTACGACGGGCAAGGTGTAGACCAAGGAGTACTTGATTCATTTCCAGCCTCGCAAACAAAATTCGAGGTTCGAAGAATCTCCGCCAACGTTACGTTGACGAACCTACAGAATGTCGTGGGATCAGGCATAATCGGTCACTCGAATGATGTACAATCTAGCGAGTTTCCATATGCGGCGCAGAGAATATTCAAGGAGGCTTCAGCTAACCCAGAGGAATGCACCGTGTTCGAAGTCGATAACATTTCCAACGTGGCGCCTCTGACTATCTGCCTTGCTATGACTTTAGCGAGACGGATGGCCACCAAGGCTCCGGATTGCGATATTCCTGTTGTCGTTTTCGGTGCCAAAGCGATAACCAACACGAATGTGCTGGATAGGGTGCGTGACAAAATCAAGACCTGCGGCAAGATGTATATCCAAGCCAATGCCCAATCCATGGGTGAGGACTCCTTGCCAGGAGAGAGGAAGTGCGTCGTGGCGTGTGCTGTCGAACGGAAGCCCTCGGGGGGCCGCGAGCCTTTCATCCGCTGTCGGTTTTCCTGGGAAGACGACTACTTGGATTTTTCGATGGATCTCCTTACCACTAGTTAGACGATGACTTCAAAGTTTGGGTTCACGTTTGGAATAGAAATATCGGTATGGTCAGGTCAGCTTACCTCAAGAAAGTTTATGGTATTTTATGTACTAAAGATATCTATCGATATCTATCTCTTAGTGTCAGAGCATTGATATTGATCAAAATGTTGAATTCATTTGTTCCGTAAAGTACAAGTGAGGAGATTCCTTGCGCATGCGAGTCTAGAACAGTCTCTTGAGATGATAAATAAACTGTCTTCATAGAGATTAGAGGTCTGGTTACCACATAAACGAGCGTCGTGGTGCATCCAGCACGTGAGACCTGAGTTTGCGCCCAAAAAAAGGGGGTTATTGTTGATGTATCATAATTCCGATTCGTCGGCAACATAGACTCAAGAATTGATACACTCGTTAGCCAACGGTTGATACTTACCCTTCTTACCGGAGACCCATGAGTCGGGGGATGCCGCACATACTTTTGCAATGGTCGGTTTCATTCGTCCCCAGCTTCTCTGGCCAGAGACATCGACGAAGTAGATGCCTGCGCGTCCCTGGTTGTGTTTGTTTGCTGCCTCGGATGTTCACTGGCCAGATCCTGCGCAGGACGGAGTCGCAGCCAATCAGAGGTACCCGGGTTGGCGGATTCGGATTCTGTTTACCAAAGGTGCATCTTGGCAGGAATCCACTAGGATTGGACCGCTCCATTGGTCTGTTGTTGACGGCGTCAGTCTTCCTAGGTTGGTCCCTGTTCCGGTTTGTGCGATGAGGCTGTACAGGTGTGCCCCTCTGCCTTTCAATGGCAACGTCCTACTAAATTTATATGGCTTTATGGGACGGCGACAGAAGGAAGCCTGATTCTTACAGTCAACTCTAGCGTCCTCTCGTTGCACAAGCTGTTTATAAACCTTTGGTTTAGGCTGGTCAGTCTCGGGATTCCAACATCTCTATAACAGACGAGCTTCCTTAATCTATTTCATATATTTCGGTTAACACTCGACCCCTTAGCTACCTTTACCAGCCTCCCAAACCAACAATTACTACTAATTAGATTTAATGTTAATATAATTACCCGAATCCTCGGGATGTCGAGTTGCGCACAGTGTCGGATTTCGGATCGGAAGAAGAGGGTATGATTTCAACCTTACGAAGTGGCGTACATCGCCGCAAGCCCGTAGCTCTACGAAATATAGATATGCACATCTTCTAACAGGAATTTGGAAAATTTAGTGTACACCTATCGACAGGCAATGGCCGGATATATGCGACTATTGTCTAAAGCTTGGGTTCCAATGCTCCCAGTTTATGAATAAGCAAGAATTTGACAGCCTCTCAGAAGCCGATATTCTTGCCTTTGGAGCGAAGATCCGGTCGAGATCAGAACAAGAAATGTCTAGAAAACCCCCTCGAAGCCAAACGGCAGCGGCTTTAGGCTAATTTATTCTTGAATTTTAGAATCGCGGAGTTGGATTGCCTGTTGTACCTCAAGGAAGAGGTTCTCGAGATTGAAAGCTGGAAAGACCGTCATGCAGAGATTCTGTCAGAGAACGAAGACTTCCTCAAACACATCAAAGAAAGCATTCGGTGGGCTGGTAGCCAAATCATCAAGCGGATCGACTCGCTCCAGGTTGAGGTAGAAAAGACTATCCGCAAACTTGTCACTTCGAATGATCATGCCAAGGCATACGTTCTGGCAAACGTATATTTCGGACGCGTCGGTTACTCCAGCGAAGATATCGGAAGAGACTATACTCAAACCTCGAACCGATTGATTCAAGCACAACTTGATCGCTCAAATGGTTTGTCGTTTCGCTGGCTAAAGGGGCTAGTTGCATTAGGATCTCTACGTCCACATGACTGGCCGGGTCGCAGGTCTCTAAAAATCGATCTGGATGTCAAAATCATAGACCACCTTTACAAAACGTTGAAGGAAGTGGCAATCAATTGTGCTATCGAGTCATCCGGGCAGAGCTGTTCAATCTGCATAGAGGGTCATTGCCCTAAACTTAGCATATTCGAAAGGATATCGCCGATATTCTTTAACATCATGCGTCTGGGAGAGGATATCGTTCCTAATTTATCTGACTGGTTGAAGATTTCCGCTAAGTATGGGATATCGGACACCAGTCGATATGACAAGGAGAGTGCACTACATGCGGCAGTAGCCACAGAGAACCCCGCGATCGTTAAGTTGGTGTTGTCAGCTATCAAATCTTGCAGGCCAAATGCAGTCCTCCACGAGAGATCTTTGTACGGGCGCACTGCATTACAGGAAGCAATAATCACAAACAGACCTTGGATTGTTGAAACCATTGTTTCGTTCTTTGATCAGTGGACCATATCAGAACCATTATCTTCAGGGAAATTGAAACTATGCTCAAATGGCGAGCAGGTTCTGGTCAATGCTGGCATCTCGACCGATCCACCATTTGGATTTAGCTCGTTCATGTTGGCCTTGATATATGGAAACCAGGCCATCATAGATTATTTCGCCAAAGCCCGGGAAAGCTGGAAGACTGCAAGTATGAATTTTCTAGGACAAGCTCTTGCAACCTCCATTCCTCGAGATTACATTTCCCGCCCAGAAACCAGGAGCATTCAGTTTGGACCACTACATGTTGCAGGCATGACATATCAATTCAATACCTTTGTTGATATTGCAAAATCTCAGAAACACTCTGTCAGCACTATGTGGTCTATCTTGGTTGTTGCAGTACTCAGAAACAATGATAGCTTCCTCCAGGTTATTGAGGATATCTCTTTATCTCCTTCGCAGCTTTACGAGTCTGCAGTATATATCCAAGAGCATGGTAGTAAACTCATTAGGG
Organism: Dactylellina leptospora; assembly: GCA_036971365.1. Classification (NCBI taxonomy): domain Eukaryota; kingdom Fungi; phylum Ascomycota; class Orbiliomycetes; order Orbiliales; family Orbiliaceae; genus Dactylellina; species Dactylellina leptospora. The sequence continues at coordinate 411,225 of JAJTUC010000013.1, read as the reverse complement.
ACAGTTACGACTCTATGATCGATCGTATCTTGCATAAGATTCCCTTTGGTTTTGATATGCATTTTAGGTTGCGTACAAATCGACTAAGAACAAAGCAGTCAGCTACTCCGCCGCCGCCGGGAGAGTACAATATCAGCAGGCGGCCGCCTCCTAATATAGTTCTAGAATTTGACGAAGGTAAGCATATGTACTTGGTTCCCATGACCCTAGGTTTACATACCCTTGTCACTATGGAGAAGCTTCTCCATAGTGACAGACCTTCGAAGGTCCATGCTAAACAATCTTGAATTTCAGGCGATGGAGAGAATGCAACGTCCGTTGGAACGGCCCTCCTTGTGACTGAAGACCGTAATTTCGACGCCCTACCGTCCTCACCATTTGAGCAGCCCCCGCCGTCGCCCAAAACAGTACCCGATCTCCGACCGTTTGAAACACCCAAAAGCACAGAAAGAATACGTCGAGGATCCGAATCAATCTACACAATAATTTCGAATACATCGAAGACGTCCTCATCCCGAGATAGCTTATACTCGGTCGCTGGGTTCGCATTTCTACGACATAGCAGGAAGAGTTTGAGGAAAAGCAACTCGGGGGCTTTTACGGTTGAAGATGCCATGGAGATTGATGAAAGAACCGAGGATAACGGGGCTTCGATTCTGGATACATACTCGCTGCCCGCTATAGAGTTCACCTCTAAAAGGTCCCCTATCATTCATATGTTCTGAGCAGCATTCTGGTAGGAGTTGGATAATCCGGGAAGTTCTAGTTCGTGGCTCCTCTTGAAGGCTGGAAGCATTATCCCTTGCACAAGATTTAGGTGTTTTAGGCAATATATTGATTTCTACCATTTAGTCTCTATTCTAGACTAGCATAATCGATTTTGCTGAGTGCTCTAACCGTCGACGCGAGGCTTGATGGCTGCTTTTGTGCATTTTCTCGGGTAAAAAGTTGTCTTTGCGATAAATGGCTAGGGAACTTTAAAGACAGCGGAGGCATGAATTTAACGACGGCAAGTTCTCTATGATGCGACTTACCCACGCGTCGTTTAGGGTCCGACGTAATTACGCCACGATCTGAGATCCGCTAGCGCAAGAGATGCCAATTTCGTATCCCACGCTTGACTAAATTGTTCAGACTTAAGACTATAAAATACATGCTAAACGCGTTAGCCCCACTATTAAGTTTCGAGGATACCCTGATAGAGTTTAGTACCAACAACGGAAAGACCAGTGCGGGGCGTAGCGTTGACAGGCCACCAACCTCCAAAACAACAAGGAAGTTCCTGCAACAGCGGGTTTCTTGCAACGCAACCAATTGTTCGCAAGAAATCTTGCAAGATTACACCCATAGCTCTGAGATTGGATATATTTCGGTTGGATTTGGTCTTGAAATCGGGAACTCTTACAGAAACTCTTATCTGATTTTCCTACGCCACGTTGTCTCGTTCCCAGCCTTTCCAATGCGAATGCAGGGTATGCCACAAGTTTCTACACAAATATGCACCCTAGAATCTGGACCGGGCAACCTCAAATCAAATTCAAGGGAAGCGCCTGTTTAAATAAGCGCCGGCCAGTGATACGCAGAAATAGGTTAAATCATGATAGTTAGCCCCTAGAGCTCTGAGAATATTTGATCGTCATACGTGATAAAAAGCCTAGGTGCTTACTGGGAACAAATTAATGTAGAAAGAGTGAGACCTGTAAACGATTCTCATGAGAATGCCGCTATCAATAGGCGCTTCAACACAACTGGGCGGGGCCGCACGAGGTACTTCCGACAAATGGCCAATTGGGCGTAAAAAACTTTCTCCTGGCGACCATTTCTTCCAAGGAAAAAGGGTAAAGGTTTTTAACGTGATTGCGTCCCAAGAGGGTGCAATTTAAAGTTTTTGATATCCACAAAGGTCTGTTCGCGGCTGATGCACTCGCAAACTCGGGTTACACACGACGGCGACGTACCTGCTTTTTCTCCTAGCTTGTAGGCTCGAAGAGAAGAAAGTTGCAGGTCAGCTGGAATAAGCGGTTCCTGACACGAGCTAACGTTTCACGCCACTCCGAATTTGAATGCCGCTATTATGCATTATTAGTACCCATGGTGCCTGAAGTTATGCAGGCGGTGAGGATCCGGACCGTGGTTTTCCGTTTACCCCCTCGAACTTTCGGTTGAAGATTGGCACAGAAAAATTGACATCACTAATTTGAATGAGTGAAGTCATCTTGGAGGGTTTGTTTGGATAGAAGGCCACAGCCGTTCACGCGTGAGGGTATCTTGAAATATATAGTATATTTTTTGCGATAGGGTTCTGAAGGCAATGCGTGACGTGATGTGCTATCTAGCCGTGGATAGAAGCCTCCGATCTCGGGATCGCTCGCTTGCCTTTGCGTATGAACTTCTCACAAGCTAGACAGAAATGTGAAACTGATGAACGCTGACTGACCAAGAACCCGCTATGGCGGCTCCTCACTCCTAATATTTATTGTCCACAAGTTGCAGTGTGCATTTAATCAAGTCATGCAAGCCAGACGTACAGTATCGCTGGCGGTTAAGGTATGCATATATTTCGTCCCTAAAAAAAGACGAACATGAAAGAAATAAACGAACAAATAATTTGACGAGCACGGCAAATTTACCGGCCCTATCAAGAGAGTCAGGGCCAATGGTATAGGGGATGCAAAAGCGATCCATGGAAGTGGGACTCAAAAAGGTGGTATGCTACCGGCCGTAGGCCGCAAATCTTTTATTTTGAAAGCATTCGAGAAGCGGCAAAGCATAGTCGCAATGAAGCTCCAAAGCGTCTCTAAGGCCCCAGAGGCTCTTTCGCGAGAATATTAAATGTGTAGTTCCTTGAATCAGCCAACTAGGTCCTGGTGTATTTAAATACACCAAAGGCTTCCACGTATGCACTTAGCGGTGGTTCTCACATCGAGCTCAATGTTTCGATTTTTGGACCGCTCGCCACCTTGTTATCACTGGCACATAATCCTATTCATACACCACCCCGGGTACACCCTACTTCCGGCACCCTACTTCCGGCACCCTTTCTCTTTTTTTTTTCCCACGATGCCGACCCAATAATTTGCTCTCCCGCCCCATAATTATCTGTTGTATACTTAAGAGCAGAACGCTCTAGAATACTGGCTAGGCACTCGATCTTCTAATTCCTGGACGACTCCCGAACGGTCTTTTGACGAGAAAATGACGCGTATAGCCTTATTACTTCCGGACTACCACTTTATATCGCTGAATCAGATTTGTTCCTATTATCACAAACCGAAAATACCACAGTCCGACGCTATTCAGTTACAGTCCTCTGCCAGAAGATACTACTCATGGGAGATTAGTTGTAGATCCCTAGAGCATCTCACAATCAGCGATTGGACTTGACGCAATACGGGGATGGGGCAGCATTTCTCATAACCCTCTCTCTCTTTCTTTTCATTTTCTCCTATCTACCCCCCGAAGATTCAACACTAATATCCAGAGTCATTCTGGTCTGGAATCCACACTCTGCCAACGAAGGACGAACATCGAGGCTATTTTCGGCCCACCGGGGGCTTCAAGACAATGGGATTTTCTGGCGAAGAGTACCAACTTTGTGTTTCGACATCAACGGGATGGATCTTAGCCGCATGGGTGACGCAGTAATCGTAGTTGTAAAGCATAGGATAACGAAAGATAACCCCGGACATACGCGTATGGATGATTCGGCAACCCGTATGCATACGTTCCTATCAAATCACTTATGCCAATAAGAACTCGCCTCTCCGATGCGGTACCACTCGCGAGCTCGGAACCATCCAGGCGTAAACAATATAACTGCAAGGGAAATAATCCGTGTGTCACGTTACAAACTTTGTATGCATGACCGCCTCCACCTAGATAAACGTCTATACTTGATATCGGTTGATCGATGTTCACTAAGCTTTCGCTTGCGCCTCCCGTATCCCCATTTCTCTGCGCCTTTCTCGACACATGACAGACACAAGCCCGATCAAAGTATTGTTTCTTGTGTGTTCCCAACGAAAAAATACTATGTACATTAGACGCCCGACCAAGATGAGAATCTTCAGACTTTTGTTTCTAGCCTGACACTAAGGGATATTTTCGAGAAAGAAGGATACCATGTACTCACGGAAAATTTCCATTGGGTGTATAGTTTAGACAAAACTGCAGTTAGATATCTCCCGTCTTACCAGCCAATTTCTAGGATACTCATTTCACTTGGTCGACGCTCTTGATACCTTTCTGTTCCAATATTCCTCAGTCTGACCAATAGGCCACTGGGACGCTTTTCTAGTATTCTGCGAGAATTGCTTTTCGTAAGATTGCTATTGCCAGGCAAGGCCAAAACAATTGCTAGGCAACATATTCCACGATACGGATATTCGAAGGACTTATTGATCCACACATGTGCAAGTGGCAAGAGATCCCAATCAACGAAGAATGGATCTATCCACAATGCTAAGATCCAGGAAAACTCTTGCTTTCAAAGCCGTCAGTCCCGTCTCAATTGGTCTGCGCTGCACAAAAAGCACTAGCACGTGAGGTCGTGCCCTGGTGACCTCGAAAACGGGGCGATTCCCTGCTTTCGGATTTCTATAATACTTCTTCATGAATGAATGCATTATTGTCCTCGTGTTCGAAACTGAAGCATACAAGCCTACAGGAATCTGGAAAATAGGAGCACTGTTCTGGCTGACCGACAAGGCTTTTTCCCTGATGTATAGATTATCTCTGAATGATAACTCCCAAGTCCTTCCGCGCCATGATTCAGTAAGTCTCATATATCCCGTGCTGATGTTCTCAAATCATTTTGACCCTCCCGGTCACTTTGAGGGGCCGCCCCAAAATAATAAAAGTAAATATTACTTTCATGGCAAGTTCTGCGCCAGCTGGCAGACTATAAAAAGGGGGACTGTTCGCTGGATTTCTGAGAATGGTTCTTCTCAAGCTCCTCCTGTCAAGTAGCTAACGGGTATTTCTCTGCAGTGTTCGCTATCATTTATTCCACCCTACTCTCTTCTCATTATTCTCCCTTCACTTCCCAAGCTATCATATAGAAAATGGCGAATCTCGGGAGCACCTATTTGCAGCAGCTCACGTCTGCACAATACGATCATCTGTCCCGTACAGAAGACCAGCAGCCTGCGGCGGAGGATAGTCCAAGTCCTTTGCAGGGTCGGGTCCCAAATCAGAATCCGCCACCTTCTAGAGGATCCGCCGTGTCGCACCAGCCGGCGTCTACAGTACCGTCGAACCCTACGCCGACCCCGACTACAAAGTCTCAGGGGAGTCAGCCAACTTCCTCTGGTTCTTCACCCGATCCCACCCCTGAGACTGATTAAAACACCGGCGAAAAATTCTATCAAAGTTTACTTGTCACGTTAAGTAGTAAGTGCAACTTTAATGTAGTCCCAGCAAGTTCAAGATTTTAAATTACCTACGACTGACTTTGAATTTAGGCCATGGACAAAACGACCGCAAAGGAGTTTCTGATTCCGAAGATTAACTCTCAGCTCCCCGGCTTTCTTCTAGTGTCATTTACCTGTTCCCGTCAAAGGTTCCTTGATACTCTCAACTAAAATTTACTTCGCAAGACAACTTTAATAGTAGACTATTATCGCGATTCATCAAGTTTTATTTTGCGCCTCTTTATGATATCCAGCCAGTTAGTTGCAACTGAGAACCTCCGAGTTTGACAAAATCACACGGCCCTTCTTATCAAATTCTCTCACTGTTGGAAACTTTCTTGTCTATTACAGCTTGCATGTATCTAAATAATTTATATATTTTACAGCCGCGATATTGTATGAATCTATAATGTGACATTTGAATTCATTGAGATGATGGGTACATCGCTAGAAGCGCGCTTTCAACGTGTTTTTCTCTATTAACAAAAATACCGTCAAATTAGTATCTGGTAAACTAAAAACCGCAGTTTTTGGTAGACACGACTTTTTCAAGAAATTCCCGTCTGACTCATTCCCAGCCTGGGATACCGAACCTCGCGAAACCGATGTCCCGCTCTTCACGTGGGCGTTCGTGGATATCTGAAATCTATGGAGGGTTTTGTTTTCCATACATTGAAAGATCGAGCGAAGGCTGAGTATCGACTGATAGCTCTTCAACCAACTACGGTTGTCTCTGGACATGAATTCCAAGAAAATTGGGACTTGAAAATCTGGTGGATGATTCCTTCACCTGAATTTACTTGGTAAGAGACTTCACGGCAATAAAGATTGGGCCGGAGACCTCGTCGTCCAGTTGCGAAAAATCGGTTCGGGAAACTGTCCGGACTCCAATTTCGCGACCAGCTTTGTCGCGACCAACGAGAAGCGTTGTATCTCCCACACCTCCAATGTGTCCCCCGGCATAAGTGCATTCAAAAGACAACCCTATCCCAGTACCCAGGTAATGATACGATAAGAGAATTCTTGACTTGGTTGGCTAAAAAGGGGCACCACGGTGATCCTCCAAGGGATTGGTGAACAAGAGAAAAAAAGGCAGAGGCTGGGGAGTCACAGCGTTATTGGGAAAAAGGAATTTCCCAAGCTTGGCCTTGCAAGGAGACGGGAACTTTGGCAAGCCACGAATGTCACTCGCCAAACATATAACTCTGTCGAGATACTTCGAATTATCCTTCATATGACGAGAATTTTTTTGCCGACCCACTTCTCAGGGCGAGTTAGGCAAAACCAGCCTCACGATAACACGAGGTACACTCATAATACTTCCTATGTCTGTTGAGATTTTCCTTGCCCAATAAAGATCTTTAGATACAGAGCCGCGAATTGTAATATCTGAGGGAATTTACTGTTGGGAATTGGCCTTGTGAAACCTAAATTAGCCTCCACAACCGACTTTTAGGCTCCTAGACGAGCTATGCGTATAAAATTTAATAATTGGTCACGGCTTGGAGCTGACGTATCACGTTTCGTAGGCGAAAAATATATTTGCTCAAAAACATGTGGGCTCACTGCTTTTTCCTTGAATAGAATCAAGGATCCAAATGACATAGCACCATGACTTTCCGTCACACCACATCTATTGGCTATAGTTGCCCGACGTAAAGGGGCATTGCTAGGAGTTTTTGGTGTGACAAAATAAATTTTCGTGACGAAAACCAATCAGGGGTTTGGTATGGAGACTGCGCGAGCGAGTGTGCGGACACATCGAAAATTAGGGTTTCTGCGACACGGCAGAGCGCAACTTACTCAGAGCCCCTGAATTTTATCCCAAAAGCTATGAAGGATTGCAATGCTTCATAATCGAGTAAGTATTGCATCAGGAGCGGAATTCAAGTCGGAAAGGGCTCGAAAGACGCATTTGCAATTTCCAAATCTTTCTTCTCAACCTCTTCACTGGGATAATGGCAAATTAGAGTCAAGAAAGCATATTTCTTCTTTTGGTTTTTGAGCGTCGGCGGAAATTAGACGCTAACCTTGTTTTTATTCGAAGATGTCCAGTTGCGCACAATGTAGATTATCAAGTCGTAAGAAAAAGGTTCGAAACCCTGCCATCCAAGTACGTTATATTAGAAAGCAAAAGATATAGAAAGAAAACTAATGATTGCTATCACTTGAATCAGTGTTATCCTATAGATCGTAAATGGCCGGAAATATGCCAATATTGCGCAAAATATGGGTTCTGTTGCTCAAAGCCGATGAGCAGGAGAAAGTTTGCATCTCTTACTGAGAACCAGCTCGCGAGGTACAGGTCGAAAGTTCAGCAACGAACACCCGAAGAAATGTTGGTTGGTCCTATCTGATATTAAGGGGATGAGTAGATATATGCTAGAGTTTGAAGTTATATATATTAAAAATTGTCGTTTAGGATATCGGATTTGGATTGCCTATATTACTTAGAAAATGGATTTAAGGAGGCTATTCAGCTTATCTCGCAAGCCAGCCGCGCGACGCACAAAGTATGGATAGAGCAAAAGGGAGGTTTTACGGATGTGCTTGAGGGCAAAGCCAAACTCGTCCATCATCTAGAAGATTCAGTCAATGATGCTTCTAAAAGGGTTTCCCAGCTGATCACTGAGATTAAAGACGATAGTAGGATAGTGACGCAGCACTTAGCACAATCTGGACGAGCCGAGAAGGCGTTCTTGTTAACGAGCATGGGCTCCAACCTCATTAGTTACTCTCCGGGGGATATCGAAAATGACTATACAGTCCGCCCGTCGGAGATAAATCGCGCGTTACTAGATAAGTCAGTTGGTCTGAATTTTCGATGGTTGAAAGGTCTATTGATTGCACGATCAAACCCTATTCATAATCGGTCGCCTAAAGTCGACGAGAAGGATGTCAGAAAATTATACTGCACGCTAAAGAGAGTTATCGAGAGCTGCTACCGTGGGTTCAAGATCCCAGAGCCATGTCTAATCTGCGGAGGAAGGTCATGCTCTGTAAGATCCACTATCTTTGAAAGAGTATCGCCATTGTTTTTCACCGCCATTGCAATACCTGCCAAGTTTATGAGCGTTAGCTTTGTCGAATGGCTTAGTGTTGCATCAGAGTTCAAAATCATGGATCTATATAGGTACGATGGGGACACAGCGATTCACTTCGCTATACCGTACTGCGATACCGATAGCACCCTTATGAACCGACTTCTGACCGCGATTGAGTTCCATCGAGCCTCTGATGCACTATGGGGAACGCCGCTAGACGACCGCACGCCGCTTCAAAGAGCCATCCTATCAAGACGATGGGAAATAATGGAATCAATCGCATTATCACATGTCAAGACAAAAATGCCAGACTTCTTTGGAGAGGCTTCATATAATTTTCGTATACACTTAAGATCTCACTGCACACTGGCATCATATGATGTACATTATCTGGATTCGGAAGAAGAGAATACGATACCCAAATTCCGCCTCAGTTCATTGATGCTCTCTATGATGACAGCAGACCAGGATATAATCGATTTTTTTCTTAATGGCGATTCGATATGGATACAACCTAGCCCTACGTTACTCATATCCATAATAAGAGGAGTCTCCATGCACCATCCAGAGATATGCAAACTGCATCTGGAGCCGATTCATATCGCCGGTCTATTCGAAAATGACGCCCTGTTTGAACGGCTCTTCAGGCTGCAGACGGCAAATCCAAGCGCCCTTTGGTCTGTCTTGATAATCGCTGTTCTAAAGAACAATGAAAGTATCATTCAGTTGCTTGGCGACCTGAAGGTTACAGATAGCCAAATGGACGATTCGCGAAGTTTTCTCTCGAAATACGGAACTCGCCGTTTAGTAGAAGCGTACGATACCACCATGTTGAATCACTTCCCACATCGGTATTACCGGCGAAATGTACTTCTTACACCATACACTTCTTCTCTGGTGGTATTTGATGAGAATGATGAGAGTAATGAGATTGACGAAATGGACGGGGTGGTAGCAAGCAATCCACCCTCATTGTATGACTTTGGATCATCTGATTTGCTGCAGCCGCCGCTTGGATACTCTGGCTCAACTGGGTGGCAGGATTGGATGTCCCAGATATTCCCGCACAAGTCATTGGGTGAATATCTCGCAGATGACTATTACGATCGCGCGGGTCCTAGGACTGACCACGACGATATCTCCGAGGGACGTCCTTCGAAAATATTGTCGCTGCACCCGCCTCCAACCAGTGAGGAGCTCACATCATGGCGCAATGAGAAATTCCCATGCGGAACGTCATCTGTTTCTATGAGATCTTCCGGAAAAAGCATTTTCAGTCTTGGGGGTTTTTCATTTATAGCTTCGAAGTAAGGAGGCTTGAGATAGTCTTGCTCATAGTTATGGCAAATAAATCTAAGCTAAAAGACCTATATATTTCTCTGCATTCCTTATCTCTGGCTATGCAATAGACCAAACCTGTCTCCGATTTTCGTATCCACGCAATTCATTGGGGAATGGCGCATGGAGCCAGGCTATTTGACGGCCCTGGCGTAAGTTTTCTCAAATGAGCTAGAGAGATACCCATGTTTTACATTTGTAACTTTCAGCTATGCTTAGCTAAGACCATAGTTACCAGGCTGGAACTCAGCTGAGTTAAATAGGATACAAATCTTTATCTAGGAAGCGCTGATTCTCAATAACTCGTCCATTTATGTTAACAGATTTTGATAGGTACAGATAGATACCTCTGGTGGATTCGAAGAAGCGTCGCTAGGATTGCATGGCTGAATTTATACCCAATTTAATGGAAGACGCCTCAGGAGTTGAAACCTTTGGAGGAACTAAATGGAGTCTTACAGCACAGCCCCGGTCCAGACCAACCAATCAAAACTCATTGCGTCGATGTGGGCGCAGATTCAGCATGCCTATCCGCATTAAGCCGAAGCCCGTGAATTCGAATTCGTTCGCGCGTAAACCACGCGTTTTTACACCCGCAGGTCGCTGGACGCCCCTGGCTCCGCCAAGCTCGGAGGGTTGCGTCCCCGAGACTAGCATTTACACCAATACATTGATAGGGCAGTCCCTCCCATAGCTATGAATTTGCCTTCTATAAATATTTGTAGTTGCATTATATAGGATTTTTTAAATTATTGGCACGATAGTCTAAATATCATTCACCTTCTCCCTCACGAAAGTGAGATCGAACCTAATACAGAAAACTTACTCTACAACGACTGATACCACAGTATCCGGTTGATATATCTAGTGATTTTCTACTCCATTCCCTGGCTATAACCTAAATTTCAACATTTCCCATTACACCAGGAACCTGACTGGCTTTTCGCCACCACTATTGAACGAGATGTCAAGTTGCGCTCAGTGCAGGCTCTCTGATAGAAAAAAAAAGGTTTTTACTCGAATCCATAAACTTTTAATCTTACGAATAACGGGCTTGTAACTAATCGTCGAATTGACTCCTATAGTGTACGCCAGAACAGAGGCGATGGCCTGAACGTTGCGAATACTGCATTAAGTCGGGATTTCCATGCTCTCCTTTCATGACCAGGAAGGATCTAGCCCAACTTTCAGAGAAAGAGAAGACGGCATTACATGCAAAGAATCCTGCGCGCTCTTCCCAAGATATGTATGCTGTATTCCAGATGACATTCTAGCTCCTTTGTAAGACTTCTAACGTGAATTTAACATAGCATCGCAGAACTTGACTGCCTGCTCTATCTTGCGAGTATGCTAAGCGGCAGATCAGGGAATCAAACACATAAGTGGGCGTCTGGCGAAGACATGAAAACGCACGCCCATTCAGAAGAGGTTTTAGACGGGGTGTGGGATAGAACTATGAAGTTTATCGCATACGCTATACAGGACGCGGAAGTCGTCATGAGTCAGTTGGTAGCGACCGGAGACGCACCAAAAGCGTATCTGATCTCCAGCCTTTGTATGGGTAGGATAGCCTATACGGAAAAGGACATATGGCGAGATTACCAAATAAACACCCTACCTCAACAAGGCGATATTAACCCAGCCTTGCTGGATAAATCCTCGGGATTACTTTTTCGTTGGTTTCGAGGCATAGGCCGCGCAAATAAAGATAGAGATTACATCAGGCTTCACTCTCCGGTGGTCGAACCGGGAGATATTCAATATTTGTACGGAACACTGAAAAAGACTGCATATAAGCTCTCTTCGAGTTTATATTCGCCCGAAGATTGCGCAGTATGTGTAGGTGGCCGTTGCGTGGAGACCGCCATCTTCACCACGATCGCACCCTTGTTCTGCAGCGCTGTCCATCTTAACAACATGGGAGCTCGGAGTCTGTCTTATTGGATCAAAATCGCCCATGATTTCGATTTAAAAGAATACACGAGATATGATATCAATAACGCGGTTCGCATTGGTATAAGAAACAACGACTTGGCGATGACACATCGTGTCCTGGATGCTATCAAAACCTGCGAACCAAGCGAAAGTCGAAATATTTTGATGGTAACTTCGGCCCGAGGAGAATCCTTACTACACACCGCGGTGATTTCAGGTAACCTGCAGATGGTAAAGATAATACTAGAACTTGGAAGCCAATTTGGATATGGTGAATCAACCCTGGATTTTACAATCAGCGGCGATATTCTTTCTCCGTTGATCATCAAGGAACCAGTTGTGGTCCCATTAACACCAATAATGCTAGCAGTTCTGTACAAGCGCAAGGAAATAGTGGATTTTCTCGTTCTCAAAAGCTCGGAGTGGCAAAGAAATAGCTCATCGCTTTTATCGGTAATTGTTAAAGAGGATTTCATGTTTGATGAGAATTGGAAACTGAAGGACTTATTGTTGGCTCCAATTCATCTGGCTGGAATCACTGGACAGCATGATATATTTTTTAACATTCTGACACACCAGCTGGATATTAACTTGGAAAGTAACTTGGACAGTTGTTTCTGGGCCACTCTTTTAACAATAATTTTAAACTATAAAGAGGGCCTCATAGAGCTACTCAGGAAAGTGATATTCTTGGACAGTAGTTATCTTGATGTTGCTGGCAGTTTCATTAAAAAATATGGAAACGAGGAGCTTAAAACGGAGTATCTCTCTCATTATGAAGGAGTTAATTTCTTCCTGAACTTTCAAAATGCTCCTTATGCGTCTCGGGAGAACTATAACAAGCTCTTTGAAGAAACTCGGGGGAAACTAAGTCGGACGAATGACAAAGCACAAGGTATAAAAAGCTTTCGCATCAGGATAGCAAAATCTTGCCCGAGGTTAAAACCCTTTCGAAGATTTTGAAAAGCTTATCCAGGCCTAATCTATTACCCAAGGTTCTGTGCTAATTAAAATTGATCTACTACAGCCTTTATGGTCCAAAACGGCGTTTCAAAACTCCAGATTCATGCCCCGCCGTCGCATTTGTTTGATCAAACATCCGGTATATCGAAATCAAATGGCCCCCAGCGCCGGGGGAGCTACCGTGAGCGCACGCGAAACAAGCCTAAAGCTGCTTATAGCACTCAAAAACAGGCAGAGCTTACACCGTCACTTGCCAATGCGGGGTTCACTTCTGCATCGAGCTTCAACAACCCACGTCCCGAGCCAACAACAGACTTGGCAACTGCGGAGCCTATGGATATCGAGAATGCCGAGGGAAATTCAAGTCACCTATTAGCATTTCCGAAGGTGTACCCTGATTCTGCTTAGTCGCACGATCGGACGCCCGAGGCACGCTTCAACATGGACGCTCACACGAAGTGCTTCGTGTGATGTCTGGTTTACGAGACCAATGGAAGCCTATTTTCAGTACAAAGTGGCGCAAATTTTATTCTCTCCGCCTTCAAAGGTAGAGGAAATAACAAATATGAACACTAAAGCGCATGGTATGAGAAGAATCGTGAATATATATATCGATGGAAACAAATTGTATCTTCGGGGTGAAGTTCCCGCCTCACAGCGCCAAACAAGGAGTAAAAGAGCACATAGCTAGCTATTGGTTGGATATGAAGTAGCTTTTGTATAAGTGATACTTAAACTTACTCTAGGTATATCAATACATAGCAATTACATTTAGCATACGAGACTAGTTTTCAAAGTCATCCGGCTCGACGGAGCTCTGTATGGTGTTGACCCCGGAGTGACCCTAGCCAATGTCGTACAAGACACCCGGGAAGCTAAGAATAGATATGTAAGACTCGCTAATACTTCTAGTGGCTACCGCACAGTCTATCGAACCTAGAAATGGAATTTTGTTTTACAAAACAGAAATCCCAAGCAAATTCGACGTTGTAGTTGTCTATACTTTGTCCATTCCTCGTCAAAGTGCGCTTGAATGTCAAAAATAGCAGTTTCTATCGTATTTCGGTAGGTAGCCTAATAAAGTTACCGGCCGTTCACCCAAATACAACCGCAAGGTGTACTGCACTTTATAACTCAATCCATTGCCTTACCGATAGTACTAGAGTACTCGAGTCTGTAATTCTTTATAATGGATTACGTTAAGAATATATATCAATCGTAAGAATTAAATATTAATATTATCATCACATATCTATTATGCCAATTCTATCTCAGATCGAAAATCCGAATTACAGTTGTTAGATGGTAGGGGGGTGGTTTCTTTTTTTTTCTTTTTCTAGAGTGGAGCACACGCAAACACATGCTGGAGATGCCCAGGGCGAACAACAACATGCGACTGCGATTCCCGAGACTCGATCGAGTTCCCGTTCCACCCCATTGATCATTCGCACTCAACGACCTCCAATACCCGGGAAACGCTCGGCGGAATTCCCGACAGCTTCTGACAGCATTTGCATTACCTTTGCTGATATATCGGTCCGACGCTCTGTTCCCTACACATCGACCCTCCAACGAATGGTACGCTGCTTGGTCATGGTGGATTAGACGAGGGTTAGCTATAGCTGGGATTTTGATAATGTCGCCCTGCGCGTGCTTAGATCGCTCTTGAAGACCGCACTGTTTCTGGTGACGTACCCAAGCGCCCAAGTAAGCTTTAAGCTGCCGGCCTGACGTGCCTTGACCGGCGGAGCTTAGACTACGGGTGTTCGTTTCGGAACTGCAGTTGTCGCATCCCTTTGCTGTTGGCATACCTCACCCGCCCAGTGCGCCGTTAGGTCCGTTTATATCGCCTCGCTATCCATCACATCCTCGCAATCGCCATCTTTATAAAACCTTCGTTAATACCATGTTCGCCGTCTAAGCGCTTTTAAAATCGCCCTGTCGACCAGATATTCTACCCGACATGGCCCGAGTCAGCCCCCAGCTGCCCAATTTGGGCCGGAACCACCAGCTATACGTCTCTCCTCCGGATCCTCTCCTCACACAGGTCGTCATATTCTTTCTCCCTTATTCGGGGACCTCTAGCAGGGTCGATGCCCATATCTATACCGCCTGCGGATTCGTTTCTTACAGTCGTATGACCGTCGATCCCTCGTCAGCCGTCTACCAAGCCGTCAACTATATGCCTATCGAGAAAACAGAGTCTGAAATATACAGGGCTTTAGCTTTCGCATTATGTCGTTATTTTGTCGAGCTTACGGTTGGCGTAAAAGGCACAGCTACTGCAACCGCTAAAGTTGCTAAAACGACTAAACCGGAACCTTTCTCAGCTGCTCACGCGGGTGAACTTGCGGCTAGGCTCGTTAGAATCGATGATGAATTGGCTATTCCTAGCCTTCTTGCAGCTCTTACGCCGAGATACATTCCATCGATGGATATAGACTTGGTGTTGCCTCCTCAAGGCACGTATCGCACAAGTCAGTACCGAAGACTGCTACAGTTTATGGGTGATGTTCATAAGCAGGATACAAACTTAAAACGTCGACCGTCAAGAGTGGAGCGAACTCGACCAAAATCAGTACCGGCTATCCCCCAGTCTAACCCAGAGAAAGTAGCGATAAAGCTACAAGAAATGCTGGATACCGAAGTAAACTACATCGAGAAGCTGCATAGATTACTCACAGAAGTTGTCACGCCAGAAAGACAAGTCGCAGAGCAAGCCGAAACTCCGGAACCGAACGAGGCGACCCTAGCTAGGCTGTTTCCTTCATATCTAGATGAGATCTATCAGCTCAATTCAAATTTTTTGAGCGATTTGAGTAAAGCAATGGATGACGATGATGGGGTGGAAGGAGTTGCCGATGTTTTTTTACGCCACGTACGTATCCTAGAATATATGATGTCGGATTAAATAGGATGAATCATACTAATTCTTGCCCACGCTCATTAGTTTCCAAACTTCCATAATCCATATAGCCAATACATAGCACTTAACCCTGCCTCTGGTGGGCTATTAGGTGAGCTTATGAGAAGTGGCACGCAATTTTCACAACGTATGATTGTAAGTAGCCTGCTTCCTGCACTTTTAAGCTCCGCTGACACTATTAGGGACATGGCGAACAATATCTCAAGTCTACCCTCATGGAGCCGATCCAGCGGCTTCCGAGATATACACTTATCATCGATGGTATGTCAGCTTGACCCATATTTAGCGAGTACTTGACAATCTAACATGCGCAATGTAGGTGTGCTCAACAATATCGCCGTGACATCAGCGGTTGCACCTAAACTTGTTGAAGCTCGTGAAATCGTGTCTAAAACCTGTGAGATGCAGTCAGCTCCCGCTCAAGAGCGAGCTCAAACGATCGCGAAACTTTCCGCTCTTATATCTGGATGGCCAGCCAACTTCAAACCAGAAGGACCCCTCGTAACTGCAGTCGATCTCACGGAAGTTACAGCACCTTATACCGAGAACGCAGAGAAGGTCAATGTCATCATTCTAGTGTTCGCAGACTCCATCGCGTTCATCAACCGCCCAAACCCCGGAAGTATGAAAGCTCAAGGAGTCTTGACAGAGATTACGATGCCACCCTCTATTCAACACTCCATTCGACGTGAAGCTGCCGATTTACATTTTGCTGGCTGCACATCTCTAAAATACAATCGATACTCTACCTCTGACAATGGCCGGGTGATGTGGATTACCCTCACAAAAGATCTCGAAGAGGTGTATGACATGCGCGAATCTGCGGTTGGCATGAAAAAGTTCCTTCCCTCCGGCCCTTGGGAAGGGAAAGCAAACGAGCTCGTAGAAGAAATTATACAAGCCCAATTGCAGTCCAAATCCAGAATTCAGGAAATACGGTGGTCTGGTGATGCAAACTCAAAGTTTGACTCATTAGAATTATGGACGTCTGTTTACGAACCCCGAGACTATGAACTCGAAAAGTCGCCAGCCCGAGCCTTGATACAGCTTGGAGTGGAACACCCTACCTTTGACGTCAGAACCAAAACTCCAGAAATTTCGGCAACTATGAATTTCGTTAGTTCTGGGAAGATTCGGATTGATATCTTAGATATGGGCAAGATTGCATCCACGGAAACAGTTGGCGAGCTTGACATTTTAACGGTCTTAACAAAACGCATATCCAGTATCCTCGATAAACATTCACAAATCTCGCATCCACCGATTATCGCAGCCATAATCCAAGCACATCGTCGCATCATTAGGTCATTGAATCTCTCCGTTACTGAGCCGGAGTCTCATCATTCCAAATTCAAAACGTTCCGACCACCGTCTCCCGTCAAACTTCTTCACACATTCCTTGGCTCATCCAACACATCGCCTAGCAAACTACCATTCAAAGCTACCTCCTTCGAGAGCACAACAGAGATGGCACGCCCGACCGTCATGTTAGAAAGGTCGCAGAGTGTAATATATCGTCCGGATGGTAGCATCCCAGTCGAGGAACTTGCTAGTCGCATGAAGGACATAAATCTTATCGAAAACCACCCCGGCGATAGCTATCACAAGAAGCTAGAACGTGTCCTCGACGCTTTTGTATCTGTACTCGACGGAAAGCTTAACAAAGATGTCCAGCCAGGATGGATTTATGGCCGGAGAAGCTCAAACAGCCATTTAGTTGATCAACTCGTTAAGGGCATGTTGACAGACTCGACTCAAACAGGACCAGCGCAAGCTGCCACCGTCAATATCGTACTAAATGGGTTTGAAAAGTTCCTGGTTGGTAAATGGAGAGAAGTCATGGGCACCTTGTTATCACAAGATTCTGTGAAGGACTTACAGTCAAAGTTTGGTGGGTTTATACTCATCTTCAAATTTCTTCAACCTTGACTTACACACGCTCTGTAGACTCATATCATCCTGATGATTTCATAAAGTATTTCCGTGATTTCTTAGATAACCTAGGGCCTCAAAACAAGAGGGCTTTCCAAAAAATCACAGGACTCTTCTCACGGTCAGTAACATAAATATGCGCGTGAACGAACATCATATGAATACTTACAACTACCTGCAGTGCCATTCAACGAGCTTCCTCTGATGAAGCCAAGTCATCACTTCGGACCGTCTTCGCAGAAATTCTCATCGCTTCCGGCCTCAATAGCTCAAAGATTAGCGAGGTTGCCAAACTCCATATCGAACTTCTCGTATCTATGCTCAACTACGTCGATACATCGGCTTCACCATACCCTATACCTAGTAAGTCTAATATATTTTCTTTGAACCTTGACAGCAAGCTACTGCCATTTCCGTCGCAGGATTTGAAAACATATGGGGATGAGTATGAAGTCCATGAGGGTCTTGAGAAAGACACATATGAATCACCTCCTAGAATCCCTCGCAGTCCGAGAAAAAATAACAAATCGTCGCCCAGTCCAACACGCGGGCGGTCGAGATTGAGAGATAAAGTGCTATGTAACATATCTTCACTTTCTCCCAAACGTCGCAATCAATCAAGTGATCCTGATAGAAGCGCTTCGCCTGTACGCTTTGAAAAGCCGCTTGAACTTCTCAAACATTCGTGGGAAACCACCACCAAGAGATTTGTAACTTGCTCACCTACGAAAATTAAATGTACAGGTTATGATGCTAGCTCTCCGTTCGCGAGCCCCGCTAGCGACGCGCCGAATTTGAAGAGGAGTAAAACGACAGGGACGCATGCTTATGGCGGAACTAGTCCACATCACGTACTCCCGACCGCTGTGCCAGCAGGTAATTCTAGTTCGCTACGGAAACGCTTCGGTTTATCCCACGCCGGTGATCCAAACGATAGTCCAACTCCGAGTACCAATGGTGGCTCGATCTCGATCAAGGAAGATAAGAGTGGAGGTAGTCTTTCCAAATCTTCCGTCAAATCGATATTACGGCAGAGGAGCAACAGAAAGGAGAAAGATCGAGACAATGCTTTCGGTGGGCTACACACTCCGACGAAGGTCGCGTCTCTGTATAGAAGCCAGAGCACGGAAACAGATATCCGACGCGATTACTACGAGAGAGATAGTGTGCCCGTTCGACCGATCAGTCGTGATAGTGGCGGTGGTATCCCGCGACCGGTCAGCACTATCTTCATGGGGAACAGCGGTAGTCCCGCTGGGAGATCGGCTTTGGAGATTCCTAAACTCAATAGTGGTGCAAGTCCGTTGAGCCCGATAGCGGCGAGTCCGACAGTCACTACTCTTGATGCTGCTGCCGCAGCAACAGGAGACGGATCGCCATTACCTTCACTCAGGAGAAAGAAAAGGCGAAGTTCTTTGAGTGATCTGGTCCTCGTGAAAGACGACACGCAAGAGGGCGAAGAGAAATCCGAGGTCGAAGAAATCTACAGCCCGTCGTTAGAAAACTCATTAAGCAGGACAGGTAGCGTGGATAGGAAAGAAAACGTGGGGACGAACACCGGAGTGGGAAGTATGGGACCGCCGCCACTACCAACCCACGCCAAAACTTCGAGTATCAGTTCCACCAGAGAAATCAAAAATAGTAGAACTGGAGTTGGGGCCGTAGATTCGTATTTTGATAAAATTGCGCCGTTGAACGTGAGCGGCGTACGACTTAACAGAGCGCACAGTGACGCCAGCATGATCTCCGCCAACACCAGAGTTTCATCTAGGGAGAGCACGGCGTCAGGTAATTCAACTACAACTGGAGAGAAAGTATCCACGCCGGGAAGAACTGGCGGCAGGTTAACTACACGGCTCGCCGTGGAGAGGACTAACGTCAGCAAAACATCCGGAACCTTGGAGCAAGAATTAGCACTCATCGGACAGGAATTACTAAAGGGTGGCTCGAGAAAAGGTGGTGACACAAGCGGTAGCAATAGCTCATTAGGACCTAATCGGAGCGGAGCAGGCGCGGGTAGAACCAGCGTCGGAAGCACAGAATCTGACGAAGCACTTCGTCGGCGTCTCCGGCTTCTCGAAAGTAAATTAAATAACACGGTCAACGACCTCAACAAACGTTATGAGACTTTACGAGATGACAGTCATGCGGCCTTGGCTAAAGAGCTACAAAGGAATCAGGAGATCGAACGGATGTGGCGAGATGAAAGGAATGAAAATGATGCGGTTTATAAAAAATTCAACGATGCGTTGGAGGAGTGTGTTAGAGGTTTAAAAGGGAAGACCGATGAGGATAGAGCTGGGTTGGTGAGAATGTTGGTGCAGAGTCAAGAGGAAGTCGCAAGATTAAGAGCAGAAGTCAGGTAAGTTTCTTCTTAAACATCCCCGGATTCCGCCTGATGGAGAAGAATTTCTTACAATATCTTTTTACGATTTAGCTCGCTGAAGAAGGAAAACGTCGATTTGAGACACGGCAAGTTGACAGAGCTATGAAGAGTGGTAAATTTTATATATCCTCGATCAGATCCCGTGATTCGCTTTCATATCTTTTACTGTTTTTATTACTGGGTTCCTGCATTCTTAAATCGTCGTCATAGAATCTTTATGATGCATGAGAACCTTCATTGGAGTCGTTGGGGACAGATACATATACAATCAGATACCTTCTTACTTTCCTCGTTCGAATCCCGCCGTCATTATAGCTAGATATCCGTCAACCCAAAATAACCATCATCCACAATGAAAATGCGATCGAAACCAAGAGATCACTTTATTCATGTTCTTTATAGTCCATAATTTTGTTTCTCGCCACTATCTAGACGTGAGCATTCACACGTGACCCAATATACATATCTTCTAATATAAATGCCACTCTATTCCAACTTCAACCTCTCAAAAGCACTGATGTTCTCCTCGTAAGTTCCAATCTGGGCTTTGAACTCCTCCGATTTTTTGGCATCAGCCTCTTGCGTTGCTTGATTAGCCTTGCTCTGATAATTCTTATCCGCCAACAGTTTCTCCTGCTTCGCAAGACCTTCCTTTGCTTTATCAAGCTTTTGCTGCGCCTTCTGAATCTCTTGATCAAAGTCAACGCGACCCTAAACATTCAAAGAAAGCTTTCTGTTAGTAAATGTCCACTCAATTCGGACAAGTACATTGGGACCGACGACTGACCTTGACGCTCAAAAACACGACAGCGGTCGCGTTAACTCTCAACGCCACACAACCTTTCGGGCTCTCCCCGCCAATCTCGACAACCTCTAACTCTCCGACACCCTTCCCGGACAAACTCTTGATGCTAGCATGATTTTCCTCGACAATTGCTAAGCTCTCCTTATCGTCAACTTGGACATATAATTTGCCCTCATCTTTAATCATGTATTCAGCCATAAGACTCCTGACACCCTTTGACACGTCCAAAACGAGCTCGTAAGCTCGCTCGCTTTCCGGATCGTGTAGTTCTTCGCGGTAGACAGGATACTTGGCAATACAGATCGATGGGGTTTCATCGCCCGGTCGGCGGGCGAGACGTTGCCAGAGTTCTTCGGAGATAAATGGCATGAATGGGTGGATTAAGAGTAAAGCGCCTTCAATGGCGGTGTAGAGAGTTTGTTTTGCGGATTCTTGGACTTCGGGAGAACCATCCTGGATTAGACTTTTGGAGTTTTCCTGCAATACAATCAGCAAACGGGAATATTGAATAGCAAGGGGTGGAAAGGCGGGGGCGTACAATGTAGACGTCACACAGGTTACTGTACCAGTACTGATAAACAGCATCGGTCGCCCTGAAGAAATCCCGGCTCCCCAAATTTTCGTTCACAACCTTGGCAGCGACGTTGAGTTTGTGGAGAATCCACTTCTCAGAAAGGCTCTCTTTGCCAGACAATAACCGATCATGGGGCTTGAAGTCTTCATCGAGCTTGCCCAGAACATACTTGGTGGCTTGGAAAATCTTGTTGCAGAACTTTCGGTATCCGTGGAATACGTTGCTTTCGGTATTGATATCCAAACCTGCAGAAAAGTATGTTAGTGTCTCGTAGTTTAATAGCTAGTCTGCGACTTCAACATACTTCCGGTGGTGTAGGAGATCAGGGTGAACCTCAAAGCATCCGCTCCGCACTGGGGGATACCCTGTGGGAAAGCGGTCTTCTGATACTTTATCGCCATGGCGATCTCTTTGGGATCCAGGTTGCCCCCTTCAAGCTTGGCGTGCAAGTCCTTTAGAGGAATACCGTTGATGATGTCGCTAGGGTCGATAACATTACCCAAGGATTTGGACATCTTGCGACCTTCGGAATCACGAACGAGACCGTGGCAGTAAACCTCATTGAACGGAACGCTACCCATCATCTTCAAGCCAAGCATGATCATGCGCGCTACCCAGAAGAATAAGATGTCCCAACCAGTCTCCATGAGAGAGCTTGGGTAGAAGTATTTCAGGTCCTCAGTCCTGTCTGGATAACCCATCGTGAAATATGGCCACTGCCCAGACGAGAACCACGTATCTAGAACATCAGGATCTTGTTCGAGCTTGAACTTTTGACCAGGGTATTTCTCCTCGGCCTTCTTCTCCGCTTCCTCCTTTGTTCTTGCGACAATCCAATGATCCTCATCGTCGATATAAGTCGATTCGGTTTCGAACTGGATATGATATGCGGGTGGTTGATGTCCCCACCAAAGCTGTCGCGACAAACACCAATCCTGAATACCCTCCAGCCATCTGTAGTAATCGTTCTCCGAGGTTTGCGGCCGAATCTTGACTTCACCGGCTTTGACATGCTTGATAGCTTCCTTCGCCATATCCTCCATCTTCATCCACCACTGAGGCTTTAATAACGGCTCGATGATATCCTTCGACTTTTCGCAAATTGGAACCATCATAGGATTATTCTTCGTTTCGACATACAATCCCAACTCTTTAAGATCAGCGAGGATCTTGTATCTGACATCAAACCTCTTCATCCCCTTATAAGGTCCGCCATGATCATTCATGGTACCATCGTCGTTGAGAATATTGATGAATTCAAGGTTGTGTCTCTTTCCAAGGGCGTAATCGTTAAAGTCGTGGGCGGGTGTGATCTTCACCGCTCCGGTACCGAAGTCCATCTCAACATAGTCATCAGCGACAATTGGCATGATTCTGTCGGGAATAAAAGGATGTTTGGCTCGCTTTCCGATCAGATGCTTGTATCTCTTATCATTGGGGTTGACAGCAATAGCGGTATCACCGAGCATGGTCTCGATACGGGTAGTCGCAACTTCGAGAAATTCATCGCTAGCCACGATCGGATACTTGAAATGAACGATAACACCAAATTCGATCTTTTTCTCATATCCAGGAACAGAGAGTAAGGTTCTGCCTTCGAGTTGTTTGTTGTCGACTTCCAGGTTGGAAAGAGAGGTGTTGAGCTGGACACACCAGTTAACCAGCTTGTGGCCTCGGTAGATAACGCCTTCCTCGTGAAGTTGAGTGAAAGTATCTGCCACAGCTCTCTGGAAAGATTCCTGCATCGTGAAAGCTTCACGCGACCAGTCAAACGAAGCACCTATAGATCGGAGAACTTTGTTGATTTTGCTGTGATATCTATATATATCTCATCAGCATGAGTTCGCCCACAGTCTTGAGCAAACCTTACTCTTCCTTCCAATCCCAAATCAGCTGGGTAAGCTTTTCCCTGCCAACGTCATATCTCGTCTGCCTGTTTTGTCTCCACAGTCGGTTCTCGATTACAGCCTGTGTCGAAATACCAGCATGATCGCATCCTGGTAGGAATAGGACAGTTTTGCCTAACATTCGGTTCCTAAACCCAAGATGAGTACGAGACTACTGCACACAGATTCCTTATTCGGCATACCATCTAACAAGAACATCCTGTAGCGAAACGGCGAGAGCGTGTCCGACATGTAACATGCCGGTAACGTTAGGTGGAGGTGCGGTGATGACGAAAACACCTTCATCCTTGGGCTTCCCATCTACCATGACTGGCTCGAAGAACTTTTGCTCTTCCCACCATGCATTCCATGCTGATTCGACGGCAATAGGGTCGTAGGCTTTTCCGAGGGGTTTGAGAACTAGACACCACACACGACCAGACTATAATTAGCGTTGAAAGTTCAAGGAACGAATTGGTGTGTAGCTTTTCCTACTCTTCTTCTGTCCTACTGGGGTCTCCTCAACATATACTTCAACTGGAGCTTCCTCCTTCTTTTCTTTCTTAGCTTTAGGTATCGACGCTTGAGCTAGAGCTTCGGATTTGGCCTTCTTCTCAGCAAACTTCTTTGCCTTCTCCGCTTTCTTAGCTTCTGCAGCCACTATAAACGCGTGTGCAAGTCAACAGACTGTCATAAACCCGATCTCATGGTTAGTGCCAGAAGCCACTCACACTGTTTTGCAGTTTTTGGCTTGGAGCCCTCGCCCGGAAACCCTTCAGCCCCATCGCTCGGAGGGGCAGGTTGCTGAGGTGTCGATGAGGGTTCCCCTATGGATATCGTCATTAGCCCGTCAATAGACTCTCAAAATATGAAGACCGGTAATGAGACGTACCAACGGGGTCTAAAGCTTTTGCACTCGACATTTTAGCGGACTGAAACAAATACGGTCTAGGTATTCGAACGGTAGAGTGGAGATTTGGCCGTAGGGGCCTTCGGAGGAGAGGTAGTCGCCTGATCGTGGCGAGGGAGAGGTGGAGACTGTCCAATGGATGGTGTATATGCGGACAAGGGGGGACGTCGAGGGAGGATGGATGGATGGGATGGAATGAGTCTTCGCGGTCGTCGCCGGACAAATTTTGAGTGTGCCAACACAACACGCGGATCTGCGTGCGGTGCGGGGTGACATCGGCTGCTCCACACGTTGCATTTGTCTCACCCTACAACACACTTTTGGGTGCCCCATCCACGGTACCATAGTATCCATACTCTATAGTCTAGGAGTATTCAAAGTTACTTAGATCGATATTGAGATGCACTGCAGCTAGTAATATCCGGATATTCCAAAAAGATGTCGTCCATATATGTCAATTGACATGTCAATTGACATATATGGGCAACATTTCGAGATAACTCATGATTCATCGTAAAGTTAAGGACACTTTATCTGATATAGTTAATTGTGATTAATTGTACAAACAATATTACCTAACATTCTTAGATAGGTATCCAAGTAATTAACATTGAGGTTATGGATACCTTTAGAGTCAATATGTGCTTAAGCTTAATCCCAGCTTAATGGTATCCTATAACTGTGAGGGAGCTATTCTGCTACGGTCTGTACGCCGATGCTGACAACAATCGACAGCTGTTGACCGATTGCAACTGGTGAGACTATTTAACTCGGGTCTAGCACTCCAACCCTCTTAATCCTCCTTATTTTACTTCACTATAGCTTATGGGTTCAATTTCTTCCAATTTCTTTTTTTTTTTTCCTAATCCTCCCTTATCCAATACCGCTACCCCATTACAATGGAACAAGTTCAGAGCGTCGCTACTGATGCTGAAGACCCCGAGACTAGCTCCAGTGATACATCGAGTGATACATCGAGTGAGAGCTCGGCCGAGTACGATTGGTTGGGTAATAGACTAATAAAGGTCCCAGCTCAACCCATTTTTGCTATGGATGCAAGTGCAACACTGACTATCGTGTATATCAGCAACCGAGACCGAGCCGAACAAAATGCTCGAGTACCAATGTAAAGATACGATACATTACTAACCCCGCATCAGCCGACCTGAGGCTATCACTGGCCTCGATCCGTGCAAAGGAGGAAGAGAAAAGTAGACAACAAAAGGAGAATGATGCTACTATCCTGCAAGTTAAAACCACAAGCGAGAAGTTTTCGAAGCGAGACACCGGTCCCGAACAACTTAACAAGGAACTCGAGAAGCTTCTCAGAGACCCTGAAAAGATGGAGTTGCCTGATAAACAGGTTTGGCCTCACCGCATATGGCAGATGCCGCGAGATCCTTGTTTTCAAGAAGGATTCTCGCAAAAGTGGCCATACAATGATGACCCTCGCCACGAGTACACACTGATCCTCTGTCCTGACTGGGTTGAAAGACTGTTCCAAGCCGGAGTTTACTTTGCGAGTGAACGGCTAGAGTATCCCGAGAACCCTCCTTTCAACCGCTTGACCAGGAGCCAGTTTGGGAAAACGGTCAAGGTCAATCTTCGCTGCGAAGACGATTTTATAAAACATCATAAATTGATCCTGCAGTGCGCTGAGAGATGGTTAGAAGACTTCGAAATTACCCAGGGCAATGTCCAACCGGAAATTTCTCGAATGAGCGCACGCATACCTGGGGAGTTTATCGAGTCCAAGCCATTCATCAGAGGTCGCGCAAGCACCCCAGATGATAAACCGAACAAGGATTTTGCCCTTGGGTCCGTCCAAGGCTGCTGGTCACCTGAAATAGTCAAATATAACAGAGCCGAGTTTCTCAAGAAGCTTTTCCACGAGTGTCCATCATACCACGGAAAACTCAATCTCGCTTTTGTAATTTGTCTCATGATAGCAGATGACAACGCCGAACGTAAAACGGTTGTTCACTCTCCATTCGATATCCTCAATCTCACCATGATCGCTATTCAGCCGGGACCAGATGACAATTGCTCGCATCGCCCTATTTCAGAAGCCGCTTACCTTCGACTCCAGAGCGTCTCTGATGATCTTTTTCGGAATTTGTACCTCAAGTGTAAGTATACCGTCATCATTTAACAGCACTAAAAGTGATCGTTCACATCTGTCTTCAAAACGTCAAATATCTAATCCATGAGCATAGTCCGCCGCCTTCACTATACTACTCCACTCTACCGGTATCCGAAGAATCTTTCAAGAGAAGACGAATGGATCAAACTAGTAAACAAAGTCAAGGTTCGTGATAATGGCAAGAACATCCTCGGTCCATTATATCCACTTGAATTTCAAAAGATGGCTCTGGAGGACTTCGAAGACCTCGTACTTCAATCCAAACTAGATCGCAAGAAGTATATGAGAGGAGATCTTTCCAGGGAAATTCTTGAAGCGGGTTACGGGATACCACCGCCAAAAGAAAACCCCGAGGCAAAGAAAGAAAAACGTGAACCCGAAGAGACAAACCCAGACTACACCGCTCACATCTACTTAAGCCCCGAAGATCCTAACAAAGTGGTCTGTTGTACGGTCTTCCCCATAGGCTCAAGAGATATAACCCGATGGCCTGTCAGCAAGTGGCCTAAGATAGTTCCTAGTGTAAGTTAGCAAATCATCTAGACGTGAATTCAAAAGTCTGATCAAGAGATAACATAGAACATATACTACGTTGAAGACCAACTATTCTGGTGCTTCTTGGAAATGTACTGCCCAGAGGTAGTTGATCTCGCAATAAACGAGATATTGGAACCCACTAATGCTTTCGATGTCTCTTATGCAATGGGCATCGGCTGGAAAGAAATGAAGCTATGGCTCAATGACCCAATGATGGGTCATCCCGAGCTCACCGAGGAAGCGCATAAAAGGATCTTCAAAATAGTTCCCCCAAAGCCCAAGAAATCCAAATCAGCCGACGCCGCTCCCGAAACTACAACCCCCCAGCCCGCCGAAGATGAACCTGAGCCGGAACAAAAAGCCACTCAACAGGATCCTCTTCAAGCATCTGCAACCGATCCTACAAGCTCGGATAAAGACGCCCCTACCACCCCAAAAGAATCAGACAAATCTGTTTATTATCGGGTTAGGTGTCAACACATGGAAGCCCTCCTCGAAGATGGCTACTACCCAATGCCGCACCCACTTGGCACCCACTATCCGCATATCATAAAAATCCCCCCCAAAGACAATATTCCCACTCCATCTCCCGTATTCTTGGGACTTCACCGCGCTATATGTATGGCTGCGACGCATAGCGGAGGATGGGCTGCCGGAGATGCAATTATGACAGCTGAGAGGCCGAGGGTCTGTACTGGTTGTGGGAAATATGGGCTGGGACATTATTGTTTACCTAGATATATCCCACATAGTCCTGACGCAGAGAAGAATTGCAAGACTAAGAGAGACGAATGAGTTTCTTGTCTCTGATTATTATCGAGAATTGGAATAGCCTTTAATGAATAACTATTCTCTTTCATGTTCATAAGGGTTTGTTTTTTAGGTCAATTGATTTCCTCTATTTACAAAGTGCTTCGTGTGGTGTTTGGTTCACGAGACCACTCTATTATAGCATTTTACTTCTATTCTCCTACTATATATTGGGTATCATCTTTATTAATTAGCGCAAGGTAATCTTCCATTTCTATACATTTCTATAAAGGAGTTCATGCAAAGGATAATTTATCCATAAGTCGAAAAATCAAGGGCGGTTCCGCAGATCTTCATAGAACAGATATTTTTATGAGATGGTATCTTGAGCGCTTTCGTATAAGAAGAGTAGGTGGCATAGTGAGTACGATGAGACATTGGAGGATGATGTATTTAAATCGTATTGGTTGCAAGTATAACCCGCCGGGAGGCGATGATACTCAGGATGTAAGTATATTCTCGCTATAAACAACAACACCTTTAATACAAGGTACGCTACTAACGCAATTAATTGCGATTCCACAAAAGTTTATTATCAAAGTATTGCAGCCAAAGTACTCCTTAATTGCAATTGGGAGCGACAAACCTATTTGTGATGTGGATGGCCTCAACCGCGAGAGATTGGATGTGGGAGTGGCACTGTGGCGAAACTGGGGTGGCTAAAAAATGGTAAAATCATGCCAAGACTTGACTCACAATATTTTTACGGTTCCCAGAATGCAAGCTGTATGTTTCCACACTCAACTGAATTGTACGATGGATGCTTCGCGAAACAATTACGAAGCTCTTTTAACTTCGGTGGTTTCGAGCGCTCGGTTCTATCTAATAGAGCCGATTTAGACGTTATAGCGTACTTGTATCTAATATAGATACTGCTTTAATACGTAGTTATAGTGCTGTGTATTATATAGGTAAGATTACGGTAGCTTTTATTAAAAGTTTTATCTATTGTGTTATTTCAGGCTAGAAGAATCGAATATTTTTTTATAATATTTACTACAAAGAGCTAGTATATCTATATAGCGTAGTAGAATCACGAGCAGGTAGATATAAATAAACACTTAACGAGATATAACGATTTAATGTATTTTAGACTCTGTACGGGAGGCTATATTAGTCGGTTTCTACTATAAAGAGTTGTTAAGGCATTTTAGGAAATATCGTTTATTAAGTATAAAGTGTAATTCGAGGCCATATGAATGGTCTACTTGTGCCGAAATTCGTGCAATGTTAGGACCATGTCGAACCGCAAGAAACGATCTCGAGAACTAACGTTAGCTGTCTATTTGAAAGTCGCGGGCCGCATCAACATCGACACCGAAGTTGAGCGGATCAACAAAAAGCTAGAAGCTGCGGATGCCAGAAAGAAGAAGAGTGAGGCTATTATGGCGGGGCCGGGTTACAATAAGGCGAGCAATGACACGCAGGAGAAGGAGAGGGAGAAGTTGAAGGACGCGGAGGGGGAGTTGGCAAGATTGGAGGCTGCACTGAAGGATATAGAACGGTTGAAGCTGGAAAACTAAAAGCAGGATTAGGATTGTAGACTTTAATGTTGATTGTGTGCTTCGATTGTTTTAGAATCGATACATTATTTTATGATATGCTTTGTTTTGGTGGTTGTATATCCTGCATCGCGCTTTCTCTGTGCGGGATAGTTCAAACATCTAGGCCTTCATCTCGATGGCTTGCCCGGCTTTGAACTGATATCCCATATCTGGTTGGGCCTGGAAGAGGGCGTGCTTCTCTACCTCGTGCTCCCTCACTTCCATATGGAGGCAGACGGGCATCGCTGCGATGACTCCCGCCTCAGGCCAGAACTCAGGGTCCACCTGCACAGAAGAAATGAATTAATTGACAGCTAGGCATTTGATCGTGTGCACACGTACGGTCTTGAAGATATGCTTGTAAGTCGCAAGAGTCAAGTCGTACAAGGCCCCGACTCTCTCGACTTCCGGTTTATCCTCCATGTCAAGAGGCTGGTGGTGAATGAACGCACCATAAACTGATGTACAGAAGGTCATATATTCCTTGGTGAACAGGACATGCGAGTGCCTGTGACATACAAATTAAGAATGGTACATCGACAATATCGTCTTGACATACCAGAAGGGGTCAACCGCGCGAGAGACGGCATGTCTATTAAGAGGGTCCAGAAGAGCCACAGCATAGTAACGCTTCAAGTTCTCAATGCCAGCTTTGAGGTACCTGCGAAAATGATGAGATAATGGTGATGAAGGCGATTAAAAAATTGACTTACTTGTCGGAGAGAGCATAGTTGTATTCCTCGGATACCTTGCGAAGAACAAATGAGTAGTCAGTCTTATCGATCTTCTCCAATCTCTCTCTGTGGTAAGGAGAAAGTGTGAGATTGAAAGACTCCAAGAACGGCGATGTGTATGACATTCTGTTGTTTGAGCTGCGATCGGTTTCCTTTTGTGTTACTGATTTTACAGGTTTCCTTTTGTGTCACTGATTAAACGGACCTTCTGTTCAAAGAAAACTGTTTGAGAGATTTTATAGATCCCGATTGCGCTTTTGAAATAGTAACGAATTACACTCTCGTGATTTGAAAATGAAAGCACAAAACAGAGTCGCAATGCACCTCAGCCGTAACATGCACCTCAGCCGTAACATGCACCTCAGCCGCACCATGCTCAGCCGTACCATGCACCTCATGCACCTCAGCCGTACAATGCACATAGGTGGCATTCCCGCCTCTACACGTGCTTAACTTCACGTACACCCACAGGACGTATACCAGCCTTTTTCAAGGCTACCTGTAAAAGGTTTGACTGATATCTCAAGACCACCGGAACTCCATAGCTTCAAAGCTCATGCCATCGTGCATGAATGCCCCCATGAACCAGCACGTCTGTGATCGTAATGACGAGTGTGAGAATCCAAGAAAGTCAAAGTGCTCTCCAGCAATATCGCCAGTGATCGGTAGCAGCCAAGCTCGATCCGTCAAGCAATCACGGAACGTCTCAAAGTAGCGGCAGGAGCGAAGCAAAGGCTGCTTGGATGTAGGACGGAGCTATCCCTTTGTCTATTAATGTGGCTGCCCACCAAAAGTGGATTTTTCACCTTTAAAAGGCATGCTCTTGTGTTCGAGAGCTATGTTGGACAAGAACTCGTATAGGATTCGACTCTGACTCTGCTACGTACTGGTGCCCCGGGCCGACCTCATCCTCATATGACTGTGTGGTAGCTCCAGGGTGTCGTTCCTCATCTCTGTTCATTCCTAAATATGTCTCAATCGCTGGCTTCCGTACTTCAGTCGCATCTAGTTCTTTGGGGGTAACATCTGTTCCGTCGACTTCTGCAATTGAAGGCGAGCGTTTATCATTGGACCGGCTAGCCGGCTAGCCGGTCCAATGATAAACGTACATGTAGCGCGCCAAGAACGCCACGCTATAGCGACATATCCGCGCCATGATATGTTTGCCCTGCAGATCTGTAGAAATATTTCTAATATGGCACAAGGTTGTCGGCTATAAGTTACCCCCCCAATCCAATACCTCCAACCATCTTTTGCCTGTGTGGCCTAACAAAGGTGGGCTGGAGTCGTCCAGTTGCAATCTATTGGCCAACCATTCTGTTCCGAAAATGAACGAGGCATTCCACATTTCAGGATTGCATAAATGGTGTTTCCGAAGTGTCCAATATGTTTGTTTGGCACGATAATTCGATAGTAAAGTTACAGATTATCCCTCGCTCGCTCGAGGCTCAAGTAAACACAAGCTGGAGTTTTACGTAAAAAATCCGCGAAAAAGGGTAGCTTCGGCGGGCCGAGAATCAACATGGGCACTACCAGGAACGCTTGTTTGATTCGCTGAGCGGTGGAGATGCATAATTATGCATCTCTACCGCCAGCCTCATATTGGAATATTCCAACCTCGCTATTTATTTCCTTCGTTCTAAGACGTCTAGCCTTTTGCAAATTATCTTCTTGGCGCGCCATGCTGCATGAAGCAACTTGCATCATGATGCAGTTCTTGCAGTACCGACACCAGGAAATACTTCGGAACTCGGAACACGTGTCGCAGGATTTCCCACAATCCACTAATGAAGCGGAGCTTTTGCTACAATCCTTTGATCAAACTATGCCTCTATTGTAGAGGTCATTGCGGATCACTTATATGTAGGGGGGGAAGAAAGAAAAAGATATGGCCTAGATTTGCTTTATTGTGCAGAAATACACTTCTAGCAGCTGCGACCGTCGATAGCAGCACATTTTTACCCCCAGTGGCGTTTCACAAGGGAGAGATGCGCGACTTGTTTATGTGGATAATGTAGGTTGATTGAATACAATCGCAGCCTCATTACTATCAATAAGGAACAGCCAACCGTACGGTTGACGTTGAGGATATATATATATATATATATATATATATATATATTTACTTCGAGCTCTAGCTCACACAAGCAAATTTCTTCACTCGATATTCACGTCCTCAAGTCACCAACATTTGGCTAGGTTTGCGTTACCTTCACAGATATTTTGCTTTTAGGCCCAAAAGCAAAATGCTACGGTTATAGTAGACGATATTGCTTTTAGGCCTGTTCGCCATAAGCACCATAATATTCGCAGCACCAGCCTCAAATGATGTCCTCACGATGTCACCCCCTAATAATGGCACGGAACCAAATTCCGTATCCGCCAACATCAAGATAGAATTATACTTTACCTCTAGTAATAGTAAGTTGAAAGATTTCCTACCAAACGGAAAGCTACTGTTGAAAATATGTTATTTCCACTGGTAAAGTGTCGAAATACCAATGACCGACAATGAATTTTTAGTAAGCAATAGCACCACCTTCATAACGGACACATTTACAATCCCTCCTGCAAACAGTTGCTTCGGTGACATGTTCCCTGTGATGATAATACGTTTTGCGCCTACTACTACTACGACATTCACCGATTCTGCTGCAGCAGCATCTTATATAGCCAGTATCGGAAACCTTAGCGAGACCAGAACCGAAAGCCAACCTTACGTTCAAACGCGTTTACGCGCAGCCTATGATCGTAACTCTTTCTGCGAGCCATTTGGCGGTAACTTCGCTCCCTGTTCAGCATACCCAATAGTTCCTTGTTGCAATGATTTCATCTACAACCCTATCGGCTCTTTTACGTAAGATATATAAGTGATCTATATGTTGCAGCCGAGAGTGGGACAACTAGTAGGTACTTAGCGTACCCATATGTAGCAGGAGAGTGTATATATCAGTATACAGGCCCGGAGACGCTCAAAACTCCAGTCTTGGTCGTCGTACAGGCGAAGACAGATGTTAACTCGATGCAGTCGAGAAGTCTGACGCCTGTTACACGCTCGACATCAACGATGGTTTCAATTACATCGATTAGGAGCCCGCAACAAAGTGAAGTCTTTAGCACAATATCGCAAACCACAATTGATGGGAATTCCGCCGTGTCAGATGCGATTTCATCATCAACTTCGCCAAATTCACCGACACAGACACCGCAATTTCAAAATCCTATATCGAGCTCCACCGCCGAACAAGGTTTCACATCAAATCCCCCTAGCACGACGACAGAAAATTCAGAACCGCAAACGTTTGTCGCCACAGCAATCTTCTCAAGTTATCAGCACAACGTCGGGGATGGCCTCAGAGCCCTCAAGCCCGAGCGTACTTTCTGAGACCAAATATAAGACCAGCAGCAAGTCAACGCCTGCCCTACAACCTCCCACATCGATTAGCCTAACACCGCCCCCTCAAGTGACAAATAACGCCAATCAACCAAGCCTCCTCCCTTTCCATATCACTATCATCGCCTTTGGCTGGTTCACCTTATTCGCTTTTTAGATATGAATGTTACAGAAGTTTTGTTTGATTAATATGATTGGTAATGGATAATAGTAATAATAGATTAAAAACAATGGATTGACTATTTCATGTACCAAGATCCAAACATGACGCAGATGCATTGGCTGAGAGAGAGAATAAAAAAGGCAATAATCAATTACAAACCCTTGAAGACTTAAACACTATAATTGCAACTTCCTCTTTTTTTAATACAAAGACTTTCTCACGGTTAGAGAGGGCACAATATAGATCAGTATAAGACCAACTACGTGAGAAGATTAGGACTAAATACTTGGAGATGCATGTTATAAAATTGAAGTATTATGTCTGTGTAACAATAGCTTAAATCTCAAATATTATTAAAATACAATGCACGATAACTCTTAAACACCCCTAATAGTGTTTTCGGTGACTATCAGCTTAGGCCTTTCCCCCCCACAACACTCTGTCTAGACAAAAGCCGCAAATACCACCATACAATTATCATGTCCGCTAAAACGCCCACTTCTCTCACAAAACCACCACCAAAATCGCAAGTCCCACAAGCCCTAAAATCGCACGGAAAGAAGTTTCAATTCTCCCAGAAGCAGCGGATGGCTTCGTCCCAGAAGTTGTCGTAGAAGGAGAAGAACCACCAGCTCCAGTAACACCCGTCGGTGCATTCACAGACGGCACTGTTGACGAAGACGCCGTATTATCATTTGAAGTAGTATCACCCTGTCTCGGAATACACCTCACAACATCCGGACTCGTCAGGCTATTGTTCTTGCTGAACGTAACCATATCACCATCGTTTGCACAGCAAGTGACATTAAACCCAACTCCTTCAGGTCCCGATAATGCGCCTGTTTGATAGTTCGTTCCGGCAGGACAATCCGATCCGCCGGGAGTATCGTTTCTATGTCCCTCGATGCCTGGCGTACCGTCTTTCGTAAGATCGAAGGTTGCGAGATATGCAGCGGCGTCGTTGCAGGTGACGTTATCTAACAGATTTGGCCCCGTATTCTGAAGACAGCAGTGGTTTTTATATCCAGCCCACGTGCCACATTGAGCGCCGTTATACAGACATCCTGAGTCTGTACCGCAAGCAACGTAATAATATGGTCTCTTTTTGCACTCAGCATCGCAGGGGACTGGAGGAAAGATATCGAAGATGTGGCGTGGCGCGTAGTCGGCTGCATGTGCGACCTCCCCGACGGCGAGACTTAAGAGGAGGATTGAAGTGAACATTGCTACTTGTTTCTTATCTAAAATATAGCTATTGACGCTAGAGGTATATGATTTCGGATACTCGATTGGTCTGTTAATTACTGATAAATAAAATAATTTAGGGGAGTTTTCTGTTGCTAGTTATGGAGTAGAGAAAACCCTTTTGCCAAGTTGCAATATCCATTCCTTTTATATTTCCATTCCCCTTATTATACGGACTGCTTCAAGTATCATAGCTGAGAAGCCACGGGGTCGGTTGAACACTGTCCCCGAAATTTATCTATCTATTACCTACGTCTGAAGACCTTGTGCTGTTAGACTTCTGCCTACCAAAGGGCTGAATAACTGGTCACATTACTTCTCTGAACGGCGGGTTTCTGATCCCTCAAATAAGAGTATAGAACCCCTAAAATACCCCAGACTACCCCAGACGAGTATATTCAAGCAAAGAAGTATCAAATCAAATGACCCGATATCATAGAAAAACATCCAAGCTAGGCTAAGCTTTCTGGGCCCGAAAAACAAGCCTTTTCGACAGGCATCTTCTGATCCTGCGAAAATGCATGGCGCTTGTGTTCACCTATGTGCCGTATACCCGGCCGCATCCGACTTGGAACTTCGGAGCATTTTTGCTCCCTCTGATTGTTCTCTATCCAACATTTAATCTTATTTCAATTCATTGAAATTCGGCGGTGAGGCTGAGATGGTGCGGCAGCCTGTTCGTCCAATTCGATGCACCGAAGCCGAGCAAAGTCACGCCAGTTAACCTTTTCCTCCCTACCTTCGCGAAGAAAAGAAGAGCCTACGCAGCCCTGCAGCTTCAAATGCGACATACGACTCGGACCCTTAATTACTTTGCATTCGGTGTTAAATAATCAGATGACGATATATACGACATCATACCCGACTCGTCTCGATAAAAGAGAGGACCCTCCAGTCGCGCGTCGTTATTTTTAACTTTGGACCACTCTAGCGACGTGTCGCGACATCTAAGCCTCATTAGGTCAGCTGTGTTGCCTAGCACCGCGGTACACTTTCGAAAGGCCTTGGTTAAAATTCTTATAGCTCTGACTTCATAAAGGGCTTGTGAAGAACGCTGCAGTTTTGTCTGTATCGAGCCTGGAAGCGATATATATTACCTCGATGCTCTATTTATATAGCAAGATCGTTGTTCTATCTCTGGAAGATCTGTCACTTTTAATTAGATACTGGCCAGTCGCTCAACCGCCTTCGATAGCAATAGGCCGGCTGGTCTTCAAAGACCTCCCGCAATTTACTTGTCGAGAAGCATGCAGAAGCCAGGTCCGCCGAGACCTCGAGCAGAAAGCACGGTTCGTCCTAAAACTTCCAGGTGCTGTTTCAAACAATGCCATGAGTAGATTTTAATTTGAAGACAAATCCATAAAACGAACCAAACCGGGGTTTTCTTGTTAATAAGCCCCCGTTATCAGCGAACGGCTATATATATTTTATATATAAAATGATATTCAGGTCTAAGTATGGCAGCTGCAGCCGTCTAGTATGATTTCGTATAAAAGAATATACATGAAATAGCGAAAGACAAGAAAAAAGAAAGAAACTTTTCGATTTTGTACACACATCATACAAGAACCAAAAACAGTTAGAGACAAAAACTCCTGAGAAACTCCAGTACTTCATGCATGATTTTTTTTCGTGACAAGGGTACGCCGTCGAATAAGAGAAGAATGATAAAGATGAAAAAAAATGAAAGGTCTAAAATGTGATGTAAGAAAAAACAAAACGAAGACAAGATTAAACAGTGTAAGGTGTAGAAGCAAATGCAAGGTGGAATTTAACGGAAATAGCACCGAACAAAATTTCTTATCCATACTTTCGTTAGCCGTGAAAATGGACAAGTGCTGAAACTTGATCTGAGAATAGAGGAAGGAAAAGAAATGACGAGAAAGAAAAACCCTTCCAGAACTTGTTACAGAACGAAAAGCAGCCGGGTATCTAAAAAGTAAACGAAAGAACTCCAAAATGCAGAGGACTCGAACGAGAAGAAAGGAAGTGAAACAAAGCGTCATAGAAAAACTTGTTCATTTCTGCGGGAACAACGGTAGCCCCTTCATCACCAACCCGTCGTCATCCGGCCGCGGTTGACGTACTCGGCCCGCAGTAGAGCTAGGTGAACCATCATCTGAAACCACGCCTCCTGACGAACTGCCTGGTTGAACATACTCTTCAGTATTCTCCACCGCATGCGACTGCTCCTCTTCTATCGCAGCAATCGGTCCGGGTGCACCTGTGGCTTCCACAGGCCCGGCAGAACTCTGTTTTCGACTTCCACCAACGGACCCCTGCCGTCCCGCGGCATCCGAAAAGGAGAAATTCTTCCATAGTTCCGAAGCACTTTTGCTCCTCTTCCTCCCCATGCTACCGAGACTGGCAAAGCTGCCGAAACTACTGTTCCTCGACAACTTCCTGCCGTCTCCTGTTAATACGGGCAGCGCAGGGATCGGTGGTACACCCAAGGAATCGGATATCGCGTAAGAACCATCGCCAGCGGCGGTCTCACTCTCCGTTCTCGAGCCTTGTCTTGAGACCACCGTACCACTCATATTCGCCCTCTCGAAGGTGTCCCACCAAGTCATCGACCCCTTCCTGGCCATTCTGGCCCTCTTCTTCCTTTCGATTCTCTCCCTCTTAGCCTCTTCATTCTCCATCTTCTCTCTCTCCCTTCTGAGATAGGCATGTCGCTGTCCCTCCGTCATAGCTTCAATATTAACATCTCCACTGGCGGGCTCCTCCCATTTACGTCCCATGATCCAGCTGAAAAACGGTTGTTTGGTTTGCTTCCTAACCAGTCTCCACGGTTTCTCTCGGAGACTGAAAAGTAGACAGTCCACCGCTCCTTGAATAGGAATCGCAACGGCGGTGATGCAAACCAACGGAAAAGAGGGACGTTCGGCAAACCGCTCGTAATACTGTAACGAGTGGTTGATCAATGGTATCAACCAGATCAAGACGTACACGCATGGGTAGATGAATAAGAATCGTAATTGGCGCTGAATCGCGTACTGGCGTTTTCGAAGTTCTTCTTCGCTTTCGGATGTGGATGTTGAAGCGAGGTGGTTTTCGACCATTCTCGAAGTAGACTCGTGGGTGCTGCTGCCAGTTCCACGACGGGAATCGGAAATATCAGAGTGCGGTTGTGGTTGGCCCTTTTCGATATCGATCACTTGTCCATTTCCTCCGATGGCTTCGATTTCATCATCGTGATCCGTTTCGGAGATTTGTCGAACCCTAGTAACAACCGGATCGAGGCCGACATCTTCTTCTCGAACCTTTTCGGTTTTGCCCATGATTCCTGGGATTTTGAATGTTGCGCCGAACACACTAAGTACGGATCCGCGTCGGTCAGTCACGGTCCGAGTGTGGGAAGTATCGATCTGTGACGGTTGTGTCGCATCAGTGTCGAACTCAGATGATCTAAAGCGCGCACGATAGGCTCGAAATGTGATTTTGACGTAAATGTATATCGCGAGGTAAAGACCGGTAATGGAGACCATGATGATATAACGTGGGATCCATGCAAGGGCGAGACGGTACCAAAACGGACGAACCTAAAAAAAGTCAAAATGGGACAAAGTTAAATGCTGCTCAAAAAAGGTAAACCGTAAAGTTAGATAAAAGTAGAAGGCGCCACATACAGGTAAGTAGCACCATGTGGTTTGAGCGACATATGCTGGTGCCGAGTTGGTGAAGGCCAAGGCGGCCATCATGATTGGAATGACGATGATGAAGGTGTATACTGAATGGCGCCAGCGATATAAGCCGGACTTACCAGCAGGGCCGGTCCGCGGTAGAAAGATGCTTATGGCGGCATGGATAGCAATGAATAATATGCAAAAGTCTACAAGTTTTGTTTGGTCAGCTTTCTCCCTGTGATTTACGCAAGGGGTTGTATTGATGCCAAGGGGCTTACCCGCAGACTCGATGCCGAATGCAAAGAAAAAACCAGAAACTTGACAAAAATCACTGGAAGTTGCAACATTGGTATTGGCAAGGGCAACCGCTGGGAAGATGAAGCTCCATAACGACTTGAGCGAGTCGCAGAGAATAAGTATCATAATCAATCTGCGCAAGAAAAGTTAGCAACCACTTCAGAATGTTTTGCCTCTGCATGAAGCCTCAAGATAGTCCGCCGAAGATAGCCACGTACTGTCGACGAAAATTCCTCTTCATGCGAAGGAACCAATGTAACACAATCACCGAAGCAATGAGCGTGATTGACGAACTAACGAGAGCAATAGTCCTGACGATTTTTAACTGATGGGGCGTCAGAATCGCCTTTGTCGGATTGGGGCCTCCAAGCCCTGTCATGTCGATTAATACCGTCGGGTAGGAGCGTGGTAAGTCGGTGATTGACAAAGTTGGGAAGGATACAGGACTGGGGACCAGCTCTGGATCAACTGGCATGTCGCCCATCTTAAAGGCTTCATTTGAGAGGGGGGAACACGAGCCCCCACACCACAATCCGGGACACCAGAATCGTAGTTAGATTTCACAGCAAGTAAGTTTTGCTTCCTTTTTCCAGGTGCCTTTTTCCCCTGGGAGTTATTTTCGATTTCGTTTTATTTTATTTTATCGTATTTTTTTATTTTTATTTTTTTGTTTTTGCTTTCCTGGGTTAACGTCCGGATCACGGTCAATCCCCTTTCAGGTGGGTTCTCCAAGACTTCTCTGGGGATAGTTCACGGGGCTCAAGGTTTTGGTGGATGGATGTTTTTGGTAGCGTGATTTTTAATTTTCTTGTCCTGTCCCCTGGCAGACTCTCCTTTCGATGCGGTAACGTAATTTTTTTTTCCTTTTCCGCTCTAACCTTCCACTATTCTTCTTTTTACTTTTTCTTGGCTCGAGATGGCGGCTGCTCTGTAGGCGGATCGTATTCTGCCTGTGCTCGATTGAAAGGAATGTAGGAATGTCGTAAGTTGGAATTTGAGACCACCAAATCTGTTTACGGGGGAAACCCAAAGTCGGATCCGTAAACGGGAGATAAGCGATATATCTAGAAACGTGGGTTGGGTGGCGGCCGGAAATGGCGATGTTGGAGAAATTTGGTCACTCAGTGCGCCCCTTTCAGCTAAGCCCGAGCCACACACCCTTCTCCGTCGATGCTTTTGCTTTCTTGCTATCAAGCTTTCGTACCTGTCGATGAGGCAAAGTTTCAGAATATATGACGGGGGGGCAAGGTTTGGGGCTGTTCTTTCGTCCCTGAGGAAGTCTGCTTCCCTTCGGACTTGTCGCCACTTTGAGGGAAGTTTAGAGTGCGGTTAGCTGAGTTCACGAGAAACTGCGGTAGCTATTCGTCTGTGTTGCGGATGGTGTTGACTCGCACGACACCTTCCAGAGAACGCCCGAGCTTTTCTGGGGAAAGAATTGGAGATGCTGATGCGGAGAGAGAAATGTAGAGAAGAATGCAGAGACTGCTCGAGTCAGACGAGAGTAATGTTGGCAGCAGGCAGGCTACTTTTTAGACCAGCACGAGATGTTAACGTCTGCTTAGCATGTGCCAGGATGACCTCTCCAGCGAATGGCTTTTTTAGTATCAGCAGCAGAAGCAGCAGATGTCACCCCGGTCGCTGCAGCGAGACCGGTCCCTCCTTCGATTTCGCGCGACGGGGCTCGCTGGTCGATGAAACAGGTGCTGGATGGGCTATGGTCCTTTCATGCTTTCTCCGTACCTTTGAAAAATGCGCATCTATGCATGCATGCAGGCGGGCACTGGACGAGCGAACGCACTGCCGTTTCGTGTTAGCGAGCGAGTAAGAATCCGCGTCTTGTACGGCGGGCCTCGCGGTCGATGCAGTGAGAGCGATGCGATGAGATGAGAATCCGGTGAAAGTAGTGAAGTATTCGAGTCTTCGTGCCAATTCCGCCTTGGAAGCTCGATCG
Organism: Dactylellina leptospora; assembly: GCA_036971365.1. Lineage (NCBI taxonomy): Eukaryota > Fungi > Ascomycota > Orbiliomycetes > Orbiliales > Orbiliaceae > Dactylellina > Dactylellina leptospora. Next base: position 370,668 of record JAJTUC010000013.1, on the reverse strand, counting down.
TGGCTCGAAGATTCGTTCAATCCGCACCTTTGCTCCACCGATTGAATCAGGGAAATTTTCCAAGGGACTACGCAATGTATAAATTCGCCCAGAGTGGAGCCGGTGGAGCAGTAGCTCCTCGCGGGTAGTCGAAATCCATCCTCGCTAGGTCAGCCAGCCTGTGTGATCCTTAACCCAAAGTCAATTCATCCATCTGCCACCAATGGTTAAATCCCGCTTAAGCTGCCCAGCTTGACTAGTATATCAACCGTATCCTGGATGTGAATTGACCATGATAAAATACCCTTTCGTCGATACTATCGATAATCATATCTCGTATGGTCTATATCACATTTTGATATGGAATTGGCCGGGGTTGAAAAGCACACAGCGGTGGTTCTCGTCATGTTCACCGCCCTGCTTTGCCGCGAAAAAGCTTGTCGGATATCATAACGACCATCCATGAACATGCCAGATCGCCTAACCGTCAGCACTCGATGTGCCACTCACCGACATGGCCCCAGTCGCTTTGCCCGAGCCGGGAGGGAAAGAAGAGGCTGCTCATGACGTTTCGTATACGAGATGCCTCCCTTCGACACGTCCGGCCAGGTTAAGCACCGAGTTGGAACTCTGACGACAACATCCCAATATTCTCCCCTTACACCTCAATGGACGGCTGTTTCTGATGAAACATCTCTGCGTCGGCTTGCACAACAGTTCTTTCGTTCATCTGTTCTGTCCTTTCCTGCCACTCCCCGGATGTATTCCTGGCAAACATTTTTCTCGTTTATGCGACCCGTTGAAACTAGACAAGAAATACTCCACATCTCTCGTATGCGAAGACACTGATTGGGACTGGCTGCACCCATGCTGAACCTTGAACCGGCACGTCATGCTGGCAAGGCCAAGCTTAGCTAGCCGAACCAGCGAGGCGAACATAGATCTGGGACCAATTGCAAGGATGTCTGTTAAAATTGCCTATCCCTTACCATATCACATTTTTATCTCCGGATATCTACCAATTCGCTCTCACTTCTATCGACATGATCCATAAAGGTGGTGAAGTTTTCACGTTATCTTAGGTCTGAATCCTGCTCACAAACATCGCTGCTCCTCCAAGCCGGACTACCGTGCTGGGCGAGCACAATAAAAAATACTCCGTCCCAAAAATATGTGCGTTCTTGGGGTTTCAATCAGAGTTAGACGATGATCTTTGCTCATAAAAAGAAACAGGGAGGCTGGAACGCAACTCTTCCTTCCTGTGATGGCTCCATTTCTGCTAAAATCCTATTAGATTCTGTATCGGATTTTCTTCGCATCTGATCCCAATCTATTATCGGTGTTTCTCGATATACTTTCGTCAAAGCACGAATGGTCCCATTCGTATCAGTTCGCAAGTTCAGGTAAGAGGTATCGATACCTAGCCGAGCATCCATATATCCAGCCTAAAGAGTTTACAGCTTTCCCACGTTTCCAAAGGTTCTACGAAGGTTCCTTCCAATCTAAACTCTTCAAGAGAATAGACTTCCTAAAGCTAGGCACGGACGTCCAATTCTAGGTTAAACTTTTCATATTGTATTTTTGCATTTACTTAATGAAGTAACCACCGATCCGATTTGGCAGTGTGAAGCCTTGCATTCTTGCCGTTTATGGTAACTTTACCAAGTCAACCTTTTCCAACGCACACACCAACTCCGGCTACGTCGCGATCTCGCACGATTAGGTTATAACTTCATTATCCTGTCAAAGCATAAGAAAAAGAAAGAAAGGGAAAAGAAAAAAATACCACAGTCCCTGAACCATTCCAGACCCGGCGACAACCACATCGTTGCTCTTTTCACTTCTGATATTCTTAAACAGCGGTGTGCAAGCCATGGTAGCTAACACAGCCAATCCGTTCGATTTTCGTTGGCGGTTAACTATATCCGGCGATACTCCTCAGCATCAACCGGGATTCTTCAAACGTATCGTGACTAAAATTCGCGAAGAGGCTGTGCTTGTTGCTCTTTAGTCCGATGAACCCGAACATCTCCGTATCCTATTTACCGCTGAGCGAAGTTCAACAGTTTTCTCCGTTTTTCTATATTACGCATGCATATTGGATGCGGGTATCGCGGATGGGATGACATGTGCGCCGATAGGCTGACAAGTGGCATTTGTTGTATAATGGCGCCATACCGTCTGAGTCGGAATGTTCGTTGTATATGCGGTTATGCCCATACCAACGTTGTATGGAGACCTAACAATGCGGTCTGCATCCGCAGACGATGACACGCCCCGGAATGGTACTATTTCTCCGACAGTTTTTAGTTTATAGATCGCTGAAGCGATACCAATGAAACATGATATTCCAAGATTCGAGAGCTCCTGGGTGATTCTCGTCTATTTTCTCTGTATCTGGAAAATGTCTTTGGATCTTTACATTGGTCTCTCGATCGATCCAGGTTCGATAGACTTTACCCCTGTCACATTGACTTTCAGACCTTAACGCTATGGACATCTAGTTGGCTGGACGTTTATTTTTCATGAGCCCCACGGAGGTTATCGGGATATCTGACTCAACCATCCAACTTTGGATTTATCTTAAAAAATTCCAAAAAGGTTAAGTGGGCGAGGTACACGAATTCCCACGTGGGTGATTTATTCTAGAAGCGTTCGAAGTGGCTTGAGACAAAGATTGGCGGCGCTGTCATGAGAGGGAAATCATTCGAATAGTAGCAAGTGGCTAAGACTTTGGAATATCAATCGTTTCATGGTGACTTGAGCATTGACGGTGTGTCCGATGGAAGAGCATTCCCACCAATTGTGAGATGGCACTTATAGAACTTAGGAATGTTGTGATATCATAGTACATTGCTGTTTGAAGGGCTTCCTGCCTATCATGAGGCCAACCACGGCCATGACTCCTACAAGCTATGAAATAGGATCTATTCAAAAGTCTAACAAAAATCGATTTATGCCAAGCATGGTTTAGAACTCATGTCTTCTTTTTTGACCTACGCTTACTAGCTGATTTTGGTGTTTCCGTAGCTGATGTCTCCAGATTCTCCTGAGTATCATTACTGAACGCCACCTTCTTACCGGAGCTCTTCTTCGACTTTGTTGAGGCCGGTGTGTCCGTTGATTTCTTATCGTCTGCTGTTTCAGACTTTTTGGTTCTTTCGCCGTTTTTGTCTTGTTCTTTCTTTTCGCGTGCCCGGAGCACTGCTGCGTTTTTCTCAATATTTTCGACCTGGGCTTTTGATATTTCGCGAAGCTGTTCCCCTAATACCTCTGATTCGATCTCTAGTTTGCGAGGTCTGAATATGATTGTGATGATTAGTATGTGCATCCCAGACAGTACCCCTGGTCATTACTATCGCACGAGATAGACTTACTTAGAGACTCGGCACTCTCTGATCAGCCCGCCACCCTTTCCCCTCGCGAATTCAGGATCATACAACCCTGCGAAGAACCCTTGCGCTCCCTCATCCGTACTCTTCAAGACAATCCACCATAACGGCCACATTATCACATACACGAACAACCCCACCACGCTCCCCAACGATAACCATCGTCTGCTACCCGGACTCCGCATGATTCCCGGATCCACACTATAACATTTTACATTCATCGGCATCCCATCTGGCCGCTTATACGCATCCAACTCTCTCTGTAAATCCGCCACAAAAGCCATCAACGCAATCTTAGCGGCTCCGTATACTAACCACGGACGCCTTCCAGGATATCCCCGATCCAAAAACTCGGGATCGTTAAGATCTAGATCCCCAACCATATACGCAGCGCAAGTCGCTACCAATACTCTAACATCTCTATCCGGCGGTTGCACCTTCAAAGCAGGTGTCATAAGTGTTAAGAAATGATAATTGGCGAGGTAATCTAGTCCCCAATGAGCCTCCACGCCATCCTTCGTCAAACTTCTGGCGGAAAATGGGGGTGCCATGAGGCCCGCTGCGAGGACGATAGAATCCAGTCGGCGGGGTGGGGTGTTATCTAGCCATTTGGTGCAGAAGAGTCGGATGCTGTGGAGGGATGAGAGATCGCATTCTTCGGCGTAGATTAAGGTGTTTGAATAGCGGGATCGTAGGTCGGAGATGTATTCTATGAGCCATGAATCGTGCGTCGAGCGGACGAGGAGGATGATTTGGGCGCCTTTGGACGCGAGGTCGTCAACTATTGCAGCACCGAGACCGGATGTTCCACCCTAATTATATAATAAATATTATTTTGTTAGCAATGGCTCAATATATAGAGTTACTATTTGGTGAATGGAGGAAACGTACCGTGACCATAACGACTTTCCCGTGCATAACCCGGTCGACCTTATTCGCCTGCCCGGCGAAGAACCAGCGAAGGGCGTAGACCAATGCTGCCCATGGTATAATACGCAGGATCTCTGGGAGATAAGGGACCGAGGACACGCCGTCCGTGGCGACCTTGCTCACAAAGTCAACGGGCATCGTGGAATGTGGATTGACCGCTCACAGCCGGATCATGGCTGGCTGAAGAAACAGAGACAGAGGATCAGATGTGTTGAGGTGTGGTTGTCGCGTTCACCTCGTTCGCTTTTTCTTGGCGTTTATTCAAAGCCGCTTCCTGGTAGCTCGACTCACATCGAACTTCTTCCTCTTCACGACGACGCCGACACTATCTAACTCCAGCTAATCTCACATCTCGCCACGATGAGCTTCGAGGACCTTCAGAGCCTCGAGCTCTTGTCGCTCGTGTCGAAGATCACCAGCGAGTTGACGAATCACTTGGGAATGTACGTCTACCTCTTCCTCCATCGCCACCGCTACTCATCATTTGCTAACAATAGCTTGCAGAAACGACAAGACTCTCGCTGAATTCATAATAAACCTACACAATGACGCCTCCTCCCTCTCCGACTTCAAATCCAAATTATCATCCATGGGCGTCGATTTTCCCAACTCCCTCGCCGAATCGATCGACCGGTTAATTTTGACAATGCACCCGCGGCACAAGAACAAAAAAGGCAAAAGAGGCAAAGACGACGATACCGACATGGCAGATGGCGACGGTGACGGTGGATTATCCGCTTTCGAAGATTTGGCCAAGAAATCGCGGGTGTTCAAGGGTCTCGCGCTACCAGATACCGATGACGCGCCGTGGAAGGCCGAATACGATAAAGCCGAGCGAGATGCCGACAAGAGTATAAACACCAGTGGTGGGAAGGATAAGAAGAGAGAGGAACCGGACGCGATCGATGATACGTTAGCTTTACTCGAGAGTTTGGAGGGGAAAGCGCGCGCTGAGAGGAATAGGAAGCGCACGAGGAGTCCTAGTCCCGTAAGAGACGATAGGGATGCAAGGTATGGAAAGAGTCGGCGGAGGAGTCGATCGCGGTCTCCGGCTTATAGGAGGAGAGAGAGGAGTCCGAAGAGGGATCGGGACGGGGAATATGAGAGATACGGCCACGGTAGCGGGAGAGGAGGCTACGAGAAGGAGAGAGGCCGGGGCAGGCGGCATGATGACTATGACGATGACGATGAGTTTAGGAAGCCACCGGCGAAAGAGTTGGACGATACTCCGGTAATCTATAAAGTTTATGACGGAGTGGTGTCTGGTGTCAAAGACTTTGGCGCCTTTGTGAATTTGAAAGGCGTTAAAGGGAAAGTCGATGGGCTAGTACATATCTCCGCTATCCAGAATCAAGGAAGGGTCAACCATCCTTCGGATTTACTGTCGCGAGGACAACCAGTTAAAGTCAAGGTTATATCGATAGAGGGAACCAGGATTGGCCTCTCCATGAAAGAAGTCGATCAGGCTACCGGGCGCGACATGATTCCTGGAAAACGGATAGGCACTGGTGCAAACACTTCGAAACTATCTGGTCGATTCGGCGCTCACGAAGAGGTACCCGTATTCGAAGACTACGACGAAGGCAAACCGCAGAATAAAAAGAGGATGACATCGCCGGAACGATGGGAGATCAAACAATTGATTGCCGCTGGTGCGCTTAGCGCTAAGGACTACCCGGACATCGACGCCATATACGAAGACCCGGAGAACGGTGGAGAGCTCGAGGAAGATGTGGATATTGAAGTCAGAGAAGACGAACCGCCGTTCCTTGCCGGGCAGACAAAACAGAGTCTAGAATTATCGCCTATCCGTGTGGTCAAGGCTCCTGATGGATCTATGAATCGCGCCGCCATGTCAGGAACAACGTTGGCGAAGGAGAGGAGAGATCTGAGGCAACAGCAACAGCAGGATGCTGCTTCTGAAGCTGCTCAGAATATCGACCTCCAGGCTCAATGGAATGACCCAATGGCTGGAGAAAGACAGTTTGCTACCGATATACGGAACCAAGTCTCAAAATCTGGTGATGTACCAGAGTGGAAGCGGGTGACCATGAGTAAGAACGAAAGCTACGGTAAACGGACGTCGTTATCAATCAAGGAGCAGCGAGAGTCGTTACCTGTGTACAAATTCAGAGATCAGATCATCAAAGCTGTCCACGATAACCAGATTCTCATCGTCGTCGGAGATACTGGATCTGGAAAAACCACACAGATGACGCAGTACCTTGCCGAGGCGGGATTCGCAGACCGCGGTATCATCGGTTGCACACAGCCTAGACGTGTGGCTGCGATGTCCGTAGCCAAGCGTGTAGCTGAAGAAGTCGGGTGTAAGCTCGGGCAGGAGGTTGGCTATACCATTCGTTTTGAGGACTGTACCAGTCCGGAAACCAAGATCAAATACATGACGGATGGTATGCTCCAGAGAGAAGTCTTGTTGGATCCAGATCTGAAAAGGTATTCGGTAATCATGTTGGATGAAGCCCACGAGAGAACCATTGCTACCGATGTTCTTTTCGGACTTTTGAAAAGTAAGAAACCTCTATCACACCATTTGTGCTCTAGCTAACTTGGTTTTAGAAACGATAAAGCGACGGCCCGACTTAAAACTCATCGTCACTTCTGCGACACTTGATGCCGAAAAGTTCTCGCACTATTTCAACGAATGCCCTATCTTCTCTATCCCCGGTCGTACTTTCCCCGTAGAGACCCTATACACTAAAGAGCCGGAATCGGACTATCTAGATGCTGCTCTAATCACTGTGATGCAAATTCACTTATCAGAACCACCAGGCGACATATTGCTCTTCTTAACGGGTCAGGAGGAAATCGACACGGCATGTGAGATTCTTTACGAGCGTATGAAAGCTTTGGGTCCAGCTGTTCCCGAACTTATTATTCTGCCCGTTTATTCTGCTCTACCATCTGAAATGCAGAGTCGAATCTTCGAGCCCGCGCCTCCCGGAAGTCGAAAGGTTGTTATCGCCACCAATATTGCGGAGACGTCTATTACTATCGATCAAATTTTCTACGTCATCGACCCTGGCTTCGTCAAGCAGAATGCCTTTGACCCAAAGCTTGGAATGGACTCTTTGGTCGTTACACCTATTTCCCAAGCTCAGGCGAAGCAGAGAGCGGGCCGTGCTGGACGTACGGGCCCTGGAAAGTGTTACCGACTATACACCGAAGCTGCTTTCCAGAGTGAGATGTTACCGTCTTCGATTCCTGAAATTCAACGTCAGAACTTGGCGCATACAATTTTAATGTTGAAAGCTATGGGAATCAACGATTTGTTGCACTTCGATTTCATGGACCCGCCGCCGACGAATACCATGTTGAACGCCTTGGAGGAATTGTACGGTCTCGGTGCACTTGACGATGAAGGCCTCCTTACCAGGCTTGGCCGGAAGATGGCAGATTTTCCTATGGACCCGGGCCTTAGTAAAGTCCTAATCGCATCCGTCGATATGGGTTGCTCGGATGAGCTACTTACTATCGTGGCCATGCTACAGGTTCAGACGGTCTTCTATCGACCGAAGGAGAAGCAACAACAAGCTGACCAGAAGAAGGCGAAGTTTCACGATCCTCACGGCGACCATTTGACGTTGTTAAATGTTTACAACTCGTGGAAGCAAAACAATTTCTCGAGTCCGTGGTGTTTCGAAAATTTTATACAGGCGCGTTCCATGCGACGGGCGCAAGATGTCCGACAGCAACTTGTTTCAATTATGGAGCGATATAACAATCGAATTATCAGTTGCGGTAGGAATACGATGAAAGTACGACAGGCGTTGTGTACCGGATTCTTCAAGCACGCTGCGAGGAAGGATCCCACTGAAGGGTACAAAACTCTTACGGAGGGGACGCCGGTGTACATGCATCCTAGTTCTGCGCTATTCGGGAAACCGGCTGAACATGTTATTTATCACACTTTGGTTTTGACGACGAAGGAGTATATGCACTGCACTACAGCTATTGAACCAAAGGTAGGTTTTTCAAATATTGATTATGATAGTGGGCATGATGCTAACTTTTCGATAGTGGCTTGTTGATGCGGCGCCGCGGTTCTTCAGGGTTGCTCCTACTGATAGATTGAGTAAGCGGAAGAGAAATGAGAAGATTCAGCCGTTGTATAATAGATTCTCGGATGGTGATGATTGGAGGTTGTCGGCGCAGAGGAGGCAAGGAAGAGGTGGTGGGGGTGGTACGTGGGGTTAAGCGTATTGCTTTCACATTTGGGGGTGGTTATGGGAATTTTGGGATTCAATTTCACATTGAGATCCTAGTTCTAGGTGGGAGGTCATAATTAATTGGGTAGTTTTTGATAGCTATTGTAGCTATATAGACAAGTCTTGTAAGATATTTGGCGTGGGTGTAGTTTGATATCAAGTTGAATACCCAATATTACGGTTCAGCGGAGTGGGAGAGCGCATTCCCTGCAGTGACAAAAGTGCTATTTTCTGAGCTAAAATGCAGTCATTCCGTAATCATGACTCCCAGAGATGCTGAGATCCTATTTGACGTGAGCTTGGACCGGGGCGCGTTGGAGAGATCCTACTTTTAGTGGGTTGTATAAGATGCGTCTTTGCGCACCTTACGAACATTCACTTTCAATCTCCGACATCACGCGTTCTCATCCTCTCCGCATATTATCTAGTCGCGATAGTAACTTTAACTTCAGAGCGTAACTCTCGAGCTTCTACTAGCTACGACTCTACTAAATCTTCAACATGGCAGGAGCTAAGCGTGTTGCCTTCATCCCTCTGGAATCCAGTACGTCACATCCATCCCACTTCCCCAGCAGCGGTGCACCCCACTAACATACCACCACAGACCCGGACACCTTCACCAGCCTAGCCCACAAACTCGGAGTCTCCCCCGAAATCTCCTTCTGCGATGTCTTCTCCCTTCTCGAAACCGACCTGTTAGCGTTCATCCCCCGCCCCGCGCACGCCCTCATCCTAATCTTCCCCACGACCGACGACCCCACCAAACAACGAAACGAAGAATACACCCAAGGCACAGCCGAAGGGCCGGTGCTATTCATCAAACAAACCATCAAAAACGCGTGCGGACTCATGGCGCTTTTACACTCCGCTCTCAACGGCGGAGCCAGGAAACATATCGCCCCGGGGTCCAACCTGGCGCAGTTACTTCAAGATGCGTTACCGTTGGATCCGTACGCGAGGGCGGAATTACTGATCACGTCGCCTAGTTTGGCGGCGGCGCATAAGGAAGCCGCGGAGGCCGGGGAGACTGAGGCGCCCGATGCGGAGGCGGAGGTGGATTATCATTATATTGCGTTTGTGAAGGGGGAGGATAACGGGGTTTATGAGATGGATGGGAGTAGGACCGGGCCGTGTAAGATCGCGCAGATGGGGGAAGGGGAGGATTTGTTGGAGAGTGAGGAGGTTAGGAATGCGGTGCATCAGAAGATGGTGGATACGGGGAGTGTGCATTGTGGGATTGTGGCTATGGTTGAGGGGAGTGCTATGTGAAAGCATACAATACGGGCGTTTATTTTCATTTTTTCTGTCTTTTGTCATAGGTTTTCATGAGGGATGGTGGAGGTTGAGGTTGTGCTATTTGGTATGATTTTGATCTTGGGTTAGGGGTTTAAGGCCTTGTATCACGCCTCTCGTGTTTGGTACTTCGGAGCTCGGTTCTATGCATAAACATTCGGCGTCTTCATTGAATTCTAGGCTGGATTGGAATACGAAAGGTGTCTTTAGGTGCATAAGTTGAGCTCACGATTTCTCGTCTCAAAATACCACTACTATCTTCGATTGTCAAAATGGTTAGCTCACGTCTGGTTTTGGATATGATACCGAACTTCTCACACGCTAGCTCCCCGCAACACCGTCCGAGGTCTCAATCCAAAACGCTCCGGAAAGTTCGAAGGAATTGGAGACTAGGCCGCACTGTAACGGCGCGAAACTACTTTTGTGATTCCGACGCATCGAATAGGTAAAGGTTGTTCAGAATCCAATAGGAAACCTGTCTAAGAGAAGTAGCAACTCCTGGATCACAGATATCCAACAAAGTATTCGAATCTAACACCGTAAAGTATTAGATTCGAATATGATAATCGATACTGAGAGTCTGGAGGTATAAAAGTGAATTGACATCCCCGGATATCTTTTACAAGTAGCGTTGATTTGTTACCAGCAATATATTCTAGACTAGCCGGCCCAGTCTACATCAACTTATTCACTTCAATACAAATTTCAAGTAGACCTTGACACTATAATCATATATATATATCAAATTCGAAAGTAAATTCACAATGAAGCTCACGACGACACTCCTAACCCTCCTAACCCTCCTCTCCGCCACCGCATCCGCAGCGACAGCCGCCAAAAACGGCGCCGACCTCAAAAAAACAATCATCGAACAAGGTAAAAAATCCGGCGCGGCGCCCAAAAAGATCGAATTCTGGACCAACCTCCCGATCTCGATCTGGGACCAACTGTTCACCCTCGAATCCCGCGCCGGAGGAAAATCCGGCCGTCCGTTGGATCCAAAATTCGTCCCCGCGCTTCAAAAGGCGTACGATCAGTTATCCGCATTGCAAACGCCCACTTTCCCAGATTCCATCGGGAAGAGTAAACCCGCTTCGACTACCGAATCGAAAGAGATAACTACGACTTTAGACCCGACTAGCAAACCCGTTACTTCGGTGCCGGGGTATCCTCCGTCGAGTAAAAGATCCAAACCCATAACGACGACTCTTCCGCTGGCGCCGCGACAGGTTTTAACCATCCCATCATCCTTTACGCCCCCTCCCAAAGTTTTAGAAAGAAAAGGATCAGCTGGTACGGTTGATGATAAAGCAGCGTGGAAACCGAGACTCCCGCGTGATGAGATTCCGGGTGATATATTGAGAAATCTGACGAAGCGGTCGAGGAAGTTGACGGGTGAGAGGTATAAGTCGGTGTTTATGGCGAATGTTGCGGAGCCGAGGTATTCGGCGGCGCAGGTGAGGTTTTACAGGAGTATTCCGATGTCGGTTTGGAATAAGCTTGCGGAGTTGTCTTGTAAGTATGATTCTGCTTCTAGGAGGCAGTTGAATGCGGCGCTGGGTCAGATATTCCGGAATAGGATGCCGTCTTTTTAGATCTTTTCTTAGCAGGTTTTACTTCCTGGGGTGGCTGGTTAGTTAGATTATTTTTATTTTGTATAAATAAATTATTCATGAATATATTTTCTTTGAAATGACAAAGTTATATGTACTTCGTGTGCGTTTACATTAATAAATACCTAGTGTACAAAATATCCCACCACAGACGTATTGAAATCTACGACAGCCTCTTTCTACCGGGCTTTCTCCCTCCGGCTTGCGCGACGTTAGCTCGATTAGTAACAGCGAGCTTGTGAACCGCCAACCTCTTGTCCCAGCAACTACTCGTCCCCAAAACCACGGCCTCGACTTCCTCCGCAAACCTCTCAGCTAACCCTTTCATCCGCTTCTTCCCGTCCGACGCTTGAATCATCCATTCCATAGCCTTCCGTCGTCGAACTTTCACACCCAACGGAGCGGGTATTTGAACCGTACTGCCACCGGAACCTCTCGTCGATTTCATTTTGAATAACGGAGCGACGGAGTCGATTGCGGTTTGTAGATAGGCGACGGGGTCGGATGGGAGTAATGATAGATCGGGTGCGGTGGGGATGAGGGGGTATTTACCGATTCGAGGGGCGGGTTTGGTGCGGAGGATTTGGAGGATTTTTTGGACGGTAGCTTGGGCGGTGGCTTTTTCGCCGTGTTGCATGAAGTGGGGGGTTAGTTGGCGGAGGAGGGGGTGTTCGCGGTGGTGGATGCTGTGGAGGGCGGGGATCGGGGTTATTGGGATCGGGGCCGGGTATGGGGGGATCAGGACTTTTGGGGTGGGGTTTGGGAAGTCGGTGAGGGTTGCGAGGCTGGAGGAGGAGGAGGAGAGGTTTTCTTTTATAACTTCTGGGGCGTTTTCGACGTCGTCTTCGCGTTCGATGACCTGGATATAGACGGATGGTTAGCAATTGTATGGATTAAGCGGGATATGGGATATGGGGTCTGTAGAGCGGTGGAATGGGATGGGTGGTACCTCGCTGATGGGCGTGGCGACTTCATCGACGTCTACGCCTTCTCCACCGAGAACTCTATCAACTTGTGATGTTTCTTCGGTGATATGAGGCGATTGAGTTATATCACTCTCCGACGGTGGCTCTTTTTCAGCCGAATCGCTGTAATGACGTCGCTGGCAGAGAGGGATAAAGGTCGAGGTGGGATTGAGGCGATGCGGTCGCAGTGGGGCAAAGGTAGCGAAACATCGTCGGGTTGGTATCGATCTTCTGGGAGCTGAAGAGGGTAGTCTTTCGAAAATTTTAACGGCGCAGGGCCGCAGCATTGATAGCGGGGTGGCCATCGTCGGTGGATTTGATGGTGTCGAGGAGGTTGAGGTTGAGGTTAATTTCGGTGATGTCAAAGTGCCCAGTTTTGCTACGGTCGGCCGTAAACAGAAATACCACACAACGCAGGAACGCTCATAGTAATGCGGCTCGATTGATATTACACAACAGTACATTCTTCTTTCTTCAATTTTAGTCTTCATCGGTGACTTCTTCGATCTCGACTAGTCTTTTCACTCGTTCTTCTTCTACTGCTGATTTCTGTTTGGGAGATGGTGGTTCACTTTGCACCTCGTCTTCTTCCCCTTCCTCCTCCTCATCTGACTGTCTCTCCTCCCACCTTCTCCAATCCGGTCTCATACCACGTCTTCGAAAGACTTCATCACCTCCCCGGTATACCTCATCAATATCAACATCATCTCGGAATAGGTCTATATCATGTTTTCGCGATCCAGACTTGCTGCTCAGCTTCTTCACGATCCATACAGCGACCGGCTTTAAGACCCACCAAACAAACCTGACCAAATGCCAGTAAAACACAACCAAGAAGACCACGCTGATAAGAAACTCCACGATAATCCCCATTTCACCGTTTTGTGGAAACCAGACTATCGGCTTAGTGTCACCGAAATCAATCTTAGACCCGGGCTCTGTCGCTAGAGAACTCTGAATCCCGAGGAAATTGGACGTGTAACGTATGAGGATATTAGCAATATTTCCTCGCTCGATGAAGAGGTGTAGAATGGTGTATAGCACCGAAGTAAGAGTATCGGTTGGGGAAACGTGAATGTTTAGATTATCGAGGGCGAAAGGAAACTCGAAATCTATGAATTTGACGCCGCCGTCTAGGGAGAGGAAATGGATGAAGGGGAGCTGGAAGGAGAGGCCGAGGGAGACTGTGGCATTGGGCATTTAAGGGAATGTTTATGGGCTGGTTGTAACTGGTTTGTTACAGTAAAGGGGTATGAAGAGTGTTTCTAGAGGTGCAGATGCAGGGGTTTGAAGTTGATTGTAAGAGTATTGTATAGTTCTTTGTAATGTTTAGAGTGCAAGAGGGGATTAATCAATGATACTTGCAACGGAATTGGTGGTTTTCTTTGTCTTGTCTGTTTATTTGTTTCGTTTATCATCGTTTCGAGAGCGGCTGCTCAGGCGCGCATAACGGATTCACCGTACTGTACAACCACGAGTATCCGAGATCTATGAGAGAACAAGGATACAGTTCATTTAGAGATCGAGTTCACGCATCAAAGTCAGAATGACCGCTGTTATAATAATGACAACCAGGGTTAATCCAGGCAGACCTTGTGATATTTAGAATGTTGTGGGGGGCATCTCCGACAGTGAAGCCCGATTGGCCGGGCAAGCGAGAGCCGGAAGGAGTTAGCCCTGCCACCACTTTGGAAACAGCGGCGACCGGCAAACATCAAATCGCGACCTTCTTGTTTTCTCAGTTGCAGGTTCGAATTTCAGGCATCGTAGCCATCGCTTCGTGGGATCTTTTCAGCCGGAGGATAGTGCACAGGTTGGACGTCGGAGGAGACCGCTCGGAACACTGCCCGTACAACGATGCCCCGCCGCCGGTGAGCGGATACGCTTTCTCACGACGCGACTGAAATACTCGAGTCGTCGTCGTATCCACGATCGAGTGCGAGGATAGAGAGAGGAGAGAAGAAGAAGAGAAGAAGAGAGGATGGTCTGAGGGGACACGATGGATGGATACAATCGCGGGAACGCTGCTGGCGGAGGCTACCCGGCCTATCATCATAGTAGCCAGCAGCAGCAGCAGCAGCAGCAGCAATTCACCAGCAATCCTCCTCCTCCTCACCCCCCTCCTCCTCATCCTCCTCAGCAGGCCTTCTACGCCCAGCACGCCGGATACAATTACAACTTCAACTACGTACCTCCCTCGCCATCGTACCGGATGAATACCAATACCAATTTACCGTCTACCACCGGCTACCCCCAGCAGCAGCAGCAGCCTTACTCGCCTGCTCCGGCCAGCTCGGCGGGGGGTGGCAGCACTTACCACACACCCGCGATGCATCGACAGCCGCCGGTCTTCGCGGCCTCCCCGTCCGTCTACCATTCCAACAACAACAACGCTTCCTCCTCCTCTTCTTCTTCATCCTCGCCGCGTTACCAGAACTACCAACCCCAGCGCTCTCACCCCACCCCCTCCTCATCCTCATCTTCCCACCAGCAGCACCGTCATTCGCAACAGTCAGCTTCGTCCTCCGTCTATACCAGCTCTTCATCAAACCAATCCTCTCGCATCATCCAAGCTCCATCTTCCCTAGACGAAGCTCTCCAGTACACTCCTCTCAACTCAATCTTACCCTTCCACGGCCGTACGTACCTCCTCTCTCTCAATCAAACAAACAGACTAACATATCTGCAGATATCATTCCTACTCCTACCATCGACGCATCGTATCTCGCTGCCCAAGCCGAAGCTGTCGGCCAGAAGCTTCTCAAAGACTTCAATCGCCTAGATCCCATGTCCAAACGCTTTAGAACAGCGACTAACGACATTAGCGGGTATATAAACTCCACGATAGAGAAGAAGGGTCTTCAATTGTATGAGTTATCCGCCCTCCTCACACAGATCGATTTTTCTAATGCTAGGTGCAGAGAGTTTAAAAAGTTGAAAGCTACCGCGTTGGGTAATAACGCTACCAAGACGTCCGTGGACACGCTCCTTCAGAACTCGAAGCTCGGTTCCTTCGAGACGAGCATCCTCCACAAGCTTCCATCGCACAACCAGAAGCCATGTGAGTCGTCCTGGTCATCTTTATGGAATATATTCTTACTAACTAGAGTACAGCCAAGAGAACGCCTCTGTCTACCCTCGAGGACTCGCAGCAGTCCTTGAATCAATCATCGAGTGCTAACCACCACTCTACCAAGACGCCCTCTAAGGCCAACCACTCCTCTACCTCTTACCAACCTTCACAGATCCCTCAGGGTAACTTCTACATCGCCGTCCCCCCATTATCCTCTCTTCCGCTTTCCCAATCAAATGGCTACCCTGCTGCCGTAGAACCTCGAGACCAACAAGACTTGACACAAGCGAACCGTATCAAATCGTTACCCGAGGATCACCAACCCACTGGCCAAGTACTCGCTGCTATCGTTTTACCGCCTCCCAAGCAAGGATTCACCCCAGCCGATTACAGCACCCACGAAGAAGCAGACTCTAGGATTCTGATATCGAAGAACTTTCAGGCCCGGAAACGCCGTAAGATCGGTGACTCCGATAACAACGAAGCTCTGATTACCAGCATCGATACGCGGGCTAAAGGCGACTCCGCTTTACACACCTTACAAACATTGCTCGTCCACATCTTCGAGTCTGAGGATAACTTACAACCTGATACGTCCGGAAACGTTGCATCCTTGACCCCTGGTATCTTTATACCACCAGGCGCACTCGGCTACTCTCCTGAGACCACTGGGCAGTGTCTATCTATACAAATTCATGTCAAGCTAGACCACGCGGTTCGTCAGGTTATCTTGTACAACCGTTTCGAGGCAATGGATATCGACGACCTTACGAGACTCCTTAAGGTTTGCGAGAACACACTCAAAGCCGCCGAAAACCTAGACGTAAAAGTCGGTGAAGTCGGAGACGATGCAGGAGACGGCCTCGTATCAGAGTACGACCAGAAAGTTGCCTTCGCTGAAAACTCGGTCAAGACATGTAGAACTATTCTTCGGGTGATGAACGGCGGTCGACAGGAGAAGCAACTGTACTCCGAGGAGATTATGACCTCGATCCACAATGTCATCAAAAACTTGATTGAAGGGTCCATCGTTCCTTTGGTCGCGCTCCGTTCTGATCGAGAGGATGCCCTCAGAGCTGCCATGTCGAAAAAGAAGAATCTCCGGGACTTACTACAGGATATAATCAAGATTTTGAAGCTTCTCACGCAGCTGCTTTCGAATCAGGAGGTCACGGAAGACTTTTTAATCAAGTTGATATACACTTCGGTTCCGCTTGTTTTCATCGACAACTCCAGCAGCGACAAAGACTCCGTTTTTGGAACGAAAAAGGTGGAGAACTTGCGGTTGGCTGCCATGAACATATTGGCCAAGATTTTCGCCAGGTATCCCGAGCAAGGAGACACGATCATCACTGAAGTTCTTAGTAACCTTGAAAAGTTACCCGTCGGAAAACAAAGTGCCAAAAACTTCCCTATCAATGGTAGTGGGAACATCCAGCTCATCACCGCTTTCATGATGATGCTGGTACAATCAGCTGGATCCCACCAAGGGAAGGCGATGGCGTCACCGGTCATGAATACGGCCGATACTCCGGACGAGGACATGGTTAACGGGATGTCTGAACCAGGACACCCTCAGGTTTCTCATGCGCAGGATGCTCACAGTATCATGACGAGGTTGGATGATGTTTGTCAGAGATTTCTCCGAACTGCCCAGGAAAAGACGGCGTATGTCACCACTTATATCGTTAATAGAGCATTAAATACTGCCAAGTCGTCGGATACTTCGAATTCGAGAAATTTGCTGGATTTCATGGTTGAGGATTTTATCTTGGTTCTGGATAATCCGGAGTGGCCGGCTGCTGAGCTGTTTCTCAAGACTATCTGTGTCAAAATGGTTCGTATAATCAAGCCTTTATCATATTGAGACTCTCGCTAATATGTTGTTTGGATAGCTACGCACTGTCGATGATCCGAAGCAGTCGGTTCCCGCAAAGTCGGCTGCTTTGGAACTATTGGGAAAACTTGGGTCTTGCATCAACGATCTTTTGAGCCATCTCAAGAAAATTCACGGGGACAAGAATGCTTCTGGGTCCACCATAGACGGAATGCTCTCCATTATGACCGAAAATTTCCTCGAGTTTCATCAGAACACTGAAGGAAAATCCGGCAATGAGATCAAGGAGGAGCGGGATGCTGTCTTGAGTAAGATGATACTTTGGAAGGGACCTTTTAGGTTAATATTGGAGCATCTTTGGGACAAGGACCAAAAGGAAGATGCCGACAATCTTCAGGTGAGTTTCTCCGTTTCACGTTTATAAGGGACGCTTCTAATTTTTAATAGACGGCTTGGGGATACTTCGCATCTGTATGGGCGAGTCGGCTTTCGGCTGGCTTTGAACAGTATTTCGAAGTAGACGCTTCTCTAGCCTCTGACATTGCCCGCGTTTCCGACAATCTGCACAAGATGATTACCGAGAAGGCCTGGTATGACGAACTTGATGAAGTGTATGTTTCCCACGCATATAGATTCTTCCAATATCATCACTAACAGCTCTAATAGCAATACCTACAAGAATAACCTTCCCACGCCGATGCAAATACGACAAGCTTATCTTCTCATTGTCCTTGCCTCCGACTTCTGCAATCACAGTCGTCTCATTCTCGCGAGATTGATATTCTCTATCGACGGAGAGCAAACCTCGGCACGAAGCAAGGGTCTAAAGGCCCTGATGAACTTGGTGGAGAAGGATACATCTATTCTTGAAGACCGCGGTCTGATTCCCACCCTTCTCGGCCGGTGCAAGGATGCTTCGCCTCAAGTGCGCGACTCTGCATTAGACATCATAGGACGATGTTTGACACTGAAGCCCGAGCTTGAGGCCCGTGTGCTACCAACTATCTGCTTGAGGGCACATGACACCAACGTCCCATTACGGAAGCGTGCGATCAAAATTCTCAGAGATATCTATCCAAACACGAAAATCTCGGAACACAAGGTGGATATCGCGAAGTGTCTACTCATGCGCGTCGTTGACCATGAAGCCTCCGTAGCTGAACAAGCTAGGAAATGCTTTGAGGAGTTGTGGATCAACCAGTACTTTCCGCAACTCAAGGATGGGGAAGACGGCGAGCTGAGTCTCAAGGGCAAGATTATCATCAAGGAACGAGTCAACGTCATTACAAAAGTCGTTACCACAACTGAGAAACTCGATGCGCCTTTGAGCAGCCTCATTCAATTCTTTTTGGACCCTGAAAACAAGCAGGTTGAACAGAATTCAAAAGTCTGCAGATTGATGGTCAGGGCCCTATTTGATGACTTGATTGATTCCGCGGGCAACGACGACGATAAAGCGCGCAGGCAGAGCATAATGCGCACGCTTGTGGTGTTTGCTCGTGCTTCTGCGAACCTCTTCAAGGTCGACCAGCTCGATATGTTAAAACCGTACATCAAAGACTTAAGCTCGGCAGATGATATGGCCATCTACCGATCTGCGATCGTCATCTTCAGATGCGTTTTGCCAGGGTTATCTGCTGCGCATTCGAAATTCCTCGAGGATGTCGCGACGGCTTTACTTCTCAATGTTTCGAAACTTCCGATGGTGGAGCTACCTGAAGCAATCTTTTGTCTTTCGGAGATAAATAAGTCTTTTGACATTGCTGCTAAGCTCATTTCTGTCTTTTGTTCTAGTGTTCAGATGCTGAAACCATATATCGGAATCGATAGTCGAACATTGCAGCCGCAGCTTCACCGGAAGATCTCGAGGTTGATCTGCATCATCGGACTTGTTGGGAATTATTGTCCGTTGGAGCACTATAGCATAGAGATCAAGAAACGGCTTGTTAAAGCTGGCTTCACCGTTAAGAGCGCCAGCATTTCCGAATTTATCGTCGACACGATGTTGGGGTTTACGGAGGAGAAAGCGGAGGCTAGCGTGCGCAAGGCTGCGTTGGAGGCTATCGGCAATGTGGCTAAGACTCATCCCGAGCAGTACATGCGACCAGCGGTCACCGGTGCTTTCGAACAAGTTTTCAAGACGGAAGAGCAACGGGATTTCAAGGCGTTGATTCTGAAGAGTCTTTATGAATTTTTGAGCGCTGAGGAGAGAAGTTCGGAGGAGGCGTTGAGGAGGGGGAAGGCGCCTGCTGCTTCCAAGGAGAGCGTTGCTGCTACCGGTGCCGATTACGATCCGGGGAGACTTACGGGTGCCAGCACGGCCACCTCGAGGGATGGAGTTTCTACCGCTCTCGCGCAGACGTTTCTGCATTACATCATCAAGATTGCGCTGGGTTCCGTCGATGACTTTGGGTTCGCTGCGGTTGAACTTACGGGATCGGTGTTACGTCAAGGTCTCGTTCATCCGAAGGAGTGTACCCCCGCGTTAGTGGCTCTCGGCACATGTCCAGACGTACGGATCCAAAACGTCGCATTCAGGGAATTGAAAACACTAGCTCAAAAGCACGAGAGTATTGTGGAGAGAGCGTACATGGAAGGCTTCCGATTGGCGTTCAAGTACCAACTCGACGTGATAAATTCGGAAGACGGAGCTGATACGTCTACTTTTACACCCAAGTTGGCGAATCTGTACGCTTTAACGGTGGGGAGTCGAAAAGTGAAGAAGAAGTTTTTGGGGAATCTTCTCAACGCGGTTGAATTCGAACCTAATCGGTTGCAGGTGTCCGCTAATCCCTCGCATTTGATCTATGCACGCTTCGTTTTGCAGAATCTGGCGTATTTTGATTATGTGAGCGTTGAAGACGTGCATCAAGTTGCGACGGGATTGGAGAAGATTGTTGGAAATATCGGAACCACGGTGGTGCATCAGATCGAGACGGATATATTACAGATCAACCTCGACAACGCGGAGCCGAAAGTTATCGATGATGTTGTGAAGAGGAGGTTGTGGATGGCTTCTTCGATTTTGACCATGGCTTGGAATACGAGGACTTGGTTGAGGAAGGTTTACGGGGTTTCGAATGAGGTTATTATGAAGAAGGTTAAGAATTCGAAGGAGATGACGAAGGCGCCGACGAAGGTTGTTGGGATGGGGGGAAGGAGTTTGTGGGATGAGATGGGGGAGATTATTGAGAGTGGGGGAAGTGATGATGGGATGGATCAGCAGTTTCGTGAGGTGAGTTTTGTTTTGTTTCCACGTACCTTTTTGTTCCCTTTGCTATTTCGTGCTTTCGGTCGGTTGTTTTAGAGGAGAGGTACTAATATGTGAGGGTTTAGTTCCACGTCCTTTTGACTTATGATAGTGAATTCAAACAAGCCGCGGAACACGAGGATGATGATTTATTCGGCGGTGGTGAAGGTGGTGGAGATTCCGATGACGGTGGGGAAGCTGGTAACGCTCCTCGTGGACGTGGTAGACCTCGTAAACGAAAGGCTGGGACGTCACCCCCGCCGTCTACGAGTAAAATGAAGAAGAGAAAGAAGAAAGGGGAGGAAAATAACAACTCGCCTGGCTTGGATGATTTTGGAGATGATGGAGGGGATGATTAGAAACCGTCCCGTCCGTCGTTGAAAAAGTCTGAGAAAGCTGGGGTTAGGAAACGGAAACGAAAGAGCGGCGGGGTGGAGGTTGAGGAGAGTGGCGATGATTGGACGCCTGGGTCTGGGAAGAAGACGAAGGGAACCACTGGGAGGAGGACGTCTGGACGGTTTAGGAAGTCTCTTACTAAAGAGGTGGAAGACGCCGAGGAGGTAGAGGAAGAGGAAGAAGAAGAGCCTGAGGAGGCAGTGTTTGAAACTCCTGTGCCGAAGAAGCGGGGAAAGAAAAAGCAGGAGGAGGAAGAGAAAGTTGATACCGGCAGCGCTCGACGCCGTAGTGGGAGACTTACGAAGTGAATCACTTATTTTGGCCTGCTGATTGTCTGACTTGGATCCACGCAGACATTGAGATGCTGGGGGGTTTTTTTTTTTTTTTTTTTCATCTTGAACATTGTTGACCTTTTCTGCAATTTTCTTACGTTACTGTTCACTGCTATCCGCTGCTGTTTTCTCTTTGTCTATTAAACATGCTCTATCTTTCTTTTCTGTTGTTCTCATGGAGAGGGACTGTTTTTCTTAAGAAAATGGCGTTCGATAGTGGTTTTTGCATTGCATATTGTGTTTCTTCTCGCCTTCCCTTTGTCTTTTCATTTGCTGTCTTTCTTCATTAGGAATTGGATCTATGGGTAATAATATTGCAACCGTTCTCTTCTATCGAGAGATGAAATGGTTACTTGATCTGATATCGATCTTTTCGCGTGGCATGTTGTGCGTTGCAGAATTTGATAAATAAATCGATGCTTCTTCGCTATTTCAACTTCATCTCTTCTCATCATCACCACCACCATGGCGTCCACCGAACCGTTCGCACAGTCACTTCTCAACATCGCCCACCCTGATAATCCAGAAGAGGCGACCCGAATCTTCAGAGAGAAGGTCTCCTACCGGCCACTCGATTTCCGCCATACCCTCCCATCTTCAACCACCACGCCAAAGGACGCCCGCGCCGTCCGTCGCGAAACACGGATTTCCAAAAAACTTGCAAAATCTAAATCCAAACCATCGAATAAACCATCACCGTTGACCGCTCGTGAAAAACGAGCGCTTCAAGTTTACGAGATACCGAAATCAGCTAGACAGTATGCTATCTACGAACCGTTGAATAGATTATGGATCGGATATGTTCAAGAGATTTTGAAGGGGTGTTTTTCGGCGAACGGAACGGCGGGACAGGTCGCTGCTGCGAAATTATGCGCTGCTGATTTTCACGGATGCGAGGTTGAGGTTGTGAGGGATCGGTGCGTTAGTCGGGTGGGCATTCGGGGGATCGTTATAAAAGATACAAAAATGACGTTTGTCATTATCACGAGGAAGAATGAGATAAAGCGTATGGAATGTTCTCGTTGCTATTGTTCTTTTATTTTGAGTTTAACTGGTGATGAGCGGATGCTGATATGATGGTGATAGACGTGCCGAAGGAACACTCGGTGTTTCGATTTGAGATCCCGTGGCCGGAGAAGACTGCTCGACCGGCTGATCCGATTGTTATGGAACTCCATGGATCGAATTTCATGTTTCGAGCGCCGGAGCGGATGAATAAGAAGTTTAAGGCGAAGGCGATGGATGATCTGTGAATCTGATCGGTGTTTGATATACGACTATTTATCATCATTCGCTAGGTGTTCCGTCTCGTTATCTAGGATTGATATTCAAGAGCGAGGGGATGGTCTGTTATGCCGGGGTTATCTCTCGAAGATATGCAGAGGGTACGGTGGTATTATGAGCGTATACACTGCAGAGATATTGCTATAAATACTGCCATACCCCGACCCTGGGGGGCCTACCTCTGGTACTCCAGATTCCGGACTCTAACCTCCCCGGATTCTTGTTCGCCAGCACGTAATAAGATTCAATATTCAGGTTACTTTCATATTGAATCATGCTTCTCTCACGGGCCTTTCGAGCCATCGGCCTCGTGTTTCTAGCTTCTCAAGTTCAAGCTCAAGTTCCTACAGCTACGGTTTTCACGACATTTACTACTACGATCACGGAAGTAGCCGTCTGCGTCACGACTCAATACACGACTACTACTGTTGATTATTGTCCTTGCAATAGTTTGTTCGTTCCGACTCCGACCACATGCACGGATTGTCGAACTTGTACTACGACAACCATTGGGCCGACTCCTACCAGTGATGAATTTACTATCACTTTGACCGTTCCATTGGATAGCGGTGATCAAGTTATCACCCTTTCGCGAATCGGTGATACTGTTGGTGTCGGTGGTTCTGCTCTCACTCTAAATATCTCCAGCGATGGCGTCATGCGGGATGTTGCGAGTGGAGATATCGTCTATGTTGTCTTGCCGGCTGACGCTCGCCGCAAACGTTTTTCGGATACCGTCGACCTCCTTATCGGAACTCCTCCCGACGGATCAACTTATCAGACTTGGAGTCGGACTGTCGAAGGGGAATTACTATTCTATGTTACCTCGAATGCTGGAAATTCTTATACTCTTGGTTTTGGTGTTTCTTTGACGGACGCTGGAGAGATTGATACGGACGTACCGATTCAAATGTACGATCTCTCGGATACATTGCCGTCCAACGTGGATGCCGGTATAGCTTCGCAAAGCTTGATCACCAGTACAATTAAGACTACTACTGAGCCGATTGTCACTATTACACTACCGGGAACCAGCGATTATTGTACCACTATTTACCCTTCGGGTGGGTCGGGAACGATCACCGTCATCGATTACGATACCACAACTACTGATGATACGTCGTCGTCGTCCACTACGACTACGACATGGGCTACTTTGACCATCACTCAATGGGCGAGTGTGACCGGCAGGTCTACAAGTACCATCGGGAATGTCATCTATATTGTCACCACACTCTTGCAGTCTACGACTACGATCACGTTGTACGCTTCCAGTTCGACGATAACGACTGCGTCGTTCAACAACTATTTCCCGACGATTAGTGTCTATGAAGTTTTTGTTCAGGTTATTACTACGTCTACGTTTTATGGTACTACTGGGTTCACTTCTACGCCGACTATTGGCAGCATCTTTCCGACCCTCACCGCCTTTGCCCAGCTCACTCAGGTTACTTTTACGAATACGACGTATGGACCTGTTTTCTCTACATTGTTTGCGCAGACGAATTCGACGTTGCCGACTGTTACATTCTGGATCCAATTCACTCCGACGACGATGGTTACTACCACCACATATATATACAATCAGTATCCTGTGATCACTACAACTATCTACTATACAACGCCCACGGCCACCGTTCTGATCAAGTCTACTCAGTACAGGCTGTTTGTTACCACGACGGGTCTTTTGGACGGCACGACTACTATTGGGCCGGATAACCCATCCGCTACCGTCTCCATCACTATTAGTCCTACTGTGACCTACACTCTCCCGGATGTATCTTTGGTCTGGACTCTCAGCTCATCTTCCACATCGGTTGTTCCCCAAACGCCTGGTTATACACGAACGGTTCAATTATATATTCCATACCCTGATCCGTCATTCGTTCGCTTCGCGCCCACGGATGCTAGCGCCGGTGTTGCTCAATACTTTACAGTTTCGCAGACTACATTGGACGCCAACCCTACCCAAACCGTCTATTACGTCTTTACTGGTGCGAACACGAAATGTAAATTCATCCAGGTGAACAACAATCTGATACTAGCCACCGATCCGACCACCGGAAACCGACTCCCCGGCCCGCTCTACGCGTTCGCGTATATCCCCATATCCCCCCTCGGCTCATTCTTGTACTACACATTCGGCAGTCTAAAATTATCCGACATCGCGTTCATCCAACCCGTGGCGTTCAATTACGTTACCTCCGGACAAGGGTTTCTGAAGTTGAATTCGGCGTTTAGCAGCATGTATCTGACGGGGAGTACGGTTTCGAACGGGGTTACGACTACGGAATTGGCGAATTTTTGGTACGATGGTGGGAAAGTCGGGCCTTATACGCCGATGTTTTATAGTAGCGATGATGCGGCGGGGGTTTATGGGAGTACGTATCGGACTATTGGGACTACGGAGATGAGTATGACTGTTTCTGCGCCGGGGAGGAAGTGAGGTGTTTATTATTAGTGGTTTTGGGGAAGTGGTTGTGGAGGGGGTTTTGGTTTTGGTTTTGCTAGCTGATTCGTGGTTCTTTTATTGTTTTGGTTGTGGATGTTTGTGTGGGGCGAATGATTACTGTGGCATTGAAGAGTAGTGGTATTAGCATGAGTAGTGGCATTGATAAGTGGAATTAGCATTAGTAGAATAGTATTAGCAGTAGCATTAGCATGAGTAGTAGAGTTAGCATTAGTAGTAGAATTAGCGTTAGTAGTATAGCATCAGTGGTAGAAAATAGCAATAGTGATAGAAAATGGAATGAATAGTAAAAAAATAACTTGATTCTACAGAAAGGTCGTATATTACACTGCCCAGACTCGAACTCCGTTATCCCATATTCCATCACCGTGTTCACTATCATCGGATTCCGAATCGGATGTATCAGTGCCGTTTTGTTTAGACTTTTCAAGATTTTTTCGTTGACCCGAACTAGTCGCTATAACCGTGCCGCTATTGTGTATTGACACTGAGGTAACCGGATCCTCTGCAACTTTAAAGCTATCCGTTGGAGAGATGAATACATCGTCTTGTTGATTCTTTTCTTCTTCTTCAGTGGATGAAGTAGATGCACTGAACGGTTCCCAGAGCTTGACTGTACCGTCTACCCCACCCGCCAATACGACATTATATTTCTTATCTACTCCTCCGCCGTATTCTTCTGCATACGCCAGACCGAGTTTTTGATTTGTGGTTGCGGTTCGATTAGTTAATATCTTCCACGGGATATCCGTTCTACGGGTGTCGAATATATATATCACATCACTTTTTCTTTCTCCGATGATTATGAAGGTTCCCGAGGTTTCGAAGGATATATTTGTGACGCCGTTGCCGCATGCTGTATCGTGAGGTTTGTATTTAGATGGGAGTGAGGAGAGGTTTATCACCCCTGTTAGCTCGCCGTCTTGGAAAGGGGAGGAGTAGAGTAAGATTCTCCGAGAATAAGTACCCGCTGAGAGGATGTTCGTGTTGGGGTTGATCGTTAAAGTTGATATTATACTCCTGACGTTCACAGAAGGGTAATCTAGCTTTGACGAGTTAGACGCAGATTTTCGTTTTTTGCCGGTGGTGAAGGTTTGGAGGGGTGGGGAGTTATATCTGGTGACGTCGAAGAGGTGGATTTCTGAATCGGTTCCGGCGAGGAAATGGGTGCCGGTGGGGGTCCAGGATAGGGAATGCGGGGTTAGGTATTTTTCTGTGGGCGGGTGGATTAACGGGTACGTTGCTTCGATGTGGGGGTAGAGTAATGAGCGGAGGTGGATCGGTTGGGAGTGGAGGGATGTTAAGAGTAAGGTCGTCGTTGGGTTTGAGAGGGTGAAGAAGGGGTATATTGAGGTTGTGTAGGGGGTTGACGGGAGGGGAGCTATTGAGTATGGTGTTAAGGTGTGACAGGTTGGGGATGTAAGAAGATCTGGTGGACTATTGTTATTTTAAAGAAAGAGATGATTAGAGTGTATTGATATCTTGAGGATATGTTTATTTGTAAGAAGGAATGGCGTACACTATCAGTGTGCGGATGCAGTTGTCTTCTGTCACCGCAACTAGAGAGGTCCCGTCCGGTGTCCTATATCATATAACGTCAGCAGGACCAAAAGACATAGAACCATCTTTGAATGGGATATGTACCATTCTACGCTCCTGAAAACATTACTATTCGGTTTACTCTTCGTAGAACCGATAGTAGAACGATAGTTCAATCCATTCCCAATAACACCGTTCAAAGCAGCCTCTTCGCGGACGTGTGATTCGGTGATGCTAGTACTATAAACATCACTGGTCGATGCGACCAGTCGAGGCGCACTTGCGGATTGCTCTTGAGATGAAGTCTGCTTATCCATTCTCAAAATATTTCATTTGCCAGAGCCTGCTCGTGGCGATAGGATCATGTATATTATCTACTGAAGGGTGTCAGTTTATATATTCCAAAGTTGGGTGCAAGAGCAACTCACAAAATACAACAGCTGTCGACAGATTGCCTGCGAGAGAGGTCTGCCGCTATACGCCTACCCGGAGATTTGTAAGCTTGATGGTGCTCATGTTGAATCTCCGTTCCGTTAAAGATCGATAGAGGACAGGTTTCTCGGATGGAGAAGGTCGTTTGCCCGTTTGATGAATCGATCTTTGGTGTTCGAAGAAGAACCTGTTGCATTTTGACGCGACAACAAATCTCAGTTTAAACAGCACTCTTTTACACAGACCTCGACATATAAAATCTGGAGAACTTGATGCAAAATGAGCCACAGTCCACTGGCGATAGCTACTCCCTCGCCGTGTAGCTTTCTGGGATACTGTATCAGCCGGTCCGCAGCTAGACAGTCCTCTCAGTCAGAAACGACAGGTACCACGGTCAAAGATACTATTATTGTGTGCTCCTCCCGAAGCGCATTCATCCGCGAAATCCTCTTTGACCTAGGCATCTCGACTAACGATGTCCCATTACCGGATACGCAGCAGGAATTGACAGATTCACAGAAAATAATGTTGAGCACTCCGATTTCGACGCTCTTGACCACGGATACCATATCCATGGTCTACTGCCCAACGATTCACCATTTGCGAGCATACATTGCTTCTTTATTCACGGCCAGAAAAAGAAGAAACAGTGACTCTGCGACTTCGGAGAATGACAATATAAGACCGTACCTGGCGATTCACTCCCTCCTTCCCCTCCACCATCTCTCGACGGAATGGTCAGCTCAGGGGCTTTCCCGTACTCTCTCGTCAATAGTAGACGCAGCGAATATAATATCCCACAATCTCCTTCTTTCAGTATCATCCGACTCTCGAACTTTCGGGATATCAGCGGAGCTCCCGCTGATAAACAGCATAATGATGAAGAACAACACCATGAAAAAGGGATTCTACGGCGGTGAGGGATTCGAGGACGATGAAAGCGGACAGCAGGATCTCAGATTCGTCGGCCGAATTCAAGATATCCTCTCACGGTGGTGCCAGATAACTCACATCGACAAATTATCCGAAGGGCACGACTTGCGCAACGACCACAACAGTCAAGAGATGCTGGTATAACCGATATAATAAACGCCATATCCTACAATAAAACCTATATACACTATCTTACACACCGACTCTAAACCAATTAGAAAAACGACATCTTCCCATTCTTCCACGTCTTGGGAATATTTCCGATAACGCTCCCAGCGACTACCAACTCCTTTTTAGCCTTCCACTCCCACTCCCCCATCAAATCCCCACCGACTCCAAAAGTCGGAAACCCGTGAACGCGATACGGCACCTTCCACAATTTCGACGGGTATATCAATTCTTCGCACAAAACTGGTAACACAGTTCTACTCTTCCCCGGCGCATCCGTTTTCAACTTCGCTTTGAACTCCTTGACCACCCCCAGATCGCCATCGCAATAAAGCAACCCGTCGGTATCTACTCGGTACATGACTTCTTTCCTCGTACCCGTCAGAAACACCCTCTTGATCCCTTTTTTCTGCATCTGCAGCCAGAAGTTCTCGTCGGTTGTTCCGATGTATCTCAACCAAAACCTCCCATCGAATAATATCCATTTATTAGGATCGTTGATATCGAGGTCGACTTCCGGGGTATCCGTCGGCCGGTTCTTCGAGTATCGAATATACGGCTGTCGATAGCAAACCAACATGACGCCTTCGGGCCGTCGATGCATAGCTTTACAATAGACCGCCTCCCAAAACATATTATTCTCCGTCAACGCGCCGCCGAAATATTTAACTGTTTCGGAGTATTTTCTGTAATCCGTCTTCTTTTTCGCTCGTTCGGCTGCGATTTTTTTATTCCCTGGGTGGGCTGATACGTTGTTGACGTAGTTTACGTATTCGTAATCCGGGTCGAAGGGGTTCATCGTGCCGAGGATGTTTTCGGCGACTTTGTTCATTTGGACGATGTCGACTTTGTTCAACGGGGATATCACCTCCGCGAAACGGGTTAAGACTTGACCGATGAATTCTTGCGGGAAGGTCAGGAGGTTGATCGGGATGAATGCTTCGATTACACCTGAGGAATGGATGTGGCGGAGCGTACATCTTGATAGGAACCAGTCGACGTTTTCGGCGACTTTTTTGTTTTGCGCGGATATTCGATTGGAGAAGGCGATTAATGAAGCGGGGGTAAGTGCTTTCGGGAGGAGGTTTTGCGAAGTCGGCGATGTGAGGAATCCTCGGATGGCGTTTCGAGGGGTTAACGAACGGTTCTTGTTGGTGGGGTCTTCGAACCACTTGATCTTATCCTTCACCAGCGTCTGCTTCAACCGGTCCTATCAAATTCCCATCAGTTAGCAAACCCTTCTCTTCAAGCATAATACTATATTATAAATATAGTGTACTCGATACAACGTACTTTGAATACCCCCAGAAACGGCCGAAGAAGAGTAATCTCATCCGCCCCATAAACATCCTCACACTCCGGCAGCCTCGCCACCGCCTTCATCCCAGCCAATCCACCGCTCCTACTCTCCCGTATCAACCGCATGAGCACCGTCTCCGCCTGGTCATTCCCGTGGTGACCAGTCATCAGATGGAACACACCGTATTCCAAACAAGCCTTCGCTAGCGCTTTATATCTATACTCCCTCGCTATCGTTTCAATCTTTCTTTCTACTTTGATAGTTCCGTCATTCTCGAAGCGTAGCGGGAGGTCTAGTTTTATCTTATGGCAGCGGAAGCCTGGAATAGATGAGTTTACGGTTAGCAGTTTTTTTTAATTTATTTGAGGTTAGGGTGTGATGGGATGGGATGGGATTTTGAGGAGGGAGAGTTACCGAATTGTTCCATCAGTTCTGCTACTTTATCTGCTTCCGCGGCACTGTCTGGGCGTAAACCGTGGTCCACGATCATTGCGAAGAATTGAGTATCTTGGAATTCATTCTTGAAAGTAGAGAGTTGATTCGATAAATGTGCTAAAGCCATCGAATCGATGCCACCCGATACCGCGATGCCTGTACGTATACAAAAGAGTAATCAGTTAACAGTTTCCATACTACCCATATCAACCGTTACGCTGTATCAAATATCAAAACAACGCTGTTCGTGTGATAGCCTGATTGAGAATATGGGAAATACAGTACCAATTGTTTTAGGAATCTCGACCGGTTTCTGTTTTTCGGCCGCGATGGTGTCGAATAGGGAGCGTAGCAGATCGGCATATTCTGTCGCTGCTAACGGCGCAACAGGAGGTATGGTGATATCTCTCGCCGAGCCATCCGATATCCTTGGTCGAGGCGGCATCTTCGAGCCAGTCCTAGGTGGCATCTTCGACTTAAACGGCATCTTTGACCTTGGTGGCGTCTCTGAGCCGGGTGGCATATTTGGCCTGGCTGGTATAATCGGCCGCGCTGGCATCTCGTACTTTGTTTGTACTCTTTCCCTCGGCAGGGGCGACACTTTCGACCAGGATGGCATATTTGACCTGGGTGGCATCTTCGACCCGGATGGCATCTTTGGCCTAGCTGGTATTTTCGGCCGCGCCGGCATCTCGTACTTGATCTATACTCTTCCCCGACGGAAAGAGAATGCGTAAATCGTGCTGTTGAAGGATACGGCGGTGATGCTATTTCATAGCATGAAATATCACGATACCATCGCGAAGAGTCAAAAAGAAAACTCAATCCGCGGATTCGATATGTTTATTCAACAAATTTATAATATTTCTATAATTGTTTACTCATTAGTATACAATATCAAGATTCATGGAAAGAGTAAATGGAAATGGGGATTTAATACTAAATTACCATCAAAAGATTTAGAAAGTGTAAGATACTTGGGCCGGGCAAAGTGTATTTACAATGTTGAGTTTTAGCGGACTTGTTTATACTGGTGTTGCAGCTTTTTTTTTTCTTTGGGTCTAAATCCGGAACCCGTCGTCGCTAAAACGCATCGCTGCTAGACGCGATTAGCGCAACAATTCAAGAATGAACTTCATGATTCCTTACTACCTATAGCTCTGGAGAAAAATCTTCTATCGGAAGGAATCTAATGAGTAATAAATAATCTTACAAGGTAGTCGTAAAAGTACCTCGAATTATATATTCACCTTCGCTATCATCCACCTCGAATCTACACAAACATGAAATAATATAAGAACAAAAAGAACCCGAGGAGTTTTAGATTCCACGCCAGAATATTCGATATGATAGATATAAAAAAATGATTTTCCAAATGCAAGATCCCATTTGTACGCACGCTGTAAAAGTGATATAAAAAAACAACGGCTCAGAAACAAAAGAAGCCAATTAATAGAAGAAAAGAAAAAGAAAAAGAAGAGTGAAAAGCGCTGCTTCCAGAACAATACCCTGAATACCAACATTAAGAAAAAAAAAGGTTTAAACACCGGTTTTTATACCCGCAATGCAGAAAAATGATTATGATGGTGAAACGAAACCGCAAGGCAAAATGGAAGAAAGAAACCGGGAACAGCGAAGCGCAATGGCGAAAACAATACCGTCATCGACGAAAATTACTAGAGTGTACTAGTAGGTATTCCGCCATCCGTAAACCTCAGCTCTCAGTATCGGGACCATCTTTAGGCCCGACCTCCAGATTCTCCCTCTCCTTCCTCCAATCGACGTATTGATCATAGAGACCCGGCCCTAACCATTCAATTAGCAATAATCCTACCAATCCAATTCAAGACAGGGGAAAAAACTCACAAGCACCCTCCGGATTATAATTGGATAAATTATACTCCACAGCCCTATTAAAAGGGATAAAACTTTCCCACTGATCCTTATTAACCACCTTCACCGGCTGCTTCTCCACCAAAAATTCCAAAAACGGGACGGTATGCGGGTACGGATGCACATCGGCCCCCAACGTGACATTATCCGCGGGATTGTATTTTAAATCATAAGTCACCGGATCCAACACGAACGTGAAAACCGCAATCGTATTCTCCAATGCGACGGAGCGGGTCTCCGGCGTCGCTTTCGAGAATTGAAACATGTATTTGAAAAACGCGAGGAACGAGTCTGACGGCGGTGATGTGGGTTTCGTTTCCTGTAACCAGGTCGATAGTTGTTTTGACAGGGTCGCGTTGTTTTTCAGGTTGTGCTTGTTCATGCCTTCGATCCATTTTTTCTTGGGGATGAAACCCATGGTTGGGAGCTCGAGTTTCCAGCAGAGGATGTAGATTGCTGCGCTTTCGAATTTGACGTCGAGGTCGTCGAGGAGTTGGATTATACCGGAGATGTCGATTTGTAGAGGGTCATCCGAGCCTGCATTACCATGTTAGTCTCATACCGTTCGAATCAAAGGAAAGCCTATGTATGAGAACGTACTTGCGTATGCATCATACCACTCCTCTACGTTTTTCGGCTGCTTCTTAGATGGTTTAGGTGCGGGCTTCGGTACCGTCGCCGCTGCCGCACTCTCCCCCTCAGCATCCTTCCCCTTCGATAACCTCGCCTTCTTCGAATTGGTCGATTTCGCCTCGACGGCTGCTGTTTTCCTCTTAACTTTCCCGGTCGTTCCAGCAGCCGAAGAGGTCTCGTCGACGGTCAAATCTTCTATCTTTGACGAAACGGCGTCGCCTGCCATTCCGCCGCCGTCGACGGAACTACCGGCTGATTTACGCGATTTTTTCCCCTTTAACGACTTCGCTTTCGATACCGCGCTGCCCATGTCGTGATCTTTCGCGGACGGGGAGGGGGTGGTTTCGGCGGCGGCGGGCTTTGTTGCGAGGGATCTGGTGGAGCGTCTGGGGGTGAGGGTAGAGGTAGAGTCGGCAGGTTGAACCTTCTTCTTCGGTGGCATCGTGAGAAGAAGAGGAGGAGGAGGAAGAGAGGAAGAGAGAGAGAGAGACGTGTGGGGGATGTTGAGGAATGCGGAAAGGAAAAGGGCAAAAATAAGAAAAAGAGGTGGAAAAGTGTGGCTGTGGGAGCGTGGTGGTCTGCGGTGAGTGGTCGTGACCCTTTCGTCTTGGGCTTCGAAACGAATTTCCTGTGTGCGAACCGCGAGGCCAAAAATATAAAAAAAAGCCGGCGCAGACAGCAAAGAAAGAGCAAAGTCACAGGTTATAAGGATAAGAGGAGACGAACGAGAGGGGTATCAGAGAAGCCTGCTGGGGAGGTTATTCGGGAGCCTCAGGCACCGGAGAGAGAAGACGGGCGCTTCAAACAGGATCCAATAGATAGATAGATCCAAGACCACTGAAGGATCGCGTGTCGATATGCTTTCGATCGGATAGAGGTCAGCCTGTGAGAAGCAATAGCAGAGTAGAGCGTCCTTCCATCGTCCGTTGAGATGCCGTGTGATTTAAGAAGAAGAGAAGAGAAGAGACGGTTGATAGCAGAAGAATAAAGAAAGAAGCCGAAGTGATATCATCAAGCAGCCGACGCGTAAAACGAGATGCGCGTGCCCTCCACAACACATTTCCAAATTAAGTAGTTACCTAGCGACAAACATACTTCCGCCAACGTCAGACCAACACATCCCGCAACACTTTCCGTTTCCGTCAGCTTGGCGCTTCGAGAGTGTTCCAATCCGCCCCGAAAATTTTCTTCTCTTTTTCTGGACTGGACCGTTAGATATATTCCACCCTCCATCTCGAATCTCTGCTATACTCTCGCCATATCCACCCGTCGCATATAACAGGCCGTATTCTACTCTCCAAACAAACCAATCACAATGGTATGTATACCTCTCGCAATTCTCAGATAAACCCTCAAAATCCATCCACCTCGATCCAACATTTACTAACCAATAAACGTATATGATATATCCGCAGGCAACCTCAATCCGAACAATCAAATCTCTCGCCCCGCTCCTCGACCGCATCCTCGTCCAGCGGGTCCGCGCAGAAGCCAAAACCGCCTCAGGAATCTTCCTCCCGGAATCCTCCGTCGAGAAACTCTCCGAAGCAAAAGTCCTAGCCGTCGGACCAGGCGGGTTCGATAGGGAAGGAAAGCGGTTGGAAGTGTCAGTCAAGCCCGGCGATAGAGTTCTCATCCCGCAGTTCGGAGGCTCGCCGGTGAAGGTTGGTGAGGAGGAGTATCATCTGTTCAGAGACCATGAGTACGTCGTCCCTCTCCTCATTTTTTCTCTATTTGGATGTTAGTGGAAATTAGAAGCTAATGGTTGTTATAGGTTGCTGGCCAAGATTACCGAGTAGGCGTAATTTGTAGAAAAGTCATGATTTATGGATCCATCCGACCTGTACATATAGCATAGCGATAATCACACGAGACCACCCATCTCCGCACACCCATCCATCCGACTAATCTTCTACTCAACGTGCATGTCACAAACCCCCAAACGATGATAATGATATAGTTGAATAACATGTTTATGTACAATCTCATACATCCCACATATACTACAATAAATAATATGATACACACTTCACAACAACCCCATCTTCTTCCTTCTCAAATACATCGAAACCTGCCTCTGCACCGCCTCCGGCAACCTTACCCTCCTCAACCAAACAGCCCAAACCAACGCCCCCGCCACCGCACCCGTCAAATGCCCGACGTTCCCGAACCCCTCAAATCTCATCCCCACACACGTCAGATCCAACGTGCACAACCCCATCAACAAGGTCCGAACACTAATCCCCACCGGAATAAACATGATTTGAAAACTCGCAGCCGGGTTAACGATCGCTGTAATCGCGAGGAATCCGTACAACACGCCGCTGGCACCCAACGCCGGACGAACGTGTTGCCCGAGTTTGTAATGTTCTTCGACCTGTGCTTTCGACGGCATCCTCTTTTCGGTCTGACGGATATACGTATCCGACGTTTCTTTATATCTCGCGAACGCCGCAGGTCGGGGGATATCGGTGTAAGGGTTGTCGTATCTGTCGTAGGGTACCAATAATCCCAGACTAACCACCGCTATTCCGAAGAACGCCAGCACACTTCGTTGGAAGCCGTAGAATTTGACCATCGTTGGGGATAACGCCTGCAAAGCGAAGAAATTGAACGCCAGATGCCATACTTCGGAGTGAGATAGCGCGGGGAGTATGAATTGGGTGTATTTCGATAACCAGCGATCTTTAGCTTCGTTGGATCCGGGTGCGGGTAGACCGAACGAAGAATAATATCCGAACCGCTCGAGGACTACCGAAGGGCTGAACGTAAACCATCGCTCCAACCAGACTTGCCAAGGTTTCAGATGTTTTTCGAAGACCTCTCTCGGGGGGATTTTTTCGCCTGTGGGGGTTTGCGTTTCTGCTGATGTGAAGAGGATGATTGTCGGTGCCCACCAGAGGAGATGGATACCGAGGAAGATAACACCGAAGAGGGAGATGTAGCGGGAGGTTGCGGTTTGTGATTCGGAGGGAGGTGGGGGTGAATTCGGGGAGAGGAAGTCGTTGCTTGAGCGATTGTAGTCGGTGTAGCGGATGGGGTCTTGTTCGGCGCCGGTTATGGTCGCTGGGTTCGCGAGGGAGGGTTCCGGAGGGGATGGGAGGGAGGGGGACTGGCGGGTTCGTGGAGACGGTCGTGCGCGGCGATTGAAGTTGATGTTACGGACAAAAGCGAGCGATGATATTTTTGATTTAGTATTATCACCATCCTTTCTGGGGAGAATTTGAGAAATAGTCCATATCGTCCGAGCGGGTGACGTCGTATTCAATCGTCGGAGTATCGATAGCGGGGTGGTTTTGGCCGCGGGGATATGACGGATGCCGGTGAAAGAGCACGGCTTGGACAGCAACTGCGCGGTCAATCGCAGACCGAGAGAGGGATTCATGATGGATATATCATCAACATCACGCGCCGGGCAGCTGTCGAGGGTCTACTCGAAATGAATCGAGGGAACGTCTGGTCTGATATCAGTCGATGTTTGGATGTCGAAGTGGGAGTCTTTGGTGTGGCAGATTTTTGTAGTCGCAAGTAGCCTAAACTTGCCGGGGCCTTCACGCAACCCCTTCGCTGCGAAGACAGGAGCCTCATCTTGGACATCTGCTGCACTGATCCGACCTTCGATCAGATAACTTTCCTCGTACTGATAATACCGTCAATACAATATTGGCGCGTCAACATGTGAGCGTCTAGAACATCAATACACCCGTTCTAGTCGGTCGGGAAGCCCGCTGAGTCAGATATCTCGACATCTCAAATTCACATGTCCCAAA
This sequence comes from Dactylellina leptospora, assembly GCA_036971365.1. NCBI lineage: Eukaryota > Fungi > Ascomycota > Orbiliomycetes > Orbiliales > Orbiliaceae > Dactylellina > Dactylellina leptospora. The sequence goes on along the minus strand of JAJTUC010000013.1, from coordinate 334,525 downwards.
ACATTCTAGTCAGCTTAGTGCGACGATATCATATGAAAGTCCCGGCGGAACCGTTGGAGTGTTTCTCCGTCGCCTCCGTCGTTCTCACTCTTCTTCGGCCGACGCTAGTATTGACGTCAGGTTTCAGTCTGCCGCAGGTGTATACCACCGCGAATATTACGGATACTATCTGCCTCAAGATCGGTGATTAGCTGTATCACTCGAGTATTTGGCAATTGATTGAACTTCAAGGTTTATCAAATAGTACTTCTTTAGCCTTGCAAGGCTATTGGTAGACGTTCGCGTGTTTGTTGTTTTGCAGTATACTCAAAGCTATAGGCAGCTGTCGCCCCATCTTATTCTACCTTAATACTTATTAAATACTGCAGCAATCACGGCGGCCGTCTCACCGTGTCACCAAGCCCTTGGAGCAAACCCAAATGCCATCCGTGGTACGTGGAGCACATGGTTGAGAAGCATGACAGGCAGACTTTTAGAAGTCCGGGTATTCCGATATCCCGGGTTTTGGAGTTCCCGGGTTTCAGCAGATTGTTCACGGAGGATTCGTGTAACGGGGCCACGAAGCTCTATCGCGACGTCCACGAAAATACATTGGTAAAATTCAGTCTTCTCAAAATAGAATAAAATGTTGAAAAGATGCGAAGGGTCGAGAGAGTGCTTTTATCTGTGGGTCGCAGATATCAGAGCTAGCTGGAGAGCTCGCCGATAAGACGAGGTGTTGCGCGATTCAAGCACGCGGCTCTACGAATACCCGCCCGTTCACACTTTTTTTCAGATAGATTGCAATTTATCTGATGGCGTGAAATTTTTCGATGCATGGAATGAGTCAAGCAATTCGTGCATGCATAGCAGCACTGTTTTAAGAGGTCAGGCTTCTTTTTTTTTCTTTTGGGCGAGTTGGGAGGGTGGACCCGAGAGTTCCGTGGAGCCGACCTCGGTGACTTTTTTCTCTCTGCAAACGGAATTCGAAGCTTCGGCCGATGATACATTCTATGGATGGAAAATCGAATGGGGTCGCATTGCAATCCCGAAATTCAATAACAGTTGGGAATATATTCGAGTGCAATATCAATTTCTGAACGGGCTGGATGTCGTGATACGATACCACCTATCGGGATGAATTTGAATTCGAAGCCCTGGATTTGAAATTCCGCACTGATCCATCACAGGATAGCAAACCGGCAGAGATCGATAGCTAGTGTTAGGTGAACGGATCGGTGCCCAATAGCTCTTAGTCATCCAGCTCGCCAGGCCACAGTAGCTGTTCCCACCGCCCTTTGTCGAAAAAATTAGGCCCGTAGGAGAGCTCGTTGGGCATAGAGGGACATTCCCCCCCATTCCCTTTCTTTCGCTTTCTTTCCCTTTTATATCGTAAAAGCAGCAGAGTGGGTCCGCGTTATGTTGAAATGGTGCTTCGGGGCCAGAAATCCCTCCGAGCCGCGTGTGCGAGTGCGTGATTCGAGGAAAGCTTTACCCCAACTGGTTTCTCCGATTGGGCTAAAAAAGAAATCGAAGCAGGGCACGCAAGCAGACGAAACGGGCTTCTTTTTATAACCCATTCTGATTCATACGCCGTAACGTTAGTATTTTTGGGCGGTGACGAAAGAAGAGCCGAATGGGGGAGGTCGGTGTTCGGGGCTCAGAATGCTGGGTCCCCGACGAGATGTTGAATGGATTGAAAGGGACATCCGCGGGTTTTAGTCAGAGCCGACTGGACTAAAGGATCTTTCGGCTGTCCTGTATCTCTTCTTCCGAGTAGTGTATTCTGAGGCCGTTCTCTTGAAATATTTTTGATATTTGACATCTTGATACTACTACTGCCACCGTCACCCGTGATACCTTCGACCAGCGAGAAACTCTATATTCGAATAGTTAGCACCTCGTATTCCGCCCATCTGACGCCCGGCACTAGAACAACGATACGATACCCCATCGACTCGCGGCAGTGTATCTATTTATTTATTTACTGACAGACTGACGGTGGGTCGGGCACAGCGAAACAGCATCCTGTGCTTAGGTCATCTTTGGCCCATCCGCAGCATCCGGAAGCTCTAAATTCCGGCTAAAGACCGCCCCACAGGCCGGCTGCATAAAACTCATTCGCTCCCCGAAGAAACCCCCATTCTCTCTCGATCAATCGAGAATTCGCTCTTCGACTCTTCGACTCTTTCGTGTCCGTATACGGTGCAAGCATAGGCGGCCGTTTCACCTCTCCGGCGGGTTTCACAGTTGGGCAGGCTGCCTTCCGAACTTGCATAGCAAACACCGCCAACAATCAATTTATTCCTCCTCCTACAAGACCTCACCACTACCACCACCCCCCCTTCCCTTCCGATTCTTCATTTAACCCCAATCGCAATGGCTTCGCCGCCTGTCACACCGCCCGTCGACCCGGACCAGCAGGCTCGCATGGTCCACTTTGACACCCAGGCAAACCAGCTGATATCTCCTCCCGTCGAACCCCAGCCCTCCAAGGACTCCGACGACTCCGACGACGCTATCGTCCTACCCCCTTCAAATACCTCCGGATCGAAGCACACCCGCACCATCAGTCGCAACGATCACCGAATGGAAGTCCAGCAGATGGCCGAGCATCTCAAGAAGGTTGGCCTCGGGCCAAGACTCTTTGGCAAATGTCCATTTCAGAATTGCGGTAGCGTCCCGGTATCCAGGGTATGTATCTTTTTTCCCTGTTCACTTTGTTTTTTCTCTCCTTCCCTTTCGCTGTTGGATATTGTTGGAGAGCTCTTATATAGTAGCTCGGCCGTCCTCAAGAATCCAAACATGTCTCTCTATTACCAATTTTTTGAAATTCACCATCCGTTCTCAATTTATATGCATATTCTAATCTCAAATGCGTTTTCGTATACAGGTACCATCCGCTGAAGGCAATGCCTCCACAAAATCCCTATCCCGTCCGGGATCCCAGGAAGATGCTCCGAGCCCTACTCCTCCGCACCGTAACTCCTCGCTCTCCAGCGTCGATGCTGTTCCTCAGATCAAAACCTCAGAGCATCCCTTCCCTCGCTCCATTCCTGCGGACCCGCTTACGCCAGCGGCCTCGCACGACCAGGCGCAGAAAGGAGAAGCCAAGGTTTCCCCGTCGAAGGACGAAGTTGCGGTCAACGCCAATGTCATGACGCCGGAAATATCACCCGCTGCGCACAGCCAAAAGGCACAGTCGGAATCTCAGCCTGAAACTAAAGGGACAGCTCTCCCCGCGCTAATCACAGAACAACCGCAACCGCAACCTCAAGTGAGAGTGCCACGATTCAGTCTCTCTTCGGATCAACTCCAAGAGCAGCGGTCGAGAGATAGCAGTCCTCGTTCGGGAACCGCGACACCCAGTTATCCGTCATCCAGGCCCTTCACTCCGACTGGTGATAAGGACGACCCGTACGCCCGTAGCAAGCGTCCTCCGCAGAGTAAAAGCGTGGAGGAAATCGAGCCACGCTTCAAGTTTGAACGTCACTCGCACCACCATCACCACCACCATCATCATAAGGAGGATAAAAAGCACGGTAAATATCTGGGAGATAACGACTCACCGGGTACCAGCCGGCAAGGTTCCTTCGCCGATTTGAAGCGGTTCTTCAAGGGTTCGAAACGATCCTCTTCGCCCGGCAAGAGCGTATCCGCGACACCGAAACCACCGACCCGCAGTAGCTCTCGTCTTAGTGTTACGGGTGCCCCAATGCCCTTCGCTGACGACAACGGTCTCGCCAAGAAATACGGCAAATTCGGAAAGGTCTTGGGTCAAGGAGCCGGAGGTTCGGTGCGACTCATCAAGCGACCAACGGATGGTACCACCTTTGCGGTCAAGGAGTTCCGAGCGAAGCACCAGTACGAGACGGATAAAGATTATGCTAAAAAGGTCACGGCGGAGTTTTGCATCGGTTCGACTTTACACCACGGAAATATCATCGAAACGTTGGATATCATTCACGAAAGAGGGAAATGGTACGAAGTTATGGAGTACGCTCCTTACGATCTCTTCGCCACGGTTATGACGGGGAAGATGGGCAGGGAGGAGATCGCGTGTTGTTTTATGCAGATCCTCAACGGAGTCAAATATTTGCATGATATGGGTCTCGCTCACCGGGATTTGAAGCTCGATAACGTCGTTATTAACGAGTTTGGGATATTGAAAATCATCGACTTTGGTAGTGCAGTCGTATTTCGCTATCCCTTCGAGACAGACATCGTCATGGCGCATGGTAAGAAATCCCTCAATTGCTTTTTTATATCGGAATCGATGAATCCCGAAGCTAACAAAAGGAAATAGGAATCGTCGGATCGGATCCATATCTCGCTCCCGAAGTTTGCAATGACTTGAAATATGACCCGCAACCGGCGGACATTTGGTCCCTCGCTATAATCTTCTGCTGCATGTCTCTCCGACGGTTCCCGTGGAAAGCCCCGAGAATGTCGGATAACTCATTCAAACTGTTCTGCGCGGCACCAACACCTGAAGCGGAACGAGAAAGTGCAGCGAGCGGATTAGGCGAGATCAAGAACGACTCCGCCAACCCTGTCGCAGAGACCTCCGCTCCGAGTGCTACTGAAAAGAAGGAAACCGGGGCTGCTACTCAGGCGAACCAAGTTATCAAGGGACCGTGGAGGTTGTTCCGACTTCTTCCACGGGAGAGCAGGATGATCATTAACTCGATGTTGAAGCTCGATCCCAAGGGAAGAGCGACGTTGAGTGATATTTACAACGATCCTTGGATCAAGGCTGCGTTGGATGAAGGGAAAGTCTGCAGTCAGCAGGATAGTCATACCGGTGATCCTACTTTCCACGGGAGGGGTCCCGTGTATCATGGTGCGGGACACGACCATGTTTTGGAAAAGCCGGTGGAGAGTCAGACTAGCACGAGGAATTCCGCTGTCAAACCGAATTAGAAGAGCGGTGGGAGAGCTGGATCTCCGAGAGCCGGTGTGAATGACAGACGAGGTGGGAGGTTTTTGGAGGTGCCGAGAGATGATAGAAGGAGGGGGATGGGCTTGGATGGCGGTCCAAGGTCGAGTTTCGATGAGGAAAAACATGATGAGAAATCATCTATTACTTCGACTATTGAGTTAGAGAAGACGCAAGAGCGGAAGAATCTATTGGGGAGTCTTTCCGCTGGGTTTAAGAGTGTGGAAAAGTTGTTTATGAGTGTTAGTAAGAAGGATGGGTAAGGTCGGGTGTATCATCCGCCATTTTTTCCTCTCAAACTCTTTATTTTGAGATATTGGGGATTTCTTAGTTCTCGGTGGTCAATATGGTACTCCCCTTTCATACTCCTTTGATCCTTTTACGAAAGAATGATCGTACGGTTCGTGTATATTCTTTGGTTTCGTTTCTGTTCCTATTTTCTTTTATTGTGAATAGCCTTTTTTTTTCTTGCTGGTTTTGCATGCGCCTGCTTTTTGGCTATCCTTTAGACGTGCGGATATTGTCTTGGTTTTCTTTCTCTCCGTTTTGGGTTCTTTCGATTCTCACTTGATACACTTATTTTTTGGATCAATTGATTGATTGGGCGTTCTTTTCTTCTTCATTCCTTACTTTTCCTTTTTTTCAGGTCTTTAGAGCTTTCCTTTTCTTGGATTTTTTTTATTATTCGGCGGGATCGATGCGAGAATATGAATATGAACACGAATAGTTAAAATGGCGGTTGACGGTGGTAACCTTTTTCTTTTTTCTTTTGGGGGATCGGGGTGGGTAGGGTACATGAGATAGTTAGTATTATTCTTTTTCTCCCTGGCATTCAAATTTGTAAATATATCAAAAGAGAAAAAATTTTCTATCGGAATACAGCTACTTCTTCGAAGAAGTTGTGAAAGAGTGAAAAAATGAAACGTAGATGAGAAAGGTTGGTATGTTAAGTGATATATAATAGGCAACATCGCACGTCCACCTTTTTCAAAAAGTTAGGTTTTCCGCTCGAGCTCATTACCATATCGATGAATAATCGAACTTTTTTTTATCGATATATTGCTACTAGTCAGAGAATAGAAGGTCGTTGTGACACGGACCCCGCGATGCTTAATGTCGTGGTACCATCCATACCTCTGTGGGTCTGTTGGAAGCTAACTTTTTGCTTGGCGGTTTCGGATGTTGTTCCGTGTAGAACGGTTTGGGTGGAGCATCATCAAGGTAAGCTTACCATAGCTATGGTTAATCGAACTCTTCAACTTATCGTTGTAGTATAGTATAGTATACCGTGACTTCTATTGTGAGTTAAGTGATAAAGAATATGTACGTGTCGTCTTTCGTATATCGTATAAGCTGTTAATTTTTTTATTTTTTTTTTGGATGAAGTGTATAGTAGTAATACATGTATTGGTTCGTAGACTATATCCGGCGTCTGCGGAGTCGCGGAGTAAAATAGCCTCGAGGTCTTGGTAATTCTTGGAATATATATAGATATATCAACGGCATATACGTAGTATATTCTATAAGAATCCAAGATAGAAATCTTTTTTCGGCATTGCTAAGCTTAGTAAGATATATATCACGTTGTGCTTTTGTATTCATTATTTGAAAGAGGCGGAATATTGGAGGGTTTACTCCCGATCCTTTAATCCCGATAATTTTAACCCGGGGTTAAAAGTAAAAAAAAAGTCGAGAAGAGGTTAACAGAGGGTTTCAGATCCGAAGGGTTTAGGCTGATACCACGGAAGGGTTCTTTAGATCTTTGGCTGAGCATGCATATATTTCGTTCATGGCATGGGATTTTTTCGTTTGCAGTTATCGCTATTTGTAAAGCGGTAGACAATAAGGCAAAACCAGTAATCTCCGCGATTCCCCGCCTCGAAACTTGATTTATTCGCTGACACTTTTTTTCGGATTCGAAGAGCCTAAAGTGGTTTCTGGAGAAAAAAAAGGTTGGATAGATGCACGCGTGTTGGGCATGGACATGTCCACATATCGTGGGAATCTGGGGGGGAAAGAAACAAGGAGGAGACCGAACAGGGATCATTTCTTACTTGCGAATTAAAAATGATTATCCGTGGGCTGGGTTGCAGCTCGAGCCAAAGGTACTTTACTTTCCCCCGAGGTTCTTTGGTATATTAAAAAGGGCGTTAAGGGTAAACCTTGGGTTTTCCACGGATGCGTGAGATTTTTACCGAAGAGGTTGCAGGGATGTTGGGACGAAGAGGCTTTGGCGGGTCGCAGACCGCAGAACGTTGTGCAGAAAGGCGGCGCCCCGCACAACGATGATTGGAAGATGCCGATGTGAGCGATGCTATGGCTGCGTGCAAAGCAGCTCTTTCTGGTTCTCTTCCAATCGGGACGCGCGCGGATTTGATTCGCGGAGAATTAAATTTGATCAAATTCGAATTTGCTGCATGGGCGAGAAAGATGGATAATTGGGTTTTTCTTCTGGGAGGATCCGAGCCCCAGGAAACAACCGTGAACAACCGTTACGGTTAAACGCCATTTCAAAGGATATCTGAACGTTGCTATTGTCCCTTTTGTTATTTTGAAACGCCCGCTTATTGGTATTGGCGAGAAGGGGTTACGTAGTGAGCCATGGATAGCTTCTATTTCACGAATGCGTGTTCCCTCTTTTGGAACCGTAGTTCACTCGAGACAGGAGACCGGACCGAAAGCAAAAGGTACCATGGTTAACCACTAATGTCGTCGTCTGAAGTTATGGGGCCCCGAATTGTTTGGAAGTCTGCCTTGCGACAGCTTGATGGATCTCGCTTCCTCGAGGCCGTGCAAGTCTACACCATGAAGGGAATGAACAAGTATCTCATGATTGTCGAGGCCATGGGAGCAAACGGACGCTTCTTCCGTTCCTTCACCGCCACCAGCTTGAGCGGCTCCTGGACAGCTCAAGCCGCCACCGAAAGCAACCCGTTCGCGGGTAAGGTCAACAGCGGCGCAACCTGGACCAACGATATCAGCCACGGTGATTTGATCCGTGACAGCGCTGATCAGACTTTCACCATCGACACTTGCAACCTTCAACTCCTCTACCAAGGCCGTGATCCCTCCCAGAACCCATCTTACAACCTTCTCCCATACCGTCCCGGTGTATTGACTCTCCAAAACCCCGGTGCTAACGTTGGCGGTACCACTACTACCAAAACCACCACCACTACCACGAGAACGACCACTACTTCCACGAGAACGACCACTGCTGGTGGTACCACCTCGAGGACTACCACTACCTCCCCTCCTAGCGGGAACTGCGCCGGAATGTGGGGGCAATGCGGCGGCCTCAACTGGACCGGACCAAAGTGCTGCTCCGCAGGAACTTGTAAGTGTTGAATCTCCCTTTTGTATTTTACTTTAAACATCTGGATTCTGCGGAACTGTTTTCTTTGAACATATGGCTAACAGAAATTATTGTGCAGGCACATATAGCAACGACTGGTACTCGCAATGTGTTTGAGTGATTTGAGAGATTGAGGTGATGGTATATATAGCTGTGTATACATGTTGGGTGCTGTAAATAAACATATTTTTCTATTGAGATTGTATATACCTTTTTGGTGTGGTTTAGTTCCTAAAAAAGAAGAGGGCTCAAACTGTACAATATTAAGAGTTCCTCTGTCTAGTCAATTTTGAATGATAGTGGGTTGTCGCTAGTACGAACCCGTTCTGAAATCCTGGACAACCTCTCAATTTTCAAAATTTTGCTCCTGATTAGATATTGTCGATAATCCGTATCGCATGATACTAAGCGTTCTAAGAGCCAATCGAGCCATAATAAGTCATCTTCTGACTCCCCGCTCCATTCTTTTTCAATTCAATGTGATTCCTGTTCTACTGGGTGTGCGACTGTTTAGTGTTGTTTCTGTGGTATCAGGTCTTATCTTATCAGCGCATCATAACCCCTGCAGAAATTCTTCGACACCTTTGAGCCGCATCAACCAAGTTCTCAAAGGTCGACGGGCCCAGACATCGCCGGACGACTACCAATTCCAACCTCCTTACGCCAATTGCACCTCGTATATCTCTCCTTTCGGCCATCGATACCCCGCTAGATCCTCCCATCGAGCTCCAACATGTCGAAAGGCGGCGTAAGGACCGTCACCAATCATCTGGTCAAGCTCATCGTCGGTGCCGGACAAGCTTCACCAGCGCCACCCATCGGTCCAGCGTTAGGTTCTAAAGGTGTAAAATCAATGGACTTCTGTCGTGTACGCATATACAATCATTATATTCCACATCCATCGCCTTGACTCCGCCTTCTAACACCACGATTTATCGGTCCTTGTTAGGAATTCAATGCTCGAACCGCGCATTTGGAACCCGGCACCCCGATGCCGGTCCGTATCATCGTCCGGCCGGATCGGTCCTTTAGTTTCGAAATCATGACGCCGACGACTAGTTATCTCCTGATGAAGGCTGCGGGCGTGGAGCCGAAGAAAGGGAAGATGAAGGGTGCGAAACAGCCGGGACACGATTTCGTGGGGACGGTGAGTTTGAAGCACGTGTATGAAATCGCGAAGATTAAACAATCGGTGGGTCTTTCTCCTTTGTTGTTCTACATTCATGGGTAGAATTCCTAGCATAAATCATTTGATGGGAAGAATTTGTGTTTGCTGATGATTGTTTTGCGGGCGTAGGAGGATCGGTTGAAGGGGTATGCGCTTGAAGGTATCTGCAGGAGTATATGCGGGACGGGTAAGAGTGCGGGTATCAAGGTCGTGCCGTAAGAGATGACCTGAGAGGAGATGTGGAATATCACTTCCTTTGTATATATTTTAGAGCGTGTATATTAATTATCACTGTTCATATCCATTCGTATGATCAAAAACGGCGGAGGGAAGTGGCCGTCTGAGCCCACTCAACCTCTGCTTCTAGGCCATAAAACTCCGTAAATATCATTACTGAAGTAGAATTATCTATCCTAGTGTACACATGTTTAAAAATCATACATGCCTGATGAGAGTACTGAAATCACTACCGCTGGAACAAACAACAATATACTGGCATAGATGCGACAAAGAAACAAGGCACGTCAAGATTGCGCGCCAAACTAGAGAGCTCATCTAGCTAAGGCTTTGAGGTCTTCATTTACAGTCGCCACTTTGCTAGCAACCGCAAGCATACCGGAAAATACCACCCTCTCTGCCTTAACTACTTCCTTCACTTTGCTCTCGGCGCTGAGGTTCACCTGTCCAACGTCCCGCTCCACAGCTTCGAGCGTCCGCTCCACCTCATCAACTGCGGAGAGGAAATTTCCAGACTTGCCTTCGAGTTCTCCGGTCTTCTCTTCAAAGTATGGTATTAAGGAATATTCGGGGTTCGAAGTATGGTGACTGGATAGATAATGGGATCGTTGTGAGATCGGTAGTCTGAGAATATCGATGGTGCGGGTGCTGAGGGTTGCGGTGCTGATAAGTTGGGACGATGCATTGTGGAGTTGACCGATGGAATGGCCGTCGTTGTTTAGAAATGTGGTGGTGAATCCAAGCTTTCTGGATACGTGTTCAACATCGCCATCGACGGATTCCATCGTTTCTTTGTGAGGGACCGTTCGAGCGGTGAGTTCTTGAGAGATCGTGATCGCCTTTTGGACATAGTCATCGAGGAAATCTAGGAGATGCTTGACGTCGGCGTGGAGTTCTTCATATCTCGTGGTGCCTCTCATGTTGGAGAAGTTCATTTCTACGGCTTGGGGTTGAGGCTGGGCTTGAGATTGTCCAAACATGCTGGCTTGAGGTTGAGGTTGCGCGGCAGATTGTCCACTGTGCGATACGGAAGGATTAGTACATGTAAGCGATGGGATGATAAGAGTTGAACTCACAAGAGTGTAGGTGTAGGCTTCGCGGCTGGCTGTCCGAACAGACTAGCACCCCCTGTTGTCGAGCCACCAAAGAGGCCACCGCCAGCTGCAGGCTGAGGAGCTGCTGCTCCCGCACCTGCTCCGAATAATCCTCCTCCTGCAGCTGGTTGGGCTGGCCCCGCCCCAAAAAGCCCGGTAGACGCTGGAGCAGCGGGCGTAGCGGTGGCACCAGCACCAAAAAGTCCTCCAGACGCTGGAGCGGCACTAGCACCTGTCGTTCCGCTGCCGAAAAGTCCACCACCAGCGGATGTTGTGGCTGGAGTCGAACCGAAGAGCCCACCCGCCGCAGGTGCCGAGGTAGCTGCAGTCGCACCGAAGAGTCCACCCGCTGGAGCTGCACCGCTAGTTGCGGTAGGCGCTGTTGCGCCGAATAGACCGCCGGCAGCGGGTGCAGCAGAGCCTGCTTGTCCGAACGGGCCTGCGGAGACTGGAGCCTGGGATGTCGACTGGCCGAATAGCGATCCGCCTGCAGCTGCGCCTCCGAGACCACCGGTCGCAGCGCCAGAATATTGGCCACTACTATCAATGATTAGTTAGAACTGAAGAATTGTGCTTAGGATGGACGTACAAGGTGTTCGCGGCAGATGTATTGATCGCACTGGGTGTATTTGACACCCTGTTGAAAAGCGACGACGCCATGGCGCTGGCGAAGAGGATGTATGAAGTGAGCGATCGGGTTCTAATCGAGTTCAGGGACGAAAGGGAGGCGGCTGTCGTGTATTGTAGAGCGACGGGCTGGTGAAGCCGAACAAATGTCGTCGGGGTGGTTGAAGATTGGAGGAGGTTGTTCGTCGATGAGGAAAGAAGACGCGGCGCACAAAAACGCGGTTCGGAGCAGAAGCCAGGATCCAACAACTTCCAACCTCCAACCTCCACCTTCAACCTCCATCCTCCCTCTGACCAAACACCGCCGACAGGATCCAGACAGAAACATATAGTAGCATCTCTCAGCTCTAATTGCGTCTGGCCAGGATGGATGAGGACGATGACGACTTTTACGGAGATGCTTCTCCCCCGGCTCAGCCAGCCCACCAGGTCGCGGTTCAGGACCTGCTCTCACGCGACAACTCGACGCCTAAACCGACGTTGGCGGCCGTTGGCCAACAGGTCGGCCAGCAGCCTTCAGCATTACGGCAGGATGTCAATATGAACGATGGCAATGGCGACGCTGAACTAGGCGAAGATGAAGAAGAGGAGGAGATTGAGGTTGAAGTCGAAGAGGACGATGATGTAGTTACCCCAAACTGCTCAATTGTCTCGGTACTTTGAATGCAAACTAATATTCATTCCTCTCAGGACGTCGAGTTTATATTCGAGCCTAAAGCTGGTCAGGCCGTGGCCCCACCTCCTCAAGGCGCCCGATATGGCATTCGACCTACCGCCCCACCAACATCTGCTGCACCTCAACGACAAGCGTCCCATCAGGACCTCAAGGAGCATCAGGCACCTTCATCGGCTTCTCCGGCGCCTCGTGTCGTCACTCTCGCATCTACCAAAGCACCGGCTCCACGCGGGCCGACTCCTCCACCTATAGCGACATCAACCCTCGACATCAACGCCGTACCAGCTCACCCCTCCACCGGCGACAAGTTGACCTCCCTCAATATCGACGATCTGCCTTCGAAACCTTGGCGAAATCCTGGCTCAGATGTGTCAGATTACTTCAACTATGGTTTCGACGAGTTCACTTGGACCGCCTACTGTCAGAAACAGGAGAACACAAGGAAGGACTTTGACCCCAAGAAGATGATGGAAGATATGATGATGTTTGGAAATATGCTCGACCCCTCCACCATGATGAATATGCCGGGTGGAGCGGCCGGAGCTGCAGGTGGCAATCCTAATATGGGTAATCAAGGCGCGGGAGGGTTCCCCAACGGCATGCCTCTCCCGCCTGGTATCCCACCAGAGATGGCAGCTGCAATGATGCAACAAGTTGGCATGTCAGGGATGCCGGGAATGCCAGGTATGCCGGGTATGCCCAATATGCCGGGTTTCGGGATGGACATGATGGGTGGTGGTAACAATACACCTAACCGACAAGATATGCAAATGTTCAACTCTGGTGGACAAGGCGGGTTCGGACAGCAAGGCATGGGACAACAAGGCATGGGACAGCAAGGAATGGGGCAACAAGGAATGGGACAGCAAGGCATGGGGCAGCAAGGCATGGGGCAGCAAGGCATGGGGCAGCAAGGCATGGGGCAGCAAGGCATGGGATTCCAGCCTCAGATGAGTAACACGTACGCCGAAGAACAGCAACGATTCGAGCAGCAGAAGTACATGCAGCAGCAACAGAGACTGTACGGTCATTATCGTTCTTAATATACAGTACTTTCTTTTTTCTTATTTTACTTTTCTTTTCTTTTCACATCGGCCAAAATATAGCGCACTAACAGTGTTCGATAAACTTTGTACAGACAGCAACAGCAGCAGCAGCAGCAACGCGGCTTCAACAACCCCAATGCTGCTTACGGTAACTTCCAAGCTCAGAATCCTGGTAACCAAATGGGCCGCGGGAGAGGTGGACCTGGGGTGCAAGGAGGTGCCGGCAACGTGTCGCAACAAAGGGGGTGGTAGTACCACCAGAATCTTGAGGGAGACAGTAGCAGCAGCAACAGCAGCATCCCCGCTTTTTCACCTATACCCGGCGTTCTGAGACCTAGCAATTCGAGATCCAAATTGAAGCTTAACGCGAGGATGAACGCCAACTCTGGGAATAATCAGCTGGAAACAGCCGATACCATCAATGATCACCAAAACGATGGCGCAGTTTGCAATAATAGTAATGTGCTGACGGAGATACCTGGTAACTCGAGAAATATCTTTCCAGGAAACAGGCATCGTTCCGTTGGCCTACCGTTGCAAACCGAGTTGAAAGTATGTGGTGACGAGGCGTCTGAAGCAAAGATCAAGAAGGAGAATATTGCGCCAAAGAATTCCGAAGGTGGGGTTGATATTGAAGAGCTCATAAGAAGGCTCACGGGGCAGTCGTAGGATTCGGAGAGATGGTGTCTCTCTCTCGTTTCATCTACATGCTGATTTGCTTGGTCTGCTTGAATTTTGGGGCGCTTTTTGGTCTGGATTTTTGGAATTGCGACATTCATGTGCATACACTATTATGGCTTTGATGGCATGGGCCTTTGTGAATACAAAATGAAAAGAAACACCAAAAGCTTTGCCAATTTGGTGCGGACATATGATCTATACGTGTCTTCGATCGTGAGACTCAGCGATACTGCGTAGAGTGCGTGCAAAGTCTATGTGTTGACATTGAAGTTGGCTGCGCCTTCGAGTGAAGTCTGGAGACGTATAGTGATCGGTATAGTCAAATCTCATCGAGATTTCTCCGCATAACCGTTTACTTATCTACCCGAACGGTCGACACACCTCGGAGAATTCTCAGCAGTATATACCATGCACGACGAATCCCTCCTTCTATACGCCCGGGCGTACGACTTAGTGGAAGACCATACGTGTATATCACCACTCTCTTTCATATGCCTACCATTTGACGCCGATGAAGAAGAAATAAATATCCCACATCTCCTTAAGACCCTACGACAGAATCTTCCGAGCCACTTACCGGAGATTGAAACTTCGAGACAACCTTTAGAAGCGAGTAAAGAAGTCGGAAATCTGCTATCACGCATTCTTTCTCTTCGAAAATGCAAAGAAGGATATGAGGATATTTATTCCAAATGGGATAACCTTCGGCTTGAAGAGCCGTTACTCTGTTATGAACCTTCGAAGGGGAGGTCAATTAAGATTATTACGCCGAGACTTAACTTGAGGGAGCTACCGCTGCAAAATGCGGAGGTAGATAATGAGAGGGATGAGGGTCTTTTGTTTCCGACATATGCGTGGGATAGGAGGAATGAAATTTGTGAAGATGTGGCGGCGGACAAGATGACTGTTGAGCGGGCTGTATTGGGGTACCTGAGACGGGTGGTGAGGGCTCCGGTTGTCGATGACGCTGGAGAGGGTGGTGAAGGAGCATCAGATATTCGACATGTGAGTTCGATTCTTGCATTCATATTTGATTTGTCTCACTAATATGATGCTTCTTAATGGGAATAGGAAACTAATTGCGAGTCTGTAACGCCGCCTTTGCTACCATTACCCATGCTCGAGCTTCCGCAGACACCCATAGACCTGGGAGAGCTGGCCAAAAGGTTGGATCCACTAGATATTTCAAGGGTGATTTCAGATTCATTTGAAAACCCGGGGAGCACACTTTACCAAGAAGAACCACTCGATACGACACCTACAACTGATAAGATATTGTTAGAAGTACCAAACCCATTGATTATCAGACCGTCACCCATTAAGGACTACTTTCCGGAATTACGCATTGAGGCACCTCTAACGCCACCGTTTACTTCCCCGGTATCTTTAAATACTGGAAAGGTCCATAACCTGGATGATCTCGGTAGCCCAGACCCACCAGTTGATCTGGGTCGTGCTATCAAGAAAGTCAAATTCTCAGATATCGTTCTGGAGTTCATCATCCCACCCTCTCTAGACCCGTCGGAGGATGAAGATGAATACGAAACTCAAAGCGAAGATGGAAAAAGTGATCAAGATAATCGAGAGTCAGCGTATAGGAGCTCCCAAACATCGTTGAAGAAGTCTCCGATGAGAGAATTCACAACACAGGTCATGGAACCAGACGCTCAGCAATTCCTAATGAAGTTACAACAAGAGCAACTCGAAGATTCTACCAAAACCGGGTACGGATCCCCTGATGGCTTGCGTATTAAGTTGCCGATTGTAAACTGGCAAAGACCGATTCCAATCTGGATCCTAGAAAGGAAACTGATACTGGAACTCTATGGTAATATGGACGAAGAGGTTACGAAGAGATGGGATTATCGAAAGAGCTTGGATATTTCGGGGCTACAATGGAGTATTGGGCAGAACATGAAGATCAACGAAGAGACGATAATTCCAGAAGAAGATACCAAAGTTTGGGAGATTTTTGAAGAGATATTTCCCGCAGCTTGGCTAAAAAATGTTTTTGAAGACGAAGATGAGGAGTTTTGGGTGAGAGAGATATCGAACAACGAGGAAGAAGAACTTGAATGTGCAAAAATCGAACCAAAGACGGATCTCGATAGTCTCGTGGAACAGAGAAAGTCGAAAAAGTCAAGAGATAAGTTTCAAGAAATCGCTCCCACTCGATCTATTCTAGATCCTAAGAGCGCCCTATCATCTTTCTTATCTCTCCAAAATCAAAGCTTTGAAATGGCTACGGTGGTCACTACAGTACAGCAAGACTCCGGAAACTCGTCGTCTCCTATCTCTCAGTCGCGAACTTCCCCGCCTACCGCTCATTCAACAGCCAGTATTTTTACCACTTCTGTCCAACCTCCTCCGCCAGATCCAGCGGCGATATTTATGGTGTCCGCCTCCTTCTTAAAAAATCGCTCTCTTTACAAATCTATCAAATCGCTATGTCCAGCTAGCACATTTATCGAACGAGACTTCGACGAGTCTATGGACGCAAATATGTACGGACCTAGAGAGCAAGTCCCTGAAGAGCCGGTCCTTGAAGCGGATATCCTAGTATCCCCGCTGGTAGGAATAATCATCACCGATTTGCAAACAATTCGCCAAAAGCCGTTACCCAAAACTTCATCCATGTACAGCGATATGAGCTACGAAAAGACGAAAATGGGGATTAAAGATCGAATAGCCAAAGTTTCCGAAAGATATCAAAGCTTGGCTATCGGGTTATCAATAGATTTTGGCGGTGGTGTGATTGATGATTTGGGACTCAGTGGTACGGACTGTGCAATCGTGTCCGGATTTATAGGCTTTTGTCAAGCGATTGGTAATGTGAAGGTCACAGTTATCAAAAGTGGGCAATCGAGAGACGGCGTTGAGAGATGGATACTGGAAACTATGGGATTCTATGCAAAACATTGGCAGAACTTCAAACTACAAGTGCAGATTTCCGAACAAGAGTCCTCGGTAAGTCAAGACCATGTCTTTTGGTACTCGTTGCCCCGAATACTAATTCGGTTTTCGGTTTTGGGATAGTGGGAAACGTTCCTTCGGTCTGCTGGAATGAACTCGTATGCTGCACAGGCAATACTGACAAAGCTGAGTGAGAGCGGGTGCGGTTTAGTTGATTTCGTGGGCATTGAGAGGAAGAGTAGAAGGGTGATATTCGAACAATTTGTTGGAAGAAGGGTTTTAGGGAAGTTTGAAGAAATTGTCGGTGGCGAATGGCGGTATTACGATTGAAATTACGATTCGATTTCGGGGCTATACGATGGTGTTCATCCGATATACATTAATGCATTGTTGTCTTTGGGTTTAAGGTTGGTCTCATGAGCTTTATATCTGGGTTGACAGGGAGCGGTTGCGAGACCTTACAATCTAAAAGCTCCGAGATTGTTCTGTGATAGCCTTACAAAGTTATATCCAATTCAGACGGCCCAATTCAATGGTCTTATGCGTCGAACCTCCCATCTATATCTTCTGCTAGGAAATCGAAAGTTTAAAATACTCTGAATTCCCGAAGGAAGCGAGCGTAAAACTACGATATATCGTTTGATACCGTTAGAACATGTTCGAATTGCTCTAGAATCATTCTTACAGCATTACGCGTCCGATGGCATGGTATTTGAAATGTACAAACCTCCAAGCGGCCCAACTGCTAGCTACAAGGCGTAAAACAAAACAATCCCGAAGAAGGCTAGAAGTTTTAGCTAAAGATGTCAGCCCTTGGCGTTACACAGCTGCTAATTTTAAACAACACGAGGCTGAGTGTGTGGAGTGGAGTGGAGCCGCAGGTCTAAAATTCCCCGGCCGAAACATAATCGATGACCAGGGTGCCTTATTTATTTCCATCAAGTCAGCGCTCCTTTTCGCTTCTGTCAGGTCATGATTCTCATCTGCTCGCCCTTTCGATATCCGATGACGACCGCCGAACAATGAGCAGCCGTTCAATCTATCCACCAGAGACAAATGCAGGCGTTGTTACTTCGTGGATACCACTCGCGACGCCATACCCTTCGTCAACCGGCTGCGAAAGTATCTTTTGGTCGTTTGTTCAGAGCACCTTAGCCGGCTGGGACCCTGGTTATGGACTTTCCGTAGACAACAATGTCCGATGCGTTCCTCCTGCGGCGACTACCTGGTGGGATCAAGATCGCCTGGGTCAAAACTCCCTTACGGTATTGAGCATAGGACCAATCACATGTCCGAGCTCGTACACGACTGTAGCCACTTTTATTGAAAGACAATCGAGCACGTTTGTCGCTTGCTGTCCCCCGTATGTTAAAACCCGAAATATCTACCGATAGATACATATAATTTTGTGTGATTGCAGCGGGGTTTTGCTGATATATATGGTCTGCAGTGGCTACACCTTTTTGCAAGTCGAAGGGCGGGGTAATACTGGCCAATGCTCATCCGAGATACCTGCTGGCGAAAACATCACTTATGCAATCCGAGATCCTCAATTAAGTTGGTTCGTAACGAGTACTTACTATACGACACCGACCGAAGCGTGGGGTATTCCAATAAACGGGTATAACGTAGCAGAACAAGTCACCTCTCCGTCTCCCGGTTCAACGACAGGCTCGAGCTCTGTTACCGGAGCACCACCGGCCACAGATACCGCACAACCATCGAGCGGTCTCTCCACTGGCGCAAAAGCGGGAATCGGTGCTGGAGCTGCTATCGGGGCAATTCTTATAGGTGCTCTTCTTGTATTCATATTCGCCCGACGTAGGCGGAAACAGATCCTTGGTGATGCGCCTATGCCACCGAGTGTACATAGTGAGACCATGAAGCCTTTCATACCTCAGGAACTTGGAAGCGGCTATCGGGATACGGGCGGTGTGGGTGTACATGAGCTAGACAATTCTAGTAGAATACCGGCTGTAGAGTTGGATTCCAGGTATACCTCAAGGTACTAGCCGCCGGCGTATATTCGTTTTCGTTATAGTTAATGACCGGGATGAGTCTCTGTATATATGTTTCATCGATTGTAATTGGCGGTTTTGTACAAGCGCTTTGCAAGCAAACTATTTTGGCGTTAGAAGATTGATGTTATTTAACGTTATAATGATAAGAGGAGACTTTGAATATTCTGTTGGGTTCTTAAGAACTTACCAGGACTCGGAAGGGATCCTAGAACTTGCAGTACGCATACAGCATACGTACTTAAGTAAGCATGTGAATGGCAGGGTATAGCCGGGTAGCTAGCTGATATTACCTACAGTCTTAAGAATTACATTGGACGGCATCGATTGATCTCGACATCTGTCTGCGTTGAGGATCATCAACTCTGGAGGAAGATCTTCGTCAATCCTGGAACTTGTCTCATAAAGCAACGTCGAGTTCAACACATGGAAATGTGCTTCCTACTTTCTCTGGATGTTGAAGTCAGCGATGTTGTGATGACGTTCTTCTGTATAACCGTTCCAAAGAACAATTCCCCTCTTATCGTCTGTTCACTGCCTTCTCGCCATGGATTTCAACTTACGTTGTAACTCGCTCAACTGTCGCGCTGCTTTAGATCAGATAGCCGTGGTGACAACCTGCAGGTGGGTGTATATAACCCTTCTTCGCTCCGTGTCCAGACGTATCTGATATCATCGCAGCCATATATTCTGCTCTGCCTGCGCGGACGATTTGCTTCTCAAGCAGACAACCTCCTCTCGCCATGCTGGAGCCACTCCGACCTGTCCAGCATGCCATACAGAATTGAAGAACCCGGATGATATAGTGAAGACTAATCTCAACCCGACGGATGACTACAAGACATCTGTATTGAGCGGGCTCAGTCCCAACCTTATTCTCGAGATCGCAGGGCGTGGTATCAGCTTCTGGATGTACCAAGCCACTCAAGAAATGTAAGATGGCCTGCTATTTCTTAGTGGAGTTCGAATTAAGTTGATTAATGGGATTCGATATAGCGTTTATCAAGATTATCTCTCGAAAGCACTTACTGAGAAATTCACGACCATCAGTGCTCAGCTGGACAATGTCATCCATGAAGCAAACACTGAGATCTTATCTCTTAGGGATAAAGTGGAAGCACTCACGGTCGAGAACGAAACCATCTCACGTAAGAATCACGATCTCGGTGAAGCACTTCGGGAGAAAGCGCGCAAACAGATGCAAATTCAGGAGAAATACGACCAACTCAGACGTAAATCGCTTGTATCGCATGTTCAATCTGCAGCCACCGACTCTGCCGATAGAGCTTTGAACAATACCTTGAATGGGCTGCCTCCAGGTTCATCGAACGGTGCTGCTAGGTTGAGCAACATGACGAATGCGCAGATGAATAATATGTCGATGCGTCAAAATCAACAAGGCCGATCCGATGGTTCTGGGCAGAATACATTTGCCGACAGAGACAGATTGACAGTACCTAGCGGTCGTAGGAGTACTGACAGGAGAGAAGGAAGTATCAGTGATGGAAACAGCGAAGCCGGGAGGAGAAGTGCTATGTTGCCACCTCGTGTTCTGACTGGCGCTAGAGCTGGAAGCGCTGGAACTGGGGCTTATCCTACTAGAGAAAATATGGGTATGTATCTGCAACCTTAAACCGTAAAAGGGAGCAAGTTTTCTGAATCACAAAATCTAAAGCTTTTGTAGACGGGTTTAGGACTCCGCTAAATGTCCAAAACAACCGACAACCCCTTGGCCCGATGATGAGTGGTGCCAACCCAAAATTCGCCATGGCCCAGGGTTGGAATCCGAGCCAGCAAAAGTTGAACACGCAAAGCGGATTCCCGAGAAACTTGGGATCCCAAAGACAGACTTTGAATGAAATGTCAGGAAATGTGGCAGCTATCAGACCACGATTTGGGATCGATGAATCTCAAGCTCCTGGAACGGGGTTGAGACCGACCAGTCGACAGTTTTTAGGGGCAGCAGGCAGTACTATCAACAATGCGATGTACCTTAATTGAGGTTATTTTCTTCTTTCACTATTTGGGGCTTTGAAGGGCTGGTCATATTCAAATGGTTGAATTTTCTAGAAAGGCAGGGTTATTTTTGAATGATGGATTGGTGCTACTCTACTTCTTAGGATTGGCCTAGTTTTACAAACGTACATAAGTATATACCAAATACCTAAGATGGTTCGAGGTTGTGTAGACAAATAGGTGTACATGCAGTTGATCGACATATTAAGATGCTTCCCTCAATTCTACCTTAATCGACATAGGACAGGAGTTCTTTAGCCGATGCCGCCGCATTTGCAGAGGCATGGTACTCCCAATCCGTATTCAAGTGGGAATCGGCATAGTTAGAGATACCACAGATCACGATGCCATCAAACTCATTCAATAATCCCGCAGCCTCTGTCTCAAAACAAATTATATCTCCTGTATCCTGCACAATCTTGTTTCTTTTGTTGGCACTTTGCATAACCCGATCCGCAGATGCGATCAATCCATAATGAACCTCTGGACCTGGAAATTCTCGAGGTTGTCTATCCACGATCCTTGATCGATCGCAACGCGAGCAAATTGTCTTGTCCGACGGATGTACACAGTCCGATTTGTAAAGAACGTCCGGTTTATCGACGGGGCACTTAAATACCGAAAGGCCCCTATTCTTTCGGATCACGGCCGACACAAGCTCTTCCATGCTATTACCATTTCTTAGCTGATCGTATTGCATTTTGAAACCCGCAGTGCTTAGAAGACTCGGTGGAGGGTTTAAGGACCCCCTCAACTCGAACGTATCGCCCCAGGATACGCCCATGTCGTATTCGACGACGGCGACGCCCCGGTTATCTGGTAAACCGATAGCCACATCACCGAGCCGGATATCATGTCTCCTGCTCGGCACACCACCGCCGATGTTGATTAAAATACGGTATTTAATGCGGTGGAATGTTCGGGACATGTTTGTGGCGACAGCTGCTGCTCTGCATTTACCCCGTTCGCGGGAAAGGCTGACAAGAACGATGTTTCGTCCGTAAAGGTCTCCTAGGACGTATTCATTTGGGTCTTTTCTGATAGCTGGTAGGTCGGGATGTTGGTGGTCGAGCATGCAACGGAAAGCGGCCAATTGGTAGTCAGTGGCTGCAATTACTGCGACGGTGTATTTATCGTATGGGCTCGACATGTTTGTGGTTGTATTTTGGTAATTATATATTATATAATTATATTGATCGATAGGTATAAAAGGTAGTATAGAGTAGAAATATTATAAGAATAATTGATATGAAGAGAAACCAGTTCTCTAAAGATAAATAATACTATGAGATTGCGAACGATATAGCTGTGTATGATAGAAGATTATGAATGATCCTGAGAGCAGATGTCACCTCTATTTATAGTGAAGCATCTCAGGATTCCGACCCTCAATACACCGATATCTCAATAGAAAGGAACCGGAACAGGCGCCTTCCGTTTAGGTCGTTTAAACGTCTATTCCGCTACCGAAAATACATTACTAGACGCCGAAAATGGCCTACACGCGACGGCCGCATTGACGGACGCATGTTCACGTATATCGCTAAATGTTACAGTCTATATATAGCAGAGCAATCAGCGGTCAGGCTAATGGGCATACCTGGTCATTTTATGTGATGATGGTGGTGGCATGCGCTGCGGATAACCATATATATGGTGTAGGTTTGGGTTCGAAGCGCCTGGGCTAGTGTTGAGTTTTGAACGCGACCAGGGTATCCTTGAACTCGTGCAATGAGAACGCACGTTGTCGCGCCATTGGGTTTATGAGAGTTTGCGCTGTTGAAATGCGCGTCGAAACTAGTTTCTGGAAATCATTTCCGATGTCTTGTTTCTTCAAGGCTTTCAATTCAGTCGCGGCTGCGAGTAGCGAGTGTCTCGTAGGCTTGTGTTATGGGACTACGAAGTGTATGCCAAGAAACTCGGTTCAGTTAATCCATGAAACATACGGTGGCCATGGGTTCAGCGTTTCGCATCGTCGTATTTCTTATGCATATATGGATGATTGGAAGTTCAAGAGGGAAGAGGCCTCGATCAAATCATCAAGAGTAATGATTGACTATAGATTTACATGTTGGCCAATCTTTCTCATAGGAATGTGAAAATTCGAGTCATGAGAGACGGAATTTACGTTTCGGAGCTTGACGGAAGCGACTTGGCATCTGTAAGTGACCGTTGTCGGAACGATTTTCCTGAACAACCAAGCCTGTAAGATTAATAGTCGGGCCTCAGGACCTGTGGTGGCGTTCTCGGAAGAAAATAAAGTAATATGGTTCCGGGGTCCGGTCGATTAGTTACGGGTATGGAATATTAGGCTCACCGGTTTTCCCTTTGACGAGCGTCAATGCAACAGAGACAGGTTCCACAGCTCGGAAAAAAAAAAAAAGCTTTGGACCCTCGAAAGAATCAAAGTTTTGAGAACGGGAACAAGGAAGCAACTAGCGCGAGATCCTGCGAAAAAGGGGGGTTCACCTCGATGTTTCTGTAAACGAATGCCATGCAGTCAACGGCCCCTGAAGCTTCATGGAAACAGCAAAAGATCTGCCCAGCCACGGTAGCGGCTAATTAAATTTTAACTTGCAGGCCATGATTGGGGCCACCGCTTGTTCGAAAGCTTGGCCTCGGTTTGGTGTTGGATTGTTCGCTCTGTTGGATTGTTCGCTCTGTTGGATATTTTACTTTATATTTGCCAGCGTGGGGGGGGGGGG